>CM061526.1:15860000-16577500 GCA_030068015.2 Neoceratitis asiatica
AGTACGGCAGAAAAAGAGTGCTCTTGGACGAATTTTGGACTCACACAGAGCATGGTCCAAGTCTCTTCATTAGTAATAACTCCTTCTTAGAAGAGAGAACTTCGTTTCCATTTCTTTTACTGATCGCTTAAGTTTCTCCCGTCTTACAAGCATACTTTTTTATTATGAAGTGTGAACCTTGGAATTATATGTGAAACACTGTATCATTCAAATAACTGCCTCGTGAATTTTCGCAAACTTCAATCCGTTTGAGGTAAATTTCGGCCACTTTTTGACACATATTGGGCGGTATCTTAGCCATAACTTGAAGAGTGTTGGCAAAAATAAGTCCAACGGTGTCAAATCGCACGATATCGGTGGCCAACTGACATCGCCAAGACGAGAGATTATCCAGCCAGGAAAGTTCTCTCGCAATAAAGCAATATTCGTTCGTGTTGCGTGGCATGTGGCACCATCTTGTTGGAACCACACTTGATCCAACTCGTGTTATTCAATTGCAGGTCCCAAAAAATTCGGCTATCACACAACCATAATGCTCTGAATTGGCATTGATCGTTTTCAAAGAAGTAAGCTCCAATTACACCTTCTGACCAAAGAAATCTCCACACAGTAAGTTTTTTTTTTTAGGTGTAATGGTCTCTCTTCAATTACTTGAGGATTCTCGAAGCCCCAAATGATACAATTTTGCTTACTTACGTATCCACCGAGTAAGAGATGCACCTTGCTGATGAAGAAGATTTTGTTCGTGGTTCACTGCTTATTGTTCAAGCTCCCAATCGACATAACTAGGGCCTTCTGAACGGCCAGCTGGCCTTAGTTGTTGTGTGAGCTGAACTTTATATGGATGTAGGTGTAAGTCCAAGTGCAAAATACACCATAATTTGCCGTAAGAAAGTGCCAGCTCTTTGAGAACGTCGGGTCTTCGGCTACACTTTCACTTAGCAGCAGCGAGATTTGAGGTGGAACAAGCAAAACGATGATGCACAGGCCTTACAATATCTGTAATCGATCCAGTCTCTTCAAATTTAATTAAAATTTTACCAATTGCTCGAGTAAGTTGGACGATTATGTGTACCACAAACTCCTCTTAAAGCAAGAAACGTGGCCACATTTGAATTACCATTTTTGTAGTTGGTTTCAACAATTTTAACGCGTTGTGAGGTTTTTAATTGATAAATTTTCATCTCTCCTTCTTCTTTGACGAAGGCAGCGCTTACGCGATTATAGTCTCATCAACAATAGCGCACCACTCGTTTCTTCTCTTTGCTGTTTGGCGCCAGTTAAAAATACCAAGGGCAACCGGGTCGCTCTCCACCTGATCCTTCCAACGGAGAGACGACGTGACCTAGCCAGCACAGCCACTGTCTCTTGATTCGCTGAACTATGTCAATGTCATCGTATAGCTCACCGTTCCTGCGTTATTCGCCGTTGCCAACGCGCAAAGGACCATAAATCTTCCGCAAAACTTTACTCTCGAAAACTCTTAAAGCCGACTCATTGGATGTAGACATTGTCCAGGCTCCTGCACCACATGCCAGGACGGGAATGATGAGCGACTTGTAGAGTTTGGTTTTGTTTCGTCGAGAGAGGACTTTACTTTTCAATTGCCTACTCAGTCCAAAGTAGCATCTGTAGGAAAGAGTGATTCTGCGTTGGATTTCCAGGCTGACATTGTTGGTGTCGTTAATGCTGGTTCCCAGATAGACGAAATTATCTACGACTTCCAAGTTGTGACTGTCAACAGTGACGTGGGAGTCAAGTCGCGAGTGCGATGACTGTTTATTTGATAACAGGAGATATTTCGTCTTGCCCACGTTCACTATCAGACCCATTCGCTTCGCTTCTTTGTCTAACCTGGAGAACGCAGAACTTACGGTGCCGTTGTTATGACCAATTATATCAATATCATCGGCATACGCCAACAATTGCACACTCTCGTAGAATATTTCATTTTCATTTTCATAAATGCCTGATTTATACCTAGAAAAAACATGTTTAGTTTGACAGTTAAGTTTGACAGATGTCAGAATACAGCCCTGCACTTACGAAACCACTAAATTGATAACCCTTTACTTCTGTCATACCTATGTGAGCATACTTACCAAGTCATCAGCTAGAATTAAAATAATATGTGGTTTTTCCGCATTTCGCTCCACTGTACCATCGTCAGCAGCAACTATAAGTTGATAATAGTTTAAGGTTAAGCCGAGTACAGCACAGCTGAATAAACTTTGCAAAATGTGAGTGTAGGAAAACATAATGATATCGGTGTCACATATAGCGATAAGGTGTTCGTGAGCAGATTTTTCTCTTCTTAAATACTACATAAAATTCACTTGTCATTCATGTGCGAAAGAATTATATTATATATGTACACAATATATATGTATATTTTTTATTATAAATATTTTTAATTAATGATTTTTTTTTTTAAATAATTTTTCTTCCCATCGAGTTCATTCACATTTCTTTAACGCGTGTCGCGGCACTTGTTGTCACTGATTACTCAATTACTACTGATTTTTTGTTTAGATTGAATATTAATACTGAACCACCGTCTGGCGGAGTCTGTGAATTGAAAGCTTTACTATGTGAGATGAAAGCTTTATTTGAAAAAGGTTAATGCTTGTGTCTTGCTAAGAATCTAATGCCAATATGTTTTGCCCACCATATGATTTTATATGTTTTCATACGTGATTGGTAGATAGTGAAAGTGATGTAGTGTGTGTATAAAGCTCGCTCTATTTATTTCTTATCAGTTCTCAATTAAAAAATGATTATTTACTAAAATTTTTTAGACTATGGGGTTAAAATTATCATTCTCTTTTCTAGGCAATCAGTAGTAGTGGAGTGGCTAGCAGAGCGCGCTACCATGGAAGGGGACAATGGGTTCGAACCCTGGCAAGAACTAAATGCTGAACCAAGTATATGTACTTTTTTCAATAACCTTTCTTTGTCAGATCACACGAGAGTCGTGTCAAGCGGTCATGTTATTTTTGTTCAGCAATGTTTGGCACTTCATCACGGAAAGACTTACGCCTGAATAACGTTTACAAATCATTCAACTTTATTTCGAAAATTCACGTTCTTTAAATAATGTGTTTCGCGCCGCGCTTCGCTCAACTTATGGTCAACATAATCGGCCTTCTGAGTGTACTATTCACAACACCATTACCCATCTTGAGGCCCAGGATTCATTATTGGATAATATTCGACCGAGAGCGTACACGAAGAAATATAGCTTGTGCAAGAACTGAAGGCGCTCGACCTTCCCAAGCGACATCGTTTCGTCCTATGGGTTCTTGAAAAATTTCAAGAAGTTCCGACATTTTCGAGTTAAATTCTGTGCAAAATTTCCGCATTTGGGACGAAGAGCAACCTGAAGAGATTCAAGGGCTGCCATTTCATCCAGAAAAAACAACTGTTTGGTGTGGTTTGTAGGCCGGTGGAATCATCGGTCCATATTTCTGCAAAAATGATGCCTGAAGTTGAAGCACGTGATCTCCGTCACATTTGGTTTCAACGAGAAGGCGCCACTTCCCACACATCGCACCAATCAATGGATTTATGGAGAGAACGCTTCGGTGAGCAGATAATTTCACATTTTGGGTCGGTCGATTGGCCACCAAGATAGTGTGATATCACACCGTTAGACTTTTTCCTGTGGGGATATGTAAAATCTAAAGTCTATGCGGACATCCCCACTTCGATTCAGGCCTTGGAGCCTGTCATTCGCGAGTTACCAGTCGAAAATTGGACTCAACTGATACGTAGACGCAGCCAGCATTTGCAAGGGATGAAATTCGAAAAATAAATACCAAAGAATGTTCTTTCGAATGATTCTAACCATTACCTATTAAAAATGAATTTTCTGTGATTTTTTTTTCTTTAAAAAAGTAGATAACCTCGAAATGGATCACCCGTTACATCAAAATTAATAGAAAATTATTTTGAACAAGAAAGAAGTGCTGTATCTGCCCGTGCCGAGGTCCTTTTACGAGGATGGTTTGATAAGTCAGTGAGTTTTTGATAAAATAAATCTGTTTTTGGCAGTATTCCAGAGAGTAGTATTTATCAAGTCCATCGAACCTTTGTTTCGGTGATGGTGAATACCGATTTATAAATGTTTTTGCGTAGTCTACGGCATGCTGTAAGAAATCGTGCTTAGTATTCCCAATCAAATTATTGTCGTCCATAGTTGTTTTGATCGGCTTGTCCTGTCGACTATAGTGTCGATTAAAATCCAATAGTTCCCGCGACAGTCGGATCTTTATGCCGGAACGACCCGAATTTTTATCCCGCGAAGGATCGGTCACTGTCGCAATATTCACCGAAGCATAATTTGCAATTTGCAACAACAGTCTAGTCACGTCGCTCTTCCTCATGTGGGCTGATTATAGAAGAGTCACTGATCGCTGATGCTAACTTCAGATGGAAAAGCCTCAATTATTGCAATATGACAAAGATAACGTAGCCGACTTCGAAAAAGTGAAGTGCGATAGAGCTCATTTCGCTAAAAAGAAAAAGGTTATTCATGATGATGACTCTTCTTATCTGGCATCTCCTTTTAGATAGGCAAGCAGAGAGGCTGTGCGTTCCATCAAATTACTTCTGCAGAAGTTTGAGAGAGGAGGAAGAACCTGATACCTTAAGACACTTCCAAAACGCCACGCTTTGGAGGATTAGTTTGAAGTCTCTAGGGGTGGCAAGCTTTAGAGACCTGAGCGAAATAACTAATGAAAGATAAGGTTCGATTACCCTGTTTTGCCACACATTTGTTTGAGATAAGCGAGAGGGGGCTAAATGGGATCTTCAGTGCTATAGCTCCTAACTTAACTGGTATTATTAGTAGAGTTCAGAAGAAAATACAACTCTTAAAGAATTTTTTTTTTTAATTCTTTCAATGAAAGTCAGAAAACACAAAACAGAAATGTTAGACAAATACAAAAAAAAATAAAAAAATAAAATGAAAAGCATAGAGCTGTTTTCTGTATAAAAACAAAATTATAGTTGAAGACAGCTAATAAAAATTGAAATTTCACAAAAACCATGGCCGACACAGCACAAACACCAACACCAGCCAAGGACAAAGGTCTCTGGCGTGATCTGACAGCTTATTGGATATTAGGTCTGTGCAATAATTACGGTTATGTGGTAATGTTGACAGCGGCGCATGATATCATAACGCAACTAGAAAGTGAGGTTAGTTTAGCTATAAAAGGGCATAAGAAACATTTTTCAAATTCTGAAATCACAGGCTGAAACGACTAAAGCAGATGACTTGCAGGCGAATAGTACCCAACGGCGTTGTAATAAAATGTCGACCAGCACAGTGCTCTTAGCCGATATAATACCATCATTTATGGTCAAGTTTCTAGCGCCATTTATGCCATTTTGGGTGCAGTGAGTGGAATGAAGTGTTGATAAAAAAATTTTAAATTAAATTTGAAAACATTTATTTTTAAGCGCACGCATGGGTCTCGCAATCGGCTTGACGGTTTTCAGTTTCATCACAGTTGCATTCGCCAGAGTGGAATGGTTAGCCTTCCTCGGCATCGTATTCACCTCAGCTAGTTGTGGTATTGGTGAGAGCACACTCTTGGCTTATTCTTCCAGCTTTAATAAGTGAGTACTTAAGTTTTTACTGGCCTTCCAAACTTTCTCGTGCCGCAATTGTTGTGTGTAAAATTTCCTTTTTTTCTTTTGTTTACCAGAAACGTCGTCTCAACTTGGTCTTCCGGCACTGGGGGTGCGGGCATATTTGGCGCACTCTCTTACACCGTGCTCATCGCTTTAAAACTGACCTCACAACAAGCTATGCTAGTATTTCTATATGTACCCACTTTGGAGGCTTTGGCATTTTGGTTAATACTTCGTAATCCGAAAGAGGCAAACGTACGCACAGAGGAAGCGGAAATGGTGGTGCAGGATGTTTTAACAATTGAAGAGAAAGTGAGATATTTCTTCAAAGAATTACTACCATTTTTTCTGCCGCTCTCTTTAGTCTACTTTGCGGAGTATTTCATTAATATGGGTTTGGTGAGTTAAAAAAAATGAGGCAGACAAAGATAGAATGCTAACTTTTTATATTAATTTTCTCTTTCTTTTTCTCTCTCTCTCTCTCTCTCTCTCTCTCTTTATCTCTATCTCTCTCTTTCTCTCTTTTTCTCTACTTTTACACACTTTTTTCAGTATGAATTAATTTATTTTGAGCACATCTTCATTGACCCACCCACACAATATCGCTGGATCAGCACGGATTATCAAATTGGCGTTTTCATTTCGCGCTCATCTGTCAATCTCATTCACTTCACCGCGATTTGGCCAATGGCAATTTTACAATGCATAAATGTTGTCTTTTTCACATTGGAAGCGATTTTCTTTTTCACTCCGAGTTTTTGGTTAATCATAGCCCTGGTGCTGTGGGAAGGTTTGCTGGGTGGTGGCGCTTATGTGAACACATTTTATTATATGACGAAAGTGGTGCCACCGGAGAGACGACAATACGCCATTGGTATGGTTGCTCAGGCGGACTCATATGGCATCATAGCGGCGGGTGTACTTGCCATACCTGTGCATAATCTAATTTGTGATATTGATGTGCGGCAGCGCGGGGGCTGGGATAGAAGGGTGGAGTAGAGAAGTCGCATATTGAAAATGTGTTGAAGAGTTTAATAAAAAAAATATAATGATAATAAATGTATTTATGCTTAGTCATCAAGATTAAACTCTTTTTCTGTATTCTTAACTTAACCCCTTAACTCCTGCCCCTAAAGTGTCGGTTTGAACCTCCTCTCAAGAGTTCCTTACAAGCGCGAATTCAGAAGGGCGTTGCAGGGTTAATATGTTCCAGAAAAATTCTTCGCGTAACCTCAGTTATATTGAGGGACAGTGCTGGGCTGCTCGGTCAAAGACAGTCCCCATTCTACTGTCGTCGCAGCGATATATGCCAAAATATATGGAGGCTTGTGAGACATTAGAACATCTGTTCGTGCTCATCAGGAATGAACATATCCCAGACAACTTGTCGCATGACAGTGCAAAGAACTAGATAACGTTCCATAGTTTGATATCAAGGGACTCTTGAAATTTTCAAAAATTCTTGATGTCCACTGTGACGAACTAAATTTAATCTCCAACTTGTAACAAAAATGATCTGTAGATATGTGTATGGCATACCAACCAGTCAATGTAACCCAAATTTAATCTAACCTAAGCCTACCTAAGGAATTTGATAAGGTGTGACCTAAAGGTTTGAATAAAATTCCCCTCAGAAACCTTACGTTGAAATATAATTGCTTATCTCTTTCCCTCTCTCTCCTTACTATTTCTTCTTGTAATTTGACGCTCTACTGTATTCCGTCAAGCTTTTTTTCCGAATCTTGAATGAACATTAGTATGTGTCTTGGCTAATTAATTAGGGTATGCCAACGAGGTTACAGACAAGCTAATTTTTCGTCGTATGATTTCTTCAGCTTAATGCTGGAAGAAATAGTATGAGCTTGGGAGCTAAACAGAGAGGGTGCAATCTTCTATACGAGCGTACAACTCCTATTTCTGAAGGTCCTGGCCCAACGCGAACTAGCTGCGCTTGCTTTCCTTGACTCATATTACTTGTACTTTGAACGCTGTCAGAATTGGTAGTTTCCGACCAAAGCGGCAACCGTGCTTGCAATATCTACTGTTAAAAGCGCGGGAAATTAAAATGAAGCTTTGTTAGAAATTTATATCGGAACGAATTTCCGTCATCCCTTGTCAATTTTGGTTTAGTAACACACCGGTTTCGGCAAACCGCCATCTTCAGTGTTTGAAGAACGAAACCAAACACTGAAGATGGCGGTTTGCCGAAACCGGTGTGTTACTAAACCAAAATTGACAAGGGATGGCGGAAATTCGTTCCGATATAAATCTAGTATCCACCCTGTCGGAAAAACACAAAACCAAATCAACTCTTTGTTAGAAACTTTGCAGTGTTTCATGCGCTTAAAGAAAAGCTACATTAGGTCTATTTTCATTCGTTCTAGTATACTTCTACTCTGTTTTGACAGTTCTCATGGAAAAGCAAGTAAAGCCAACCGGCATTGAGCCTTTATCATTAATTCAACGGTCAGCTCATCGCGTCTTGGCTCCCACGTCACGGTTGTGCGTCCTAACTTCGAAGCTGTAGGTAATTTCCTCTATACAGGCATTAGATCAACACCAACCAGAATTTCAACTTGGAAATCCAACGCAGAATCACACTTACCAACAGATATTGCTGTGAAATGAGTATACATTTGAAAAGGGGGCTCCACTCCTCGACGAACAAAGTTCAAACTTAACTTATAACCATAAAAACGATTTCGGTCGAGCCCCTGTTCGAATTTTTTTCGTGTATCTTGATGATTTTCTAACAAATTCTAGGCAAATTCCGAATATTGATGGGATTTTATGATTTTGGATATTGATTAGGTCTACTAAAATACCTTAAAAATGTAAATAATTGTTCGAAATGGAGTTGAACAATACAATTTACGGTCTTCTGATAATTTTTTTTTATTCTGACTCTGATACAAAGCTACGCCCAAACTCTTTCCCCAAATAGCGTATTGAAGCTTAGACTTGGCTTTTATTGTATAACTCCATATACTACGAAGTTCTCTTCAAGTATTAATGTATCTGGTGGGTTTAATAAGCATTATATTTTATTATTCTTATTTTTTACTCCCATAAAGGCTTCATTCTCTATTATTTCTTATAGCTAATAAGCGATAAGTACCTTGAGAGGTTTTACGTGGTCAGCTGTTGAACAATACAAATTGTATATGTATGCCGAAATCAAATCAAAACTTATAATTGCATACTTTTAGGCTTTCTGAACTTCATATAAGTAAGTAAGTACCCCGTAGGAAACAATTGAAATGCAGCTGCTGGTAATTTATACATAATATATTTATTATATTTGAACATATTGTATTTAATATCATTTTTAATTTAATTTAATTTAATTAAGTTTATTTTAATTTATTTAATTTAATTAAATTTAATATAATTTATTTACTTCTCATTTTATCTTATTTTATTCTCTATTATATTACTTTATTTTTACTTTTATTATTTTGTTGAATTTTTTTTATTAATTTATTTATTTCATTATATTATTTTCTATTATTTTCTTCATTTTTTAATTTGTATTTTATTATTATAAGGGGTGATCCAAATAGAGATACTTTTTCAATACCCTGTTTTTGACAGATCGCGGGTGAGTCGTGTCAAGCTGTCATGGTATTTTTCTTCAGTATTGTTTGGCACTTCATCACGGAAAGACTTACGACTGAACAACATTTTCAATTCATTCAACTTTATTACGAAAATTCACGTTCGCGAGCTTCGCTCAACTTATGGCCAACGTAATCGACCTACTGAGCGTACTATTCGCAATACCATCACCCACCCATCTTGAGACCCAGCATTCATTATTGGATAATATTCGAATATTCGAATATACCACGTCCAGAACGCAATGAAGAAAATATAGCGGCCGTGGCTGAGAGTGTACACGAAGACCGTGGAGAGTCGATTCGGCATCGTTCGCAACAACTCGGAATGAAGTATGGAATGACTTGGCGCATTTTACGTTGAGATCTTAAATTGAAAGCGTTCAAAATGCAGCTTGTGCAAGAACTGGAGCAGCTCGACCTTCCCAGTGACATCGCTTCACTGTATGGACTGTTGAAGAGCTCCAAGAAGATTCGACGTTTTCGAGCCAAATTTCGTTCAGCGATGAGGCCCATTTCTGGCTCAATACGTATGTAAACAAGCAGAATTGCCGCATTTAGGACAAAGAGCAACCTGAAGATATTCAAGAGTTGCCATTTTATACTGAAAAAGCAACTGTTTGGTGTGGTTTGTGGGCCGGTGGAATCATCGGTCCATATTTCTCAAAAATGGTGACGGTGAGAATGTAACCAACAATGGCGACCGTTATCGCGCCATGATAACCGACAATTTGATGCCTGAAATTGAAGCTCGTGATCTCTGCGACATTGGGTTTCAACAAGACGGCACCACTTCCTCCACATCGCATCAATCAATGGATTTATTGAGAGAACACTTCGGTGAGCAGATGACTTCACGTTTGGTGCCGGTCGGTTGGCCACCAAGATCATGTGTTATCACACCGCTAGACTTTGTGCTGTGGGGATATTTCGTGTCTAAAGTCAATTCCGCTTCGATTCAGGCCTTGGAGCAAAACATCATACCCGTTATTCGTCAGTTACCAGTCGAAATGTTCGAACGAGTAATCGCAAATTCGGCTCAACGGATGGACCATCTGAGACGTAGCCGCGGCTAACAATTGAAAGAGATAATCATCAAAAATAAATGGCAAAGAATGTTCTTTCGAAGGATAATAAACATTCTCTATTAAATTTGAATTTTCTGTGTTTTTTCTTTAAAAATTTATGGAACCTCGAAATGCATTTTTTTATATTACTATTATAATTCCTTTTATATCATTTTATTCTATTTTTTTAGTTTAATTTAATTTTTTTATATAATTTATTTCCTACTTATTTTATTTTATTTTATTTTATTTTATTATTATTTATTTAAATTAATGATTATTGCACAAATTTTTATTTTTTTAATATTATTAATTAATTGTATTATAATATGTATTTCATTATAAATATATTATATTATTTTCAATTAATTTTTTTCTTGATATTTTTCATTTTATTTTACTTTATTTTCAATTAATTTTATTTGTTTAAATTGAAGGTATTCTGTATAGTCGTTGAGTAAATAAAAATCCAGAACCAGATAGATAAAAGTTTATAGCTTTTTATTATATTTAATTAAATTATTTTTCTTTATCGTTTATGTTTTCTTAAACAAATTATATAACAATTTTACAGAGCTTTTTATAGAAAGTTTTTTTCAAATAGCTTTACTAAATACAATACATGTACAATTCCTACATTACAACAACTTCTTGATAGTTTTTATTAAATCCCTGAATTACTCACATTTGTTTTTATTGGTGAAATAGTCAAAAAAAAATCTTATTTAAATGTTATTTATGCACAAACACGCATATGTAGATTTCTAGTTAAACTTTGAGCTTATAAACTATATTAATAACTGTCTTTCGATCTCTTACGAAACTCCTTATCACTAACAATTATTCAACACAACAATACAAATGGGTATCAATTGCTCGATCACCCATCTTAGTCTAGTTAACTTATCTCTGACTTAGACTACACTCAATGTAACCACCCCTGTTGCCCCATTTGTCGACGCTCATCTCACCACACCAATTTCCGATACGCCGGCGGTAACGAGCAGATGGCATTATGCAGGGGAATAGCCAAGAAACCGGCCAGAGCTATGCCATAAGCATCCGATTGTGTGACCATTGCCATAGCGAAACGCCGCCGACCTGGCGTAATCTCTTTGGACATGCGATAAAAGGTGTTCACATAGGCGCCACCACCCAACAGACCCTCCCAAAGCACAATACCCAATGTGATCCAAATACTTGGCGTATAGAAGAATATGACCTCGGTAAGGAAGTAAGCAACGTTGATGAACTGAAGCACAGCCATAATCCAGATTTTATTGATTTTATAGAGATTGACCGAAGAGCGTGATATGAAGACACCAATTTGATAGTCCACATTGAACCAACGATATTGTGACGCCTGCGAGAGTGAGCTATTCTCGAAGTAGACCAACTCGAACTGTGGAGAGAGAGAGAGAGAGAGAGAAAAATTGGAAGTAAGAACAAAGTCTTCTCTGGCTTATGACTGAAATATTTTTAACTTACCAAACCCTGATTGATCAGATACTCAAAGAAGTACACTAAAGCCAGCGGCAACATGTAGGGCAACAGAGTTTTAATATAGACCAACTTATCCTTAAAGCCTGTTAGAGGTTTCTCATCAGTGACCAACTCTTCAGTTGATTCCAATCCAGCGCGAGTAAGTGGTATGATGGTGGGTTTGCGTAACAGTATCCAGAAAGTTAATGCCTCCAAAGCTGGGAATAATAACATGATCAACATGGTATCACGTGGACTGACGTTGAGTCCGCGAAGAGTAGCGTAGGAGAGTGAACCAATTACACCGGCGCCACCGGTACCAGATGACCACGTGGAGACGACATTTCTGTAGAGAATAAGTAGTTGTAAGGGTAATAAAAAGGAGTAAAGCATAAAACTTTCAAACGTCGATTCGATGTATGTTGCAAGTATTCGTCTAATAGATGTAAATTCATTAAGAAAATATTAAAATACTTTCCTTTCATTGAAAAACAATTACATATTTGGAATAAAAAAAATTCGTCGAATCGATGAATATTTATTAATCTACTCGGTTGGTTGCACTTAAGGTCTTTACGTTAAGTTAATGAGAATGCTTTATTCATCCATTTGAAGTACTAATTAATCATTATTTTTTTTTAATTTATACAAGCTAAATTGAGATTTGAGTCCAAATTTGACTGAATTTTGGAGAATAGAAAAATACATCGAATGGATGAACTGTTGTTTTCGGAGATTTTGAGCTATGCTAAATGCTCTTAATAAAAATATTACTATTTTGGTCAACAATATTAATTGAATAAAATATTCGTCTAATCGATGTAACTTTATAACTCAACTAAAGTGATTCAGAGTAACAAAATCTTTACGAAAAATATTTTTTAAATCTTTTAAATGCGTGTATTGTAAAGAAATTCTGTATTCATCCATTGGACGAACAAATTAATTATTCATTTCTTAATTTCTTTAAGTTAGATAAAAATGTAGACAGAACATTAAAGTTGTGACTAAATTTCAAAGAAAACAAAAATACATCTAATGGATGAACACTTCTTTTCGTGAATTTCAAGTTCTGTCACATACCCCTACTATAAATATTACTTGTTTGCTCAAAAAAGTTAGTTAAATGAAATATTCGTCCAATAGACGAAAGTCAATAACTGACCTCAAGTGGTTGTACTAAAAGTTTTTACCGAAAATATTGATTTTTAAGATCCCAAATAATGTATTTTTGTAAGAAATTTGAGTTCTTCCATTGGAAGAATTAATTAATAATTGATTTTTCATTTTATTCGAACTAAATTTTGATCTGAACAGAAATTTAAAAAATTTATTGCCAAATTTTATCGATTTGATAAATACATCAAATGAATGAACTCCTGTTTACATGAATTTTAAGTTGTACTAAATACTTTTACTGATAATATTACTTTTTTGGTGAATGAATTTAATTAAATAAAACTTCAAAAAGCTCACGGAAAAAATTGATTTTTTGGTATGTAAAAAATTCATATTGTAAAAATTGTTCGTTCATCCATTGGAAGAATTAAATAAACATTATTTCTTTACTTTATTCCAATTAAGTTAACATTCTGGAACAATGATCCTGGCTAAATTTCAAAGACAGAAAAAATACATCGAATGGATGAATACTTGTTTACGTAAAGTGTAAATAAAAATTATCTTTTCTAAGATTGCTGTGTTCATCCAATGGAAGAACTAATTAATTTCTTAATTTTCTCAACGAAAATCAAGTTCAAGGCGCATTTTTTAAAAGGGTTCGCTAGGCTTCTAGAAAAAAAACAAAAATACAACGAAAAAAAAATACATCTATTGGATGTATACTAGTTTCTATGTTATTAAACTACGATATAAGCATTCCTGCTGAACTTTCAAAAAAAAAAAAAAAAAGCCGCGTACATCGAATCGATGATATTTATACATCTAAAAGATGAATAATTCTTCAACATTATTTTCGAAAATACTCACTTATTGAAATGCGATGAATATGACAGAAAAGTCGGTTCACCAATACCGCTACTCGCTGAGGTGATCACCACACCCAACAGCGCCATCCACTCGGCGTGCGCGAAGCCTACCAACAGAAAACCAGATGCGGACAATATAACAGCGAGCAATATTTTGAAACTATATTAAAAAATAAAAAATAAAAAATAAATATAAAAATTAAATTAAAAAACCAAACTTATTTCACACATTAACACCACTCACTTCACCCAAAACGGCAGGAAAGGTATGACGATTTTTACAAACAATGACGGTAAAACATCAGCCAACAGAATAGCACCGGTTGAGACCAAATGACATTTCCGCGTATCCGCACTCCCATTCTCCACGGTTGTATCATCCGTTGAAGGATGATGCTGAAATTGTGCAATAATATCGTGTGCTGCACTCAACATCACCACATAACCGTAATTATTGCATAGACCGAGTATCCAATACGCTGTAAGATCACGCCATAATTTACGATCTTTCGGTGGCGGGTGTGGTGTAACAGGTGAGGCAACAATAACCTTTTCATTGCTAGACATTTTTGAGAGCGTTCGCTGTGTGTTGGTGCTGCAACGAGTGAGAGAGTATGTGGTGATGAGAAAATTGAAAAATCTATGAAAAAAAAATTTTTTTTACAATAATTATTTCCACATAAATTAACAGCTTTTTGTTTTAAATTAATTACAAAAAAAAAATTTTTTTTAATTGCTATTATTGTTGTTCTATTTACAAAGAAATGTTCTCAGTTCCCCACAACCGGTTTTTTTATACTAGTCACGTGCGTGATAACTTTGTTCCGTAGAATTTTAAATAGTTTTGTTTATTTTATTACTTATTATTTTTAATTTTGTTTATTTTGTTTATGCTTTCAAGTGCACATCACGTTGCCTTGCGGTGGGTCATTGCTATTGATTTATTTCGAAGTAGTACGTACATCATGGGGAATTTCACTTTAGTTTAAGTACGGGTGGTCGGAGAGTATATATGTATGTATATATGACTTCACAACTTCGTTCGAATTTTTTTTTTATCTTAAAAGGTCGATAGAAACATCCTCGGTCCATCGTAGTAAAACAAATTTTTTTGGCAAAATTCATTTTTTTTTACTCAACAGAGTACCCTTCAGGGGTGATACACTGATTATAGCGAACTTCCAACTTTTCGATACCATTTTTATAGTACAATTTGTCCTCAGTTTCGGCGATCACCTCTTCCCTCAACAAAAATTTCTTCCCAGCGAGCATTCTTCTGAGAGTTGAGCACAGGAACTAGTCGCTGAGGGTCAGAACTGGAGAATGCGGTAGATGCGGCAGCAGTCCGAAACCCAATTCATGGATTTTTGCCATTGATTTCACTCATTTGCGACACGGTGTATTGTCTTGGTGGAATGGCATTTTATTTTTCTTCAAATACGGCCATTTTTCAGCGATTTTCGAATGAAGGCTCATATGACATGTTCGTATACATCCTCTGTTTCTGTCCGGTCTTATCCAGAACAAGTCTTAGACATCTAGAAGCTCCCATGTTCAAAATACTAGCTAAAATTTCAAAATTGAATTTTTAAAATTCACAAAACGCTTTGAAATCCTAACTGACAACTAAACTATCTCGAATAAAACAGTACCTCAATTTGGCAATACAAGAGACCAACGGGTTTACGTATGGCATATCAGCCAATCTAACTTAACCTAACCTAGAATGTCATTTTGTAAAATCTCAAATAAGTGTTTCCAGCAGTTTGTGGGCCGGTTTAATCATCCGTAAATTGAAGCTCGTGGTCTCCGCGACATTTGGTTTCAACAAGACGGCACCACTTCCCACTCATCGCATCAATCAATGGATTTATTGAGAGAACACTTCGGCCAGCAGATAATTTCACGTTTTGGGCCGGTCGATAAGCCACCAAGATCATGTGATATCACACCGTTAGACTTTTTCCTGTGGGGATATGTAAGGTCTAAAGTCTATGCGGACAATCCCGCTTCGATTCAGGCCTTGGAACAAAATATCGCGCGTGTGTGTCAATCCCAGTCGAAATGCTCGAACGAGTCATTGGAAATTGGACTCAACGAATGGACCACCTGAGAAGCTGCCAACATTTGAAACAGATAATTTTCAAAAAATAAATGCCAAAGAATGTTCTTTCGAATGATAATAAACATTCCCCATTGAATTTGAAATTTCTGTGTTTTTGTTTTTTAATGTTGGGAATCTCGACATGGATCACCCTTTATTTTCATTATGTCTGCGGTAATGGTTATTTCGACTCATTTCGATTACTAATAAATACAATTTTCCTTAAAACAGAAAAAAAACAATATTCCTTAAAAAAAATTTATGCCTTAATAACTTCAAAATTTTATTATCTTAATTGCTTCAATTATGCTATTAATAAATTAGGCCCGATTTTTTGTAATTTTTTTTTTTTTTCACATCTTATACGCTTAAGTTATTTACACGCGTAATTAAAAATACCTTAGATAAAGAGTTTTATGGTAAATTAAGAGAGTTGATAAGCAGCTGCCGAGATCATTTAGAACTATTTAAAAAAAATTTTAACGCTTTATGACAAAAATGCTGTAGTTTTCAATATTTATGTATATATAAATATGATGATATCACAGCCACTACGCCACATTTTTTTGGATGTTGTTATTTACTAATTTAGTTACTTTCAACTACAGTTCTACTTTTATTTCATTTTTATAATCAAAAAAAAAAAAAACCGTAAACAATTCTATTTTTGCACTTTATGATAAACGAATTCAACTACACCCTAGCGACAGCTTTTTAATGTTTTTTTTTTTTCATTACTTAAACAACAGTTTACTAACTTGGCTTGCGTTTTGTGTAGCATTAGAAGTTTGCATGATAAGCACATTTTCAGGTACTCATAAATATTTATATGCAAATAAATTACTAAGCTCTTTCTTCCTTTGGTCATAGCGACCTTTAACTACATCAACAAACTCTTTTTAAAATGTTTAATTTTGTAATTGGCTTTAGATAAGTGTTATTTCCGTGCACGTGTGTTGAGTATATGATGTGATAAAATAGTGTTCTCGGTTGTTCATATATGTATATGGCGGTGGGCGGAATTGTTTAGATAGTGCGTATGAGAACCCCAAGCAATTTTTGTTTTGATTTATTTTTTCTATAAATTATGAAAAAGTTTATAAATAACTACAATCAACATAGGGGTGCCGTTCAATACTCTTTTTATTTATTTTATTTTATTTTATATAACTTTTGTTTCATTTTATTTCATTTTATTTCACTTTATTTTATTTTATATTACTTTTATTTTATTTTAATTTAATCGAGTAATTTAATTGTTTTTTTTTGTTTCAAATTAATTTCAAATTAATTATATACTTTTAATTTGTGTAATTTTTTTCATATATTTTTGTTTATTTTGTTTTAATGTAGCTATTTTTTTCTTTAATTTATTTTGCTTTAATTTGATTTTCTTAATTTAAATTTTTTTTTAATTTAATTTTTTTTTTGAATTTATTTAAATTTTTTAAATTTTTTTATGTTATTTTGTTTCATTTAATTATTTTAAATGTTATTGTATTTTGTTGTAATTTGTTTTTTTTTTTAATTTAATAAAATTTTTATTATTTTAATTTCTTTCATTTATTTATTTAATCTTATTAACCTTATTTAACTCTATTTATTTAATTTTATCTTTACTTATTTTGTTTTAATATAATTTAATTACATTTATATAATTTATTTTGTTCTATATAATTATTTTTAAATTCTATTATTATTATTATTTTTAGGTTAAATTAATTTAGTTTCCTTCAATTATATTTTATTTTATTTAGTTTAATTTAAAAAAATATATTTTGCTTTTTTTATTTTTTTATGGTTTTCATTTTTCTTTTTTTAATCCTTTTTATTTTTCCTTTTTCATTTTAATAATTTTGTTTTGTTTCACTGAATTTTATTTATTTTATTGCGATTATTTGCATTTTATTTTTTTACTTTATTTGATTTTCTTCAATTTTTTATTTTATATTTTCTTTTTTTGTTAAATTTAATTTCATTTACTTTATCTTGTTTTATATTATTTAATTTAATTTTTTATTTTTTATTGTTTTTAAATAAATTTAATAAAATTAAATTAAATGAAGTTTAATTAAATTCAAAAAGAAGATATAAAATATAAAAAGTAAAAAAAAAATTTAATAAATTATTTGTTATTAAAATTTTTTATTTTATTCTTATTTTTTATTTTATATTTTCCTTTTTTAATTTAATTATTAATTATTACTATTTTTATATATTTCTTTTTATCCTATTTTATTTTATTTTATATAATTTTTAATTATTTTATTTTATATTATTAATTTTTTTAATATTTTTATTTTATTTTCTTTTGTTTTATTTAATTTTGTTTTACTTTTTATTTTATATATTATTTTTTTTAATTTAATGTAATTTAATTCAATTTAATTTCATTTAATTTCATATTAATTTATATTATTTTACAGTTTTATTATTTTTAATTTTTTTTTTTAATTTTTTATAAATATTTTTTATTTTACTTTATTATATTTGAATTTCTTTTATTTTTTATTTTGTATATCTTTTTTTATTAAATTTAATTTATTTTTCTTAATTAAATTTATTTTTATTTAATATTATTTTATTTTATATTAATTTATTATTTTTTAATTTTAGTTTTTATTAAATGTTTTTATTTTATTTTATCTAAATTTTTTAATTTTTAAAATTTTTAATTTATGTAATTTAGTTTTCCCGAATTGACTTTATTTTCATTTAATTTCTCTCTATAATTACAATATTCCAAGCTTTTCTTATATATAAACTTATTTTTGATAACTCTAAGCTGAAATCTATTTAAAATTCTAACGCGTTTTGCACATTTCTCATTTGCACAGGAATATTTGGTATTTTTTTATAGCTTCTTATATGCCTTTATATCCGCCTTGAAAAAAAAAATGTAAATTTAAAATTCATTTTTACGCTTATTCCTCTTTTTTAAGTGAAATTTCTACAAAGCTTACTTTTTAGCACATATTTAACTGTTTCTTTCATTAGTAATTATTTTACAGCTTTTTGCCATCGCTTGCTTTTGTTAAATGTTGCTTTGTTTTTAAATTCGTTACTTTTTCCTACATAGTTTACTTATATAAGTATATTTGTATGTGTTTACCTAAGTGTGCTTGATTTAAAAAAAATTTAATTAAACAACATTTTGCGGTATTTTCAAGTTCAATCAAGTGACCGATGAAGGTAAGTCAAGCGTTGCCTCTAGTAAGTTAAGAAAAAAAAAAAAATTTAAGAAAAGAAAAAATTACATTATTTATTAAAAATAAAATAATAAATTATTATTTAAAAATTATATTATTATCAATATATATATATATATATGAATAATTATATATATATATATATATTTATATTGCTTCTGCTGTCTTTTACTTTCACATTGGTAGAAAGGTAGTATTTTTTTCTGGATAAACACAAAAATGGCTTTAAATTTTATTTATTTTCCCATTTCTCGCTACTAAACAATTTTAAATAGGCATATTTGAATTAATTTGATATATTTTTAATTTAATTTAATTTAATTTAATTTAATTTAGTTTAACTTAATTTAATTAAAAAAATTAAAAAATAAAAAATTAAAAAATATAGTTTATATTTATAGTTATATATATAGTTATTTTTAACTTTATTTTTAAATTTTTTTTGATCCTTTATATTTATTTTTTATTTCATTTTATGTTATATTTATTTTATTATTTTTTTAATTTAGTTTAATTTAATTTAATTTTATTTTTAATTAATTCATATCTGAATTTATTTTATTTTCTTTAATATAATTTAATCTAAATTTATCTTATTTAATAAATTTTAAATATTTTGGTTTTTTATTTTGTTTATGTTTATTTAAATATAATTGATATTATTTTATTTTATTTTAATTAATTTTTTTTACACGCATATTAATATTCTGGCAAAAAATTGTGTTGATGAGTGTAAAAACATTTGTTTTTTTTTGCTTTACGACGTTTTTTCCAATATCTTTTTGAGGCAATTACAAACTTGAGGCAATAAAACAATACAGCTGAAAGCTGTAAAAATTAGTTGAAAATTGTTTTTTTTGTCTGACTAATTAACCAAATTTATGGCGTAATTATCTAATAAAAATTATTTCAACTGTTTTGTGTAGAAATTTTCAGCATTAGAATACGCAGTTGACTAACGTAGTTATTTCTTGAATTCCATATATGTAGATATGTATATTTATTGTGCAATTTGTTGCCAGTTTTTTTTCCTCCTCTCTTTTCACTAAAAAACTTGTTGCCAATAAATTGATTTCTTCTACCACATTGATTTGTAAAAAGTCTAACGAAAAATTGGTTTCTGAACTTTGTACTGTTTTTGTTTTCTTCGGAAAAAAAGGTCTTCTAATTACACTTAACATTTATATAAAATGCGGCTGCTTCCCCTTTGGCACTAAGAACTATTGATATGTTTAAAAATAAGCAACAATAAGAAGTATTAAATGCACCCGCTTATGAATGATGTGAGCAAAATAAAATTGTGAAAATCACATGCCAATTACGAACATATTTTACTTATATAAGGTTAAAATTATTTTTTAAACAAATTTTCTATTTTAAAAAACTGTTAAATCTACATGCAAGTGGATAATCATTTAATTATTAATTATTTGCTATACCTCTGTCGTCTCTAAATTGGAAAATTATGGTATTCAAAGGAATTAAGGTTCATTTGATGGTAGAAAAAAGAAATAAGAAGGGCGTAAAAATAAAAATAAAATAATATTTAAAATTCATATTTTAATTAATTTTATTAATGCCGGCATTTTATTATATTTTAAAACTGATTTTAATATTTTCGGAATGTATATATTTATATATAATAAAAAAGATACAAATCAAGATAAGATAAAATTATTAAAAAAAAACTGGTTTAACAACAAAAATTTTTAAATTTTTAGAACTATTATTTAATATTTTTAATCATTCCTTTTTTAATATTTTATGAGAATTTTTAATTTTATAAAAAATTATTAAAATAGTTTTTTTTCATATAATTCTTTTAATTTTTTTAGTTATAAAAATAAATATTTCTTTGTTTTGATTTTAAAATTGATTTTAAGTAGTTTACTTATTATAGGGATTAAACTTTGTCAGCTGTTTCTTATACATATTAATAATTTATTAAAATTTTTAGATATTTAACTGAAGTTTTTTTAATTTTTAGTTAATTTAATATTAAGTTGATTAATATAAGTTAATTTTCAATTTTTTTTATTTTATTCGTTTTTTTTTAACTATTTAATATAAATTATTTTGTTATTTATATATTTTCAGAAACTTTAATTTCTTTGATATATTCGATTTATTTAATATGAAATTATATTGTTTATTTTTATTTTTATTTTTATTTTCTAATTAAATAAAGTGCATTATCTTTTATTTATATACTTTCATTTTTTGATTTATTTGCATTTTTCAAATTTATATATCTTCTAAATTTATTATTTTACATTATTTTTTTTCATAATATTTAGTATTAAATTATTTTATTATTTATTTATGTTTGATTAATTATTTTTTCAATTTAAATCAAAGGTATTATTTAATTATTTATGAATTTTCAAATTTTTTATTTCATTCTATTATATCAAATTATTGAATATTAACTTTTCTTTTAATTATATATTTTCAGTAAATATTATTTTATTTGTTATTTTTATACTATTTAAAATTTAATTATTTTATTATATTTATTCATTTTTTATTTTTATTTGTTTCAAATTAAATGAAATGAATTCTTTTATTATTTATTTATTAAATATATTATTCTATATTTTATTTTTCGTGCTATTTAATGTTAAATTTTTGAATTTTTATTTATTTATTTAATTTTTTTTTTTCAAATTGAATGAAATGAATTATTTTACTATTTATGTATTTTCAAAATTTCTTATTTAATTTTTTTAAATCATATAATTTCCAAATACAATAAATAATTCGTTTTATTATTTACATATTTTCAAAAAATTTATGTAACAAAAATTATTTTGTTATCTTTTATTTAATACAAATATTTGTTTAATTTTTGTAACAAATTTATATATTATCTAAATGTATTATTTTTTACCTTTTCATATTATTCATAATTAAATTAATTAATTTTTTAAATTTTTATTTTTTTTCCAGACCAAATGAAAAGAATTGTTTTATTGTTTATAAATTTTAGTATTTTTCTTATTTAATTCTTTTTTTTAATTTATATATTTTCTATATATATTATTTATTATACATTTTTGAAACTTTTTAATAATGAATTATTTTGTTATCAAATTTTTTTATTTAGTATTTTTCAAACCAAATGAAATGATTATTAATTTTTTTTTTTGTAATTTATATATTTTCCAAATAGATTATTTTATATTCTGTTTTTATATTATTTAGTATGACATTTTTTTTTTAACTAAATGAATTGAATTATTTTATTATTTATAAGATTCCAAAAAGTTTGTTTTTATTTTATTTTATTTTGTCTAACTATTTAATATTGAATTATTTAAGTATTCCCATATTTTCTAAAATTCCATTTTATTTTTCATTTTTAAAACTATTTAATGTTAATTTTTTTTTTCAAATGAAATGATTTATTGTATTATAAATTTTTTTTTTACAAGTTAGGTACTTAACTGTAAAACTTAAATCTAACAAATTAGCAGTGGCAACTAGGCCTTACAGCTGAAATTTTTTTTTCTGTTATTTTATTTTATTTTGTAATTTATATATTTTCTAAATATATTATTTTATATATTTTTTTTCGTACTATTTAATATAAACTATTTTATTTTTATTCTTGATACTATTGCATATTAAAATATATATTTTTTTCAATTCAATTGAATTCAACTTCCTTAATATTTTTAGTTTTCAGTTTAACTTAATTTTTTTAAACAATATACTAATTAATTATTTTAATATTTATATATTATTTAAGTTTTTTTAAGATTTTCAATATGAAATGTTTAGAGACACAATACTCTTTCTGCTCTTATAATTAAAAAAAATTTCTCTTATACCTTTATTTTCATATTATTTTTTTTTATATAATATTTTTACATTATTTTTTTCTCAACATTTACTACATAGTTTAAAAAAAAATTTATTAAAACGATTTCGAAAATAAAAAAGGGAAAATTTTACTCCAACGATTATTTTCTAACTTAATTTTGATAATTTCTTTATTTAACTCTGTAACTGTATTTTTTGTAATTCAAAATATTATCGCACTTACCAAATTTTAAAAATTATATGCTGAATTTATTTTTGAGCAATAAAATTTATTAAATTGTATTTAGTTTTCCGTTTTGCTTTATTTATTTAAAATAAATTTTAATTATTTCAAAAAAAAAAATACTTTTTGAGGGCATTTGAATATATTATTTTTTTAATTTAATGCTTTCTTTTCAATTTATTTTAAGTTTTTTTTTTGATTATGTATGTATATCTCAGCGTCCGCACTGTTACTGCAATACTTGAAGTTCCTTATTTTTAATTTCTTACTCGAAATCGCACGTTGTCGATGCCGCCTAAATTTGTAACCGAGTGTCACTCGTTTCAGAATTTCAACAGACTTTAGTCGACTTGACGTCTTATACGAGCTGCTTGCCGACAGCAACTGAGTACAGAGCCAAAAAACGCGCATCGAAATCGCATCGCAATGAATGAGTGAGTGATTGAAAGTTACAAAATAACAACAACTACAACAGTAACAACAACAGCAAGAAGAGCAACAACAGCATGAAAAAAGTAATAAAGTGAAACAATCGATACAAAAATTTTTCAATACAACACAATAAAAATTCAAGTGTGCAAAGTGTAGCGGCGCTACAAACGATCTCTAAGTGGGCGATAAAACAATACAAATTGAGTTGAAGAAGAAAAAACAAATATTTTTTCGGCAAGTTCTACGATCAGCACTGGGACTGATCGCGAATTTGGCAATAAAATTTTTTGATTAATAATAAAATTTCTATGCACGTGCGTATTCGAGTTTAGATTAGGCTGGACTGGTTGGCTAATACATAGGCGATACCACAACCGTAAAATTACCAGAAACACTACATAAGAGGTCAATTGGAAAGTCCTCGGCCTGACAACACATAGTTAGATGGCGCTACTACAATTAAATCCATATGGTTTTTAGTTAGCCCTAACCATCCAAACCTTCCTAACCAAAGCATGAAAACCCGCAACAGCCGGCTGGCAAGGTCATGGCGTTTGTATTTTGAGATGCGTATGGAATAATTTTCATTGATTACCTTGAAAAAGGAAGGACTATCAACAGCGACTATTATATAGCAGTATTGGATCGTTTT
Source organism: Neoceratitis asiatica (assembly GCA_030068015.2). NCBI lineage: Eukaryota > Metazoa > Arthropoda > Insecta > Diptera > Tephritidae > Neoceratitis > Neoceratitis asiatica. The sequence goes on from CM061526.1 coordinate 15,884,240, forward strand.
AAGGATGAAGTCGACGAAAAAGTACGGTTTTGAAGACAAAGAAAGTGCTGTTTCACCAAGACAATGCACCCGTGTCACAAGTCAGTGAAATCGATGGCAAAAATTCATCAATTGGGCTTCGAATTGCTTCCGCATCCATCATATTCTCCAGATCTGACCCCCTCCCAGCGACTATTCCCTGTTCTCAGATCACAAAAGAATGCTCGCTGGGAAGAAATGTTCGTCGAATGAAAAGGTGGTCGCTGAAACTGAGGCCTATTTTGAAGCAAAGGACAATTCGTACTACCAAAGTGGCATCGAAAAGTTGGAGGGTAGCTATAATCAGTGTATCACCCTTGAAGGGTACTATGTAGAGTTTCCAGTTCGAAAAACATTGCTAATCTCTTGGAGAACTGAAGGTTTTGACCCATTTATTCCTTGTCGATTGGATATTGAACAGATAATCATCGCCGAGTATGTTGAGTGCTGGGCTTCTAATGCTAAATGCATCTATTGTCAGCCAATATCCAACTTGAAGGCAACAGGCAAAATCCCATCTAACTGGTACCCTGGAGTCTGCCCACTTTGACGCCAGTAAAACATAGTAAGCTTCGCGTCGTATGTTTTGGGCATACTTTCAGTATTCTATATCCCTTTATACGTACCTACAGTCTATTAGCTTGATAATACCACTAGAGTGTTTCTTCTTCATGTTTCACCTCTCTGAGAGAAACTACCAAGTCTATGGTTAGGAACTGCTTTAAAAGAACTCCACAGTCAGCCAATTCAACAGGCTTACTCGTTGCCTACGTTACGCTTGTAAGTTGGAATTTTCAGTTTTTATTGCTTTTTTACAAAGTTTGGTTAACCGTCACCGTTTTCTTGCTACAAAAGGTAAGGTCTTAATGATCGCTTGACTATCTGCGTAAATATGAATTCTTCTTGCTCCCTGCAGTAATACTGACCCCGTTTTTTATATGACATTTTCGATTTGGAAGATGCTTTAGTGTTTTGGAAAACTTATTAGCTTTCTTATCGCTGGTTGAGGGACAGTAGGCTACAGCCTCTACACTGCTATTCATTTTAGAGCCATCTGTAAAGTTATGCGAAGCTTTGTCCACGAACTTGAGTTTTTTTTCTACAGCTGACCGCCTCCTTTGTAGGTGCCAGCAACTTTCCAGTTGTCTCCTCATATCTTTCATTCCAACCAGTAGTATAGACTATGCCCGTACAACCAGATCCTCAGCTAATTTGAGGCAGGTAAGCTCATGGTAGTTATGAAAGCTCTAGTTTTTGTCACTTGCTTCGCTGATGGTATATTCGAAATCTCATTATACTGCCGATGGCGCTGTTTTAAGAGTTTCAGTGATGCTGAACATCACAAGTCTGAAGACTCTTTCGAACCTTACCAGAAAGTGCTTTTCCGCAGCCCTCCATCATAGTACAAAGAGCGCTTTAGAAAAGTATTGGTTTGATAATTGTAACGAAGATCTAATACGAAAGGATTGTTGAGAGGCTCAGGTGCAACCCAGCGCTCATTCGAAAATGTGAATATTTTTTATTATATTTCGCTATAAGAGCTGAAGAAATGATTTTCTTTCGGGATTTCAGCGATCCCTATATTGAATCCTAGACTTGAGACACACTTTAGAACAACCGGTGCGGTCTTGGTATCTCTTCAGAACGACCAAATCGCTACTAATAGCCTTTCAGAAGTATTTCTGTATATTTGTAGTACTGTTTTCATATTAAAAAAATAATTATTATTTTTGAGAATCTTTTTACATCAGAAATACATTTAGATCTTTGAAGACAGAACTGCTTAAGTTCACCGTTCGGCGAACAAAATTAATAAAGGGTTTTCCAGTAGGGATGATATGATTTCGAAGTGTCGTTTTGGCAAATTTTAATGTGTCATGATCTGTCATTTTTTTCAGTGTATTCAATAATGCTTACAATTTCATCATTGGACCACCATAAACGTCGTGAATTTGCTGATTTTGCCCTGGGACAACTTTAAAACGATAACGATTTTTTAAGAAAATCATTCCTCTTCGATGAGGCTCACTTTCATATCAAAATTGCGGTAAATAAACAAAACTATCGATTCTGGTGCGAAGAAAATCCACAAATTATACATGAACAACCATTTCATTCACCTAAATTGCCAGTTTGGTGTGTGTGTTTTGGTCTGGTGGAATCAACGGTCCGTACTTCTTTCGAAATGAAGCTAGTAGCTGTGGTTACTGTCAATGGAGAGCGGTATAGATCGATGATAACCAACTTTTATGGCCACAATTGGAGGAAGTTGGATCTTAACAACATCTGGTTCCAACGAGACGGGGCTACGTGTCACACAGCATGTGCAACAACCGAAATATTGCGAGGTTTGGAGATTTGATTATTTCAAGAAATTGTGACATTGAATGGCCTCCAAGAAGCTGTGATTTAACACCATAAGACCACTTCTTGTGGAATTATTTGAAGTTATTGGTATTTAGCAATAAACCAGACTCTCTTCAAGTTTAAAAGTCAATATTGAACGTGCTATTCATGACTTGACGACTTGATTTAGTGGAAAAAGTGCTTAAAAATTGGGTTCATCGAATTCGTTCCTGAAAAAAAGTCGTGGAGGCAATTTGAATGATGATATGATGATATGCTGATATTCAGAACTTAAGTGTATCGATTGTACTTTACATTAAATAAAAAACATTTGAATTTCCATAACAATTAGTGTGTTTTTTTTTAAAGAAATCATATCACTCTTATTGGAAAACCCTGTACATTTAGATCTTTGAAGACAGAACTGCTTAAGTATTTTTTTATTCTTTATTTCCCTATTCGGTGAACATAATTAATGTATCGTTTGGAATCAGTTGTGCTTGGCTCAACAAATATTCATGAAACCAAAGCATAAAAAATTCAGCCACCCCGCCGATCTTTATTTTGAATCTCTCTTTCCCTTTTTTTGCTAGTGTATAATTTTTTTTTTTTGCGCACTTTGGTCTGCCGACTTCAATTCAAGCGCCGACATTACGCCGCTACACTTTTTGGTGTTGTTTTCGTGTGATTGCGTTAATTTGTACTCTTCAAAATCAACAACGCTGATTGGTCACTCACTGCAAACATTTTTGGGGGCCAATTTTCTGTTTGTAATATATAAAAGAAATACAAAAAAGGAAAAAGTAAAAAATAAAAGAAAAAACAAAAAAAGTAAATAGAAAAAAGTCCGTTGATAAAAGCGCGTAAATCAAATCGATTAACCGCACGTGCAGTTCGCTTGACTTTGAAACTGGTTTTTAAGTTTTTTTTCAAGCTCTTGTGCTCTTGGTCTTGAAAAGCTAATCACTGGTGTTGTTGACTGGGAAGTGATTTTTTTCTCAGTGTACTTTTTTTTGCAGTTCAGCTTTTTTTTTTTACTTATATAATAATTTTGGCTGCGTTTGTTTTGAGTATTTTTTTTAATTTTTAATTTGTTTTTTTCTTTAATTTGTGTTTTTAACAAGAATTCCTCTCTTTTTTCTCGCTTGGAGCGAAGTATTTCTCAGATGAAATATCAGCTTTTTCGAATCGTCTCATGTTGTGTTGTTGTTGAAACTCAATTGTTGCATTGTGGTCGTTGAACCCAAAAAAAAATTATTACTTTTTCAATATACAAGAATTAAGGAAGTTCTTAAACCATTTTTTTGAGTATACGAGTAAAGACTGTTTTTTATAGAGGTATAGAACTTTAAGTTGGCATTACTTTTCAAGATGGCGACCGATTTAACAGCTGTCAAGTGATTTATTCTCAGTTTGGTTTGGCAATTCATCATTTATAGACTCACGCCTGAACAACGCTTGCAAATAGGCCCAAAACGAGATTACCGAGAGATGAAGCGCACTTCTGGTTGAATGGCTACGTCAACAAACAAAACTGCCGCATTTGGAGTGAAGGTAATCCTCAAGTGTATGTTGAAACACCGTTACATCCAGAAAAACTGACTGTTTGGTGCGCTTTATGGGCTGGTGGAATCATTGGTCCGTACTTGTTCAAAAACGATGGTGGCCAGAACGTTACAGTCAATGGTGATCGGTATAGAGCCATCATTACTAACTTTTTCATTCCTGAATTGAATAACCAACGATGGTGGCCAGAACGTTACAGTCAATGGTGATCGGTATAGAGCCATGATTACAAACTTTTTCATTCCTGAATTGAATAACCATGATGTCCAGGAGATGTGGTTTCAACAAGACGGCGCAACATGTCACACAGCTCGTGCCACAATAGATTTATTGAAAGACACGTTTGGTGGCCGCCTAATTTCACGTTTTGGACCCGTGAATTGGCCTCCAAGATCTTGTGATTTAACACCGCTAGACTACTTTCTGTGGGGCTATGTAAAGTCATTGGTCTATGCGGATAAGCCACAAACGCTTGACCATTTGGAAGACAACATTCGCCGTGTTATTGCCGATATACGGCCACAAATGTTGGAAAAAGTCATCGAAAATTTGACGTCCAGATTGGACTACATCCGCGCCAGCCGTGGCGGTCATATGCCAGAAATCATATTTAAAATGTAATGCCACAAGATTATCTTTCGGATAAATAAAATTCATGTCAATCGAATAATCCATCGTTGTTTTATTGCAACTTAAAGTTCTATACCTCTATAAAAAAACACCCTTTATATGTGGTCCTTACTAGCGTTCTGTCGAGATCTATTCCAAGGTATTTCGTCTCTTTGTTTTGCGGTATGTATTATATATGTTATTATTGAGGGTGACGGCCGGACAGGCTGATCGTTTCAAAGAAAATATAATTTGCTTACATACTTAGTTTCATTGGCCTTGATTAGCCAGTTCTTCAGCAGTATCATCAGCGAGTATTCGAATGGGACAGGCAGGTCGAATGTGTAGAGTAAATAGAGTATGGAGACCGTGACGCTGCCCTAGGGTACGTCTGTTAAACTTTCATAACTTCTATAAAGTTTGGTATGTTCTACTCCATGTTTGACATAGAAATGCCAGTTTTTCAGATAAGATTGTGCTATCCTAAACCAAATTGATGGTAGGTATGAGGCTCTTATGCTCTATGACTATGGATATAATAGGTAATATGTAGACAAATGGGTCAAAATGATAATAAGGATCATTATCAGTTAGGGCACATCCTATTGAGCAGGAGTGAATCGTCTTTTCAGCACTGTTTTTACCAACAATTTCTTATTTAATGCCAGAAATACATTCGGAGGGCTTCACATTCTCTGCTGAGGGGCGACCGAAATTAAAAAAAAAAATTTTCTATAATTTTTGATGTTGGGATCGAACCCTGGCCTTTTGAATGGCAATACGCAATGCTAACTACTCGGCTATCGCGGTCGCCAGTAATTAGATCTTAGGCAGTGCTGTACCCGTACGAACTCTTTAAAAAAATTAGCGATTTAAGCTAGAGCACCCACGCTGGCTAAAGTCATGTTTTCCGAATGGATGAGTGCACTACAGCGTTGAGTGTATTCGATGTAGTACTTCCAAACGTTACAGCCGAAACTAAGCACAAATTATCTGAGAATTGTATTGGAAAACAGCAGTCGTGGAGGCTGAATTCGGAGGAGCAAGTGAAGAAGGCATCGACGGCCTATACACATTTAAAAGGATGTTTGGTTGCACTTGGGGCCAGTCACCATTCCTCTCACAATGGATCTTCGTAGCGATCGTGAAACCAATACTTTTCTACAGAAAAAACTACGTATCTGAAAAGGTTGGAAACAGTATCAATGCTCAGCATTACCGGAGCACTTAAAACAGCACCATCCACAGCGCTTCATAACTGTCCCAAAACTACATGCCTTAAATCTGTTGAATGGCATGGGATATGGGCACAGCAGTGTAGCGTTATCTCTGAGAAGACGAATAGACTGCATTGTCGCCGCTTGACTTTCTTTAACGACTACAACGGATGGAGTATGGGACATAACTTTGCTGAAAATTGTAGGGAACGGGACCTCATAATTAGAGAATACATATCTATCATACAGCCAAGTAGCCATTAAAGCCTTACTTTTATGCATTATGAAGTCGATAGTGGTTGCGCTTTGCAAAAAGGATTGGCAAAGTAAGGGAGCGCGTGGTAATCGAGAACCGTGAGATAGTGGGAGTACTCGCGAAGCCGGAAAGTAGCTATGGACTTAGCATTCCCACGCAAGAAATGCTTTGTATCGTCAGGGGAATAGGATCTGGGAACGACCAAAAAACTGTAATGAACGAAAAATTACTCCAGGCTTCTGGCAGGGTTGTTAACAGGGTTGTTGTTGCCTGTTTGCTTCGCATGCCCTCAAATTAGGCCTGGTTGAAGACAACAAATGCAGGAAATGGCCGGAATGGGTATAAACAGTACAACACGTAATCTAAGGCTGCCCGGCATTCTGCAGGCAGGGGATGATCTCACTTGGCGAGGATATATTGCAGGACCTTCTTCAGTCTGGGGCGTTTAAAGACACGAAACGTCTGCTTCAATTAACTAAAGAAACGGTAATCTTCTTCAATCTAGAGACACAAACACTGTGGACGCTTCATCGTCTATATTAGGCTACCTAAGGAGGAAACATGTTAAACCTAACCTTACCTAACCCCCGCAAAGGAGGAAAATCTGTACACCGTTGAAGAGATCAGGTGGAGCACGACTTGACTTCACTTGGTGTCTCCAATTCGCGGTGTCTCCTGACGCGTTCACCTACACTAATTCAGTAGAAGAAATTGCCACTGGCTAAAGACCATTTCTCTTGCCTCTTGTGAAACAATTCTAGTTTATTTTTTTTTTTCTTATCTAAATTGCAATATACATACACCTACATAGGTACGCATATATTCAGACAACTCAATGACACAACGCATTCGAAATCAGTCAACTTAACAGCTGTACAAAGTTCGAAACAACAACTGACCGCCATCGATCGGCGATGATAAAAATAAATGATGCCAACAACAACAACTAGAACTAAAAGCGTGCACAAACACATAAACACACACAAACACACATACACATGTACACGTGTGATTGGCAGTGATAGGAATTGATGTCGCCCCGTTGAAATTCACGTGCCAAGAAGCAGGCGATCAGTTGAAGAGAAAAAAAAAAATTAAAAAAATATATATGTATTCTAAGTTAGATACAAAAAAGCAATTTCCCCTTGTTTTTGTATTTTTAATATTTTTTCAATTTTTTAAAATATTTTTTCTTTGCATGTGAATAATGTGAGCTAATTGACTACAGTTCACACACGACTGTACCTCCATTTAATTGACATTTTATAACAGATCGAAGTAAATAAATAAATATGTGTATACTCGTGTCGCCAGTCTTGATTACAGACTCGGCCGATTTTGTCACGAGTAAAATTCCGCGTTAAATTGTTTTCAAATAAATACATTCACACATGTAAAAATTTATAAGCGTGTAAATATTCTTATAAATTGTCTTGTTCTCGTTACGTTTGAGCACGTTTTCTGCGCCAGCACACAGTGTGTCGGTTGTGAATGCTGTGGAGCGGGTGGTGGGAGGATCACTGCATGCGCTATAAATAAATGTACAAAATATTCAACACACTTGGCGAAGACAAAAAACAAAAAGGAATAAACAAGTGACACAGCAGACTGCTATGAGAAAGCCTAATTAAATGATAATATTGATAATAATTTATATGTATGAAGATCGCAATATTGACTGCCTGAATGATTATATGACGAATGTGACACTGGAAAGGGGAATAACAATGAGTTCACATGTTTTTCTGACCGAACATTTTTAAGGTCAACGGAAGGAATGTAAGAAAGCAGTTATTCCGAAGTCTCAACGGCCGACATTTTGTCTAAAATCTGCTCATTAATCCCTTAGCTTGAATTTTTTTTTTGGAGAAGTTTGAGGATATTATAATTTCGGGTGATCTATTTCTAGGTTCACTACTTTTTTATAAAAAAAAACACAGAAAATTAAAATTTAATGAGGAATGTTTATTATCATTCGAGAGAACATTCCTTGCCACTTATTTTTTTCGAATATTATCTTTTTCAAATGTTGGCCGCAGCTACGTCTCAGATGGTCCATGCGTTGAGTCAAACTTTCGATGACTCGTTCGAGCATTTCGACTGGTAACTAGCGAATGACATGCGTGATGTTTTGCTTCAAGACCTGAATCGAAGCGGGATTGTCCGCATAGACTTTAGACTTGCTATATCCCCACATGAAAAAGTCTAACGGTGTGATATCACACGATCTTGGTGGCCAATCGACCGGCCCAATACGTGAAATTATCTGCTTACCGAAGTGTTCTCTCAACAAATCCATTGATTGATGCGATGAGTGGGAAGTGGCGCCGTCTTGTTGAAACCAAATATCGCGGAGGTCACGAGCTTCAATTTCAGGCATCAAATAGTCGGTTATCATGACGCGATAACGATCGCCATTGACGGTTACATTCTCACATGGAAGCTCTTGAATCTCTTCAGGTAGCTCTTCGTCCCAAATGCGACAATTTTCTTGTTTACACACCCATTGAGCCAGAAATGGTGCCCACCGCTGAACAAAATTTGACTCGAAAACGTTGGATCTTCTTGGAACTTTTCAAGAGCCCATAGAGCGAAGCGATGTCGCTTGGGAAGGTCGAGCCACTTCTGTTCTTGCACAAGCTGTATTTTGTACGCTTTCAATTTAAGATCTCGACGTAAAATGCACCAAGCCGTTCCATACGTCCGAGTTGCTGCGAACGGCGCCGAATCGACTCTCCACGGTCTTCGTGTACACTCTCAGCTACGGCCGTTATATTTTCTTCACTGCGTGCTGCACGTGGTCTATTCGGTCGAATATTAATATGACAGCTTGACACGACTTACGCGTGATCTGTCAAAGAAAGGCTATTGAAAAAAGTATCTCTACTTGGATCGTACTTATATATACTCGAGAGTTCTTGACATCAGCTCCCTAGATTTTCATAAGGAAAAATGTTTCCAAAATATAGATCATCGCAAATCCCCCGCGGAACCCTCACTACGGGTGCCGTCTGGAAATAGATACCACAGTTGTCTCGACAACGGCATATAGCGACTGCAAACAAGTCGTCCGTCGTGAAGACGGGAGGAAGCTACCTAAGTTAAGACTTCGTAGTTGGGTATTCGTTGCTCCTCAATAGCACAGCAGCCAAAGACGGAGTCTTACCAAGGTAGGTGGTACAAAATGTGGTAAATCAAGGTGCCAGGCATACCGTGCCGGATATTAGATCAGATGAACACCAATCAATTAAAAAACAAAAAACAAACCAGAGTCCTGTTCTCCTTCTACCAACCAGGGAAGACCTAGTGGTTGCAAAAAATTTATTCCAAAAATAGCAGTGCATTGAACGAGCACTCAAATTGCCAGTACAAAGGCAGGAGCCAAGCTTGCGCTGAGTGCAAAGACTGGTACTAGTACTGGCAATATAGTTAAACTAAGCTACGCGAAAGTAACAACTTCTCCTGCAGCCGGGGAATGCAATTCAAGCGACCTGACGAGGTTGTGCGTAGTAATTCTGCCTGAGAGTGGCCTACCTTTAAGATCGACGATCCCATAAACGCAAGGTATGTGAAGAAGATGCTGTTTCCCTACTCAGGAGGGTGTAATTGCAGCCGCCAATGAGGTGCATACAAAAGAGCTGCTGAATTCACTGATTGCTGAAGATCGAAGCCAGCAGTGGCGGCAAACAGACAAAGATCAGTTGAAGAGCAGTCAAGCAGTCTACAAAAATTTGCAAACAAAGGTTCAAATAAATCTTTTACTGATGTGGTCCGAAACGTTGGCGTTTTGGATGGGGAATCCCGAAGACAAAATTCCCCGAGCACAATAGAAATGGGTACAAGGCGGGCTGACAAAGGTGGCGGTAACTACGGTTTACAAAAGTTAAAATCAAGACTTTAAAATCAGACGCCAAGGCTATCGATCACCTGACATCAAAAAATGAGAGGAGTGAGGTTAACACAGATCATACAGAGTGCTAGAGCGGGATCGAGAGCTTTGAGCAGGGTAAGTACTCTTCGGGGTCTATACTAGTAGACAGAACGGAAGGGTTTCTATTTTGAAATCAATGTCAAATGTCACCTGTATCCTTTTATACTGCACCACAAGACAGAAATAAATGAAGTACTTTTAGTGCAGATTTTTTAAGAGTGCTCTCTAAGGAAACTGACTGCTTTGCTAGGGTTCTTGATATCGATAATTCATACTTTCCTTTCCAGAAGCATTAAATATTCAGCGGAACTGTTGCAATTTTCTTCTTCCGCACGACGAAGGTTATAATCTCCATTTTCTTGGGATCCACCGTCATTTTTAATCAAATTTTAAAAACAAGTCATAATTACTGATAAGCCCCAAATCCACTGCCAATGTCTCACTTTAATATGCTTGACAATTAATAATTTTTTGAGAAAAAAAATTCTTATCGCGTTCATTAAATTCATTTAAATCGCGTAATCATCAATTTTTAATATTTCCTTTTAAAAAATATTCCACGCGATTTTTGTTCTATAAATAGAAAGACAATAATTTCATCATACGAAATTTAAAAAAAAAAATTATTTAATTTTTAATGAAACATAATAATATTTCACTTTTTTCTACGGTTGGAAAAAATTTTCATCAATGCGGAATTTGAAAATTTTATTTATTGAATTTGTAATTAAGGAAGAGAAAGCAAATGTATAGCAAGTGTTTTTTAGTTGCTTATTTTATTTTATTTTATTTTTGTTCAAAAATATTCGAAGCTAAAAGTCATTATCTACCCATTTCGTGGATTATCACTTGGCAACAAAATCAGCGGTAAAATATCGATCGATAAAATACTTATATTGATTTTATCGAAATTCTTTAACAATCTGACAAAGCAGGTTAGATCTCACAAATAACACTTCAATCAATCATTTTAATTACTGTTTTTAATTACTGTACTAAAAAGGTAATTATTTCAATATTTGGTCAGCATAAGCAAGCGATAACCAATTTCGATACTACTTCACTCGTGTTATCTTTAACACTAGATTTACCGGACCAGTAATTTTGACTGGTCAGGCAATTTCAATTCAAAATTCCTATTGCATATAACATTTGCTTTCCGAAATGATGTTACGACTTTTGTAGCTATAAGTAGAGAGTACATTTTATGAACTTAATGTTAGTTTATATATACATATTAGTAACAAATATATTTTTTGTTATTGACATTTATACCAGTACCAGTCAAAAAGACTGGTGCATGTTTCTATGAAAAAAATGGATGATTTTGGGAAAATCGTGAGACCTATGTAGTACATACATTGTATGTACATACATCCATAGTACCCATGCGTCTTTCGTTCGTTTCATTATCGGCATTGAGCCAACCCTGTTTTTTCGAGATTTTTACGAGCACTTAGTTCGTAAATGCAGTCTTGTTTCGAGCCTCGTTCAACACACGACATAAAATCTTAGTCCAAGCGATCTCCAAGTGTATAATCATTCGTCTTTACGGCGCAGTGACACAGGTAAGAAAAATTTATGTGAATATGGAAATATTCAAAAATATATTCATCAGTAAGAAGCCTAAATACCAAGGAAGTGCCTTAATTTCAACTTATTTTATAGCGACCGTCAGCTCATGAAAATGGCAAAACAAATAAAAGTTTCTACATATTTAGAAAATGCAAACAGCATACCTCTGGAATATTCAGATGTAGAAAGTGAATTATATGATAGCGACGGTGAATTTTTAGATAGACAAATTGATCCACAAGGTAAGAGTGATAACAGTGCTATTATCGACAGTAGTTATGAGGAAATTCCTGATGGAGACAATATAGATCAGTCAAGTGACAGTGATTGCGAAAATATTCCAAACAAACGTACGAAACGATGATGCGATTCCCTTCCAGTTCTGAAGACGAAGGTGGAACTAACGTACCATATCAGCAAACTGAAATTGCTTCAGACGGAACTATTTGGACAAGAATTGAAGAAGGAGGTGGTGCTGGTAGTTTACCAGTTCAACAACAGCACATGTTAAAAGAAACATTATGAGCGGGAATCTACAAAGTGCGTTCCTATTACTGATTGACAACCACATTTTGGAACATATACCAATTTGTACAGAGTTAGAAGCCTCTCGAGTTTTGGGGAAAAATTGGACAATTAGGCAAGCAAAATTGAAGGCATTTCTTACAATATTGTACGCATGTGGGGCGTATGAAGGAAATAATTTGAGGAACAAGAAGTGGGGACCATCATTTTTCTCCAGCACTATGAGTAGACACGATTTTACTGAGATTCTATGATACATTGATTTCGACAAAAGAAATCAGAGGAGTCAGATTTACCCAGTATATGCCAAACGAACTCCATAAATTTGGCATAAAATTTTGGCTGGCGTCTGATGTAGAGACGAAATATGTGGTAAATGGCTTTCCGTATTTACCTGAAACTGTATCGGTTTATAATAAAACTAAATTTGGCATCGATGTCACTGATCTAATGGCACGAAAATATACGGTGAAATCAGGTTCCAGGAGGTGGCCACTTCAAGCATTTGATAATGTTTTAGATTTAGCCGGAATCTATAGATGGATATTGTACAAAAACAACAACAAACAGGAGAAAATATCTCACGGAAAGATTTTCTACTCAGATTAGCAGAAGAACTTGCTTCAGAATATCAGACGTCAAGGCAAAAACAACACGAAGCTGATATACCATCTACAAATGGCACGGGTTCTGTACGCAAATGATGTCAAAGCGGCTATTGCAATAACAAAAAGACTACAAATATTTGCAACACATGCGAAAAAAAATGTACGCGGAAAGTATACACACAGCAAACTCTACGTTATGTGGAAATTGTGACCAATAAACTGTAAACAATTAAGTGTTTGTTATTTGACAATGTATATAAATCCACTTGTCTATTATAATTATTGTTGTTCAACTTTTTTTGTAATTTTTTAAGTATGAGTAAAGACTGGAAGCCACAATAAGCATTTTTTCTTATACACCAGTCATTTTGACTGGTTTTGGTATAAATAGGTATATACAAATAGCTGGTAAATCTGGTGTTAAGATTCCATGTATTATCGCATGATAACTGTAATTGCATTCGTTAAAGAAGTATGCCTAAATGATGTTCGTTCCAGTTTCGACTTCGATTTGTGGTGTGCGTCTACAGTTTTTCTGCTATAAATTAAGCAATTCACAGTTTAAACCGCCTACGAATGGCTGGAGGATTTTTATGATTTTTTTCCTATCGAAAATGCACTCGAAATCTTTGAAATTTCCTGCTGAGGAACGATCCCATTAAGAAACGGCACGTCGTGCAAAACCTACTCTTAAAATATACTAAGCTTGGAAAATGACCAGAGTATTAGACCAGTTCTTCTAGTTCTATGAAACACGTTGGGTCCATTCACTCTATTGTAGTAAATGTTGTTGATCCACCAGAAGAGCGTATTGAAAGTGTGTCTCAGTTGTTTAATTAGCTTTGTGATGAATGCTGGGAGATCACCTACTCTAACTTTGGACACCGTCAACTGGCAACAAAGCCATAATAAGAGTTAGGTATCGCTGCCGATTCTCCCTTGAGAATGTGCAAGATTATAGTTGTAATCAACATTTTCTTAGACGAGCTGCCGTTGCTGTAGCTGTACACCGCTTGAGAATAGACAAAGTTAGTCCTTGCCGTCTAGATCATGTAATGGGAGGTTCAGGAAACGAGCTACTTCCACGGATTTCTACTAAAGGGAGTGGGTTGTTAGATGAGTTAGTTTTAGTGAACCAGCATAGAGTTGATTAATATCGTAAGGGGGTTGTTGCACGTAGGACTTACCTTAAGTATTTAGGGGTCAAGTCTGCATAGGTAGGAGTTGAGTGTACTGCAGTCTCTAGGTCTTAAATGTGCCATTTCTACTCCGGTTTCACGAGACACTCTAACTTTTCGTCAGTCATGTCTGGTGCTTGAACCCCTAGCGCGCAATTCACAGAAAGAGAGTTTTCAAAGGTGTTGACGGACTCTTTGTTAATGAGAAAGCTTCGAAATATAAAATTTAACAATAGTGATGAGAGGACCTCACTCTGCAGAAGCCCTTGCTTAATTTTTCGTATTTTAGAGCTTCGACTTCAAAATTCTACCGATGACTGTCTACCACTTAGATAATTCAAGGTCCAACTCTTCAACCTAGCGTTAATAAGGATCCCTCAATGTCTCATATTAGCATGATTGTCCATGGTAAAGACTTTTGACAGGTCCAGAGTACTACTACGACAGTTCGCGCGATTCAGGGTGGATTTAAGTTAAGACCATGAACTATCTGAGTGTTTGTGGCATTACTGGCGCTTTGGAGTGCTTGAATCAAAATTTATCCCACCATATGTTTTTGAGAGAATAGTTTTACGCAAGATTTAAGGTCCATATCGAGTTGGCAAACGCGAATGCTGCAGACGGTGGAGGGATGAGCTGTACGAGCTATGCGACGAATCAAGAGAGAGCGACTACACTGGCTAGGTCATGACGTTTGAATGGATGAAAGTACTCCAGCTTTGAAGGCACTCGTTGGAGTACCCGTTGGTGATATCAGAGGAAGAAGAAGACCTCCACTTCATTGGGAGGATCACGTGGAGAGCAATCTGCCTTAGCCTGGTATATCCAACTGCCACCAAACAGCGAAAAGAAGAAAAGAGTGGCGCGCTATTGTTGTATCGACTGTTATAGCGTAAGCAGTGCCTACGCCAAAGAAGAAGAAGAAAAAGAGGAGGAAGAAGAAGAAGAAGAAGAAGAAGAAGAATAAGAATAAGAAGAAGAGGGAAACATTTATCTATTTTGTGATCATCTTCCTCACAAATTCGACACAGACACTGAACCATTCTTCGATTTCCCCAAAAGAACCGAACCGGTCGGAGATCCCCAAAATCGTTTTGCGTCCGTCGAAAAAGCCAGTAGTTGGCAGGATCAAGGTCTGCAGAATATGGCGGGTGGTGTTAAACCTCAAATTTCAGTGTTTCAATATAGGTTTCAACCATAACAGCCAGGTGAAGCCGAGCGTTGTGATGTTGCAAAATCACATTGTCATGCCTTTCGGTCATTTATGGCAGCTGCGCTTAGCACGGATTTTGATACAATAAAGCCTCCAAATTATCCTCTTCAAGCTTTTTGGGTTAACCAGGAGGTTTTTTTTACTTCGATGCTAAAACCACCACGTTTTGTAGTGTCGAAACCACACTCTGCATGATTCTGCGGTAGGCACAGATTCACCATAAACTTCCACAAGCATTCGATGGGCGCTTCAGCTGCAATTTTCGTCGAATTAGAATAGAAAATTAACACTTTTCACAAAAGTTGTTTATTTAACACAAATCCGAACAGTTTCGAAGAGGCAAAAAACAGTGTTGTTATCTGAAACAGACGCTGGATGCACACAAATTATTGTTGACAGTTGCGAAACCTTTGCAATGAAATACCCGTAGATAATCGCTTCCAAGAGCGGTCACAACTTGCAGGTGGAGCCGTCTTTTGAGAACGGACCGAAGTAATTTCTACACGCAATATTATTATTTTCATAATTATTCTAAGTATTTTATCTACATTTTCATTGACAACGCGTACTGCAGTACTCGTTTTTTTATTTTTATTTTTATTTTTTGTAGTACTGAAGGTGTTAATTTATAAAAAAATAAGAATAATCAAATACAAGTACTTCGAATATATTTGTGAACAACACTCACAATTTGTTTCAATATTTTTTCAGTACAACCCACTTCACTGACAAAACAAATGCAACTAATTGACATTCACAAGTATTTTAAAATGATGAAGTTTACAGTAAACAGTGGAACAAAAACAAAAATAGTTGCCTGCCCTGTAGGAAAAATTCAAACAAGTGAAATATAAATTTTATTATAATAAATCTTATTATTTTTATATTATTTTTCAGCCCTAGATTAACATAAACCCATATTAAACGTAAGCAATAACCAACGCTGCGCTATGGAGACCATCAATGCAACCATGACCATATCAGACTACTGTCGATGTGTTGAAATATTCCACGTAAGATTTATGGACCAGTACCAGACAAAAAATAAATATTGAAGTGTATCGTAATGAGCACAATAAAACACTTCAGTAAGCCACAATAATTACTGTATTTTCGTATTTAAAGCAATAAACATAAAACTTCTTTTGTTTTGATACGGTGTTGAGATGCTACTAATTTTTTTACTTGCTCTCAGTAAATGTCATAAAAACCAGCCGAAAATAGCTCTGTATAATTGTAGATATGTATAAATATAACGGGTCATCCATTTCGATGTTCCATAGTTTTTCAAAGAGAAAAAAACACAAAAAATTCAAGTTTAATGGGGAATGTTTATTATCATTCGAAAGAATATTATTGGGCATTTATTTTTTGAAGATTATCTCTTTGAAATGTTGGCCGCGGCTACGTCTCAGATGGTCCATCCGTTGAGTCCAATTTTCGATGACTCGTTCGAGCATTTCTGCTGATAATTGGCAAATGACAAACGTGATGTTTTGCGGGATTGTCCGCATAGACTTTAGACTCGACATATCCCTACAGGAAAAAGTCTAACGGTGTGATATCACACGATCTTGGTGGCCAATCGACCGGCCCAAAACGTGAAATTATCTGCTCACCGAAGTGTTCTCTCAACAAATCCATTGATTGATGCGATGTGTGGGAAGTGGCGCCGTCTTGTTGAAACCAAATGTCGCGGAGATCACGAGCTTCAATTTCAGGCATCAAATAGTCGGTTATTATGGTGCGATAACGGTCGCCATTGGCGGTTATGTTCTCAACGGCATCATTTTTGAAGAAATATGGGCCGACGATTCCACCGGCTCACAAACCACACCAAACCGTTAATTTTCCTGGCATCTCTTGGCATCTTCAGGCTTCTCTTCGTCCTAAATGCGACAATTTTGCTTATTTACATACCCATTGAGCCAGAAATGGGCCTCACCGCTGAACAAAATTTGGCTCGAAAACGTCGGATCTTCTTGGAACTTTTCAAGAGCCCATAGAGTCAAGCGATGTCACTTGGGAAGGTCGAGCGGCTTCAATTCTTGCACAAGCTGTATTTTGTACGCTTTCAATTTAAGATCTCTACGTAAAATGCGCCAAGTCGTTCCATACGTCAGTCGGAGTTGCTACGAACGGCGCCGAATCGACACTCCACGGTCTTCCTGTACACTGTCAGCTAAGGCCGCTCGCTATATTTTCTTCACTGCTTGTAGAACGTGGTCAATTCGGTCGAATATTATTCAGTAATGAATGCGGGGTCTCAAGATGGGTAATGGTGTTGCCAATAGTACGCTCAGTAGGCCGATTATGTTGACCATAAGTTGAGCGAAGCGCCGCGTGAAACACATTCTTTACAGAACGTGAATTTTCGTAATAAAGTTGATTGATTTGTAAACGTTGTTCAGACGTAAATCTTTCCACGATGAAATGCCAAACAATACTGAACAAAAATAACATGACAACTTGGCACGACTCACGCGTAGTCTGTGAAAGTAAGGCTATCGAAAAAAGTACCGATGGTGATACGACATCGATCGAATTCACCATATCAGCGATGAACACTGGTCCTTCATGGAGCTTCGATAAATAAATAAATAAGAAAATTCAGACCAATTGCTCCGCTCTAATGTACCTGCGCATATGTGCATCCATATCTGCTAAATACACTAAATAGATTAGTGAGTCATAAAGATAATCATATTAAGAATTTACTTGATATCTGTGTGCATATGCGTGTCACCTCAGTATTATAAACACCGTTAGAATTTTGTTATCTTAAGATTTTAAATGTTTTAACATTGCAAGTGTGCGACATTTCTTAAACTCAATACATTCGCTCTTTGAATCATATTTTATTATTTCACCGTAAGATCTCAAAAGCAAAAAAAAAAACAATTTAACTAAGCTCTGATTACACCGGTCAACAAAATTGAAACTTTTTTATTGTCACATGAAAATATATATAAAATTTTGAATGTATTAGGGTCATCACACAACAATAGCTTCTTCATCTGTACTCGCGTACTCCATCGAATGCTTTCAAAGCTGTATTGTTCTTATCAGGACAAATTCATGTAGCCCGCGTAGCCGCTAGCTCTTGATTCGCTGAACTATCTCAATGTCGCGGTATAACTCGTACAGCTCTTCGTTTCACCGTCTGCTTTATTCGACATTGCCAATGCGCAAGGGCGCATAAATCTTCACCAAAACTTTGCACTCGAAAACTCCTTGTGTCATCTCATTGGACGTCGCCATCGCACATGCTTCTGCAGGATATAGAGGGTCGAGAATGATGAACCACTTGTAGGGTATAGCTTTGATGCGTCGAGAGAGGACTTCACTTTTCAATTGCGTACTCAGTCCAAAGTAGCACCTGTTAGTAAGAGTGGTTCTGAGTTAGATTTCAAAGCTGATATTTTAGTATTGTTAATGCTGGTTCCTAGATAGATTAAACTATCTACAACTTCGAAGTTATTACCGTGACGTGCGAGCATAGCCGCAAATGGGTTGACTTTTTATTTGATGACATCAGATAATTCGTCTTGCCCCATTCGCTTCGTTTCTTTGTGTAAAGAAACCAGCTTTAAAATCGATGTGAAGGTGGTGTGTATCGATTCTTTCTCTCGGGTTATCTCCAACAATGGGCACAAGGTGAATATCTGATCAATGGTGTATTTCCTAAATCTAAAGTCATACGGATAAGGTTCAATCAGTCTGTTGTCGGTTGGCTTAAATCTTTCACACAGTACGCTTGATAGCATTTTGTATGCGATATTGAGGAGGCTTGTCCCACAGTAATTAGCCCAAGCTGTCGGATCTTCCTTATTTTTTGATTGGGCAAAGCACACTGAGGTTCCAATTGGCGGACGTGCGTTCTTCGTATTTAGTCACAGTCTGGTATAGGAATATTTATTCAATAATCTTCAATCGGGGATTCGAGTTCACTATCTCCGGATGTAGCACTTTCATTGCGTATGTTCACTAATAATGTTCTAGACATCTGTCACCAGATTACCTCTTTAGCCTCGACATGAGTGTTGTACGGTTTTGAAACCTTCTATAAGTACCCGCATCTTTTCATAGAATTTTCGAACATCACCCTTGTCTGCCAGCTTCTCAAGTTCTTCATACTCATGCATTTTGATTTCTTTCTTTTTTTCTGCAATAGCGTCTCGCTTTCACCGTTCCACAGCTCGCTTATATCGATACCTTCATCCACCAGGGTGAATGCCAGCACTCGGCGACGGAGTCCTTCTCCCACTAAAAGCCCAACACCAAATTGTCGCCTCTCTGCATGTCCGTTGTAATAGGCTTCACAAGAACCCATCTTCTTCTGTCCTCGTACTTCTTAAACGGCTTTTAGTCTTACGAGGACATCAACCAGCTAGGCAGCGGCACCTTCTCAATTAAGTGACCGTACATTCCAGATGCATGCCCTCAAATCGTGATCCTTTATATGTTTGCAGTAGTACTTATCAGAAGGGGGTCTTTAATCCGAGGCATTCGTTGATATTTCATTGGAGTGTATTTTTTATGTGGTGCGTCCCAAACCCTAGGCACAACCGCAGGACTCTTGAAAAGTTCCAAGAAGATCCGACGATTTTAAGCCAAATTTTGTTCAGCGATGAGGCACATTTCTGGCTCAATTTGTATGTAAACAAGCAAAATTGCTGCATTTGGGGTTGAAGAGCAACCTGAAGAGATTTACGAGCTACCATTTCAACCTGAAAAAACAACGGATTGGTATGACTTGCGGGCCGGTGGAATCATCAGTCCATATTTCTTCGAAAATGTTGCCGATGAGAACGTAACCGTCAATGGCGACCGTTATGGCGCCATGATAAGCACTATTTGATACCTGAAATTGAAGTTTGTAATCTCCGCGACATTTGGTTTCAACAAGACGGCGCCACTTTCCACACATCGCATCAATCAATGGATTGATGGATGAGAGAACACTTCGGTGAGCAGATAATATCACGTTTTTGGCCGGTCGATTGGACACCCAGATCGTGTGATATCACACCGTCAGACTTTTTCCTATGGGGATATGTCGAGTTTAAAGTCTATGCGGACAATCTCGCTTCGATTCAGGTCTGGAAGCAAAACATCATGTGTGTCATTCGCCAGTTACCAGTCGAAATGCTGGAACGAGTCATCGAAAATTGGGCTCAATGGATGGACCATCTGAGACGCAGCCGCGGCCAACATTTGAAGAAGATAATCTTCATGAAATAAATGCCAAGGTATGTTATCTGGAATGATAATAAACATTCCCCACTAAATTTGAATTTTCTGTGTTTTTTCTTTTCTTCAAAAAATTAGGGAGCCTCGAAATGGATCACCCTTTATATATGTAGATTTATTTTAATTTCAGGTCAGTTATGGCTGACTTTAAGGATTTGAACGCTTTAACCGTTTAAGCGATTTTTCGCCCAGTTCCTTATCAATTTGTTTTTTTAAGCTGCCTATGAATGGGCGCGTACTGCTGCCGCCAAGCGGCTTGCAATTTATGGACATTTTGTTATATTTTTGATTTAGTCGTCGGCGGCGAAAATATTTTATATTCTTCCGTGAATAAAAATTTATTTTACTTTCCCACGAATTCCAAATCAATTTATTATAATAAAGCGCATCAACTGTAAAACTATAATACACCGCAAGCAAGCAAGTAACTATATTAAATTAAAAAAACCTGACTTGAACTGAACCTTTTTTGCTTAATCCTATTCACTTTAGGCAACGTAACGCACAACTGCATCTCCAAACACTCGAATACTTGACATTATAATAAATCTGCATTTTTTCACTTTTATCTTTGGTGCACACACACACACACAAACTTTTGTCGCTTGCGCGTGTAAGGATAACACAAATCCGTAGCACCTTTTTTTTTGGGGAGAAATTCTTACCTCCTTCTGGCATGACTGCAATTGCTTGACAATGCAAATGTGAATGCAAATTTTGATTCAAGTTCAAATGTATTCATTTCCGCTGCTCAGTAAATGCTCATACATACATACATACACATGTATATATGTAAATATTTACAATTCAAAAAGTGTATTAAAATATTATACAAAACTGGCGAAAGTGAAAGGTAAATACAAGTGCGATGCACAAAAACCCTTGGGAAGAGAATTAAGAAACTGATCATTGAAGTGAAAGTTTGTGCAAATAAATTTGCAATACATTTAATAGGACCTTCTGAAAGCCCTGCTAATATCCAGTTGGGCGCATTAAACTGCAGCCCCCCTCGCCAGCGCCATTCATTTAAAAGCTATCTGCAAAGATATGCAAAGCCTTGTTCGCGAACTTGAGTTCTTTACTCCATGCATTCGTCTCTATTGTAGCTCCCAGAGGCTTCCCGAAGGTCAGACGCGAGACAATGTTGTCTATTCGCTTTCTTAAGATCAACGCTATACTATGCTGTACCCGACCATCCTGATTCTCAGCTGATTTGAGGCATGTAGACGGGCGACAGTTAGAAATGCCCCGTTTTTGGCTACCAGGTTCGCCGATGTTGAGCTTTGAGAGTGTGAAAACCTTTTTCCAGCTTTTTCATATGCATTGTCTTTTCCGCAGTCTTCCACCATACTAGAGTCCCATTCAAAAAGTATTGACTTAACAAACGCAATCAACCCGAAAGGGTTGATAAAAGATTCCAGATGCGACCCAACATCTCTTAAAATGTATAAAGGACTGATGATAGCTTTTTCATTCGTTCATCCACACTGAGCTTTCAGCTATCCAATGCCAAACCCAAGTATTCATTGCTTAGTTTCGGCAGTAAAGTAGTTTCTACCAACCTTGGTTTGGATTTTTGTCAGGAGTTTTTAATTCATATCAGAAATACACTCGGAAGGCTTGACATTCCCTGCCGAGGGGTGACCGCAATTAGAAAAATTAATTTCTCTATAATTTTGGATGTTGCTCGAACCTCGGCTCGAGCCCAGGCCTTCCGAATGGTAGTACGCAATGCTAACCACTCGGTTATCGCTCCCGCCAGAAAAATAATTCAAAGTGAGTAACTAAAAGAAGAATGATAGAAGTAACAGCTAGCACCGGGGTCACGTACTAATCTCATGAGACTTTTTATGGCACGACTCGAACCACGTGTATTCTTGCTTAACGGCTGAATACTGAGTACTTTTTTTTAAATAATTTATGCCAAAAAAAAAAATTAATAATTTTTTATCCCCTTTTCAGCCTTCAAATTTTTAAACTTCTTACGGCATTATTTACCTCTTCAGTTTCAAGCTCTACTAAGTATAAATGAAAGGATTAAATTCAAAAACAAAATCATGTTAATTTCAACAACAGAAAACTAAACTGGTTCAGTGGTTTTGTGGAATACTTTGTCTACATGTATTTTACATTAAAATGTTTACCGTTATTCGTCATGACAAACATGGTTAACTGAGGTGAGTGGGTTTGGCTTGTTTTAAAAATTCTAACTGTACAAATTTATTTAGTCTGATTTTTTAATTCATTTGAATTTTGAATTTTTAACTTTTTGTCATTCAAAATCATATTTGTGGTACAGTAAGTCCGACGAAGTTTTCAGTAATTAGTAACAACCTCTTTAAAGGAGCTCTAATAAAGAGGTTGAAGTCTAAAATCCATTACAGTCAACTCTTTCCTTTGGCACTGGATACAAACCTTGCTTAGTACACCGAGGCACACCACCATGGAGGAGTATTATCACCTCTTCTTGGGACTCTTGCGATCAATGGTTGATTGCTGTTGAGGATGGGGGAGACAGCAGCCTACGCAGATTAAATTTCAGTCTTTGTAAGCGGTAAGTATTTGCCAACTTTTGGCTCTCCATCGAATAATAATTAACTGGGTTAACTTCATTAGACTTGGCATCAATACTCATTACTTAGTTATATTCAAAAGAAAGTATAAAATTGCAAATAGGATCAAACTGAGGCTGGTAGAGACCACCTTACTGCCGAAACTAAGCAATGAATACTTAGGTTTGGCATTGTATAGCAAGCTGGACTGGAAGCTCAGTGTGGAGGAACGAATGGAAAAGGTATCAACAGTCATTTACACATTTAAAGAGATGTTGGGTCGCATCTGAAGCTTTTTATCAAGCCTTTCGGGTTAGTTGCGTTTGTTGAGTCAACACTTTCCAATGAGGCTCTAGCATAGTGGAGGACTGTGGAAGAGACAATGCATCTGAAAAAGCTGGAAGGAGGCTTCACACTCTCAGCAACGACGAACTTGGTGTCAAAAACGGGAAATACCCAACTGCCGTCGATCTACATGCTACAAAACAGATGGGAACCAGAACGGTCGGATACAGCATAGTATAGCGTAGATCTTAAGAATGCTAATGGGCAACATTATCTGCATCGCGTCTGACTTTCGGCAAGCTTCTGGTAGCTACAGTTGAGGCGGATGCTTGGAGCAAAGGACTCAAGTTCGCGAATACAACTTTGAATTTCTTTATAGATAGCTCTAAAATGAATGAATAAGGGCTGCAGTTTAAAGCGCCCAACGGGAGATTATAAGGCCTTTCAGATCTATCTAACCACTGCAGCACCTTCCAGGTTGAAATATTAGCTATAAAAATGCCGCCAGGACTACTGCAGAAAAAAAGGAAAATTAATATTTACGTAGATAGACCTATAGCAAGAAGTTGGCAATGGTTTCACTACGTAAAGAGCCCATCAAAAGATCGGCGTAGAAAATATAAGACCACCTTTATTGGGCAACAGGGCATAAGCGCATAAAAGGCAGTCCTCTCAGGATAGGGTATAGTCGATATAGTTCTGCTCAAGGAGTTTTGGTTAACTTTAATAGCAG
Organism: Neoceratitis asiatica; assembly: GCA_030068015.2. Lineage (NCBI taxonomy): Eukaryota > Metazoa > Arthropoda > Insecta > Diptera > Tephritidae > Neoceratitis > Neoceratitis asiatica. Next base: position 15,908,105 of record CM061526.1, read on the forward strand.
CCAGTACCACACTTAAAACCAGAGTCTATCTGCTTTTAGGAAATAATTTTAATTCTCATATGCCTACATGCCGCAAAACGATCATGTAGAACCATCTCCGTTGCTGCTGAGAAAATCCTTAGCTAAAGCAAAGCGAAGGAAATCCAGGGTAATTAACGCACACAATGCAAGCTCACGGCATGACAATCTCTAGGGCAGTTTGGACACAAGCTTAAGAGATGAGTCACCATTAAACTTTATTTTGAAAGGGAACCTTCACATTTGCAGTAGCGATCGCCTACTTTTGGTACCGCCCCAAGAAGAAGGTTCTCACCCTGGCATCTTTCAAGTTGATATCTTTTTTCCCAGGATTGGAGGTCTTCTTAGTTAACACTCCTTTTCGTGTCATTGATATGGAAACCGTCCTTGTGGAAACCTCTGCAACACACTGAAGAATACGGATCGATAGCTATACACAGAAAACTTTACTTAGCTCTTCCGGACGTTCCGAAGAAGAACTCGGTTCCCTCTGCCGAAGCACTTAAAAAGATTTGGGAAGTCTTCAGCTCTGCCGGTAGAAGAACTCTTATGAATTCTTGCTCCGATAATTCCGAAGGGTAGGGGGAAAAGATAATATGGCTTACTCCTATCTTCGCAAACAGTGTGAGATTGGGGTACATACTAACAGCCTGGAGGAGAGTTCAAATGGATATCACTCAGAAGGCTAAGAGATGCTTGTATATGTCTTCGTTTGTTCTGAAAACCCTAGAGAGGCTAACTTCTATAAAGAGAGTACAATTCACCCGAACTCCCTTTCAAGCAGCCAGCATGCATACTGCAAAGGTATATAGGTCGAAGAACTCTACCTTACACAACATTTTGACATAGATAGAGGAAGCTCTCCATTATGTTATAAGGATTTTTTCTGTTAGGGATTTTCTCAGCATAGAATGGATGTTTAATAATGGCTTTCCGGGCGCAATTGTAGGTTTGTTGGATAGAGTTGAAGCAAAATCCAATCTAAGACGTTTAATAAACTCTTGCGGATGGCTCCTCTCGTGTCGGTTGAGTGTGAGGAAGGTAATCGCTGGGCTTACTTAATTATGATATCTCAAATACTTTATGGCTGGCTCCTTTCTTACCATAATTTCTTTACGGGAGGACTCGAGAGGACAAATCCACTCTTTACGGATAGGTAGAAGCTTGATGGAAAGATCAGAAGGGGAGACTTTGGTCAATAATTAGGAATCAGCGGAGGTTTAGGCTACTAATTCATTGGAGCTCTTTTTAGGCGGATGTTGCTGCTATTGAGGAAGTAGTGAGCACACTACTAGGCCAACTTTTACTTAGATAACCTATCATGAGCTGAACAGATCTCCAAGATACGAGTAACTTTACAGTGACTTTTAGTCACTGTGTTTTCCCAAAAAAGGCTCAAATAGATTCACTAAGTGTTTATTTTGTTTTTATTGAAGAAAAATTAGGGTGTGCTAAGAGATTTATTTTATATTCTATGCTTTAGAGCAAATTCTACATGAGGTGGGGAAAGAGCACCTCTAAAAGCTTTTATTAATCACTTTCTTGCATGCGTTTGATGAACTTCTCCACAGCCAAGATTATCAAACACAAGATGTAGGAAAAAACGAGCATTAAAAAGAGCGGCGCTGCATACTCCATACCCACCGCAAAGAGATTATTGCTGGGCATACAATTCAGACGATCACGAAACCAGTGCTTCCGGTGTTTACGCCAAACGCCCGTCTCCAACATGCGTATGCCTCTTTGGAATGAATTTGGAAATTATAAATTGAGTAAAAATTAATGAAATTTATCTTAAAAAAAGTATACCTCAAGCGCGTCAACTCCTTATACGATGAGTTCTTATGCAGCTGAGTGAAGAGACTTTTATCGGGACGCATGAGCACTTCATTTAAATCACAAATCTGATGTGGCAGAAAGTTACGCTCCAAAAACGGATAACTAGTTGAGGTCTCTAGCACGAAAGCAAAACCGGGTTCATCACGCACACGTAAGATACCCTCCTCCACTGAAATCCAAAGCTTTTCGGGATTTTTTTTCGAGTCAATTTTACGATAAACAAAACGACGCACGTCAGGTAGTTGAGAGCCCTTGTGAGCGCGGAAGTATTCATGAGAAAAGTAGAAAAAATCAAACAATCTATGACATACTTACATTCAAAAAGACATACGTATACGGCAGCGGCTCCAAACCGACATTCAATGCACTATCCGCCAATTGACCCAGCGTCTTAATATCCGACTTCGGCGGTGTGCCCAGTAGAGTAGATAGTAAAATGGATGTATAATAATTATACATTATAAACGTAGCTGAGTAGAGTGAGAAATATGCCATGCGCCCACCAGCCGAAGTTGGTACAATGCTGCTGCCCTGATAACAAGCCGAGCCGAAAGCCAAGAGTGCCGTCGACACCAATGAAGGTTTATACGATAAATGCGTACGCATGTTACGTAACTCCAAGGCGAATGTATGCCATAGAAAAATTGCCGATACCACCAACAGTATGCCGAACACCATCCAAACGGAGCCATTAAAAGGCTCTATAAATGCGCTACCTTTCATACTGGTGCTACGTGGAGTGCGAAAGAGGCACAACAAACGAAAGCCACCACTTTCCACGAGAGGGGAAAAGTATTTAAGGCGCTCTGCTGAGATGAGAAAAGGTGTTGATAAAAAATCGGAGTAACCAAAAGCGACGTCGGCGACACCGCCGCCGTGAGTATCATTAAGGCTCCAGAGGGCGCGAAAGTTGTAACGCACTCTGATGAGAATATAGAAAAGAGATGCGCAGAGATGTATAGAGAGAGGGGTAGATGTGAGTAGGGATGGGGATATACATAGAGTTTAAGATGGAGATGGATAAACAGGGTGAAAGAGAAAGTGAAAGAAAAAGAGATAAAAGGAAAAGGGAAAGACAGGAAGTAAAGAAAAAGAAAGAGAAGGATCAAGGGAATGTTAGATAAAAAAAGTAGAGTAAGACAGAGAAAAAGCAAGAGAAAAGAGATGTTAAAGAGAGAAAGAGCAAAAAAGGTGGATTTGAATTGAATGTGAATGGAGAAAGAGAAACAAGAAAGAGAAACTCAGAACTCACTTGCAACCGAAGAAATCTTTATAAATCAAAAATATCTTATAACCAAAACGCGAGATTGGATCAACATCTGAATTATTCTCGGAGGTGAGAAAATCCAACAATTCCGGCACGGGCAAGCTGAGCGGTCGCTTAGTGACCTGCGAACCAAAAAAAAAAAAAACTTAAGAAAAATATTTCCTTCATCCCCAACCATACCACCACCTACCACCACCGTTATACGCATTGTTATATCATGTAGCAGAACGCGATTTCCATACTTGGTGCGCGTATGTAATGCGGTGAGATTACGTTTTGTATAACAACTCTCCAGATTGCATTCAAATTCACGATCCAATGTCATATTCAATTTGCCACCCAAGAAGCGCCCATTATTATAGACATCATATGTTATGTACGAGGTTATGTTCAGATCGGTGTTGGTGCCCAGTAACGTTGGGTTTAGGTACGTATATGTTAACTGCGCATCCACAGCTAGGTTTGCATCGGTGAAGAGACGTCTGAAGTTGCCCAAATCGGCTGTATGATCATAGAGTAACCAGTTGTAGTGCGCGTTATAGAGTCGCCAATGGCTGAGCTGAAGAATGGAGAGCATATGAGTGAGCAGAAGCTGGTAAACGATCATCACATTAATATTTTAAGAAGGTTCCGGTTACAGCGGTCTGATTTAGATTACTACATAACCATGACGGACTTCACGAGAGATTACCAAGTCATTATACCGGATAGGAATTAATGGGGTAGGATAGTACCAACATCATCAGACTTAGGTATAACCAAGCCCTTTCGTTGTTGTTGCTGTTTTAACTGCATAAATATTCCCCAAAGTATTTTTGGAGGATGTTGCAGGGAGGACAGTCCTTTTCCGTATAAAAATTCATGTCAATCCGGTATAAATACCCGACTATCGCGGATTTCAGTCACCTCCTGCGAAAGGCATGCCTCACCGCTGGTAAATTCTTGAATCCCTAATCCACCTGGGGTCTTTTGTCTACGTGAGGATGACATTTGTGAAGGTTTAGGATTCTTCTCGATAAATAGCCTACATAATTTTTCGGATAACAATGCACATATTGATCCCAATAGTTCTTCCTGAAGCTGACTTGGGTGGCGGGACCCAGTAAGACACCGTGTAATGAGTTTGCAAAGGAGCTTGCAAGGAAGGGAACTTTCCTTCTACTTTCGCCATCACTGAAGAGTTTGGACAGGTCGCGCTCTACCTGCAAACTCACTACAACAAAATTCTTCGGCGCAGTCTCAGCTGTTGCAATGTCGCCAGGGTAAAGCGGTCGACATGCGATAAAAGTTCACCAGAGCTTAGCTCGTTAAAAATATACAGGTGATATCAATAATTTTGGGCCTCTCAACAAGTCAACCTTATGGAGAAGACACTCAGATAGCTGGGAGTGTCATAAAACGATTTCTGCAGCGGTTAAAGAGTAGAGGAAGAGTCTGAAACCTTAAGAGGCTTATCTTGGGAATATTTCGTACTTTGGAGGAGTAGGTTAAAGTCTCTAGGGGCGCCTATTTTAAGGGATTGGTGGAAGTAGCTGAAGTAAAGTTACGCTACTCAGATTAGCAAGCGTGAGCTGAAGGAACCTTGCAGATATCACAATGGTACCGTTCGCTGTTCTAAGTGGTGGAAAACATCTTCTCTTTAGCAAACGTGGGACCGTTTACGTGATTGGACATACTAAATAAATCCTTCAGGCATTCGGAGAAGAGCTATTGTGAGAAGGTCAACCACTTGCGGACTATCTATAGGGGTTAGGATCTAGCAGTGCAATGAAAAGATGCAATAAGCCACCGAGGTGAAAACCTCCTCAAATGTTCTTATACACCTTTCTTTCGATATCAAATTATTCACAAAGGAACGAACCTCAATAAATTTATTTGATTTAACTTTTGGGACAGAAGGCCCACATATACATAATGCTGAGGTATCAAAAATCCGGGGAATTTGGGAAATAAATTTTATTCCAAATGTGGATCGACCGCAGTAGTCAAGTGGTTAGCCGTACATGCTAACCTGCGGACGGTTAAGAGTTCGTTTGCTGGCCAAAGCTTCCGAATGTTTATGTGACAGGAAATAAAGCTCCATAAAAATGAAGCAGCCCTTTGTAGGTGACTTAGAATCATAAAATCAGGCCATCTCATTTCCTTGAAAAAATATCAGGAAGAAGGAGTGCGTAGCGGTTCAAACTCAGATCACTTTCGCCGTTTCTCTTCTGTATGAAACCACGGTTTCTTAGCTAACAATATGTGGTCTCAAGGACCTTTTCTCTCCCTTATTTTTCATTTCATCCTTACTATGTGCATTAGTTCCTCCGATCTATTACAATTCATGTCCAGGTATGCACCCAAATTAGGACGGCTATGCAGCAGGTATTGCCTTTCAAGATCCCCGGAGAAATCTGCCGTTTCAATGTGCACAAAACGCGTATACAAAGATCTCTCATTAAGCTTGTGTATAAATTGACGTTGAACTGAAAAAAAATTTCAATTTTATGATCATAATTTTCGATGTTACAATAAAAAATAAAATAAAATATATAAAAAAAAATGTTTAAAAATATACAAAAAATTCCGAAATTTTGTTAATATTTTTTTAATAAAATTATTTAGAGATTTATTTTAAATAAAAAAAATTATTAAAGTTCCTAGTGATAACTTACCCTGCCAATCCCAACAATTGAAAACTACAAGCGTATAAATATTTGCATTCAAAAAATGATTTAGAATAAAATTGAAGAGCATTTGATTCATTTTGAGAGAGGGATTTACCGCCAGGCGCACTCTTTGAAACGTATTTTAAGAAACACAAAAAATTACCTGGATTATTTTTTGCTAACACCGATATTTATAGAAACGCTGAGTGTATTGAAATTTCATCATCCTTTTACTACTATTTTCAACTGTTATAAAATGTCAAATTTCCCTTTCAACGCATCACAAAGTAAACCAATTGAAGCAAATCAATTTAATGGATAATCACTCAATTAACTCAACATAAAACAAATACTCTTAGTAGGCCTACAAATGATTGATAATCAAAAAAAAAAAAATTCAAATTAACCCTTTCAGGCGTTGCAAACTAAAAATACTCGTATCACTCAGTGATTTGAAATATATATATTTTTTTACATATATTTAATGTATATATTTAAACCCGATCTATACTTTTACACAAATCATACGAATTCAAGCAATTCTACCCCTAGTCTTTGGTTCATTTCCAGGAAATAAAAGAAATTCAAGCAAACTAAAAACGTTTTTCAAATTCCATTTCCCAGAAAAAGGTCGTGCTTTTATGTTAATCTGAAAAAAGAGCTAACCTTGTACCATATTTAAAGTAATTCGAGCGAAAAATACCATTTTGTCGAATGGATCGATTCCAAGTTCACTTTCCCGAAAACAACTTTCTCCTCGCGTTAATCTCAACAAAAAGCCAGGCACGTGTGCTAAATTTTTAAGGTTCAAGTTTAGTGAGCTCCGTTGTGGTCGTACCAGCACAAGTGACGCCGAACGTTCAGGTTGCCCAAAGGCGGTCGTCGTGACGCCAGAAATCGTCGATAAAGTCCATGAAATGATATTGGACGATCGAAGAATAAAAGTGCCGGAGGTAGCTGAGGCTGTAGGCATCTCAATTGAGTGTGTGATGTATACATTTTAAATGAATATTTGGACATGAAAAAGCTATCCACGCGATGGGAGTCCCGATTGCTCACGCACGACCATAAGCTTAACCGTGCAATCACTTCAAAAGAGTGTTTGGCGTTGTTCAACAGCAATTTAAACGAGTTTTTGCAGTATTTCTTAACCATAGACGAAGCAGAGATGTACCACACCACACCAGAGACCAAAGAGCAATAAAGGCAGTGGGGTTTTCCGGGTGAACTTGCTTCAGAGAAGGCCGAGGTTGGTCTATCGGGCACAGTTTTTTTGGGATGTTCGGGATGTCTTTCACAGCGATTATGTTGAAAAGGGTTAAGCGATCACCGACGAATGTTATTAAGAGCTTTAGACAGATTTGGTGTTGAGTTGAAGCAGAAGTTACCGCATTTGGCGAAAAAAGTACTATTCCATCAGGTAAAAGCTTATATATTGGGCTAAGAACTACTACACCATACAGCATATTCTCCAGCTTTAACCCTCTATTTCTTTTGTCCAAATCTGAAGAAATGGCTGGGCGGTAAGAAATTCGGGTCGAATGAAGAGCTCATCACAGAAACAAACACCTTTTTCGAAAGCCTTGAAAAAACTTATTATTTATAAAAAATACAAAAATTTGAAAACACGATGGACTTAATTTATAGATCTAAATGGAGACTATGTTGAAAAATAAAACGCTTATTTGAAGGAAAAAATATATAATTTATTCAAAAAGTCACTGACTTATCAAACCATCCTCATATTCGAATTTCACTTTGAAAGTCTCCATTTCAATAAATTTAAATTACAAGTCCCAAAAACTATTTCTCAACTCAATGTTCTTACATTTGGCTTGCATAGGGTTAAATTTTCATACACTTTGTGCTGTCAAGACTGATTATTAATGAGAAAGTCAATATTGATATTAAACCAACTTTTTTTCTGTCATTCACTGTTGTATGATGAGGCATATTTTAGCTGATTTAATTACAGTGATTGACAATAAAATTTAAAAACTGAATAATTACACTGTGCCACAAAACGGAAATACTTTTGAAAATACTAAATTTGCGAAATTATAATTAAAATTTTTTTTGAAATATAACTTCTTTACCTGTGCTGTACCTGGTAAAGATGTTACGGAAACTTTAAGAAAAGTGTGCTCGGGCGTGGCGAACGGAATTTGACAGGGAAAAAGTATGCAATAATCTTGTAAATAGCTACACTCGCTACTAAATGAAAGAAATCTATAAATATTTTTTTATATATGAACTTATTATCGATAATGATATAGAAAATGCCATTATACGAGGATGGTTTGATAAGTCAGTGACTTTTAGAATAAAATATATTGTTTTCGGCAAATATACGTTTCACTTTTGAACCAAGTCTCCTTTTAACTCTATACATTCAGTCCAGCAATTTTCCAACTTTTTTATATACTTCAAATAATATTTTTTTCAAGGCCCTTCAAAATGATCATTTGTTTCTATAATGAGCTTCAACCTCAGACATTTCCTCAGGTTGGAAACAAGCAATAGTCACTGGGGTCTAAATCTGGAGAATATGGTGAATGGGGTGGTACTTCGTACTCTATATATGAATTTGTATCCGATGGAACAGCAGGTTTTTTCACCAAATGCGGTCGTTACTGTCTCAAATCAATTTCGAATCTGTGTAAAAGCTCTGAATGATATGCGCCAGTCATCGTTTTTTCTTTTTCAAAATAATCGATGTGAATGACACCTCGAGCATACCAAAAAACTTTGGCCGACAGACCAACCTTTTTATTCTTTGTGACGTTTACCCGGAGAAACCCACTGTTTTTATTGCTCTTTGGTCTCTTGTGTGGTGTGATGGATCTATGTTTCGTTTAGGATACGGAAACGACGCAAAAAATCGTTTGAATTGCGGTTGAATAATGCCAAACACTCCTTGGAAGTGATTATACAGTTTGGCATATTGTAGTGTGTGAGGAATCGCGGTTCCTACTGCGCCGATAGCTTCTGCATGTCCAAATATTCATGTAAAATGTGATGCCTACCTCAGCCACCTCACGCACTTTTATTATTTGATCGTCTAATATCATTCCATGGATTTTTTCAACGTTTTCTCGGATGACGACCGCTTTTGGGCGATCTGAATGTTTGGTGTCACTTGTACTGAGACGATTCCTTAATCATTGAAATTGATGTGGCAGAGTCCCACAGAGAGAAATATTTTCCAAGTTTTTCCTTGGTTTCGGTGATGGTCCGTTTCGGTAAAAATCAATATTGCACACGAAATTATTTTTTTTTTTCATTTTCGTTAAAGTTTACGAGATCGCTTGCTTTCAATGGCTGTTATGCACATACTTAATGACGCAGCTTGCTTAAAATTTGACAACAGTCTATTAATCGATAACAGTTGACTGCAGCAGTGTTGCATTTACAATAACTGAGCGGCAAATTCAAAAAGTCATTGACTTATCAAGCAGTCCTCATATCTTTCGCTGATTGGAATTTTTTCTTAAAGTTAAAAGCGTGAGTTAAGAGCGCCATTCAAAAAATCTTCTTAATTTTTATAGTGAAAAAAAAAAGAATTAAGTTCCTAATAGCCATAAGACCTTACATATAGTAGATCCCATACAGTTTATTAGTACAAATTATAATAATTTAAAGTTAAAATTAAATTTTAATACCATTTTTCCCTTGAAAAAAAATTAATTAAATAAAATATATAAATTTTTTTTTACAAAAATATGTATAAAATTTATATTTTTCCTATTAATCTGATCAGCCATTCATTGAGGTTTCCTTACTACTGAACTTTAATTTTAGTGAAACATTTAACAAACTCAAAAAAATAAATTACTTTTAGCATTAAAATGGGTCGCAGAGGTAATTTGCCTCAATTTTACAATAAACCAGCCAATTTACATTTCATATGCAGTCGCTGACATGTTTTGACTAGTTAAATTGATGGATGGCTATATTAGCATATCATTTATTTATTGGAAAAAAAAAATAACAAAAGGAAATGAAGAGTTGTGGTTGAAAAAAATACTTTATTGTAGCAACTGCCTTTCTATAGTACAGTAAAAAGTCTGCTCTTAATTTATACTCCAATTATAATTTAAATAAAAACCATCTTTAAGGAAAACTTTACAGTCTTCTGTGTTATAATAAAATATTATTATATATTTATTTTGAATTTTTCTAAATATTTGCAGAGAAAATACATTAAAGTGCCATAAATAGTGCTGTTAAATATTGTAAGTAGTAACTTTACATTTACGAGTTGTAAAAAAATATATTTATTTTTATTTTTATTAAAATCTTTCAAAAAAATACTTTCCTCCTCTCCCCATTCACTCATTATGCCAATTTCTCCCAAACAACACACTCTCCAATCTCATTTTGCGATCAGTCCAATATTTCTTATGCAAAATCTCACCGAGTAATATGAGAAGCACCAAAAGGTAAGTACAAGCCAAGAGCATAAATAGAGGTGCCATATATTCCATGCCAACTTCAACAATAAAATTACTATCAAAACACTCCAGAGTAGTCTGAACCCAATAGCGATGGAGTTTCAATGAAACGCCAGTCTCCAAAATGCGTATAACTCTGTGTGGAGGAAGTGAAAGAGAGAGAGAGAGTTGGGGAGAGGGAGAAAAGAAAGGTAGAGGGGGAAATAAAGAGAGATAGAGAGAGAGAGAGAGAAAGAACAGAGAGATAGAGTGAAAAATAAAGAGGGAAAGGGCGCAGAAGGAGAGAGATAGAGAGAGGAAGAAAAATTTATTTTACAGATTAATAAATTAAATTTTATAATAATAATAATACCTCTGTTTGGTCACCTCCTTGAAACTCGAATTCTTATGCACTCCCGTATATAGACTTTTTTCTGGCCGAAATAGTATCTCATTCAAATCACATATCTCATATGGTTTATAATAGCGTTTGACCAGCAAGAAACCGGTGGATGCTTCAAAACCAAAAACAAATCCAGGTTGATCACGCACACGCAGTATGCCCTTCTCCAACGGCATCCAAATAGCTTGTGGATTGGGTGTTGAGTCTATTTTGTGCTTAAAACGACGTACTTCCGGTAAGAGGGAATTCTGAAATTTACATTAAATGTTTTGAAACGAAAATTGAGGAAAAGAGATGTTGAGAGACTACTTTCTTTGGGACTTTTTTGATTAAAAAAAAAAATATTCGAACCTTTTTTTAAGAAGTTCGAACAGGTATGGGGTTGCCGGTAGCCCAACTGATGATTTTTACAAAATATTTTTTAAGTAATGGAAATAAAAAGTAGTGATTCCTGTGAAGACTGAATATCTACCATTCCCCGCAATCAAAGAATACCGCAGTAAAGTGATTTTCATAGGAAACATACCGTCTCAGCTTCCAACGCGGATATCTCTTTGGGAAGAATCTAGCTTGCCTAGCAATTTCCTATGGTAAGCAGCAGGAATCTCTGGTTTTTTCATCACCAACATCAGCCATTAACGTATGATGAGTCGACAACTGAACTGAACTGAAGGAAATGTTGCTCAATGATATTGCCATCACCAGAGCAATACAATCGAAAAGGAGGTCTTAGAAAGCTCTTTGGGTGGTGTCAAAGTTGCTTCGGTAACCAAGAAAAGACTTAGGGCAAAACTCACAAGGAAGGCACGACCGCACTTCATTCTTACTGATCCAAGATATATTAATGATTGGCAAGTGTCTAGGTGCAGAACATTCTAAGAGGTCTAGACACATGAGTGATGGAAAGCATTGCAGCGAAATCCGCTGTGACATTGGTGGCTAAAACCTTCGGGCTCACCAAGCAAGGGAAGAATAGAGAAAAATAGTACATAACCCTGCGCTTTAACTGGAAAAGAACGTTCCAGGCAAGATCAAAAGAAGATGGATAGTGCAGGAACGTGTGGCCTACAAGCGGAATTCACAACATCCATACGAATGTATTCGATATGACTCAGGCAGTCCTGCAAGCTTCCGAAATTTTGCGGAACACTCTACGTTGTGAGAAACGAAATAGGTGATGAGATTGACAGAAGGTATCTGTCTGGTGACCAAATCGCTACATGAATAAGAAAAAAACTAAAGAATCTGTATAATGAAATTACCGAGAGAGGTAGAAGATGGGTCGGGGTGAACGGTCCGCAAGGCAGCGAAGATTTGAAATGACAGAGAAGAAAAGCATGGTCAGCTCTTCCTCGGCCAATCTCATAAGGATTGCGGAACAGTTATAGGTCTAATGACAGGACACCACCTACTGCCATCCCACGTGACCAGAAAGAGCACTACTAGCGACACTTAAGTTAGAACACTTAAACTGAACTGTCCGGCCTTATCTAGAACACATTTTAGACTACTGAGAGATTTATTGTACGAGCGCGCTGAGACAGTCATTTGTTTTCAGTCACCGGTCTGTTGGATTTTCCGTTTATCCTTCAGGTGCGCCCCTCGGTCGTTTTGGAGGGCGCCAGGTAACATAGGGTTCGTCATCAAAAGCATCAACGTATTACGGAACGACACTTCACCTCGATCTGAATTGAACTTCTATTTAGCAAATGCAAGGAACCAACAGGTCAATGTAGGGCGTGGCAGCCAGTTTGTGTAACCTGAACTAGTAACCACTGAAGAAGACAGCCAATAATATTTACGAAAGTATATAAAGTATACCAAATGTACTCACATTCAAATAGGTCAACGTGAACGGCAATGGCTCCAAACCCACTTCCAGAGAACTATCAGCCAGCTGACCCATTGTCTTGATATCTGACTTCACCGGTGAACCGAGCAAGGACGACACCACAATCGACGTATAATAATTATACATGAGAAATGTAAGCAAATACAAAGTAAAGAAAACCATACGACCACCAATGGAACCCGGCACCATATCACTGCCCTGAGCACATGCCGAGCCGAATGAGATGAGAAATGTAGCTAGGATCGAAGGCATATATTGCATATAATCGATATAACGTTTTTGCATGCGATAACGTTCCAGACGAAAGATGCTCCACAACACAACAGCCGTCAGAAGGAGTAGCAGAGCAAAGAGTGACCAGACGGTGGTGTTGAAGGGTTTCAAGAAGACATCACCCTGTATGCCTGAGTTGCGTGGCGTACGGAAAAGGCATATTGAACGAAATGTAGACGTCTCGGCGATGATGGTGAAGAACTCCATGCGCGGCGGTGTCGGAATGAAAGGTGTGGAAATGAGATCGGCACTCTGAACGGCTAGGGCACCTATCAGGCCGCCGTGCGTCTCATTGATCGTCCAACGATTGACAAAGGTGTGATTGGTTCTGCAATGTGAAGAAGTGTAGAAAAAAAAACTGAATATTAGCAAATTTCTCGATCTTGCTACTTGCAACCCAAGACGTGCACTAATATCGACAAGACCTGGAAACCAAAACGTGGTATGGCATCTTGGCTGGTATTATTAACCGACCGCAGAAAAGTGAATATCTCCTCCGGTGGACTTGTGATGGGCACTTTGGTGACCTGAAATGCAAAAAAAAAATATACAATTCCTTCACGCTCCTACCCTTCTCAACTTACCACCACAGTTAGACGTAACGTGGCATCATGTAGTTTATTTCGATTTCCATATTTATTTCTCAAATGCAATTTGGAGAGATATTTATGTACTTCGCACCCCTCCTCGCTGCATTGCACCTCACGATCTAGCGTCATATTCAATTTTCCGCCATAATAATGACCGTTATTGTAGACATCGTAAAGTGTATAGGCCGCTAGTGCGGTCTCATTCCCGTCATTCCCTACGCTCTTTGAGATTACATATGTGATCTCGGCATCAACAGCGAGATTAAGTTGTTTGAAGAGCTCCCGAAAGTATGTCACATTTGCCATTTCATCGTAGATCAGCCAAAAGAAATGATCGCTAAAGAGTCGTTCTCTGCTTGCCTGTGGGGGGATGTGGAAAATATGAGGTCATTATGATATTATTATTCTGAAGAAATATTTTCTTTTTGAAAATATTAGTTTTGTAACCTTTTATAAATTTAGTTTTTTCAATAAAATTTCAACAAAAAAAAACTACATTTGCACGGGACAAAAACTTATGCTTTTTCTTCGTATACCACAATTTCTAACCTAACATCAGCGAATTTGAGCCAACTTTGCTATGAAAATTTAATTTTAATATAAATATTGATATTTTTTTAAATATTTCTACTTTTAACCAAACATGTATACTCCTCTAAATTAAATTTTAATCACTGTCGCACTGGACGTACTATGCGGCAAATTTTTATATTTAATTTTCTCTTTTAAGGACAAATCTTAGCGAAAATCTTTGATTTCGCAATGAGGTAGATAATAGATATATAAAAATGTTGAGATCAGTCGACTAGGGCATATCTCTCCTTTAACTACTTCATAATGAGGTCAAGGTGGCTAGTTGTATTGACAGAGTGGAGGATTGCCTCTCGATCTTAGATCTGATGTGCCCTCTGCACGTATTACTACTCTCTCTGTGCTTTCGATATACTGTTCATCTTTATGAGAGTCCCAAAGGTTTTTCTATTTGACGCACAGAGATTTGGCACAGAGATGCCATTCTGTGACATATCTTAGGTAATTTTGATTTCAGGTCTCCCTTCATTACCTTGAAAAATCAAAAACTTCGACGAAATCCTGAAGGAACACTTCGAATTGTGCGATAATAAGCTGAGTTGCAGCAAGGTGGTGTGTGACTTCTTATACCTTCACTTCTCTCCAGACTCTGGATCTCCAGAAATATCGCCTTTCATCAAAAAAAAACATTACATAGTTGCGTTTAAGCTACGACATTGTAGACAATTTCTTCTATCTATGAATAAGCATTAACACCAATAACATTGATAACCAAGTTCAGCAACGGAACGATCCGGATTTTTACTCGGCCAAGGACTATCGCTCTCCCAATATTCCCTGAAACTCAATTTGGGCACTACTTCTGCGGTTAGAACAAAAGCCGGGAAAAAATCACTTTTCCCCTCAGTACGTCGTAGGTAATTGAAAAGCAGAGACATATATCGATGAACAAAGATTAAGCACAAAAGTACATCCATCATTCTCTCCAACATGACGGCATGAGAAATTTTCGAGACAAAGGTACACAGAAAGAGTTATACACTTTTGTCTACCAACGTCGGCGAATACCATATAACACATGGAACAATAACCCCAGTTAGGAGACAACTCATTTCGCTCGGATAGTAGAAAACACTCCAACTATAAACTTACACACTACTCACTCAATACTTACTATATCCAAGAGTTCCTCGGAGCTTTCACAATTTAAATCCATAAAAATGCCCATAGTTGGTCTTTTACCAATTAAACGATATTCGATGCCTTGTATGGCGCTGGAATCATTGATGTTAACAAAATCGATGTAGAATGAGTTAGCCGCAGCTAATTTATAAAAGACCAGTTGAGCTATAAAAGGTAAGAGGTAAGAGTCAGTGTCGCACTTTAACGCCTTTAATGGAGTTAATAAATTAGAAGAATTTTCAGGAATTTTTCAGCTTTAGAAAAATTTTATGATTATTTTTAGCCACGTAAAAAATTATATTTTGTTTAAAAATAATCGTTTTAAAGAAAATTTCATACCAAAAATTATATTAACAATAAAGTGAAAATTTCAACGCGAAACCAGAACCAAATTCGTTGAATTTCAAATTTTAATTTTTGTTAAATATGGAAGTTTTCTTTAAATTTTTTTCAACTTAAAATTCATAGCTCAGCGAAATATATTTTCCTGCTTTCCAAATTTTCTTTCCATAATGACCAAATTTTAATAAAAAATAATAAAATGAATATATATTTCTACTCACTTTCCATATCCCAACAATTGAAGTTGACCAACACTCGCGTATTGATTTTTAAAAAATAATATATTATGAAATTAAAAAGTCTCAGATCCATATTTTTTCCTATACTCAGTTAAAATTGTATGCGCCGCACTTAAAATTTCGAATATTTTACTTTGCTGTATTGTAAGCCTATTTATACCAATAAATTCTGTTGACGGTATAATATTACACAAGAAAATATAATTCAGATGTCAGCTGTCACTGGCCCTATGAACTGTCATAATTGTCATATGAATTATTTATGAGCAGACATTTGTTGATACTGTAATTGCTTATTGTAAAAAAATGAATTCATAATTTAAAATTCACTATCAACAGGTGAAATAAAGATATCAACAGAACACCTGGGCTGAAAAGGGCCGGGCCTAACACTCGGATGGCGCTAGCTTTAGTGACATGAATGGCTTGAAGAGAACTACGAATTGTTCCCACATACACCATATTCGTTAGATTTGACTATCAGCGACTACTGGCTGTTAGAAGAACTCAAAATTTAAGAAATTTTACTTGACTGAAGAGACTGTCGTTGAAACTGCGGTCTATTTAGAATCAAGAGTCTAAATGGTCTACAAAAGTGGTATAGAAATGTTGGAACAATACTCGAATGAAACTGTGACTGTTAATGGAGATTCACTTGATGAATAAAGTTAATTTTGAACAAAAAAAATTTTTTTTCTTAGTTAGGACCCGGACTTTTCAACCCATGTATTATATAGAACATGCTAGGCTTAATAATTCATGCCGTGGCGTGTCGCAATAATGGCTTGAACTGCATATTTCCTGTAATAGTAATGCGAGGCGTATATTAAAGATTTGATTTTTCATTCCAAATAGGCTGTTAACAATGACTTCGTCAAATTTTTAGCTCCAAAATGGCAGACCCAGAAGAACCTCAACACTAGCGCCACAAATTGGAGCGAGGGGTCGGCCGAAAATCACTTCACCGCTTCAAAGCGACAATTATGCGATATATAAAAGGGATATTTCAAATCCATCAAAATGGATTAATGCTAACCTCGAATCTCCTCTCGTTCATTTATTTCTTCAAACCAGAAATAGCTGGAGCGTGGCTCAATCTGGTGAATATGCTGCATGAGACAGCAGCTCTTACCATGGTAACTACAGGATGGAGCCATTCTCACAAATGAGAAAAGCCAGAAACTACTCTTTTACATATGGTCCAAGCAACTCACGACTTCCGGCCTTAGACCAAGTTTGGAGGTGAACTAAATTCGAAGAAGGCGAAAACCCTGCGGTTGTGTGTAGTTTTTGAGGCACCCACCACATAAGAAATGTGTTCTCCAATGAAACAACTACTTGATTGATTTGCTCATAGAAAGTAAAGCTGATATTACCGCCATACTGAAAATGCGGTGAATAAGACAAAAAACGGAAGAAGATAGAGGCTTCTGAAGTTCATTACTGCGTCCATGTAAAGGAGCACAAGTTTGGTATTAGACTTGTGGTAAGAGAGAGAGAGAGAGAGAGAGAGAGAGAGAGAGAGATTCAAACACAGATTACTATCGTTCACCCCGTGTGAGGACGAACATATCGCCACAATCCAAATCAAAGCGAGGTTCTTCAACGACTTACTTATCTGCGCCCATCACTCCAACGGAATAGAACGACGATGGGACCAAAGATCCTTTCTTTAAGCACATTAAACGCACATATGAGTACCGCCCTGAAACGATATCAAAATCTTGTGATATCGTTTATTTCGTACAGCTCATCATTCTATTATCTAAGGCGGTATATCTCGTCGCTCAAAATCAAAGGACCATTAATCTTCCGCGAAACCTTTCCCTCTCGAAAACTTCTGGGAGCTGATTGGCGAGTGAGCTGGCTTGTTCTCATTTACTATCAGACCCATTCGTCTCGCATAGTCTCCTTTTAGCTCTATACATTTAGTCCAGCGTTTTTCCAATTTTTTATTCCTTTTAATAATAGATTCTTTCAAGATCTTCAACATAGGTTTCTGTGATGACCTCCTATTTCGACCCGAATCTCTTATTGCCCATTCATTGCTTCAAGTTTTATGAATTTTTGCCATTGTGACTTCACATGTTTGCACCATGCCCTGATGGAACATTCCTTTTTTTCGCCAAATGCGGTAATTTCCGCTTCAAATAAATATGGAATCAATCCAAAAGCTTTGAATGGTATTGTTGTTGTAACAGCAGAAAAATTCCCCAAATTGGGCTTCGGGGAATATTGCATGAGCGACAGTCCTTGGCCGGCTAAAAATCCGGGACGTTCCGGTATAAAGACCGGCCTCTCGGTGAAACTATTGGGTTTTAGTCACGACAGGCATACCGCGGGTAATTCCTTGAACCTCTAACCCTCAGGGGTCATAAAGCTCTGTATCATATCGTCGTGTATGAGCAAGCGCGGCATCTATCGCGCGGATAGTTTTTCCATGTCCAAATATTCGTGTAAAATGTGTGTGTACCCTGTCAATTGAGATGCCTACAGGCTCAGCCATCAAACGCACTTTTATTCTCCGATCGACCAATATCATTTCATGACTTTTATCGGCGATTTCTATCATGACGACCGTTTTTTGGTGATCTGAAAGTTCAGTGCCACATCTACAGGTACGACCACAACGGAACTCAGTATATCACTTCTTAGCCATGGAATTTGATGGTGTAGAGTTATCCAGACAGTAGTATTTATCAAGTCTTTCTTTGGGTTTGGTGGTAGTATTTGTGCGCAGCACACGAAGTTCCCTTTTTTCCATTTTCGTTAAAATTTACGAGATCGTCTGCTTTCAGTGGCTGTCAAGCAGAAACTTAATGGCGCAGCTTGCTCAAAATGTGTTGAATTTACAGTAACTGCACGGCAAATTCATAAAACTCACGGCTTTATCAAACAGCCCTCGCTTTGTAATATTATTGACTTCTATATAGTTTTTCCACATACTCGTGATGGATGACGTTTTACCATTTCTACCGTGTTGCTACATTCTTTAAGGTTTAAGCCATTTTTGCCCGATCACAATGAATTTGTCTGTTAATCGCGCGACATTTATTGTATTGTCAACTGTTGACAATTTTATTGAGAAAGGAGAAGTAACAAAAAAATTAAATAAATGAAGAAATAAAATAGAAATGTGTCAAAGGGGTAGCATAATAAAATGCTTAATATTAGCCATACTACCTTACATACATATGTATAAACACACATTCACTGCCATGCATGCTGCTCTGATAGCTGACAAATGCTTGTCGTTGAAAGGTTTGAAAATTCGCATTAAAACCCAGTTAACACCCAAAACCCGCCCGCATTTGAGCACTCAACTTGTATTCGTACATAATTTGTGGCTGCTTTGTGGACGCGTTGGTATTTTGAGTAGTACAAGCACACACACTTACTG
The DNA here is from genome assembly GCA_030068015.2 of Neoceratitis asiatica. Classification (NCBI taxonomy): domain Eukaryota; kingdom Metazoa; phylum Arthropoda; class Insecta; order Diptera; family Tephritidae; genus Neoceratitis; species Neoceratitis asiatica. The sequence continues at coordinate 15,927,125 of CM061526.1, forward strand.
CTATGCAACATTGCTGCAGCAGTAGCAACAAGTGTTTCCTCCACACGCACGTGGTTGCCTCCCGTTGAGCCATCACGCCACAGTTACGAATACAATTGTCCACTCCACACCACTCAATTCAGCTGCGCTCGCGTCGTTATTCAGCGCATGTTTTTGTTGATATCAGCAATTGGCAGTAGGCAAGTGGCGGCGGCAAATTTTATGAATGAACTGTTGTTGACACGCACACAAAAGCCAAAGTAGAGGCAGAAAAATTACAACAAAAAATTACAGAAAAAAATTTTTTTTTTCATTTTCTTTCTCTCCCCCCATGCAAAATGCCTGTGGTTTTGCCTTGCCTAGACAGGCTCGCACCTACAGCACACAGCACACAGCGCACACACACACACACACCTCCATTGCTACTGGCACTTTGCACCCACAAGCATTTCACGCTTCTTCGCTTCGCTTGCTTTTCTGCTTTTCCGCCACTTTTTCGCACTAGAAATATTTTTGCTGTTTTTGTTTTTGTGTTTGTTTTGTTGTTGTTACTGCTATTGCTGTGTTTATTTCCTGCTCGCTTATTGCGGCTTCCTGCCTGCACATGGTTTGCGGTTGTCCCTACAACTGTCTGTCTGTCTATTCGTTTGTTTGTCTGCATTTCTCTGTATTTGTCGTTAGATTTTCTGCTTTTTTCTCTGTAGTTTTACATGTATATTTTAGTTGTTGTAATTTTCCCCCATGTGTGCGTGCGTGTGTTTGTGCTTTTGGTTACTTCTGTCGCTTGGTACAATGTAAAAAGCGCGCCTTTGAATGCATTTCACTTCAGTCGGTGTTGCGCGTTTGGCGCGTGCTGTTCTTCATTGGTTGCGTTCTCGGTAAAGTGTTGAGCTTAGAATGAATTAGAATAATTTTTTGAAAATATTGGCGCTCAAATTGTCGAAGGAATTTTTACAGTGAATAAAAGTTTTAAAGAAAAATACCCAAATTAAATCTTATGAGAGAAAAAAAATTTAATTTAAATAAAATATAATTATAAATTCTAATTTTTCAAATAAATAAAATAATAATTAATTTAAATAAATCCGTCGGTTCGATTACTGGCAAAAGCAGTCTGTTGAGGATATGTGGTGATCTCCGAAACAGCTGTCACTTCTACCAATTTTTCTTTGTTGTATAACAAAATATTGAATTAAAAATAATTTTTCTAACAAAAGTAGGCCTTTGAAAACAGCTCATTTACTTATAACCACACACACAAAAAAATGAATTAAATAAAATTTTACTAAAAAAAAGTTTTATATAAAAAAAATTAAAATAAAAATTAAATAAGTTTAAATTATTAATATTAATTTATATAAAAAATGAAAAAAATATATTAAAAAATACGCGTAAAACAATTAAAATAAAAGCAACAAAAAATAATTATTATAGCTTAAAAAATAAAAATAAAAAAAACTTTAAATAAAAAAAACAAATCTCGTGTAAAATATCCCTTTACAATATTAAAGAAAATGCAACGAGTGCAGTTCAGTTTAAAAAAAATCCTGTATGCAAAAAAAAATAAAATCAAAAAATAGTTAAATGTTGTCATAATAAATATTTCAAAAAAGAAGGTTATAAAAAAAGAATACAGAAAATTTTGGTTAAACATAAGCGAGAAGAAAAATTATTATTATTTATTTTCAATATACTACAGTGAAAAACAATTAAAAAATAAATAAATACAAAATTATCTGTGCTAATTTTACATTTGTTAAATTAATTAATTAACGAAAATGAATGTGTAATAAAAATTTTTTTTTTTTTTGTATATTTTAATCAAACATGACAAGCAGTTTAGTTAAAGAAAATAATAATATTTACTATCAAAATGTTGTTTTTTATGTATTTTTTTTAGTAAAAACAAGTGATAATATTAATAAATGATATATTAAAAATTATTTTAAATTTTTGCTCAATTTTCTCCAATAAAATTTACAAAAAAAATTATTATCATCAGTACGTGCCTACTCATAAATATTTTCAATAAATTTATCTTTGAGATATATACAAAAGTCTTTATGGACAATTTTTGACACATTTAAATAAGGCATTAATCGAAAAAAGCGAAAATCGCTTCAGTAGTTACAAAGCGCCAAATATACACATACATATAATAATTAAATTAAAAATAGTAATAATTAATTTAAATTTAATACAAAAAAATAAAATTTCTAAAAAATTTTCTTTTCACAAAAACTATTAATAATATTATTATTTGGTATTATAATATTAAATATTGCATATGTGGTAAGTTGTTTTACAAGAAAAAATTGCAACAACAAAAATTACTAAAATTAATTTATTTATTTTATATTGAAAAAAGGTTCGGGCACTTTTAAATCTTCAAACTAAAATAAAAAATTTATTCAACTGTGATTTCTTTGAGAAAGAAAAATGTCACAATAATATATTTCTAGTGGTAAAATTTTTAAATAAAAGTGGAAGCTCAACAAAATAACCAAACTGAGAAAATAATACGTAAATGTCAGTGCACTTAAATCAAATTTATACAAGCAATAACTAAATGCAAAAAAATTTAAATAAATTAAAATCTAATATAAAACAAAAGTCATATTTTTATTTATTTTTGTTTTATATATATTTTTTATTTTTATTTATAATTTTTTTTTTTTTTTTTTTTGATAAATATAATCAACAATATTATTAATTATACTAATATTGCATTTTTACTCACATTTTCGCAAACATAAGTGATGAAAAACATTTACTAAAATTATGTACAATAAAAAATATGCAAATAATTTCAAAACTTAGTGACACTGGCTAAGCTCGGAAGACATTAATATCTTTATAAAAGATTGTCCTCAAACATGCGATGCATGTCTAAGTAATTCTTCTAATTGCTGTTATCATTAAATTTTTTAGATTATTGAGCTGAACTAAATTTTCCGAATTTCAGTTATCTCACAGTGATTAAGAAAAGTTCTCTTATCTCTTATCTCTTATCTCTTATTGGCCACATAACTCCCACATGTCGTCGGAAAAAAGTTAAGTTCATATTGGCCATATAAATATTTACATAGAAATGGCAACAAAGCAATGAAGCAATTGCAAGTAACACACATACATAGCTGGCCACATAACTGGACTACAAAAATTGCACATTAGCAATTTGGCACCACATCAAGCAGCCAATAACAACACACATATCACTGGCTGAGATCGAACGAAACGGAAATTGAAGTGTGTTACTCAAGTGATATCAATAAAAATGTATTGGCAGTAAATGTGTGAAAACATTAAATGCAAATAAGAAAAAGTTCTTATGTGATATACTAAATGTTATACATAAGTATGTGTGTGCACATACAATTGGTCTCTCCATAGTTGGCAGCAATGTGAAGTGGCAATTAGCAGTTAATAAATAAATTCAAATGGACTAGCAGAAATAATTGTTAACAAAAAATAGTAAAATAAAAAGATATTATAAAAAGATGTAATAAAAATAAAATTATTAAAATAATAGTTAAAAAAAATAACAAAAATAAAACATAAAAAAAAATATATTAAAAATAATTATGTTAAATAAAAGAATTAACTAAAATTATTATAGAAAAACATTATATAAGTAAAAAAAAAAAACAAAATAACATAAAATTAAAATTGAAATAATATAAAATATAACCAAAAATATAAAAATTAATATAAAAAAATCAAAATCAAATAAAATTTAATTAAAAAATAAATAAATAAATAAATGAAACAAAAAGACAAATAAAAACAAAATTAAATAAAGTAGAATCAAATTAAAAAATAGTATGGAAAATAGAAAAATAATATAAATAATTCAAATGAAATATTATAGAAAGCAAATTAAAAAATTCATAACACATTAAATTAAATTTGAAAATATGTAAAATTAAATAAAATATCAAAAAAAAAAAAAAAATAGCACAAAGAAAATAAAAAATAAACCACAAAAGTTTAAATTAGAAAAAAATTAAAATATACATAAAATAATATTGATTTAAAAAAAATTAAAACAATATTGAATTAAACTAAATAAAATAAAATTAAAATTAAAAAATTAATAAAAAAAAATAAAAATAAGTCAATGTAAAATTAAAAATAAAAGAGAATTATATTTAATAAAAATATAATTTAATAAAATAAAAAATTAAATAAAATTAAACATAATATGGCAATTAAAAAAATTAATTTTCAAAATAAAATAAATAAAATTAAAATTTAAGTGAACAGAATAAAATAAAAAATTAATTATTAAATTAAATAAAAAGTAAAAAAAATAAACTAATATAAAATTAAAATAAATTATAATAAAATACATTATAAAAATTTTAAATAAAGGAAATTTAAATACAAAAAAAAAATTTTAAATAAAAAAAAATAAAAAAAATAAAAAATAACTAATGAGAAAACAAAAAAAAAAATAAAAAGAAAATAAAAAATTAATAGAATAAAAAAATAAATAAAACAGCACACAATGATATGTAGTAAAAAATATTCAAACCAAAATCAAATACAAGAGAGTAAAATAAAAAAATAAACTTAAATTAAATACATAAATATAAATAATGCATTATAAAATTTAATTAACATGATTAAATTAAATAAAATTGTGTCAAACAATGAGAAAAAATGGAATAAAATAATAAAAATAAAAAAAAGTTAAGAAAATATATTTAAAATTTACCAAAATTAAATAAAATTAAAAAAAATATAAAATATAAAATATAACAAATCAACATAAAATCAAATATATGATAAAAAATATTATATATAAATATAAAGGTAAAAGAAATATTAAGTTAATGAAAAAAAAATTAAGGAAAAAGTTATATAAAAATTAAATTCAAGAAAGCAAAATTAAATAAAATAAAAAATTAAAATATATAAACAAAACTAAAAAAATTAAATTATTTAAAAAAAAAAATAAAATAAAGAAATAGAAAAAAGAAATATATTAAATTAAAATTAATTAATATATATGAAAAATTATAAATTTAAATTAATAATTAGCAAAAAATTTAGCATAATTTGAAAACCAAAATAACATAAAATAAGAAATAACATATTGTTATAATTTTTTTTTAAACTTAAACAAAACAAACTGAAATAAAAAATTAAATGAAACAGAATGAATTAAAATTTAATAAAACATAAAAAATGAAATATAAATTAAAATATAACAAAATAAGGAAATAAATTAAAATGAAATAAATATACATAAAAATAATAAAAAAAGAAAAATTTTAAAATTAAATTTTAAGCATTAAATAAAATAAAATTAAATTAAATAAAAGTAAAAATATAACATTAAAAAATTTAAATTAAATTAAAAAATAAAATGAAATATATTAACATTATAATTAATTAAAAAATTAATAAAATAACATATAAAAAATATATATGAAACTTATAAGTATAAAAGAAAATTTTTTTAATGTGATAAAAAAATAAAGTAAAAAAAATATATCAAAATTAAATTAAATTAAATTAAATTAAATTACACTAAAAATATTAAATTAAATTAAATTAAATTAAACTAAATTTTTTTAAATTAAAATAAGGTATTAGAAAAAAACTTAATATATATGAAATATCCTAATTAAATTAAATTAAATTAAATTAAACTAAATTTTTTTTAATTAAAATAAGGTATTAGAAAAAAAAATTAATATATATGAAATATCCTAATTAAATTAAATTAAATTAAATTAAACTAAATTTTTTTTAATTAAAAAAATTAATATATATGAAATATCCTAGAATGAAATGAAAAATAAACAAATAAAAATTTATTTATTTTGAAAAATATAGTTATATAAAAAAATAATAAATATAAATAAAAATTTTAATAAAATTACATAAAATAAAAAAATTAAAAATAAATTAAATTAAAATGCATTAAAAAATTTTGTTTAGCTATCTCATGCACACATATTTTGTATCGTCGCACCACTAACAGTGATGTTATTTCCATTAAACAGAGCAGACTTCATCATGACTGAGCATAATTAAGTCCTCAAGAATTATTGCATTCAAAAATAAGGGTTAAACAGACATTCAAATAATTATAGTGCGTAACCCAAAAACAAACAAAATTAAAATAAAATAAAAAGTAAAAAGTATTTGCATCAGAGCATAAAATAAAAGCAAACACAAATAAAGTAACGACGAAAAAATTGCTGGTATAAATAAATAAGAAACAAAAGCGCGCACAATTTGCATAAATTCCAAAACGCCGCACCACCGCGGACTGTAGTGTTGAACAAAGAAAAGCATTAAAAGAGATTGCGGCTGCATTCAGTGGCACACTCCATACCACTTTTAAGACACAGACACGCATTTGAGTAAAATTAAAACGTAATGAAAGTGAAAGTGAAAGCGAAATGTAATTGGTAGTGATTCCACGCAATTGTTGTTGCTTTTTGTTTTTTGTTTTTTCTGCTAAAAGCAACTTTTTTTTATGCGGCGATAACTGACTGAAAGAGCACGCTTTTGCCAAAAGCTTTTGTCTACAAACAATAAATAAAATCTTGATAAAGCGGTAGTGAAATTTTGGTGGCAAAAGAGTTGGCAGGAAATAATAAAATATTTTGAAAAAGAATAAAAATTATAATTTTTTTATGAGGCCTCAAGTATTTGGCAGACACGAAACCTTTTACCTTTTGTCTTCATCAAATTCTGATTAATTTCGCTTAAAGAAGTCATATATTTCAAAATATGTACTTGATTCGAAAACATCACTCATACCACGTGGTGCTCTCTCTCCCAAGCAATTGTTTTTTTTTAACTTTTGTATTTATAAACAAAGTTTATATAATTTTCTGACTTGCCAACTGGTGCAAATATTTTTATTTCAAGTGTTTTGAAAAAAAAAAATTGTTTTCACCCGCTTTTTTACGGCGCACAGAGCAAAAAAAAAGTCAAGTATTCGCACTGTTGCACAGCGCCATTCATTGACCGGCAAAGCCACAAAAGTTTAATGAAAGTTAATGAATGTGGTTGGCATTTAAATTGACATCTTTTGCTTCATTTTATTACCGTAGGTGTTGTTGTTGTTGTAACAAAAATTGAAAATTTCACGCACTATATTTGCCTCAGGTTGAACGCGTATATGATATATTCCTACTATATACTTATGAATACACAAATATATACGAGTCTATGCAGTTTGTGGTAATTTTTGAAATCGCACAATAATATCGAAATGTAATTCATGCATAATTTCAATTGGCTTCAGTCGCTGTATGCATTATTCATTGCATGTAAACGCCTATAAAAGTGTATTTTATCCAGCTTTTGGCCTGCAGTGTTGCACTGCATAAATATTGTTGTTTTTTCGCTCTGACTATTGCCTTAAACCACTTAAATGGCTAAACACGATTTATTTAAATTGCTTAAATTTTAAAGTTTTGGAAATTTCGTAAATTTCAATTTTTTTCATCACAGCATTTCATGTAAAAAAGTCACTAAAAATTATTATTTTTGCCGCAAAAATGTTGCAAAAAACATTTTATTTACTGGCAGCTTAACGGTAGTGGTTGTGTCAATTAATAGATTTTAGTTTCGAAATTAGTTGATATTTTTTCGTCAAAGTGCATTAATTATTATTTTGACTAAAATAGTTAAATTAAATTGCGAAAAAATACATTGAACATTTCTGTATGTAAATTTGATTTTAATGCATTTAACGATTTTTCATTCTCTTGTTGTCAAATATATTTCTGATTTTATTTATTATCTCTTGGTTAAAAGGGAAAGTTGAGAACCTGATCGCAAATGGGCTCACCCAAACCATTGTGCACTCTCCTGGGTTTTCCAATTATTTGGTTGGTTTGATAAACTTCTATCTCTTATCTCCCCCCATTCGTACCCATCTCTAAAGGGTTATCCACTTCGAGGTTCCCTACTTTTTTAAAGAAAAAAACACAGAAATTTAATGGGGAATATTTATTATCATTCGAAAGAACATATCTTGGCATTTATTTCTTGAATATTATCTCTTTCAAATGTTGGCCACGGCTACGTCTCAGATGGTCCATCCGTTGAGTCAAATTTTCGATAACTCGTTCGAGCATTTCTACTGGTAGCTGGCGAATGACACGCGTGATGTTTTCAATCCAAGGCCTGAATCGAAACGGGATTGTCCGCATAGACTTTAGACATTACATATCCCCACAGGTGGCAAATCGACCACTCCAAAACGTGAAATTATCTGCTCACCGAAGTATTCTCTCAATAAAGCCATTGATTGGTGCGATGTGTGGGAAGTGGCGCCGTCTTGTTGTAACCAAATGTCCCGGAGATCACGGGCCTCAATTTCAGGCATCAAATAGTCGGTCATCAAGGCCGATGATTCCACCGCCCTACAAACCAACCCAAACCGCTGTTTTTTTCTGGATGAAATGGCAGCTCTTGAGTCTCTTCAGGTTGTTCTTTGTCCCAAATGCGGCAATTTCGCTTGTTTACATACCCATTGAGCCAGAAATAGGCCTCATCGCTGAACAAAATTTGGCTCGAAAACGTCAATTTTCGTAATAAAGTTAAATGATTTGTAAACGTTTTTGAGACGTAAGTCTTTATATGATGATATGATGCCATACAATACTGAACAAAAATAACATGACAGCTTGACATGATTCACGCGTGATCTGTCAAAAAAAAAAGGCTTTTGAAAATAGTACCAATGGCACCTTTTCACTGCCTTCTAAAGTTTATTTCAACTGAGACCCAATTGATGTTCACTATGAATTTTTCTTATGACATCCTATTAATTACCTGCTTTCATGGTCTCACACATTTCGACTTTGTGTTGACACATTGAATTGCTTACACTTTAGATTTCCTTATTACAGCGTTTACGCTTCAGTAGTACCGACAATCTTTGTGACACAACAGAGTTGTAGGTATTGAATTTGATGATATCATTAATGGGGTGTTCACAGAAGAATCCTGATTCTATGCCAACACGTGCCTAATTACTTTTGTTCGTCACAACACATGTTCCGTGCTTTCTTGATGCAATATAACGATTATCGTGAAAACAATATCTGCCAGGTGGCATTAGAGTAAAATTAAATATCATGGAAGGTAACCACAATAGGTAGTTACGACCCATTATGACCCAAAATCTAATTTTAATAATGGTAATGGTAACGCAAAGAAAAAATGCCACTCTAGGTGTCGCTAGTGTCGAAAAGTCTCTAAAAGCCGACTTAGCACATATTAGAATAATTTATTACGCCAAAATGAAATAATCTTACCACAAAATATTTTCTGCCGCTAGATAGCGCAAGGACAAAATTATTACTGAAGCCAGTATTATATTCGGATTCCGTTAATATTAAATATGTTTTGCCAAATTTCGCAATATTTTAATCATTACAATCTCTGATTGCTCCTTAGAATACTCCTAGAGGATTCTAAAACATTTTTGTCTCTTCATTTGGGCATGAGTATAATATGTAAAGAAGAAAGATGAGGACTACTAAAGAGGAACAGACATTTTTTTACAAACTAACCTGGCAAGAAAACTTTTTCATAGAATGTCAGTTCGAAATTAAGACCAAATATAACAGATCATATAAAAGGGAGATCAGTAGGACTTCAAAAATGAGCTCAATCAATACAATTTGAGTTTTAGATGATAAAGATTTCCTAAGCAAGGAAAATTCAAGCAAATTTGCATTTAGTTCGCATTAGTTTCCCAGAGAAGTAGTAACCTTTAAATGCTTTTAACACCATCAAATTTGTCTAGAGCAGTGAACCTAGAGGAATACCTAAATTTTTCAATCGAGAACGGACTGTAGATGTGGAGCGGAATTACCAAGATCCCAATAATTCAAAAAAAATTCGTCCGATTTACTGGAAATTTGGTAAATGGGTTTTTCCTTCGAGAAGTGGAATTAGTCTTTCGTCCATTTACGGGAAAGAATATGCTTGTCTAGACCCAAGATACCTTCGTATCAAATTTTACTAAAATCAATGCAAAAATATATATTTCTTTTTAAAAGACCAGTATATGGTTCATTTCCTGGAAAAAAATGGTTCCATTTCAAGTAAATGGAACCAATCTTTTTGGAATATTCAGATGGACCAAAGAGCACTTCCGCTTTGTTTAAAACTTAGTCGGTTAGTAGATTTTGGCGTAGTTTAGCAATGATATAAGGCCAATTGAAAGGGCCCCGGGCTACCATAGTAAAACATATTTTTTTTTGCAAAATTAATTTTTTTTATTCAACATAATTCTCTTCAAGGACCTTCCAACTTCTCGATACCATTTTTGTTGTACGATTTGTGCTTTGCGTCAAAATAGACCTCAGTTTCAGTAATCACGTCTTCATTCGATGAAAATTTCCTCTCAGCGAGCATTTTTTTTGAGATCTGAGAACAGGAGAGAGTGTCAGGGGGATATATCAGGAGAATACGGTGGATGTGGAAAGAAATCGAAGCTCAGTTCATGGAATCTTTTCATCAATATCACTGACTTGTGACACGTTGCATTGTCTGGGTGCAACAGCACTTTATTTTTCTTCAAATGCGGCTGTATTTTGGCGATTTCGTCCTTCAAACAGTCAAATAACGCTATGTATTAGTCGCTGTTGATGGTACTTTCTTTTTCAAGGTAGGCAATAAAAATTATTCCATGCGCATCCCGAAATACAGACGTTATAATCTTGCTAGCTGACTGTTGCGTGTTTCCACTCTTTGTAGCGGGTTCATCGTGTGCAGTTCACTCGGATAGCAGTTGATTGGACATCGGAGTGAAATGATGGAGCAATGTTTCATCCATTGTCACATATTGATGCAAAAACTCGGGTTCATTATGCTTGAATATCTCCAAACACTGCTCCGAATCGTCAACTTGTCGTTGTTTTTGGTCAAAAGTGAGCCCGCGACTCACTTTGCACAGTGAGTGACTTTGCACAGAGCTTTCTCGTACCCATTATTTTTGAATGATATGATGTAAACGTTCAGTTGATATATTTAGTGTGCCTATTATTTCATTCAATTTCAATTTACGGTAATTAAAAATCATTTTGTAAAATTTTTTGATGTTTTCGTCGGGAATAACCTCTTTTAGGCATCCACTGCGTTCACCGTCTTCGGTGCTCATTTCCCCGCGTCTAAACTTATCATAGCAAACCTTGAGGGTTGATTTTCTTGGCGCAGTGTCCAGAAACTTGTCACCAAAGCAAGTTTTTTTCATCAACTGTATTTTTTCCTCTACAAAAACAATATTTTATCAACAAGCGAAATTCCTTTTTATCCTTTTTTCACAACAACATAAGTTGCTTCACTCAAATTGTTATCATTCACCAACTATGAACCGACAGCTCCCAAACTTATGCATGCGTCTTTTGAGGACTGGGGCTAATTAAAAATCATGAATTAATTAATTCTTGTTTTGCCAGCTATGTGTCAGGCCGCGGACTTTTCAGTTGATCTGTTAATACTTTTTTCCAGAAAGAGATCACCAGAATAGAGTCTAATGTCTGACTATCTCTGATACGTACCTCCTTAAGTTGGTAAGCGGATTTAAATTTTGGAATAAAAATTGTACCGTTGACACTTCTACTAAAGCACTTACAATCCAATATGAAACCTTTCACAATGTCGATAGTAATGTCCATAGAAATGCACTTAATCGAATTGAATTGAATCTCACAGCAGCAATCATTTCCTTCAATCTCATGCCTCAACTCGAAATGTCTGACCATCTTTACTTGCTCATCACAGATGTCACATCATAATTGCTATTAGCAGCTTCCAGCTTCAACATAATCATCATTGGTTAGCATTTTTTCGAACATATGGAAAATGAAATGAAATTTTCAATATTAAATTATCTACATCAATACAACAACAACGATAACAACAACAACCACAATATCAACCAACCATCAAACACAATTGCACACCCGTATTAGCCACCTCACTCCGACCACACGCAGCCACAACCAGCCACAACCCACTGGGATTTATGATGACGGTCAACTGAATTGTTGAGTGAGTTGATGGGCCGTAATGAAGCTCCCCAACTTGCATGGGGAGCAATCATTAGAAATGTTTGTGGGCAGGCCGCTGCTCGGCTACTCGGACATCTTCTAAGTATTCAAGCTTAGTGTTTTGCCATTTTTGTTGCTCTTGCTTCTCTGCTTTGCTTCGACGCATCGAATTTCCATGCATTAACTCTTCTTGTGGTTGTAGTTTTTATTGCAATTGCTATGGCTGTTGTATTGCATAATTATGATTATGGGTTGTTGTTGTTGTTGTTGTAATCCATGCGTGTATTTAAAGCGTTTGTTCCATGGTATTTCAGCCGTTGTGACAACTGACAAGCCCATCGTCAGCTGGGAATTCGTTTTTCTCTTCTCTCTCTCTATATCTGTCTCTCTCTCTCTCTCTTTCTTTATATTTGCTATATATTTAGTGGCCGCTGCGTTTAATGGCCGTGGCTTGCAGTGTTCATAAAAGGATGCGGCTGAATTTTTTTGCTTCCGCTTTCACTTTGCTCTTGAATTTGCTGATCAAATCTCATCAATGCTGCATAACCCGGTTTTTTCCCCACAGCCTACCGCCAGATACTACTACTTCATACTACGCACTGCCTTTCGCTCGCTTCACTCTCTTTTGTAATGCGCTTAAGTATTTTCGGTTGCGCAAACCAAACAAACTCAAATCTAAGCAAATCCTTGACCATGAATTTTCCGCCTGAGTGTCTTTGGCGTTGTTGCATAATGTCTAATGGAAGGGTGTAGTGAAATATGAAGTAAGTCATTTAAGTTAATTTGTAATTTAACTACAGATCTTCTATGGTGAAAATATTATATAACTGATGAATGGCAGTCTGGGGTATTCATACATACAGCACGGAAAAAGAGACTTGTTAATGATTTTGTGAGGAGGCTCGCAAAAGCTTTCCAAGCAATATTATCTGGCGCGAAATTTGATTTCTTTATTCATTAATTTCTTTTCATACAAAGCTTGCTGGTATTATTTGCCCAAAAAAAGTAGTAGAAGAGATGTGCTCTTGTTGGACGATATACGCCTTTGCCGTTGCCGTTTCTTTAGGATTTTTTATTTGAATTTTCCTGTTGCTGCTGGGCCATTATGGTATTCTCTACTCTTCACTGGTTAGACTTTTTGAATAAAATATTTTTTCCCAGCTAATAAGCGTTTTATTTTCTCAACATTTAGTTTAGCGCGCTTCCAATTTTGTATTCCTTCAAAAGACCCTCAAAATAGGTGTTAGCTTCTGTGATGACCTCTTCATTCGGCCAGAATCTTTTACCGCCCAGCCAGTTTTTCAGGTGTGGAAACCAAAAATAGTCGCTAAATCTGGAGAATATACTGGATGGGGTAGCCCGATTCGTGATTTTTTGTGGTGGTGACTGCACACTGTACCTGTACATCCCGTGGTGGAATAACACTTTTTTACCGCCAAATGCGGTAGTTTCTGCTTCAACTCAATATCGAATCTGTGCAAAAGCTCTAAAAAAATAATCGTCGGTCATTGTTTTACCCTTTTCAAAGTAATCGATGTGAATGACACTTCGTGCATCCCAAAAAACTGTGGCCATGACCTTGTTGACCTTCTTTGGTGCACGTTCACCCACTGTCTTAATTGTTTTTTTGTCTCTGATGTGATGTAGCGGATCCATATTTGGTCCGCGGTAACGAAAGGACTCAAGAATTCATTTGGATTGCGGTTGAACATCACCAAACATTGCTTTGAAGTGATTACACGTTTACGTTTAGGTCGTTTGTGAGCAATCGCGGCACCCATCGCGCGGATAGGGGTTTTATGTCCAAATATTCAAAATGTAAATGTGATATACCCGCTCAGATGAGATGCCTAGATTCTGAACCACCTCACGCACTTTTATTATATTTATTTCTAGCACAGCGTTTCCACAAGTTCATTGTGGGAGCGATTAATTTTTTTGGAAGCTTCTTCAAGTACTTATTTCTTTGGAGCTGCTTTTTCTTTGATTGCTCTTTTTCAAGAAATTAACTCTCAGATTCCTCCACCGTCTGCTTTTAACACTTATTCTCTACCTCATCGACTTAGCCGCAGACTGTGTGCTACTTAGCTATCTTTGCGGTTGCAAAGACTGGTCCTCTGATAGCGGCTTTTCCTCACAAGGTTGAGAGAATTTTTAGGCTTTTCTTTTCGTTGATTCCCGCTCTTAGCTCCCAGAGTGCTTTGTCTCTGGAGGTTGCTGATTTCATATTTAGGTGTTGTATACTTTTACTTGTACCCGCTTTATACGCTGCTGTCACTACCGGCGTACTATGGTTCGTCTCCTAACTCGAAACCATAAGGTCGTCTTCGTCGGAATCCGTAATGGATCCTGAATTTCGACACGTCATTGTCATAGTTGTTTTCCCTGTATCTGTTGCGTTTGTCGTCTATATCGTATCAGTTTTTGTTGTAGTTTTAGTACTGTTTAGTGTATTACTTTCTGCTTCGACGAGTAGGATTGGTCACTTGTAGGCAGAGTTGGTATGCGCTGAGAAGGCCCCATCCGGGCATCGGAGGGGGTCGTACGCCATCGGCTACTCATTTACCGCCCGCTGATCATCTAGCCATCAGCACGAATACCTCAACACCTTGACTTAGTTTGGTGCATGGAAAATGTTTAGAAAAATATAATTTTTTCCATTTCCCTATGATTACTTTACAAATTTATGAATTGAATGATTTTGAAAGGCTAACAGATCTGTGCACAGTTTAAGCCGCTGATCGAAGAGATCGAGTGTTTGTTCTGTGTACGAACGTAGGCCGCCGATAAAAAGGAATTTTCCAAAATTCTGCCCTAAAGAAGTGAAAAATGTGGAAAACTTTTTTTTCGTGCGCGATGAACTCCGAAACCACTGATCTACGAAATGCTAACCATTCATTACAGCCAGGTAGGTCGAGCTTTGTCATTTTGCAAAATCACCTTGATGTGGCTTTCGGTCGTTTCTGGCCGTTTTCCGCTCAATGCACTGCTCAAACAAATTAGTTGTAGTCAATAACGGGTTCAGTTTACGTTTGGCACGGGTCTTACAAAGCCTCCAATACCTCATCTTCAAACTTTTTGGATTGGCATTGAAGCGCCGAAATCACGCTCTGCATGACTCATCAGTCGGTGCAGATTCACCATACATTTAAACAAGTATTGTATGGGCTTCATCTGCACTTGTCATTCAATTAAAATAGACGGGCAGGGCTTCCCACAAATGCTTGACCGAAGTGGAATCGGAAGGGTTTACGTGAAATATACTTCCTTAAAGGCGAGGGCATCTCTCAGGTTATTGGTCTCTTAACAGGCCACTGCTTGATAGAACGACATACGTGGCGGGATGTTTCTTTTGGTAGATGCTTCAGAAGTTGCAAGCAAGTTGCAAGGGAGAAACGGTCTTTCATCTCTTACGCCACCGCTCTGCGTTTGACAGAGGTAGATTTCGATCATCTAGGAGCTGTTTTTTTCGATGATTTTTTCTAAGATAGCAGACATCGATGTAAATTAAATTTATAAGGGAATCAAAGTGGATAAATAGAGGGGGGCTTGGTGATAGGGTAAAATTCTGATATACCCCGGTCTAAGTTTATTGCTGCTACCACGTCGAGTAGCATTCCAACCTATCTACCTACCTACCCTTACCTTTGAATAAGCGTTATATCTCTATTAAACACTGAAACTGAATTCGAAATAATTAGATTTTTTCATTTCATCCCCTACACAAGCTAATACGGCGTTAACCAGATCGATTTCAAATGCACAGAGAAGCAAAGACATGCGAATGAAAAGCAGGCAAAGGAAAGTGAGAAGTTCAATTTTTTTCTAGCATTCCATACAAGGCCTAAAAGTTTAAAAAAAAAAGTTATACTGGAAGAAAAGCCTGAGATGTGCACACCTATCGTTGTATTATTGCCTGTGTGATAGCTGAAAAACGCTCACTAAATTACTATGTAAGAAATTCTGATTACATACAGATGTATGTAGATATGTAAGTTAAACATTTGTAAGTACATACGAGTATACGAGTAGTGTTTCCTACCAATAAATCAATCAATTGATCAGTGAAAGCAAACAATATTATAGTAACTGGGCCAAGTTCATTAGACCAACTTAGCAATGAGCTCGTCGGAGATAATCTATTACAAATACTTTTAGGCAAATTTTCTGCCTGAGTATACTCGCACATATAGATACATAGTTCTTCACCTTCCCATGAAATTACAAGAAACAAAAAGTTAAATATTAACAACAGATTTATGCATCTTAGTTGAAGGCAAAAATTCATACATCGAAATATTTTTCTTCTTCTTCTTTTGATGGCAGAAAATAAATTTCACTGAACGTGTTCAAGTTGATTATTTCACACAAGTGTTAGTTTAACACAACATTATCAACTATGTATATATATATATATATATAATCACATATGGGTAACTTGTAGGCTTTATTGAGACAATAACTGCCAGAAGGTGAAACAGAAATGTAAAGCGGTGAGCAAAGTGTGGGGAGATCGCACAGACATATAATCAAGGCTTTAAGCACGCTCACTGATAACTTTGATTGAGATTTCTGCAGTCAATAACAAATGTGGAAAATATAAAAAACCAATTGTAAACTAGTAGCTTAGTTGGATTAAAAATTGTCTTTCTTCGCTTAAACCTTGTTGTTCAATATCATTTATTATTTCAAGATTTTCTAAATTTTTGTTTAGTAGGTATAATAGAGAAATCAAGATCATTCAGACACCATGGTGTGTGAGTAAGGTTGAAACAATTTTAATACAAAAAAAATTATTAAAAATACTTTTCATTCATTTTTTTTTTATTGAAAAACATTTATCTCTGAAAACGTTACGTTTTAGTGTACTAATATGAGTCTAGAAGTTTTATCCTTCTCAATGCTATAGAGTTCGCTTTAGGTAAAGTTAGTTAAGGTAGCTATGAAGCAATGAAAGGTCCGAGGGTTGACATTCCAAATCGCCTCCATTTCTCGGCCGCAATAACCGAGTGGTAAGCATTGCGTACTGCCATTCGGAAGGTCTAGATTCGAGCCCAGGTTCGACCAACATCCAAAATTATATAAAATTAATTTTTCTAAATGTGGTCGCCCCTCGGCAGGGAATGTCAAGCCCTCTGAGTGTTTTTTGTAACATGAATTAAAAAGCTCCTCATAAAAATCCATCGATTCTATTTGATGATGATTGGAGACATCAAGTAAAGCCAGATGCTATATCATTTGATTTCTTCAGCTGAGTGAAAGTCTTACTCCTGCTCTGCTTCCAACAGGCACTGTTGCGTTAAAAACTTTCAAATGTAGAGAGTAGTACCCATCCAAACGATATCACCTAGCTAGCGTAGCCGCCGTCTCATGATTCCCTTAAATATGTCAGTGTCGCCATATATATCCGTTAGACAAAGAAACGAAGCGAATGGGTCTGATAGTGAACGAGGGCAGGACGAAAAATCTTCTGTCATCAAATACACAGTCATCGCACTCGTGACTTGGCTCCCACGTCACTGTTAACAGTCATAACTTCGAAGTCGTAGATAATTTCGTGTATCTAGGAACCAGAATTAACACCACCAGCAATGTCAGCCTTGAAATCCAACGCAGAATCATTCTTGCCAACAGGTGCTACTTTGGACCGAGTAGGCAATTGAAAAGTAAAGTCCTCTCTCGACGAGAGGCTCTACAAGTCGCTAATCAGTCCTGACATTTGGTGCAGAAGTCTGGGCGATGTCGACAGCCGATGAGTTGGCATCAGGAGTTATCGAGAGAAAAGTTTTGCTGAAGACTTATGGTACTTTGCGCGTTGGCAACAGTGAATACTACAGACGATATAACGATGAGCTGTACGAGCTATGCGACGACATTGACATAGTTCAGCGAATCAAAAGTCAGCGGCTACGTTGTCTAGGTCATGTTGTTCGAATGGATGAACGTGCTCCAACTTTGAAAGTATTGGATGGAGTACCCGCTGCGGAAGCAGAGCTTACACTCCGTTGGAAAGATCAGGTAGAGACAAACATCAAAGAGAAGAAACGAGTGGCGCACTATTGTTGATGCGGCTATAATCGGCCAGACCCATACACTTTGTATTCTCAGCCAATCTACAGAAATCAGAAGTGTTCCCCCCATACAGTCAGTATACTCTGAGCAACAGTCGGCAGATCATTTATTTAGGTCCTACATGAATATGCACCAATCTAGAAAGGTTCTATAAGCCGACACATTTTATTATAGAATTTTCAAGCAACGCGCCTTCTGATATCATAACATTGCAGTGTGGACAGGTCTCATCGTACCATCTTTTTTCTTTGCCCTTATACATAGTTGATGAGTGCTCTCTGAGATCAGGCGTAAAATCGTGTAGAAAACCTTGAAAAGTATTACTCTCTGGAGGAGGTGCTGTAGGCTGCAGACATCTCAACTGAGCGGGTACATTACATTTTACATGAATATTTTCACATGAAAACGCTATCCGCGCGATAGATGCCGCGATTGCTCACTCACGACCATAAGCGCAACCGTGTAACCACTTCAAAGCACCATTTCGTTGTCGTAGATGAAACATGGATCCACCACACCATACCAGAGACCAAATAACAATTAAGTTAGTGGGTTTCACCGGGTGAACCTGCACCAAAGAGGGCCAAGGTGGGTTTGTCGCCAGTTTTTTGGGATGCACGAGGTTTCATTCACATCGATTACCTTGAAAAGAGTAAAACGGTCACCAGCGAATATGATGAAGAGCTTTTGGATAGATTCGATGTTGATTTGAAGCAGAAACGAAAGTATTTGACGGAAAAAAAATTGCTATTCCATCAGGACAATGCACGGGTGTCACCAAGACAAAAATTTATAAATTGGGCAACGAACTGCTACCCCATCCATTCTATCCTCTAGATTTAACCCCCTGCGACTATTTTTTAGAGACCTTAGAACAATCAAGCCAGTGGGTTTCTCCAGATGAATGTGCACCAAAGTAGGCCAAGGTGGGTCGGAAAAAGTTTTTTTGGATGTCATTCACATCGATTACTTTGATAAGGAGAAAAAAGTAACCGCTGAATAATATTCAGAATTTTTGGAAAGATTCGCGGTTGATTTGAAGCAGAAACGAAAGTATTTGACGAAAAAAAATTGCTTTTCATCAGGACATGGGTATCACCACAGCAGAAATACATAAATTGGACTACGAACTGCTACCCCATCCATCATATTCTCTAGACTTAACCCTCAACGACTATTTTTTTTTTCCAAACTTGAAGAACTGGCTGGGCGGTAAGAGACTCGGATCGAGAATGTAAAGGTCAAGGAAAAGAAGGCAACGTTGTGAAATGAAACGCTTATTTGCCGAAAGAAATATATTTTATTCATAAAGTCACTGACTTATCAAACCATCCTCGTAGTACATATATTAAGGAAAACTGATTATACTCATCTGATTAACAGATAAAAATAAAAAATTATTATATTTGATGAAATTTACTTTACAGATTACTTTCAAAAAGAACGTTAATGTGTAAGCAACCTATTTAAATGAGAGAGTGTTTTTTATAGAGGTATAGAACTTTAAGTTGTCATTACTTTTTAAGATGGCGACATGAATAGACTCACGATTATCAAGTAAGGCGTAGATTCGTCGAATGGGCCCAAAACGAGATTACCGTTGTTACCGATTTTCATAAGCGAATTTTGTTTAGCGATGAAGCGCACTTCTGGTTGAATGGCTACGTCAACAAACAAAACTGCCGCATTTGGAGTGAAGGTAATCCTCAAGTGTATGTTGAAACACCGTTACATCCAGAAAAACTGACTGTTTGGTGCGCTTTATGGGCTGGTGGAATCATTGGTCTGAACTTTTTCAAAAACGATGGTGGCCAGAACGTTACAGTCAATGGTGATCGGTATAGAGCCATGATTACTAACTTTTTCATTCCTGAATTGAATAACCATGATGTCCAGGAGATGTGGTTTCAACAAGACGGCGCAACATGTCACACAGCTCGTGCCATAATAGATTTATTGAAAGACACGTTTGGTAACTGCCTAATTTCACGTTTTGGACCTGTGAATTGGCCTCCAAGATCTTGTGATTTAACACCGCTAGACTACTTTCTGTGGAGCTATGTAAAGTCATTGGTCTATGCGGATAAGCCACAAACGCTTGACCATTTGGAAGACAACATTCGCCGTGTTATTGCCGATATGGCCGGCCACAAATGTTGGAAAAAGTCATCGAAAATTGGACGTCCAGATTGGACGTCCAGATTGGACTACATCCGGGCCAGCCGTGGCGGTCATATGCGACAAGATTATCTTTCGGATAAATAAAACTCATGTCAATCGAATAATCCATCGTTGTTTTATTGCAACTTAAAGTTCTATACCTCTATAAAAAAACACCCTTTAGTTTAGTGATTAGAAGATAATAATTATATAGCAAAAAAATTCATATTAAAGAATTTATACATACAAACAAACGAACTTGTCTACTGTGCGAAAAATTTCACTCGCTTTAAACGCATTTTCATTATGTAATGGTTATTAAACGGTGCACTTTGCATTTTTCCCCCACCCCTCCACTATTTCTCCTTATTAAATTCTAATTTTTGCATAATTGATGAGCTATGCATTTTCCGAGCACTAAAAATATTCCACTCATAAAGCGTGCGTACAGCATTTCTTCAGTCAACACAATCATTATCTTCATCAAAAACCTCATTATCATTTTCGTCTGCTTCACGCCCACACCATACCACACCGTCAAGTGTCATTTCCCTACCATCACATTTGCGCCTTTCATTCTCATTTTTGCTTACCCTCGCATTCTCACTGTACGCCTTTTGTTTGCAAACAACTTTAGACTTTCCTCACAAAGAAGCATACATTTCGGCGCATAGTGCGAAAAAAGTGTGCCAAGCAAATATAGGCACACATAAATCTGTGTGCATTTCTTTCTTGTTTTTGTTGTTGTTGCAAGTAGTAACTTATTAATTTTTGTTTAATTAACTTACAGCACGTGATCTTCTTCCAAGTAATTGGGGTGAAAGCGTTAGGTGCAAAGTGAAAGTGTTCTTTTTTGCTTGATTTTTTTCTTCTGTATTTTTTTGAAAAACCACTTAAAAACTTTCCAAAAGTTGCTAATGAGAGTTATTAGAATTATAAAACTTATTGCTTAACAGTTAAATTTTAATAAGAGAAATTGCGTTAAGTGTGAATGAAACTCAGAGCACCTTGACGTTGCAAAAAAGAATGTCTAAAATGCATTCGCTTGTGCGGTTGTGGGTATGGAAAAATGGCAATTCATATGCTCGAGAGAGCAGCAGCGATAAATGTAAGCCCAAGCGCAAGGCCAAAAGCTTCATTGGCAGATTTTTTTGAGATTCCTTATACGATTCACTCAGCTCAAAAATGCCTCTGAGCTACCTAAACCTTATATGGTCTAAACCCTACCAGCAAATCGAATGAGTCTGGTAGTGAACGAGGGCAAGAAATGGTCATCAAATAAACAGTCTTCGCAACCGCGACTTGGCTTCCACGTCACTGTTGGCAGTAACAACTTCGAAGTCGTAGATAATTTCGTCTATTTGGGAACGTCAGCATTAATAACACCAACAATATCAGCCTTAAAATCCAACGCAGAATCACTCTAGGCAATTGAAAAGTAAAATCCTCTCTCGACAGACCAAAAACAAAATTTACAAGTCGCTCATCATTCCCATGTCAGGACGGGATGGTGATGGTGCAGAAGCCTGGACGAAGTCAACATCCTATGAGTCGGCCTTAGAAGTTATCGAGAGAAAAGTTTTGCGCAAGATTTATGGTCCTTTGTGCGTTGGCAATGGCTACTACTGCAGACGGTAGAACGATGAGCTGTTCGAGCTATACGAAGACATTAAAATAGTTCAGCGAATCAAGAGACAGCGGCTACGTTGTCTGCGTCATGTCACCTGAATGGATGAAAGCGCTCCAGCTTTGAAAGTATTCGATGGAGTACCCGCTGGCGGAAGCAGAGAAAGAGGTAAATCTCCACTCCGTTGGAAGGATCAGGTAAATATCGACCTTGTTTCACTTGATATTTCCAACTGACGCCACACAGCAAAGAGAATGGCGCGCTATTGTTGATACGGCTATAAGCCCGTAAGCCTACGTGCCAACGCCAAAGGAGAAGGAGAAGAAGATTGAGCAGAAAAGGAAGAAGAATAACTTGGAATGAGCAAGTTCTTTCGGCTACCCAGTCACAGTAATGTTTTTCAGAAGGAACTGACGGCCATGCATGAGACTGTTAATTTCTGGATAGCCAGGCAAGATTAAGAGCCCTCAAAACTGTTTCAATAGCATTAGAAAAGGTGGAGAATTGCCACAAATCACTAAACTTGATGACCAAGCAGTTCTCTTTGAGCCCACAGTGATGCATGGACACATTAGCATACCGGGTAACGAGATGGGAGGACGAGTTTACAAGGCAGAGCACTTTCATTCCTCTTTCGCCATCATGAAATAGCCTGAGCATAACGCTCTCCACTTGTAAGCTAGGTGTAAGAGAGTTACTCATCGTGAATGTTAACTCAAGGTGGAAGAATTTCAACTGTTGCAATGTGACTAGGGTAATGTGACCAGCATGGTATAGAGGAAGGGTCGAGAGATCTTATATCGCTAAAAAGAAAGGAGTTATCTAAATGGATGGGTCTTCTTACGAAACAGTTTCTATATTAGGCGGAATTGCAGAGAGGCTAGGTGTATCATCAAAAGACTTCTACAGTATTTGTAGAGTGAAGGAAGAACCTGAAACCTTAAGGGACTTCCTTTGTGAAGGAACCGCACTTCGCTGGATGGCTAAGTAAGCTGATTCCTGGCAACCACTTCAACCTTGCCCAGCCTGAGTAAGCGTGATTAAATAGCGAGTTCTTGGAATATGTATTTTATTTCTCCAGATGCGGCCGCTTTTGCTTCAAAACAATATTGAAACTATTCGAAACCTCTCAACTAAATTCTCTAGTAATAATTTAAAACTTTTTGAGATTATCGTTGCTGCCTTGGTGACCGGGAGACGCGACTTATGCTTCTTTGGTGACAGTTCATCTGGGGAAAACCTCTGTATTGTTTGTCCAAAGAATTCGAGGGTATTGGGATGGATCCATATTTCATACATATAATCACTCGGAAAACCGCTGAATAGTTCTAAGTAGCTCTTTGAAGTGGTCACACGGTTAATTTTTGGTCGTATGTGAGCAATCCCCCCACCCCCGATATATTTTTCTTGTCCGGCACTTTGCAGAGCTTAATCGAGATTCTTGCAACCTCAGCCATTTTACGTATTTTCCTTATTTTCCATTTATCCGACATTATTCTATGGATGTTATCGATAATTTTTGAAGTGATCACTTCTTTTGGGCGTCCTGAAGGTTCCACAGTATTTATCAAGCCTATGCTTGGTTTCGATGATGAAATGAAAGAAGTTAAAGTTAAAAACCTTCTAAACGCCTTTTCTATTTCATATATTTACTATTATTCTCAGGTATTTTTTAAGAAATTATTACTTTTCTACTCCTCTTTCTAGTACTTATATTACTACTACTACTATTTCTACTACTTTCATTTCTACTACTTTTTTACTACTAACACTATTATTACTACTATTACTATTACTACCTAAGCTACTACTACTATTTCTACTAATTTTTTACTACTACCTCTACTACTACTTCTGCTAATACTACTATTATTTATATTGCTTTTACTACTACTACTATTTCTAACATGTTTTTACTACTACCATTACTACTATTACTACTACCATTTCTACTACGTTTTTACTACTACCACTACTACTATTATTACTACTATTTCTACTACGTTTTTACTACTACCATTACCACTATTACTACTACTATTTCTACTACGTTTTCACTACTATCACTGCTACTATTACTATTACTATTTCTACTACGTTTTTACTACTACTCTACTACTATTTCTATTACGTTTTTACTACTACTTCTATTACTATTACTACTACTATTTCTACTATGCTTTTACTACTACTACGTTTTTACTATTACCACTACTACTATTACTACTACTATTTCTACTACGTTTTTATTACTACCATTACTGCTATTAATACTACTATTTCTACTACGTTTTTACTACTACCACTACTAATATTACTACAACTATTTCTGCTACGTTTTTACTACTACCACTGCTTCTACTACTACCACTACTAATAATAATAATAATCTTGTGGCTATGTGACACTAGTTAAGATATAAAATAAATTAATTTAAGTACAAAAAAATTAAAATAAAATCAAAACCAATAAATCGTGACTTCGCTCAATTCAGCAGATTCAAAATATCCATAACCAAAATGCCAACTCAACTCAGTGAAAATTGCTTAAAAACAATTAAAAGTAAAGTGTAAAATTAAACAAACAAAAATTAAAAAATTATTTCACGCTAATCGCATTGGGAGCGCTTACGAAACACAAACAAACAATAACAACGTGCTCGGTGCAGTTGACAAACGACAGCTCAGCTATGGCACACAACAAACAAAACTGACCGATGCAGCTAAGGGAGAAAATAAAGAATATTTATAAAGGAAGCAAGAAAAAAACATAAAAATAAACAAAAACAACAGCAAATTTCCACAGAATTTCTCTTTGTTAATGTTACAACAACAACAACAACAGCAACATGCATGTCACCGCCACCACCACCACCACTACCAGCACAACCGCCCACTACAACCCTTCAGCGACGTCGTCCACTCGTCGTGGCCAACACAACAACAACACAATTGGCCTTTTAAGCAGCTTCATGCGTCGCTTATTAAAACTTTTGATTAGCTGCATTCTCATGCCGGCCATGCAACAGCACATTCACATTAATTGGTCTCCAATGTCAACATCTACAACGCGTCCAGCCACCAGCGTCATCGTTCATGCCTCGACGATTTCCGTTTCGGTTTCCATGTCTGCCGTTACAAACTCAAGCGTCAACGCTACCACTGAAGATGCCAACGCCGGCGTGTCTGTGTTGCCAGCAACTGCTGAGCTGCATCATGTTGGTGTTGTTGCAGCTGCTTTATCCGGCTTGGGTGCACGTGCTCCTGACTCTTGGTCAGTGGCTGCTTCGCATATACGTCTGACGCAACGTAATAATCATGCGAACATCTCTGAGTTGTTGGATAATTTATTGCGTGGCTACGATAATAGCATAAGACCGGGTTTTGGTGGTAAGTGAAATAATTATAAATTAAAAAAATATGAAGTATGAGAAAAAGGTATTAGTAAGTGAGACCGGGTAAAAGACGCAAATAAATAAATAAAAGTAGTATCGAGCTAATCTCAGCTAAATTTGGACTAGATATACATACATAATTCCCACTTAACTAACGTCTCCTTTTTCTACTATCTTTTCTAAAGTCGGTATTCTCCTGTGATAATAACTCTCAAATAACTCATATTAAAAGCTTTAGGAACTCCGACCTCCTTCTCCAGTTTGTGATGTGCATCTTGATGTTTCTCTAAGAAATGGAGGATCCTACACTTTGTCCTAAGCCTTCCCCGAACGGCTGTTGAACTTAACTTTTCCTGCTGAGGATCAGGTGGAAAGCGTCCTCGTTTCACTTGTTGATCCTTCTAACGGAGCGGAAGTCTTCCTTTTCCTCTGCTTGCACTAGCGGGCACTCCATCGAATACTTTCAAAGGTGGGGAGCTTTCATCCATTCGTACGACATGGCCTAGCCAGCGTAGCCGGTGTCTCTTGATTCGCTGAACTATGTCAATGTCGTCATATAGCTCGTACAGCTCATCGTTCCATCCTTCTATCGTCTGTGGTATTCGTCGTTGCTGAAAACTCCGAAAGCCGCCTCATCGGATGTCGATATCGGCCAAGCTTCTACGCCATATGTCAGGAAGGGAAGGATGAGCGACTTGTTAACAGATTTAATTATCTTAATTGTCGCCTTTTACCGGAAACCTAACAGATTTTGCCATTAAAGCAGACAAAAGAATAAAGACAAAATTGCAGTAATTGAGTCCGAAGCCACTTTCGTTATTATCCGGTCACAGAAGAACAGCCTTGTTCTTGTGCCTGTCTCCCATTTAGACACATCAGTATTGTTGTGAATATCTTCAATATTTTTCTCTGAGGACGCTGCTAGGGATGGAGTTGGTGACTTGTCACTGACAGAAGGTTTACTCTTCCCGGCCGCATTGTACATTTAGCCCAAGTTCTATTACAAGTTCCTTCTGTATGATGCCGTGTCACTCACAGTGAGAGCACGGCAGACAGCTGTCTTTTGGGGATAGCTAAAAATTCTGCTTCACACTTTACTTTTAAACTGATTGGTCTGATATCGAGGATGACTAAGGCTTTTGTTGAGGTAATTCTCATAGTGCAGCTGTGGCGTGCAGACAGGTTACGTCCCACATATTCTAAAGGTTTAATATGACAATTCTTATTTAGTGTTGCCCACTAAACTAGTACTTCTACGGGCCTCATAAACCTTTTGTAAAGGCAATACAACCTTTGTGGTTGTATCCCTCATTTTGGAGCGAAGACCGCTCAGCAGGTATTCCAAATTCGGCATGCTTTAATGACCCTGCTTTCAACATGAGTATTCCCTCCACCTAAGCTTCTTTTTTTACGAATCACTACAAGACATTTAACTGTATTGGAGGATTTTATGATACTTCCTCTTAAGGATAGTGAGTTAAATTGGTGAATTTTTGTATTCAGTCTTTGTAAAGAGAAGAGAGATCAGAAGAGAGACCACAGTTTTTTTTCCAGGCCTACAGTGAGTCATTGTCTCTCACCCTACTGTTAGGCATTCAATTGACGGTCCGAGCCTCGCTGTAGGTAAAATATGTACGTTTTTATTTCTATGAAGTAGAAATCCAACATACATAAACTAACTGGTATTTAACTGGTATGAAGCAGATCAGATGATGGGAGATCCATATCGAGGTTCCCTACTTTTTTAAAGAAAAAATACAGAAAATTCAAATTTAATGGGGAATTTTTATTATCATTCGAAAGAACATTCTTTGGCATTTCTCACTTGAGGATTATCTCTTTCAAATGTTGGCCGCGGCTACGTCTCAGACGATCCATCCGTTGAGTCCAATTTTCGATGACTCGTTTGAGCATATCGAATGGTGGCGAATGGCACGCGTGATGTTTTGCTCCTATAAGGCCTGAGTCGAAACGGGATTGTCCGCATAGACTTTAAACTTCACATATCCCCACAGAAGAAAGTCTAACGGTGTGATATCACACGATCTTGGGGCCAATCGATTGGCCCAAAACCTGAAATTATCTGCTCACCAAAGTGTGCTCTCAATAAATTCATTGATTGATGCGATGTGTGGGAAGTGGCGCTGCCTTGTTGAAACCAAATGTCGCGGAGGTCACGACCTTCAATTTCAGGCATCAAATAGTCGGTTATCAGGGCGCGATAACGGTCGCCATTGACGGTTACGTTCTCACCGGCATCATTTTTGAAGAAATATGGACCGATGATTCCACCGACCAACAAACCACACAAAACCCTTGTATTTTTTGGATGAAATGGCAGCCCTTGAATCTCTTCAGGTTGCTCTTCGTCTCAAATGCGGCAGTTTTGCTTTTTACATACCCATTGAGCCAGAAATAGGTATCATCACTGAACAAAATTTGGCTCCAAAACGTCGGATTTTCTTGGAACTTTTCAAGAGCCCATAGAACGAAGTGATGTCGCTTGGGAAGGTCTCGACGCAGAATGCACCAAGTCGTTCCATACGTCAATCAGAGTTGCTGCGAGCGTCGTCGAATCGACTCTCCACGGTCTTCTTATACGCTCTCAGCTACGGCCGGTATATTTTCTTCACTGCGCGCTGGACGTGATCTGTTCGGTCGAATATTATCGAATAATGAATGCTGGGTTTCAATATGGGTGATGGTTTTACGCTCAGTAGACCGATTATGTTGACCATAAGTTGAGCAAAGCGCCGCGTGAAACACATTCTTTACAGAACATGAATTTTCGTAATAAAGTTGAATGATTTTTAAACGTTGCTCAGGCGTAAGTATTTCCATGATGAAATGCCAATTAATACTGAAGAAAAATAACATAACAGCGTGACACAACTCACGCGTGATCTGACAAAAAAAGGCTATTGAAAAAAGTATCTCTACTTGGATCAGTTACATTCTAGATACCATTTAGTACCTTCCATTACAAAGAGCTAAGAATTTCTCACCCTGATATCCAAAGTACTCTGTGCCTCTGTAACATGGTACCTAGGCATGAATATAAAGTTTGTTCTGCAGTAGTGTGGACTTTCTTATATATTTTTTCCATGTTTTTGACAGCAAAGTTCCACTCAGCTTCATTAAATATTTCCCTTTATGGATATTCATCCACTACTGAAGTCGATTATTGTTAGGTTTGAGCTGCTTTTCACTCCGCTATTGAAATTTTTTGAATGAATAAAGTTCAAACCCGTAAGTTGTTATGACTTTACAAAATCTCTAAATATATATGTAAATAAAGCGGAAGCAATTATCATTACAATGATGACCGCGCAAGCAAATGCGTCCAGAATTGAGTTAATCAAATAAAGTGCTGCGACAATTTACCGATTATATAACTACTTGACCGTGTACTAAATTCAATACGCTTAAAAGCGTTTCAAATATAAGGAAAGTAAATTCACGCGCTTACATACATATAAACAATTTGTGAAGTTATCAATCGAAACTTAATCAAAAATGAACCGCATAACTGACTCAAAAGGACGCTGTGGCGATAAATACACGCAGGAGATGTCCTCATTCCTCATTATCTCAATACACTCCCGCTAAAGTATTTAGCGGGTAATTTATCAATGGTGTAGACATTCAGTGGGAGAAGGAAATTGGAATTTAAAATGCTGAAAATCCAACACTTGTATTTTTTAAATAGAAAAAAATTGTGGATTAAGTTCGTTTAGTTACATCAACAGCTGTGTTCGCTTATTTAGGGTTGGTTGTTTGTTTGTTTCGAAGAGTTTAAGAAAAAAACCCGTTAAACTCTCCAAATGACAGAAGAAGAGTTTGCATTTACTTTCTTCTTTACTTGGCTACGTTAACTGAAGCATATAAAGGGTGATCCAAGTACAGTTACTTTTATTAATAGCCTTTTTTGACAGATCACGCGTGAGTCGTGTCAAGCTGTCATGTTATTTTAGTTCAGTCTTCTTACGCCTGAACAACGTTTACAAATCATTCAACTTTATTATGAAAGTTCACGTTCACGATAATATTCGACCGAATAGACCACCTTCAGCATGCAGTGAAGAAAATATAGCGAGCGGCCGTAGCTGAGAGTGTACACGAAGACTTTGGAGAGTCGTTTCGGCGCCGTTCGCAGCAACTCGGATTGACGTATGGGATGACTTGGCACATTCTTGAATTGAAATTGTACAAAATGCAGCTTGTGCAAGAACTGAAGCCGCTCGACCTTCTCAAGCGACATCGCTCTGCTCTATGGGCTCTTGAAAAGTTCCAAGAAGATTCGACGTTCGAACCAAATTTTGTTCAGCGATTAGGCTCATTTATGGCTCAGTGAGTATGTAAACGAGCGAAATTCCCGCATTTGGGACGAAGAGCAACATAAAGAGCTGTCATTTCATCCAGAAAAACAGCAGTTTGATGAGGTTTGTGGGCCGATGGAATTATCGGTCCATATTTCTTCAAAATTGTTGCCGATGAGAACGTAACCGTCAATGGCGACCGTTGTCGCGCTATGATAGCCGATTATTTGACGCCTGAAATTGAAGCTCGTGATCTCCGCGACATTTGGATAAGAGTTTTCCCGTCACAGTCCAAAGAGCCGTGATCTGATAAGTCTGGAGCTTCTTCAACTGCGCATTGCTTAATGGAGCCTTCAATGGAATTCTTTCCTGCTTTAGCCGAGAGGCGATTCTGCTTGGAGGAGGTGTCTGTAAAGGTTACACCTGCCATAGCATTCCTACTAATAACGTTTACTCAACATAACATTATGCTCAATGTAGATGGTATGCAGACAACATCAGAAGATTAACTGTTGTAGACCTCAAGGTGGATTTTTGGCTTTTGACTACTTTAACTGCCCTGTAAAAATAAAACAATTTTCAAATTTAAAATTTTCTCGACGAAATTTGACCAACCTCTGCCGTCTACTGCCAATTCCTGGTCCACCTCTTCAACCCCGATAGGTACCCTTATTTTCTGAAGGTAGCACTATGTGCTTGACTATGTCGAAGGCTTTCCACAAGTCCAGTGCTACCAAGATACTGCGAGAACAGGACCAGTTAGGCATGAGTTATCTGAGTGCTTATGGCGGTAAGTGCGGTGGCGGTTCTGAGCACTGCATGCTGCAGCAGGTGTTTTCACCAATAAAAGATGGCTTTATGGATTATACAGTTTTTGTCGACAACCTCGTCGTATGTAATTGAAATGCTGTCGTATATAATGGCCGAAGCTTTGTTGAAGTAGCTCGTTACAAACTGATCGTAATACCGAAGTTAAGCTTTTGCATTTTCAAAGTATATATTTTTTTTTTAATTTCATCAACAAAGCCGAAACACTTCAGTAGTGCATGAGGTGTTCATACAGTCCTTTAATGAAATCAGTATATCGCCGCTTTTGATGCACCTCCTAACCCAATACTCAAACATCGTTCAGCCAATCATTTTGGCTTCCTATCGGGACAAACGCGAATTTCTCTGCAAC
Source organism: Neoceratitis asiatica (assembly GCA_030068015.2). Taxonomy (NCBI): domain Eukaryota; kingdom Metazoa; phylum Arthropoda; class Insecta; order Diptera; family Tephritidae; genus Neoceratitis; species Neoceratitis asiatica. Next base: position 15,957,897 of record CM061526.1, read on the forward strand.
ACATTGGAAAATGTTTACACGCGGAAATTATTCACCGCTAAAAAAGCTTGTCAAGCAAGTCACAGCAATAAAATTACATAGGAAGCTGTCAATTTAGACATTTTCACCTTTTTGCCATTTTCTTAAAGGAAATGAGATTAAGCTTAAACTGAAAGCAAATAGAAGCAAACCCGTTATTCAAAAGAAATTTCAGAAACATGTAAATTTTTGGAAAATTTGTCAACAGAAATAAGCTTTTGCTTACAAATTCACTTTGACCATTTCTTTACTTCTTTTTTTTAATCCTTTTTGCACACGTTTTCAACACCTGTCGATTGAAGCCACCGTTGCGCTAGTCACATTTAACACTGCAAGCGACTCAGTATATATTGAAGAGAATTCTCGCTTTTTGCAGCAAATTTCTGTATTTAAACACTCTCGTTTAGAAGAGTACATTGGTATTTAAAGGTAAACGCAAATCGTACATATATTTGAGCACATACATACATACACACATACATACACGCTTATACTTGATTAAGTATTTCCGTTTCCTTTCTAACTCTATATTCACTTTCGTATATTGCCTTTGTGGTTGGCGGTAATGAAATTTGTCTCGCAGTCTGATTGATTTCAAAGCTCTGCAAATTGCTTTGACGCAAAAAGCTCTAAATACTCTGCAAGAAAAAAAAAAACAAAAAATAGTTGCTAACTCATTTCCAAAGTCTTCTCAATCGGTGAGGAGAAAAAGATAGGCAGCTAGAGGCTATCAATATTCGTCTCACACTTTACAGAGTCAGCGATGAGTTTTAGTTCCGAAAAACTCAAACTCATATTTACTGACTAGAAATATCATTTCAAATTTATTTTTACTAAAAAAAAAGTGTTTTTTTACACTTCACAAATCAAGCCTTCGAGATCTTATACTGGCGAAGGATGTTTTGGAAAATGTTGCTTGGTGAATGAACGCAAAGTCTAAGGATCTGACCACAAGCAGTTGCACTTAAGCCATTGAGTGGGCTTATAAGAGATCCCACGCGTGTACTAACTATACTTTTGCGAACATTTCGCTCCATTTAATGAATTGTTTTAATTTCTTCCAACCATACATGCCTACCTCAGTAAAACTAGAGCTGGGAGCATCATGAAAGACTAAACTTTACCTAGCTTGTGGAGATGGGGTATATGCACCGTCAGCACACCCTCAAAAAAGCTTTTTCTTCTCTTCTTCTCTATTTCTAAATGCCTGTTGCAGCTGTGACTGTCTAGAATTCACGCATTGGAAGTGTTTCAGGACGTTGAAAACTTTTACTAGGAGACTGAATTGTTAAAAGAGATTGGATTCTCAGCTTAATGTTTCATCAATCTGATATCAATATCTTCAGCTCCAGTAAAAGATTATAACTTTTCTACTTCTGTTTTAAGTCAGCTGAAATAGCGGCTTAGATATAACTCATTTTTGTGCTTTGCAGCTTAATAATCGAAGACTCTTCTGGGTCTTTCGAATATTAGAGTACTTGGCCAATAAGGGATCTACTGTTGTCGTTGCCAGTCAGTCTTTAAGCGGATAAGGGTGAACGCGAAATTTAAAGAATGATCCTTTTCAAGGTTCCCCTTTTTTCCCAGAAAAAACACAGAAACTTCAAATTTAATGGGGGGTGTTTATTATCATTCGAAAGAACATTCTTTGGTATTTATTTTTTTAAGATTACCTCTCGATGACTCGCTCGAGCATTTCGACTGGTAACTAGCGAATGACACGCGTGATGTTTTGTTTCAAGGCCTGAATCGAAACGGAATTGTCCGCATAGACTTTAGACTCGACATATCCCCACAGAAAAAGTTCGAACGGTGGGATATCACAAGATCTTGCTGGCCAATCGTGAAAATATCTGCTCACCGAAATGTTCTCTCAATAAATCCATTGATTGTTACGATGTGTGTGAAGTGACGCCGTCTTGTTGAAACCAAATGTCACGGAGATCACGAGCTTCAGTTTCAGGGATCAAATAGTCGGTTATGATGGCGTGATAACAGTCGCACCGCCATAATTTTTGAAGAAATACGGACCGATGATTCCACCGGCCCACAAACCAGACCAAACCGTTGTTTTTCCTGGATGAAATGGCAGTTCTTTATTCTATTCAGGTTGCTCTTCGTCCCAAATGCGGCAATTTCGCTTGCTGCATACCCATTGAGCCAGAAATGGGTCTCATCGGTGAACGAAATTTGGCTCGAAAACATCCGATCTTCTTGGAAATCTTTTCAAGAGCCCACAGCGAAGTGATTTCGAGCGGCTTCAGTACTTGCACAAGCTGTATTTTGTACGCTTTCAATTTAAGATCTCGACGTAAAATGCGCCAAATCGCTCCATACGTCAGTCCGAGCTGCTACGAACGCCGCCGAATCGACTCTCCACGTTCTTCGCATACACTCTCAGCTACGGTCGCAATGTTTTCTTCACTGCGTGCTGGACGTAGTCTATTCTGTCGATAATGTTGACCATAAGTTGACCGAAGCGCGCGAAACACATTCTTTGCAGAAAGTGAATTTTCGTAATAAAGTTGAGGGATTTGTAAACGTTGTTCAGACGTAAGTCTTTCCATGATGAAATGCCAAACAATATTAAAAAAAATATATAATGTCAGAAGAAGCTATTGAAAAAGGCACCTCTATTTGGATCACCCTTTATTATTGCCCACTAGCATCGTAGGAAAAATTGAGCGCAACTTACTACTCTTTGCCCAAAGTCTGGGAGACCCATAATTTTTTATGTAATATTCAGAGCAAAACTCAGACTTCAATCATCAGTCATAACCACATTTTAATAACTAATTCGTTGGGCCATCGACGTGTACCACTTCTGCGTGCAATTGCCATTTAAATTTCATTGTAGTCTATTTGAATGTGATCACTTTGGTTTCACTATCTCCGTGTATTTCCTCCACACTGCAATTAAGCGGTACATTTCTCTCGTTCCCTCCATAAACTATGTAGTTTCGGACTTTGGTGTACTGAATTTATATGCATCAGCTTCGAGACCTTCTATAAAACGCTTTATCTTTGCAAAGAATTTTTGTGTATTTCTATGATGGCTAGCCTCTCAAGCTATCTAATACTCACAACTTTAAGTCTCTCTCTCTCTCTCTCCGTTTTTCCGTCTGAATTTCCCTCTTCAACCCTCAGTATCTTTCCCAAGGCACGCATAGCCATGAAAAATCGTCATCCTTGTGCTTGATTGCAATATTTCCCGATATACTCTCCTTCCCATCCTCTGCTATGGGCCAACCCTCAACGCATCAACTTTTCATCGACTTTGTTGTAAAATCGGGTGACTGAACGTAGAGAGCTTAAAATTCTTTCCACTGTTCGGTGATACTTTGTACATGAAAACTGCTCTCTGAGAACGCAGTGCAAATCGAGTGCAAAGAAGTTTGGTTCTCTGTTGTGATTGTAAGGCTGATTAAAATATCACTTGCGGGTTGCTCAAATTATTTTCATCATATTGAAAATTTCCATGAAATTTTCATAGGAATAAAGCAAAATTAATTTTTTTCAGGCCCTCCTGCCACAGTGGAGGTGGATATAATGGTGAGAAGTATGGGACCCATTTCAGAGGTTGACATGGTAAGTAACCAATAAATCAGGCAAAAAGTACAGGTGTAATGAAAATAATAAATCATAAACAGATGCCTGATGAAAATTATAATTTTTTTGTAATATTTTTCCTTTTCAAAGTAAGAAGCCACACAGCTCCATCCACTGATTTCATGTTAAAAACGCAAAATAGGCCATGAAATTTATATATTTATTTACTTATTTACACACATGAAGCGGCAAAAATCAGTCAAATCAATTAAACTCAGTCGGAAGACGACAAGAAATTGAAGTGTTGAAGGTGGAAGATGGAAGATGGAGGTGTGGGGACGCGACAAACGATTAAACGCAAACAGACTTCAATTTATTATTTGTTGATTTAGCAACCGCCAACGCAGCCACCACCATATCACCACCACTCATTCATACATACACATCCACCCACACCCACGCACATTCACACTGGTTATTTAATCAACACTTTCGATGCCTTCATTTATTGCTGATTGCTCAACAGCACCTCAAAAGTGATTTTGATTTCCTCTCAGGCAAATTCAGTTTGTAGCGAATTTTCTTGTTCTTTTTCGAAGCGGAAATAAATATTTTTGTTGCATATTTATTTATATATGTATTTTCATGCAGACATATTCCATGGACTGTTATTTCCGTCAATCATGGGTCGATAAACGTTTAGCCTTCAAGGGTGCACAGGACACGTTGGCTTTGAGCGTTTCGATGTTGGCACGCATTTGGAAACCCGATACATATTTTTATAATGGCAAACAGAGTTATCTGCACACGATAACGACGCCAAATAAATTTGTGAGAATCTATCAAAATGGCAGAGTACTATATTCGAGCAGGTGAGTGAATGGAAATTATTATATTTTTTTGCATGAATATTTTCAATGCCTTCTAGAATAGACTAAACTATTGAAGAGAGTTAAATTTGTCTCATAACTCTGTTAGAAATCCGAAAAGCATTAATGTATGGCCAGATTTTTGCCAGTAACGAGCATGTCCTCAGTCGTAAGTAAACCTCTGGAACTTCTTAAAAATTACCCCAAAGACCAAGTAACAGAGTGTAGTCTTGCTTTGAGGCATGAAGATACAGTTGCAAGGCTCTAGTAAATGATTGGTTTTGTTCAGTTGATTCTCCGACAGGGTGAAAAGTTGATGAATATTGGAACGAGTTCCCGTCGTCCCTTGTCAAATTTGGTTTGGAGACAAACCGGTTTCGGCGTTCTGCCATCTTCAGTGTCGTTGATCGTTCAGAACGACGACGGGAACTCGTTCCAATATTCATCAACTCTAGTAAATGCCTACTCTCACGTTCTCCTCGCACACCCTGAAAATGGTAGCAATCCTTGTGCAAGAAGCAAATCGTGCGAAGCCTTGCCTCAAGGGAAAAAGCGATCTTTAGTAAATGCACTTCGACATATTCGGTTTGAGGGTTCACTGAAGCCTTACGGCAGCGTCTGTTCACCATAAGAACGAGTGCGAGCGGGCGGTGGTACTAAAGCAAACGGCTCGTCAATTAAATGTGTTTTCAAATTATAGCTGGTCACACAGCGAGCATCTGTACTGAGCCACGTAGAATTCAACTCCAATGAAAATATCGATGCAGCCTCGTATTAAAACTTCCATTTCTACTAAGGACCACAGCAAACGTACAAAGAATTATGAATTGAAGGCATGCATCTGACATGTCCGGAGCCTTAATTGGAAAGGCTACCGCTTTCTAGCTGTCTCATGTCCGCGGAAAAATTAAGTCTGACATCGTCGCCGTCCAGGAGAGGCAACGGAGCACCTACGTCCCGATGGAAGAAAAGGACGATGTGGTTAAAGATAACTTTTATGGGCGCCTGGAGAGTTGACGATTCAAAGCCATGATATCAAAATTGTGTTTGACGACTTTGACGACAGGGTAAGTAAAGAAGGCATACACTACGCAATTGCCGGAAAATTTTATCTCCAATGACGAAACATTCACAAATTGGTCGAGGCTGGTATAATTTACCGGTACGTGAAATATGATCAGTTGTAGGACCAGATTCCTGCATAAGAGAATTCATCCAGCTATATGACTTGCAAACAACTTGTAACCAGATTGACCACGTTGTGTTAGACGGACGACATATCTTCAGTGTTCCAAATGTGCGTCGTTCCAAGTTCCAAATATCAACTCAGACCACCAGGGAGGGAGGGAGGCCAGCCAATAAACACAAGGAAGGTTGCATATCCAGAAGCTGTAATCACAACAGAAAGCCAAATGTTTTCCTCTCGACTTGCACCCCTGCTCTCTGAGAGCTCTCATCAACAACTCGATATAAGGGTACGGTTGGCTGACATTTCAAGCATCTCACTTACAGCCGCCAACGAAACTGTTGATTTTTGTCAATGTCGAATGAAGAGCTGATACGGTGAGCATACGAAGGTGCCGCTGTGGAGAGAATAAGACTGCCAACCTTGTACCGTGGCGATCAATCACGACACGTGCTATGTGAAAGAGATACAGAGAGTTGAAGAGAAAGCGACAAAAAAACGAAAAGCGTAAGAGTGAGACAGAGGTAATATTCGAAAATTATAGAAATCATTGCGGGAAGTTATAAAAGGTTTCAAGTCTGAAGCATACTCTTGTAGCATCCAAAGACGTACTCGATACCCTATTTGAAGACGATGGAACAGACCTATTGAGAAGAAGTCCGTATAGTATATTCTCGCCTGAAGAACTAAAAAATGGTGGGGGCTGATGGCATACCGGCTGAGCTATTCAAATATACCGGCAAGGAACTGACAAGGTACAACGAAAGCAAGCATTAAGATGGCTGAGCCCACAGTCTGCACCAATTATTGTAGAATAAGTCTTCTCTATGTGATATTGAGAAGGTCTTGTCAAACGACCAAAGCCCACCGGCAACGAACTGATTGGACCTTATCAGAGTGTCCTCATACCTGGCAAATCTTCGTTAGCAAGAAAAATAGCTGATTCTACGTCGCTATTTCTGAAACAGGATAGACCTCTCCTCATAATTCCCATTCGGATATATGTTGCGGAGGCCTGAACGATGACAATAGTTGAGTCGGTACTAGTAGTTTTCGAGAGAAAGTTTTCGGAACGATTTCCTTTAATGGAACATTGAGCGAGATAAGAAGATATGCAACCACATTGACATAATTCAGAGAATGAAGCTACAGCGGCTGTGCCCCCTAAGTCATATCGTCCGAATGGATAAGAGCACTCCATCTTTGAAAATATTAGATGTCGTGACCGCCGGTGAGAGCGAAGGAAGAAACTTCATTGAAAAAAACAGCTGGAGAAGGACCAGGATTCACTTGGTGTCTCCATTTGACGCGAAATGGTTGAAAAAACGTCTAATGACACTATTGTTCACGTTTACGTCTATAATCGTGTAAGCGGTACCACCTGCGCCAATAAAGAAGAGGAAGAAGAAGGATATGGTAAAAACAAAATTGAGGATTGAGCAGGATTTTACATGTTCACCAATTTTCTGCTCTCTTAAGCGCTCAAAACACTTGAAATGCTCATAATGACATACGGTGAGTGTATTCTGAGTCAAAAAAGTGCTTACTCGTCGTTGCTCATTCGTAATTCTTTGGGGTCGTTTTGCTATTCCCAGCAGAGGGGAAAACCAAGAAAAGTTGCATTTATTGTGACGATTCAGTAAATCGAATTGTTGAAAGAGCTGAATGAGATACGCCATACATGCACATCTGAACTGCTTCAAGGATTTGAAGCACTGTTGTGTTGTAGCTAAGTGGGATTACTTTGGGAATGGAAGTTCATAATTATTTCCATATTTCTTTCTACAAAATTTCCAATTTCTATTCACTTTCAGATTAACCATCAAAGCTGGTTGTCCAATGAACTTGGAAGACTTTCCCATGGATATACAAAAGTGTCCACTCAAATTTGGCTCATGTAAGTGAAAGTAAAAAAGTTAAAAACCGAAAAACCGAAAAACTGTCAAAAACTTAGAAGAAAACAAACAAGAAAGACAGTTTTGAAGGAAAAATAAAAAACAACACGAGCAACAAAGTGTATGCAATTGAGACCAAAAATTTTAAAATTATATGAGAAAGCACAAAAAGGACATACACAGGCCAGAGCTTCTGCATATAAAATTTTCTTTTAATATTCATAAAAACTTATTCATACAAATGCTTTTATCAGCAAAACGCTTAAGGCCGCTAAACAAATTATGCACTTGCATGTATATATATATATATATATAAGTATATATGTGTGCGTGTATTTGTCCATAACTACACTGAGTGAATGGTATTTTTATTGCCCATTGACCTTGACGACTCAAAGTCGCTAAGAAGCTTACTTATGTGAGAGGAGGACAGCAGGCATCATATATTTATGTATATATATATGTATACATTTGTTTATGTCGTTATGTTTATATAAATATTTTCAAGTTGCATTTGAATAAACTTGTTTACTCGTAGGTGTATTAGTGTAATCTGACTATTAAATGCAATTCAAAGAAATACTTGTGCGTGGAGCGACCGACACAGCAAGACATAAATATATAAAGAGTGATCCAAGTAGAGGTACTTTTTTGAATAGCCTTTTTTTTTTGACAGATCACGCGTGAGTCGTGTCAAGCTGTTATGTTATTTTTGTTCAGTATTATTTGGCATTTCATCGCGGAAAGTCTTACGCCTGAACAACGTTTCCAAATCATTCAATTTTATTACGAAAATTCATGTTCTGTAAAGAATTTGTTTCGCGCGCTTTGCGCAACTTATGTTCAACATAATCGGCCTACTGAGCATACTATTCGCACTGCCATCACCCATCTTGAAACCCAGCATCTGTTATTGGTTAATATTCGACCGAATAGACCACGTCCAGCACGCAGTGAAGAAAATATAGCGACCGTATCTATACACTCTGTATACGAAGACCGTGGAGAGTCGATTCGGCGCCGTTCGCAGCAACTTGGACTAATGTATGGAACGACTTGCCACATTTTACGTCGAGATCTTAAATTGAAAGCGTACAAAATAAAGCTTGTGCAAGAGCTGAAGCCGCTCGATCTCCCCAAGAGACATCGCTCTTCGCTCTATCGGCTCTTGAAAAGTTTCAAGAAGATCCGATGATTTCGAGCCAAATTTTGTTCAGCGATGAGGCCCATACGCTCAATGCGTATGTAAACAAGCCAAATTGCCGCATTTGAAACGAAGAGCAACCTGAAGAGATTCAAGAGTTGCCATTTCATTCGGGAAAAAACGATGGGTTGGTATGGTTTGTAGGCCCGTGGAATCATCCGTTCATATTTCTTCAAAAATAATGCCGTTGAGAACGTAACCGTCAATGGTGACCATTATCGCACCATGATAACCGAGTATTTGATGGCTGAAATTGAAGCCCGTGATCTCCGCGACATGTGATTTCAACAAGAAGGCGCCATTTCCCACACAACGCATCAATCAATGGATTTATTGAGAGAACACTTCGGTGAGCAGATAATTTCACGTTTTGGGCCGGTGGATTATCCACCAAGATCGTCTGATATCACACCGTTAGACTTTTTCCTGTGGGGATATGTCCAGTCTAAAGTCTATGCGGACATTCCCGCTTCGATTCAGGCCTTAGAGAAAAACATCACGCATGTCGTTCGCCAATTACCAGTCAAAATGCTCGAACGAGTCATCGATTGGAATTGGACTCAACGGATGGAGCATCTGAGACGTAGCCGCTGCCAGCATTTGAAAGAGATCATCTTCAAAAAATAAATGCCAAAGAATGTTCTTCCCAACGATAATAAACATTTCCAATTAAATTTGAATTTTTTGTGTTTTTTTTTTCTAAAAAAGTAGGGAACCTCGAGATAGATCACCCTTTATATACAACTTTTTATTCATACGAAAATAGCATCGTTACATATATAAACATTTATATATATATATATATATTTATGTGTGTATAATATACACACATGACTGAAAATAAAATTTCATATGTGCCTCCCCACCATCTACACTTATCGTTTTGTACCACTTTGCTGTTTGTTCATTTTTTTCCACTTTCTTCTCTGCCTCCTTCAGCCTCCTTGTGCGGGTTCTGCTGCGATTTGTGATATTAAAATGATTTAAATAGCTCTTATGATGCCCACTCGTCCTTATAAATGTCCGTATGCCAGTGAATATGTATATATGCTTGTGCGTATGTAATGTGCAACGCGAAAACGCGCCACAAAAATGCCAATAAAAACAAGGAAACCGGCATGTGGCAAGTAAAAGCGCAACTATGGTAACAAGTTAAGCTCGTTGTTAACCGTTTGTAGTTCATTTATTCGCTCATTCGTTTGTAGCGCGGCAAGCGAAAGTTTGCTTGTTGTTGGTGCTGTACCCCCCTCCCCCCGCCCCCCCCCCTCGCCTCAAGTACATAATCATTATTGTTTGTTGCACACTATAGGCGGTCTTGGGGAGCCTTAGTGTTGTTGTGTTTTTTTGAAAGGATGAACAGCAACGGACTTGCTAATGAAAATGTCTGCGCCTGCCTGCGCTGGTTCGACATTCAAACATATTCAAGGATTTAATTGATTACATGTAGTGTAAGGAGATTTTCGAATGTAAAATTCCAAGAAAGTTTTTTGATATGAAAAAAAAGGAGTTTTTATATAATAGTTAAGGGGATTTATTGCATAGGATCATCTCGTCTGGGGTTGGCTGTCAACCTTAACAAGTCAATTTTCCTCCGCTTTACAGCTTGGCACCAAATGGAGACATAAAGTCATAAAGCCATTGCCATCTGATCTTCTTTTGAAGGTCTGCCTCTGTGTCGAAACCTACCTACTAAACCTCTTAACACTGGAATTTTCTAGTCCGTTCCATTATCGTTACCATATTCCTCGAAGAAGCCGTGTCGCGTCAAAAATTGCATCAGTTAGTAATCGATCTCTCTGTTTTCTCCTCGTCCAAGCTAGCAAGCTTCCGATCACTTTTGCAGCCATGTACCAGCTTCTCTACCACCCATCCTTTCCTCGTTCCCCTCGTCTGTTGTTGTGAGTCTTCCTCCAATGTCTCTGGAATTTTCGAAAATTCTTCTGTGTTCCAAAGTCATTACATCTACGACCCAGGCGCTTTTTGCAGTACCGTGCGAAATGCTCTGATAAACCTATTTTCATTTAGCATAATCGAAGACCGTGTTTTCTTAGCGTTGGCTTTACTCCCGGATGGGCTACGCGTACTAACATACTTTGGTTTGGAGTGTTTGCTTGGTCCGCTTGTCACATGCTTCCTGGATGGACGTCATGTAGTTGTGCCTTGTGTCTATTATGACGGCTAGGTACCTCAGCTACTGCTGTGCTGTCTCCCAATATCCGTCACAACCTGTAGTATTTGCATTCATTGAGGTCGTTGACAGTGCAGATATCATCCACGAGCTTGAGTCTGGCTGTCTTCCGGTTCTTCCCCTCCTATGTAGTAATTGTAGGTATGATTCAATACTGCTTCCCAAGCCCTCCAACGCATAACTGGAAGATCGGAACGGTGCACTTCGGCTGAGGATCATTCTTCCAGAAGCCCAAGGAACTTTAGCCAGTCACTTGATCTTCTCTCAGCAGCTCATCAACTTCGGCTTTCAGTGTATTGTTCTTAAGATTCTCCCTACTGCGGCGGAGGGGGAGAATGATCCTCAGCCGGAGTGCACTGAGTTGATGAAAACAGAAATTGACTTAACACTATTAGATGCTGGGAGTACTGACAGAAGTGCAACGGTCGCCGAGTTCGATTTCAGTTTTAGGACGTTAAAGTCGACGATAGCAGCATGACGCAACAGCTCACGTAGAAACTTATACAGGATGAAGATCCTTCAGGCTAATCTCCAACATTCAAAAGCGGCTTCCTTCAATCTGCTGCTTCGTCTTGGACAAGACGTAGTCGACGTCTGTAGTACTGATCCAGGAGGATTCGTAGCTGGGCAGTAGCGATATTTCTGGACTCCGAACCGGATGTTCAACCTAATGGAGAAGTTATTACTACCAAGTTAGAAATTGATGGCAGCTAACTTTGAATATGCTTTTGACATGACGCACGACGCTGATGTAGAAAGGTGCAAGCTTCCAGACCTTTACAGAGTAATTCCTGTGGAGGGTAGCTGCTATCATGGAACGGGTGGACACATTGCTACGAAAGACGATTTCTGTGAGACAGGCTAACAGTTACTTAGATCGTTAGAATCATTTACTCATGATGTACGCCAAAATTGGGATGGAATGCTTGTGATGACTGTCTGTGACGTCGAACTGGGAATTTCAATGCTGATGAGCTAGCACATGAGGGTACCACCATTTCCTTATTGGCGTATAAAGCGCAAACGGACGCTCTTCTGTCAATATGCGGTCTGCTTATGGATAGTTGGAACTTCAGTGAACTCAAAAAGCGATCAACTGGCACCTCACGTTGTGAGATCCATGAGAGATTGGTTAAGCTCCGTTCCATCCCAAGGTCCAAACTCTTGCACATAGTGTAAGCACACGGTAAGACTTAGGATTTTTGGATAGCTGTTTGGAAGAAGAGATCGAAATCTCTATGCACTTTCTTATGAACTGACGTACGTCTGCTTAGACCGAAAATTTTCGGATCGCACTAGTTTTCGGCTGAGAATATCAAGCTCTCCGAATGTTTTTTTCACTTAAAATAAAATACTCCGCATGAAAATTGCTCAGCTATCCAGAGATGGCTTAGAAAAAACTCTGGGTTTCTCCTTTGGTTGGAAAAATATCACAATCTTAAGTGAAATTGGTGTCTCTACTCAAGTGGGTGTCACTTTATTGCACATTTAAGAAATAAAGCAATACAAAGGCCATTCAAAAGTGACATTAACTTTTTATCTACGCCAATTTTTGTTCTAATTCTATCAATCATTATCACTTTTCAGTGAAGAGAAATTGCAATAATATTTAAAATCGTTTTGTTTTTTCATTGTAATTCGCACTTTTGATTTCCAAGACGTACGGCCGACGTACGAGTCGTAAACGTAACATCATTAAAAATCAATTTGAACATTATGCAGAATGGCAGCCCATGGCATAGACATACGAGTATGTAGACACATGCATATGTATTTATGTGCAAATATTTTAATATGTACATATCCGCATTGTAAACCTCAATGTGACACAATTTGAAAGCAAATCACTGATGAATCCTTCAACAACACGCATACAGTGGCAAATATACATATGTACATATACAAGTATTGAAGTGCATCAACAATGAATATGGTGTATGGCGTAGACGCATTTTTGAAGAAATATTGTATGAAAATAGAGATGTTCTGTGAAGAACAAAGTTTCATTTTATAGCGGAATTTTTAAAGAAAGCAACAACAAGCAATAAAATTTCTGAATTAAAATGCTATTAAATATAATTATCGCGAAAAATGCATATGGTTAATAAACAAACATGCTGAAAATAGCATTTCTGGTACTAAAAAATATGGTGAAGTTAAAATATTGTCAAACATAAATTATGGCAAGACATAAAATTTTGACAAACATAAATTATGGCTAGACATAAAATTTTGTTGCTTACTATTAAATATTTCTAGACGTAAACTATGTGCTTAGCATGAAATATTGTTGTACATAAAATATGGTTTGACATAAAATATTGCTAAACATAAATTATTGTTTAACATAACTCATTGCATAAACATAAAGTATTGTTAGTAAATCATGATATATTCCTGAGCATACCAAAATTCTCTAAACATAAGATATTATTGAACAGAAAATATTTTTAGATATAAAATTTTAGAATTTTTAAAGAAGGCACCAATAAAATTTCTATATAGAAATGATATTAGTTATAATATCCACGATAACTGTTATTGGTTCATAAAAAATCTTGCTGAAAATAGCGTTTATGTTACTAAAAAAATATTAATTAGTTGAAATATTGTCAAACATAAATTATGGCTAGACATTAAATGTTGTCTAACATAAATTATGACTAGGAATCAAATGTTTTTATTTACTTTTAACTTACTGCTAGACGTAAAAGATGTGCTGAACTTAAAATAATGCTGAACATAAAATATGGCTTGACATAAAATACCATTGTTGAACATAAATCACTGTTAAACACAAAGTGATGTTAGTAAATATATATACCATAAAATATTGTTAAACTTGAAATATTGCTAAACATATAGTATAGCTAAAAATAAATTTTTAATGATCATAAACTAATTCTAAATATAAAATATGGTTAACCATAAGATATTGCTAAACATAAAATATTGTTAAACATAAAATATTGCTAAGCATAAAAAATTTATGAACGAAAAATAAATATAGAATGTATTAAAGGGTGATCCATTTCGAGGTTCCCTACTTTTTAAAAGAAAAAAAACACAGAAAATTCAAATTTAATGGGGAATTTTTAATATCATTCGAAAGAACATTCTTTGGCATTTATTTTTTGAAGATTATCTATTTCAAATGTTGACCGCGGCTACGTCTCAGATGGTCCATCCGTTGGGTCCAATTTTCGATGACTCGTTCGAGCATTTCGACTGGTAACTGGCGAATGACGCGCGTAATGTTTTGCTCCAAGGCCTGAATCGAAGCTGGACTGCCCACATAGACTTTTTACTTTACATATTCCCACCGGAAACAGTCTACCGTTGTGATATCACACGACCTTGGTGTCCAATCGACCTGCCCAAAACGTAAAATTATCTGCCCACCGAAGTGTTCGCTCAATAAATCCATTAATTGATGGGATGTGTGGGAAGTGGTGTAGTCTTCTTGAAACCAAATGTCACGGAGACAACGAGCTTCAATTTCAGGCATCAAATAGTCGATTATTATGGCGCGATAACAGTCGCCATTGACGGTTACGTTCTCACCGGCATCATTTTTTAAGAAATATGGACCGGTGATTTCACCGCCACACCAAACTGTTGGCAGCTCTTGAAGCTCTTCAGGTTGCTCTTAGTTCCAAAGGCGGCATTCGGCAATTTTGGTTGTTTATATTACCCACTGAGCCAGAAATGGGCCTTATCGCTCGAAAACGTCGGATCTTCTTAAAACTTTTCAAGAGCCCATAGAGCGAAGCGATGTCGCTTGGGAAGATCGAGCGGCTTCAGTTCTTGCACAAGCTGTATTATGTACGCTTTCAATTTAAGATCTCGACGTAAAATGCGCCAAGTCGTTCCATACGTCACTCAGAGTTGCTGCGAGCGTCGTCGAATCGACTCCCCACGGTCTTCTTACACGCTCTCAGCTACGGCCGGTATATTTTCTCCACTTCGTGCTGGACATGGTCTATTCGATCGAATATTATCCAGTTATGAATGATGGTGATGGTGTTGCGAATAGTACGCTTAGTAGGCCGATTATGTTGACCATAAGTTGAGCGAAGCGCGCGAAGCACATTCTTTACAGATCGTGAATTTTCCTAATAAAGTGTAATGATTAGTAAGTGTTGTTCAGGGGTAAGTCTTTCCATGATGAAATGCCAAACAATACTGAACAAAAATAACATGACAGCTTGACACGACTCATGCGTGATCTGCCAAAAAAGGTTATTGAAAAAGGTAGCTCTACTTGATTCACCCTGTATTAAACATAAAATATAGCCAAAATGGAAAAAAATATACTAAAAATATTTGTATATCATCTACATACATATCTTTTATCTAAAATTTATCTTATGTAAACTTACACACACATATGTAGATCAATTTTCCACAAAGAGGTCAAATGCACTCACGAAATCTCCTCTTAAAATTTCCCTAATCTCCACATAGCCTACCGCCTGTACACAGCTTATCTACATATACATGCGCACATACATACATAACAAGTACCGTTATGTACGTCATGCATACATTATTATTACGCTGTTTTGCACAGCTTTGCTTACCCCAACACACGAGTATAGTATTTAGCATACGAGTATGTGTAAGGAGGAGCAGGGCGTCATAGCGTATACGCAACCTCAATACAAAATAATTAAGTTGTTGTTGTCAAGTATTTGATTCATTTTTGTAACACACAATGTTTATTGTTTTCCCTCTTTGATTTGTGTGTTACCATTGCTTACGATTTTGATTATTGCATTCCACAAACTTATTGTTCTGCAGAGCAAAGAAAAAGAAAATAAACAAGAAAAAAAATATGTCAGTTGTTGTCGGTAGTCTGCTTCCTGTTGTTTTTATTGTTGTTAGTGGTTATGGTTTGTAAATTTTGGTGGCATGTAAATTTTTTAATGAATTCAAAAAAAAATTTTCAAATTCAAATGAAATTTGGGAAGTGCAAGAAAATCGGAGCCAAAGCCTTTGAGCTGGCAGTTTAAGGAAAAAAACTCATAACTCAGACTCGTAAATTGCAGAGAATATTTGGTTAATTTGTTAGATACACAGTGGGCTCTTTATAATGGTTACCAAATGGGCTAAAGAGGCTTTTAGAAGCGTAATTTCTCGTTGACTTATATGATATGTCCTTTTTCTGATCCTGTTTCGGTCATAGTTGGGCCATGAGCTGTTTCGTCCGCTCTTTAATTACCCAAAATGTGTATATGGTCGTGAGCGGGAATTATGGGGAAGTCAAGTTGTCCTTCTAGCGAGCTTAACAGCTTCCTATACATGCTTACGTGACTGACTAGATCCTTAGCAGCGATAAGACCAGCAATGCCACTTAGCTTTTCGCGCAAATGGTTGCTTTCCGTCTCCACCAGTAATTGTTGTTGTTGTTTTTGTAACGACTCACTTAACCGCTCTTTGGTGCAGACATAGTTAGTCGAAGTCATCTAATGATAAGCCCTAGAAACGAGCTGTTTTGATGGATTCAAACCAGAGGAAGAGTGGTATTAGCTGTATCGGTTTTAAAGGCTTGCCAAGAGGGCGTTAGTCTCGTACAGAGACTTATTGCATGCGGCACATACCTTAAGTATGTCGGTGACGTACCTGGTTAGGTTGAAGTTGAGTATTCTACTACAGCCAGACCTTAATTGTGCTAATATTACTCGGGTGTCGCGAGGCAGCTCTGGCTCTACATCCACTATGGCTGTTGGTGAGATTCCATTTACGTCTTACACAGGAATAGAGTTGAGGAAGGTGTTGACGGGCACTCTATGAATGGAAGCTCGCAGCTGCACGTCTGACGAACAGCCTACCCGGAAGGAGGATTACCACCATTTGCACCCGCTTCTCATTGCAACTCAGCGTTTTCGCTCCTACATAACTGTTTATAGTCAGTTGCGGTCTCATCGAATGAAATTTCCACCCAGTCAAGGCCCCTGTTGTTGCTGTTGTTGTTGTTGTAACCGCAGAAAAATTCCCCAAATCGGTTTTCGGGGAATATTGCAGGAGTAACGGTGCTTGGCCGGATAAAAATCCGTGTCGTGCCGGTATTGGATTTTAGTCACTTAGTCCGCCTTACCTAGGGTGTGCTAAAGGTTTGTTGCGCCACTGACGTGATTGCAGGATCTTAACTGTTCTACCCACCACTTGGTTCGCCTGTGGTGAGTCACTAATTGCGATAGAAAGTATAGACAGTCATGCCTTGTTCGGGAGGTCCGCCACTTCGGTAGGAAATTTTTCTTGTGCTTCCTGCCAGGATGCCAGCGGTCATAACTGGCTTGAAAACGTTGACTTTCCCCAATAATATTCTCAGTAAATTTCTTGAAGGCTGACCAAGCAGCTTTATTGAAGTTAACATACTCGTATATGTCGTGGTTCGGGGAAATAAATTGTGAGAAACTCCCATGACAGCCGATTCTCTACGCACCGGAGGTGACCGGTATCCGGCTCCGCTCTGGGTAAGGTATAGACAGGAAAATTGAGTACGTAATTTAAAATCCGAGAATATTTGTATTGCTCACCTTATGTGGAGCCACTAGCGTAGATGTTGCTTTCCAACCGCTCCGTACTAGCTGCCCTTCTGTTCATCACGAACTCCCGCTCTGACGTAGACGTTGGAAATGGGGCATCAATCATCAGCATTTCCTGTGATTCGAACTGTTCGTTATTATTTTTTCGACAATATACTGTCTAGTTATTTCGTTATATTGACATTTATACGGTTATTTTCATCACATGGTGACAAGCACATTCGCATTTCATTGTGCTGCCATCAGCAAAACAACAACGAAGAGAATGCAAAAATCTAAGAAAAACAAATCCGTACAAGTCAAGTCAATAAAAAATCAACACAAATGCGTGTATGCATACACATATGTATGTATGTACAATAGAAATTACCAATTTCTTCTTCTTCGTCACCCACCTCCATCATTCACCTTCTCAACTCATTTGTTGTGCAAAAAAAAAGAAGAAAAAGTAAGGGTTGGAGGTGAGCAAATTTTTTGTATTGAATTGAATTTACAAATCAATTTTCTTGTTGTTGTGTCTGCCACTTAAATTGTGTAAACATGCAAACACATTTGCTATTTGTGTGTGTGTGTGAGTAACTTAACTCAGATGTGTTGCGATAGATTGCATAACGAGCAAAGAAACATTTAGAGAGCTGATAGAAGCGAATTCATTAAAGAAGTACTAATGTAGTAGTCACACATACATAACGGGTAATCCATTTGGTGGTTTCCAAAATAAATGTAAATAAAATGCATTTAAAATACATTTTTTATTATTTATTATTTATTATAAAGCTTAAAACTTGACATTCTATGTGAAACACTACATCATGCAAAAGGCCGTCTCAGGAATTTTTACGAACTTCGATCCGTTTGAGGTAGTTTTCGACCAGTTTTTGGCACATCTCAACCATAACTTGACAAATATTAGTTTTCATGTGCACAAGAGGTGAAGGTTTATCCACATAAACACGATCTTTCGAGTAGCCCCACACAAAAAAAGTCCAACACTGTCAAATGGTACAATCTGGATGACCAATTGACATCGTCAAGACGAGAGATTACGCGGCCGGGGAATTTCTCACACAATAGAGCCATATTCGCTCGCGTTGTGTGGCAAGTATTTGGAAAGGAGTTGTGCCGTCAACGGGTGGTGCTTCTACCCAGGGAACGTTCATCGATCTGGTTGGTGGATTCAAAAGGAAATCTCGGAAACGATTTTCCAGCTCGTTGACCATGATCTCAATTAGCTGCTCTATTTTATCTTGTCATTCTTCTATTCTATCCTGTCTTTCTTTATGCTCTGCGGTTCAATCATTTGTGCATACAACATTTGTGACAGCTTGACATCCAGCTTTTGTGAGATGCTGGCGTTCATTGCAGACATATTTTGAGAATTACGGGCATCCTGTGCATCCAATTTTTGTGGAATTGCAGCCTACGACATGTTCATGTCAATACCCGTAGATGAGCTAGGAGCCTTTTCTTGAATCTTACTCGATGGCTGCTCAAACTCTTTCGCAGAATCAATGACTTAAGTCGATGCCTTCGACTCCTCTTGTTTCTCGCAGCCGTGATTGCAGATCCGCCTTATTTCCTGTTGTAGATAATTCACGCTTTGCCAATTTGCTCTTGAGAAGAGGTATCGTCAAATCCTAAATCTTGACATTTTTCAATTATTATCCTTTGGGATTTATTTTACAATCCCACTAATTGTTAAAACCACAAATTTTCCAAGTTGCACTCTTCAATTTCGGCCCATAAAAAGTCGGTTTTCACAAGACTATAACGTTCCGAATTGACAATGACAGTCTTAGCGTTATCGTTTTTAAAGAAGTAAGCCCAATCACATCTCCGGATCAAAGACAGTAAGTTTTTCTTTGGTGTAATGGTCTAATTCTTTGAGAAGTCTCGGAGCACCAATAGCAAAAATTTTGCTTATTTACGTATCCACCGAATGAGAAATGTGTCTCGCCGGTGAAGAAAATTTTATGGGAAAAAGTTCAAGCACTCAATTCACGTAACTACGGCGTTGTGCATGATCAGCTGGCTTCAGTTGTTGTGTGAGCTGGCCTTTATATGGATGGTGGTCTAATTTCAAGTGCAAGATACGCCATAATGTGCTAAGAAAGTCTCAGCTCTTGAGAACGTCGAGAAATAGACACATTCGGGTCTTCGGCTTAGTTGGACGATTATGAGCACTTCAATAACCTCCCAAAGCACGAAACGTCACCACGTTCGAATCACCTTTTTTGTAGTAGGTTGCTTGACTTTTAACTAAAACAAAACATGTTTAGTTTGACAGTTCAGTTTGACAGATGTCAAAATACAGCCCTTCACTTTCAAAAGCACTAACTGGATAACCCTTTACATGAATAAAAGTCATTATGCTTGACATTAACAGTGAGGCGAAAGCTATTTTGTGTATTCGAACTAAAAAAAATATAAATTAAAGATTTTTTCTATCTCTGCTTCCCTGGGAAAGAATGTACTTTCCCCTGACAAAATGTCATTAACTCTTTTTTCACGTTAAGTCTCTAAAAGACTTGAATTAATTGAATAAGTGTTAATGTGTAGTAGGGGCTATATTACTACTAGTAGTTGTAGCTACAGTTGGAAGGGTACCCTAATCCCTCATCATCTTAGGCCGCATACTTTAAAAACGTCAGCATCCCTCTTGATGTTCCAGATGCGGTAGATTGCAGTAAGGAACCTTGGGTCACGGTTAAACGATAGGCAGCTTTAGTAGAACCACTCCGGCATATTCAGTTTGAGAATTCACCAGCGTATTTTCACAGCATCTGTTCATCAGAGATGCAGCTACGAGCGGACGTCGGTCTTGAGGCAAGCGGCTCGCTGCTCTCTACATATATGTGTACCAAACCTTAGCCTATGCGCATATAGAGCTTATGCACTCAGCTTGGGATCCGCTACGTTGATATCAGCTGCAATGAAAAAGAAAGCAAAGTCTCGACTCCACTCCACTTTTAATGACGACTACCACATAGGTTTTAAGGACCACGAGTATGCGTCTGCAATGTCTGGTACCTTAATTGAGAAAGTGCTGCTTCCCAGCTGGCTCATGTTCTCGTAATACTAAACGCTGACATCCAAGTAGTGCAATGGACGAGACAAGCATGAAAACGAGTACGTCCTTGTGACTTTTGCTACAACTGTCATATAAAGGAGCACATATTGGGTGTCGGTTTCGTGGTGAGAGAAAGATTCAGCCGGCATTCACCGCAGTGGATGAATATCTCGCGAAGTTTTTTAACATATGGCTTATTTGTACCTATGTCCCCATGGTAGAGAACGACGATGTGACCAGAGATGTATTTTATGGGAGTATTTATGAGCACTGTCTCCGCCAAGATCCCAAAATAGTTCTTGGTGACTTTAACGTCAAGGTGGCAATGCAGTAGGAAAATTCCGCCTCCATGACGAAGCATTCCCAAGTAGAATGAGGCTGGCAGACTTTGCCACGGTCCGAAATGTGATTGTCTGTAGTATTCAATTCAAGCATAAGAGAGATCATAATTCTATATGCTGTCTGCGGATTGAAAAACTCCCAACCGGACCAATATCTTGTAGCAGGAAATGACGAATTATCATAACAGGCAACCGAACGGGTTTCTACTCGACTTGTACTCCGTCTTTCTGAGAGCACTGATCAGAAATTCGATATAAGTTTATTGTGTATCATTATTTCAAGCTTTCAACGTTCAGCTGCATGAAACTGTTGGTTCTCGACAAAGTCGAATGAAGAGCTGATATGGTGATAATGCGAAGGTGGCATAGTGGAGAGAAAAAACTGCCAACCTTGTAACGTTGCGATCGATCACGACACGGATAGATACGGAAAGCTAAAAATGAAGCAAGAAGAATTTCAGACAAAAAAAGAAAGAGGCCGATGAGCTTGAGAGGCTGGCCAGAAGGGATAATGCTCGCGAATTCCGTGAAAATATGTGGACTTACTGAAGTATTCAAGACCGGAGCGTAGGAACCCCAACAACCAGAGACTACACGCCAAATCTTCGAAAATAACTGCAAGGAAATAATCGACACACAGCACCTGTTGGTCGATTTTAAAGCCAGGAGCTGCCTCTACGTTCCTCTGTCTGAATTTTATATCCCTGAAAAACCCATACGGCTATGTAAATTGACTCCGGGTAATATCAGAAGTGTGACTTCTTCACCTTGTTGGTGAAGTATATATATCATAGGAGCTGCATAGCTAAATAGAGAAGGTACAATTTTCTACAACAGCTGACATATGCCGATGACATTGAAACCCTTGGCCTCAAAAACCTCGCCGCTACCTCTACTTTCTCCGGACTGGATAAGGAAGCGAGGCGAATGGGTCTAGTAGTGAGCGAGGCAATTCGAAATATTTCCAGCCACCAAACCAATGAATTCGCATCTTGGCTACCACGTCATTGTCATACCTTGAAGTTGTAGATGATGTCGATATCATTCTTGCCGAGAGGTGCAACTTTGAGCTGATTGAGGAAAAAAGCAAAGTCCTCTCTCGATGAACAAAGGTCAAATTCTATAAGTAGCTCGCTATATGGTGCGGGGGCCTGAAAGATGACAAAATCTCAGGAGCCGGTACTAAAAAGTTTCAAGAGAAAGATTTTGCGGAAGATTTGGGGTCCTTTGGATATTGGTCATGGCGAATACCGTAGACATTGAAGCAATTAACTGCACGAGATATAGCACGTCATTGATATATATATATTTGGCGCTTTGTAACCGCTGAAACGATTTTTGGCCGAGCTCCTTCTCCAATTTGTGGTTTTGCATCTTGATGTTTTTACCAACAAATGGAGGGGACTACGTTTATTCTAAGCCGCCTCCGAACGGCCGATGGATTCTTACGAAGAGCTTTTATTCCATGCCAGCAATACGAGGGGCGATCGCGATTAGAAAAAATTATTTTCAATAATTTTGGATGTTAGTCGAACCCAGACCTTCCGAATGGCAGTACGCAATGCTAACCCCTCGGATATCGCGACCCACATTGATACAGTTCAGCGAATTAAGAGAAAGCGGCTATGCTAACTGGGATACATCATCCTAATGTACGACAACATTCCAGCTTTGAAAGAATTCGATGCAGTACCCACTGGAAGACTTCTATTCGGGTGGATGGATCAGAAGAAGCATCTGGCCACTGTCGCGCTATTGTAGAGTCGGCTATAAATTTGTAAGCGGCTCCTACGCCAAAGAAGAGGAAGAACACGCAGCAAAATATTATTCCATAATTTCTTTAAGTTCGACTCAACTTCATTTAAATTAAAATTTCCTTCATTTATTCCACTTCTGAGCTGACTTAAGGCTATTTGAAGTGTAAAGCTCAACTAACTCAATCAAGTTATCTTCTAAAAATATATACAAACACTTTACTTACACTCAACACTTAAGGCCAAAAGCTCCCATTGTCAGCACCGACAAACGCCTGACAAGCGGGACTTGTTGACACGTCGAGCATTTACGCAAATAATTGAACTCATTTAATGTCAATAGTTTTGCTCCCTTTTTTACTACTTTTTTCTAACTGAACATTTTCTCATTCTTTCTTCCTCTCTCCCACTCTCTCTCTCTTTCTCCTTCTATGTCCGCCGCATCACAGTTGGCTACACGACAGCGGATGTTGTTTATCGTTGGAATCGCGAGCGCCCAGCTGTTGCCATTGCGGAGGATATGAAATTATCACAATTCGATTTGGTCGACTGTCCGGCGGGCAATCTCACCGATGTCATCTACAAAGCGGCCGCACCGCATGATGCAACGCACAGCAGCAGTCAACCGGGTGGTAGGGCGCATAGGAACAGCAACAACGACAACAGCAATTATTATAACACTAAAAATGCTGCGAATAATTTCAATCAAAATCGTTACAATCGAAAATATGGCAGTAAATCGTTGAATACATTTGCGGGACCCGGCGCAAAGAATCAACATGTACGCGGCACAGGATTGCAGTTGGACAAAGGTGCCTTTGGAGGTGGGAGTGGTGGTGGTGTTAGTGGTGTCGCTGGTGGTGGTGGTGGTGGTGGTGGTGTTAGTGGTGTGGGTGTTGGTGCGGGACGTGGTGGTTTGGGGGTTGGTGGTGCTACTGGCGCTGGTAGTTATGATCGTGGTGGTGGTGGTTTCGGTGTTGCTTATGGTGGTATTAGTATCGATGCGCCGGGTTCGGTGCGTTACGAGTCGAGTCGGGCGTGTAAGTACGAGTAATCAGTTGTGATTAATTTTTATTAATTTATCTCTTATTATGACTTTTTTTGTTGTGGGGTTAGTTTTATTTACAGTTTTTATATTTCGATTTTTTTTTTTTTTGGTTTACCGTTATTTATGATTGCACATATGTCATGTAGGTCAACTAACGAATGAGTCTGTATGATTTAGTTGGCGTGTTAGTGTTAATCAAAACTCATACAAATAACTAAGCGCATTGAACCACTGCAGTGATTAATTTGCACCAACAACAACAATGTAAATATTTTGCAAACAATAATTAATAAAATTTTTGCGCCTTCGATTGCATTTGATTCAACATAACCTTTTCTCTTTCTTCTCTTCTAAATCTCAACAACCACACAGCTGAGTACTCCATGCTCATGGTCAATTTCCATCTGCAACGTCACATGGGCAACTTCCTCATACAAGTGTACGGACCTTGTTGTCTGCTGGTCGTACTCTCCTGGGTCTCATTTTGGCTGAATCGCGAGGCTACCGCTGATCGTGTGTCACTTGGCATTACCACTGTACTCACAATGACTTTCCTCGGTTTGGAAGCGCGCACTGATCTGCCGAAGGTGCCCTACTTAACTGCGTTGGATTTCTTCGTCTTCCTCTCGTTCGCCTTCATCTTTGCCACGATACTACAATTTGCTGTCGTTCATTATTTCACCAAATATGGTTCGGGTGAATGTTATTTCATTATCGAGGAAATGGATTCGGATACCGAGTCGGAGGTGGACGCACGCACACTGCGGAGTGACTTTAATGTGAGCACCGAGTCGCGATTGTATGAAGTCATACCGCTGTCGATGTGTTCAATACCCATACATGGCGCCGGCAAGGGTTCGACATCGGCGAGCAGCAGTGGTATTGGTGTGATGGGTGGTGTTGGTGCGCGTGGCCGCAGGAATTCGGCCGGCAAACGGCGTATATTAAGCGGTGGTGGACGCTATAGTTTTAGCTGTTTCAGCTGGCCGTGTTTTCGTCGCAGGAAACGTGGTCGTGTGGGTTTCGATATCTCCGATGAGGACGATGAGGAGGCGCATCTGCGTGCGGGTGAAGGTGAGACCCAAAAATTTTACAGATATTCTTACTTAATGTTTTCAGTACAGTTTGAAAAACTTATTGAAGCCAATTTTTGGATTTTAGTTGCTGATTGCAGGCTTAAAACCAGAAACCTGATAGAAAACTCTGAACTTTTGGTCATCATATATTCATAAAATAATTTATTTAAATTTTAAACTTTTAAAATTCGCAGTTTTGTAGTATCAACATAATACTACAGGCTTTTATCCTAAATAAACTGATCCTCTCTGCCTTTTTCTAGAGCCCACACCACATCGCGGCTCCGGCAAACGACGCATGTCCTTCTACCGACGCGAGGAATTGGAGGCGCGCCGCAAGGGCAAGCGTGTGCCACAGTATAATTCCGTTTCGAAAATAGATCGAGCATCACGCATAGTCTTTCCCATGCTCTTTTTGATCATCAATGTCTTCTACTGGTACGGCTACTTGTCGCGCAGCTCACGTATATTGGCGAATACGCCGTCGACCACCTGATGTTACCTTTTAGCAATTTAGATCAAGTCCGAGAAGATAACAAAACAACAATGGGCAATGGGTTGGCGATGTGCGGGGCGGCACGAAATTTAATGGATTAAAAAAAAGTAATATCAAATTGAAACAACAACGTCTGGCCAATATTAGCAAAATTGAAATATTTTTAGTATATAAAAATTGTATAACAAAGAAAAGCTGCCGTTCAATTTTAGTATAAATACATAAGCATTCAAATTTTACGAAAACAAAAAATATACAAATTTAGGCATGAAAAAT
Source organism: Neoceratitis asiatica (assembly GCA_030068015.2). NCBI lineage: Eukaryota > Metazoa > Arthropoda > Insecta > Diptera > Tephritidae > Neoceratitis > Neoceratitis asiatica. Next base: position 15,983,418 of record CM061526.1, read on the forward strand.
TTATATTAAAAATTTAATCACCTGCAGTCATTGCTTCAAACCGTTTTTTGCTCTATAACAGCTGTTTCTTCTTTACTAAATTGCTAAAAAAAAGGAAAAATCTATATGCGTCACAAAGAGGACTTTTTAAACTGTATGAGTATCTATGGAGAATATAATAATCTATTTAAGTTAGATATGAATTATAAGTGTGTGTTTGTATAAAAAAAATTTATGTGTAATTAATATGCATAATTATTAAGTATTAAATTCTTAAATGTGATGGAAAAAGTTAACTTTTAGGAATAAAATACAATTTGAAAGTTAACGCCAGCGATACTTTGAATGCTTCGTGACGCATTAGTGCAAGTTTGATAACCTACACATTGCGACACAGTTTGGCAGCCATAGCATGCTTGAAGCGTATAAATCGATTGTATGAAAGCGAAAACAGAAATTGATGTAAAGGGTGTTTCTTTTATTTCTAGGAAGTACAAAAAATACTTAAAAAATACTTTAAAAAAGGAGCTAAAATAAAATAAATTCAAGTAAAATAAATAGAAATAAATTTAAACAAAATTACTTTAATTTATATAAGAGTAAAACAAATATCTATAAAAATAAATAAAAATAAATTTGGAATAAAAATAAAGAAAAAGAAAAAAAGAAAAGAAACTAAGCCAGATTAAAGAAAATAAAGTAAAGTTGATTATAAAACAAACAAACAAAATTAATTAATTAATTAATTAAATAATATAAAATAAAATTTTTAATTCAATTATAGTATGCTAAATAAAATAATGTAAAATGAAGTAAAAATAAATATGAACAATAAAAAAACAAGAAACATTAAATAATATACAAACAAATTTAAGTAAAAAATTTAAGGATATAAAAACAAATGCGTAAAATTAGTAAGCTTAAATTATAAACTAAATTACATTCAAATGAAATGAAATTAACCTAAAAAAATAAACAAAATTAAATAAAAAATCAACTTAAAATAAATAAAATTATATATAAAACTAAATAAGACTAAGAAACTAAAAATAAAAATAAAAAAATAAAAAAAATAAAAGGAAAATAAAAATAAAAAAAGTAAAAAATATTAGTAAATATTTTAACAAAAAAGTAAAAATAATCATCATGAAATCAATAACCCACAATATTTTGAAATAAAATACCACAAATTTAATTTTACTTAAAAATAAAAATGCACTAAATGTATTTTAATATTGCATAATATATAATTAACTAAAATAGAAAAATATTGAAAAATGTAAACAAAAAATATGGAAAAATAATGAATTTTTAAATAAAACGAAATAAAAATAGAATAAAATATAACAAAAAATAAAAAAATTAAATAAATTAATATCTATGAAATGAAAAAAAAAACTTTAACAAAATAAAACAAAACAAAATACAAAATAAGGAAAATATAATTATAAAAACCAAATAAATAGAAATAAAAAATATTAAATTAAAAAAGTATTATACTTGTATATAAACAACAAAAGGATTAAATAAATTAAAATAACCATAATAAAACTAAGGTGCTAGGCCACTCTAGAGGGCCACAAAGTAGGCCTTTTTTGCGATTTTTTTTCGGGAAAACTATAAAATAAATCTGATTTTTGACAAAAAGCATTTTTTATTAATTTTATTTAATTAATATAAAAATGGCGACTATACAGCGTTCTCCCTAGGATGTCCCAATTTTTTCGAGAACCACGGCCGGACACACAGCTCCTGCAATTTTTTTAATTTAATAAGTTGTTGAACGATTTCCGCTTGTAAATAGCAATAACTACATAAGTACGTAGCATTTTTTCAATATATGAATTTTCGACAAAATGACGGGTCTCTAAAGGAAAAAGTAACAATTTGGCCTAGAATTCTTTTCGAAATTTGTTAATACAAAAAAAAAAACTATAACAGATAAAAAAATCCTACGACATTTAGACATTTTTTTATCCGTCATAATTTTTCGGGATAACATTTTTGAGACCATAATGTATCATTTAGAAGAGAGTGAAATCCATTTTCCGAAAATTCTAGAGTGGCCTAACCCCTAATTACATTAAATAAAATAAAGCAAAGCACAGTAAAATAAAACAAAAATAAAGAAAATTAAAATAAAAAAATTAAATTAAATTAAATTAATATTTTTTTATTAATTGCATAAATTAATTGCAATTAAATTAAATTACTTGATTAACCATAATTAAATTAAATGTTATAAAATAAAAAGTTCAAAAAATAGCAAAGTAAAACTAAATTAAAAGAAATATGAAATAAATTAAAATAGAATTAAAAAATAGAGTCAAATTAAAAAATAATTTAAATATAAGTAAAACTAAAATTAAAGTAATATAAAATTAATTATAAAATTAAAATAGAACAAAATAAATAGCATAAACAACACAAATGAAATAAAATAAAATAAAACAAAATGATTTAAATAGAAAAATTTATATTTCATTAACATAATTTGAGTAAAATAAAATAATCTACGACAAAATAAAAATATTATTTTATCAATAAAGTTAAAATAAAACAACAAAAAATTAAACAATAAAAAATTAAATAAATTAACAAAAAAAATTAAATGGCACAAATAAAATAAAATGACATAAAATAAATTAAATTAAAATAAAATTACATAAAAACGTAATATAAAGCAAAATATATTAAACTAATACAAAATTAAAAATAAATAAATTTAATTAAATTTAAAAATAAAATAAAGCAAATGAGATTAAAATACATAAATTAAATTAAAAAGAATAAAATAAATTAAAATACAGTTACATGAAACAAATAAATTAAAATAATAAATTAGATAAATTAAATTAAAATACCTTTACATAAAATAAAGAATATAAAAAATATATATTAAATTAATACAAAATTAAAAATAAATAAATTTAATTAAATTGAATATACAAAACCAAATAAAATAAACATAAAACAAAACAAAATAATAGAACAAAATAAAAAAACAAATAAAATAAAATAAGCCTCAAATAAAGCAAAATAATAAATAAATAAAAATAAAATTCAAATTAAAAAATTAAATTTAATATAATTTAATAATAAAATAAAGTTAAATGAAAAAAAATAAATAAATGTAAAATAAAATAAAACAAATAAGAAAAAACAACAAAATAAAATAAAAGCAATATAAAAAAAAAGAAATTAATGTAAAAAATAAAAATAAAAAAAAAACGAAGACTAAAATAAAATGAAGTCAAATAAAATAAAAAATCAATAAATATAAATAATATGAAATGAAATAAAGTAAAATAAAATTAAATATAAATAAAATTTTAATATCAAGTATTAATATCACATTGAAAAAAAGTTAAATTTAAAAAAATTAAGTGAAATAAAAAAATTCAAATATATTTAAGTGAAATAAAGTTAATTTAAATAAATAATAAAAACAAAGAAAATTATTGTAAAAAGAAGTAAAGAAAAATAAAATAGAGTAAAACAATGTAAAAAATATATCTAAAATAAATAAATAAAATAAATAAATATATAATAAATAATAAACAAAAAAATAAACAAAAACAAAAAAACGAAGAATAAAATAAAATGAAGTAAAATAAAATAAAAAATTAATAAAAATAAATAAAATAAAATGAAATAAAGTAAAATAAAATAGAGTGGAACAATTTTTTTAAAAAATATCTAGAATATATTACAATAAAAATATATTATAATAAATAAAATTAATAAATTAAATTAAATTTAAAGTTATATAAAAAAAAATTAATTTAATTAAAAATTATAAATTAAATAAATATAAATTTATATTAAATTCTATTATGTGTAGCAAGACTTAAAAAAAAAACAAAATAAAAAATTCGAGAAAACATAATAAATAATAGAAATCAAAGAACTGCCCACAGGCAGGAATATTTAATTTGTGAGCTTTAAATAGATTAAGTAATAATAAGCAAAATATGCAATTATTAACAAAATATTCTTAACAAGCTGTGTAATTATTAAAAATTTAAATGTAAAAAATAAAATTAAAATAAATTGTGAAAAAACTGTTTATTTCTTTTTGTTAGTTTTTATAGATTTTATTATAAAGTAATAAAGAACTAATCTTGATATAACCTGATGCCCAACTAGAAAAATCCAAACAACGTTCGGATCTATGCTTAGACTAACTTCGTTATATCGCCCAATGAGGGCAAAAAATAATCAGGTATATACTGCTCATTTTCGCTGGGATTTTCCAGAATCTCGTTCAATTCACACACACTGTTATAGCCTGTGCCGACGAGTAAAGTTTGAAAACCACAATTATGGCCGAATAAAATATCAACTTTGCAACTGAAAAAAGAGAAAGTAATTCATATGATTAATTACAATGCATAAGAAGTGGCTTTCAATTTTTGTTTTTTAACGAACTCTACTCACACATCACCAATCATAAGCGTACGCTCGGGCACCACTTTACCGCATTTAATCAACTCTGCACAAATTTCCGGATTCGGTTTGCCAAATTGCAGCGCCGAACGTCCCACACAAGTTTCCAGCGCAACTAAAAGTGCACGCGTACCAGGTACACTAAATGCCGGATAACGATGTACATGATCAAAATTGGTAGACATGAAGAGGCAATTCGGATCCGAACCCAAGTAGTTACAAGCTTTTAACATTTTTGCAAAACTAAAGTGTTCATCGAAACCCACAACAACAGCGCCAACTTCGTGAGCTTCCGTGGTGTTGACTTGCTGTGCAATATAATCGCTTAAATTAACCTGCAGCACATCTGGTCCAGGTCCAAAACTCTCTATGCCAACTGCAGTAAGTGCGGTACGCACTGCTTCGCCACCAATAATATACACTTTCTTATGAAAATCACGTGCTTGCAGATATTGAACAATGCCAGGTAGAGGTGCTATGATTTGAGTTTCAGGTATATCGAAACCAGCTCCGATTGCGGTCTTCCAAATGTCATGACGCGTCTTAATACCGTTATTTGTGACGAAGTACACCTCTTTGCCGAGTGTTTTAAGTAACGAAATGGCTTGTGGCACGCCATCAATGGCAACCCCTTCATGCCAAAGTACGCCTATGTGGGTTGGAGAAGAAGAATTAGAAGAAAATATTACAAATGACGCATAGTACTTTGGCTTGTGAGCACGGACGCCGGTTGTGTTGCTAATAAAAGCTCGCTCGTTTACTCTCAAATCTTGTTGATCACATTTTTTTTAAGAAAAGCACAAAAAAAAAACACTTTGACGCTCTCCCTCTCCCTATCTCTCTCTCTCCCCCTCTCTCTGTCTCTTTGGTCTACACAAAGCGCTCAGCGCTTATTTACCATTTCATTTATTTACGTTTCGTAAAAAGTAAACATCGGCACTTACCATCGCAATCCGTGAGCACTGTATCGAAGCTGTTGAGCCAATTTGCACTTTCGGCTTTTGCTAGGTTCGCCAAATTTTTCGGCTTGTTCTTGTTCTTGTACATTTCTTTTTACAGTTTTTAATTGTTACTAAGCTGGAATTTGATTTTTTTTTTTTTTGTATATAAATGAGCAAGAACTTTATTTTAAGCCTCAGCAATACACATTTAACCATCCAAAATCGCAAGTGCACCTTGTCCGACGGTTTTATATCAATTAATGACTTTTTTGTACATACATACGTATGTATGTATGAAGCACTTTAAAAATTTATGATGATTGATGAAAGAGAGCAATGATGATAATTTTCGTAAATTTATGTGAGAGCTCTTCCAAATAGCGGCGCTGTTAAGGGCGAGCCATGAACGGCTGGTATTTGTGAAGTAACGGAGACCGCAAAGTAAATTTGATTTGTATTATATATAACGGGTTATCCATTTCGCGGTTCCATAGTTTTTCAAAGAAAAAAATACATAAAATTCAAACATTCTTTGGCATTTATTTTTTGAAGATTATCTCTTGCAAACGTTAGACGCGGCTACATCTCAGATGGTCCATCCATCGAATTCAATTTTCGATGACTCGTTCGAGCATTTCGACTGGCAGCTGGCGAATGACACGCGTGATGTTTTGCTCCTAGGCCTGAATCGAAGTGAGATTGTCCGCATAGATTTTAGGCTTTACATATCCAGACAAAAAACAGTCTGACAGTGTGATATCACACGATCTTGGTGGCCAATCGACCGGCCCAAAACGTGAAATTATCTGCTCACCGAAGTGTTCTCTCAGTAAATTCATTGATTGATGCGGTGTGTGGGAAGTGGCGCCGTCTTCGTGAAACCAAATTGCGCGGAGATCACGAGCTTCAACTCCAGGCATCAAATAGTCGGTAACCATGGCGCAATAACGATCGCCATTGACGGTTACGTTCTCACCGGTATTATTTTTTAAGAAATATGAACCGATGATTCCACCGGCCCACAAACCACACCAAACCATTGTTTTTTCTGGATGAAATGGCAGCTCTTGAATCTCTTCTGGTTGCTTTTCGTCCCAAATGCCACAATTTTGCTTGTTTACATACCCATTGAGTCAGAAACGGGCCTCATCGTTGAACAAAATTTAGCTCCAAAACGTCGGATCTTCTTGGAACTTTTCAAACGCCCATAGAGCGAAGAGACGTCGCTTTGGAAAATCGAGCGGCTTTAGTTCTTACATAAGCCGACGTCAAATGCGCTGAGTTGTTCCGAGTTGCTGCGAACGGCACCGAATCAACTCTCCACGGTCTTCGTGTACACTTTCAGCGATGGAAGCTATATTTTCTTCACTGCGTGCGAGACGTGATCTATTCGGTCGAATATTATCCAATAATGAATGCTGGGTCTCTAGATGGGTGATGGTGTTGCGAATAGTACGCTCAGTAGACCGATTATATTGACCATGAGTTGAGCGAAGCTCGCGAAACACATTCTTTACAGAACTTGAATTTTCGTAATAAAGTTGAATGATTTGTAAACGTTGTTCAGGTGCAGATATTTCCATGATGAAATGTCAAACAGTACTGAAAAACATGACAGCTTAACACGACTCACGCGTGATGTGTCAAAAAAGGCTATTGAAAAAAGTACCTTTCGGTACGCTGTAGGGAATAATAAGCCAACCGCTAATTCTTGATCTACTCTAGAGTCTAAAGAATAAAAAGCATGAGGTTTTGGTTCAATAAGAACCTTTTAGATACCTCGGTAACAATCTCAATCAAACGTGAAGTGTAGCAGTACAGACTATCGTATGTCACTCCTAATAACTTTGGGCTATTGACCGCCCAAACAGTTTCTTCATTTTTCTTCCAGAGAAAAGTGTTATTGGAACCCAGTCACCATCTATGGAAGACTAAAACCGTGTGCTTCCTCGTAAGAACTCAATAAACCTAGCACCGTTAAGGTGTGGATACTATACAGCGTCCGCAACGTATATCCAGCTTGCAATGAGTTCCAGCAGGACACTAAAAACCTCTTGGCATTTCCGTTTCGTCTATAGCGATACTCAGTTCAAATGACAGCATGAAGTGAGCTCACGATGTTGACAAACAACATTTATGAGTAATATTATAGGCACTGTGCAGCTCTAACCTGCTACATTTGCCGGATGTGTGTCTTTATCACGATTGCATCAGCCACTGTCCCTCAAAGCTCGAATTTTTTATTGCCATCCAACTGACGCTCTTCGCTTCGTCGAGTATTTTCGAAAATGGTGACAAAAAACACATGCGCCGTGTATGCATGTACATATATGTTGATAAGGTGCAGCCTTAAAGGTCGTAAGATGTTTTTTTTAAAAAATAACTGTTCTATTTTTTCAAATAATCAATAGAAAGCAACAGACATCTACTTATCAATTCTTAGATTATAAACCCCACGATGCAAATTTTTTTGTGTTTTTTTTTTTAATTTTAATTATATATTTTTTTTTTGCTGTCAAAGCTGGGAATTTTCCTAAAGATATTTATAAAAAAGTAGTATGTGCTGTTGTTTCAATAAGCATCTATTTCAAAAAGATTAACTTGTTTACCTTTTTGTCTACTAAATCATTTGAGTATGATTACGTCACACATAAATATTTATTTTGAACTAAATTTCAAAAATAAAGGCGTGAATTTCTACAATTATGCCAGAAATCAGTCATTGATGGTACATAAAAAGAATTATTTTACGTAATGTATTTAAAAGCGATATATGTATGTTTGTATGGTGATGTGTGGAGTCATCTGGAACAATATGTGTTCAATGGAAAAGATGAATTTTTTTTTTTTTTTGGAAAAGTACTTATTTGTTCATCAATATCTATCAATGTCCCCTTCACAGTAATCAACCCACGTATATAATAAACTTGTGCCAACACGTTTTTTCCTATCCTCGAAGTACTGCTGAAATGCGCCTTTCGGTATGGCCATCAGCTCTTTCTTTGATGCTGACTTGATCTCATCAATTGTGTGGCAAAACGATTTCCTTTCATTGGTTTCTTTAGTTTTAGGAGTAGGAAAATGCGCAAGGAGCCAAATATGGTGAATACGATGGTTGAGACATTATTACGGTTTTGTTTTTTTGTCCAAAAAAATCACGAATAAGCATTGATGTGTGAGCTGGTGCAATATCGTGATGCATGATCCACGATTTGTCCCTCCACAATTCCAATCCGTGTGGAAACGTATTGCTTCACGCAAACGTTGTCCTCCTGCGGGTTGGGGGTTCCAGAATTTACTCGCGGTAAGGCTTGGCTGTCGTAAGAGGCGACTAAAAACCAATAGCTCTCGCGACAGTCGGGTCTTTATACCGGTACGACCTGGATTTTTATTCGGCCAAGAACTGTCGCGCCCGCAATATTCCCCGAAGCCCAATTTGGAGAATTGTATGCGGTTACAACAACAACAACAACAACAACAACAACAACAACAACAACAACAACAACAACGCAAACGTTGCATAACTTCCTTGTAGTATTCCTTATTAACTGTACGACCTTTTGGCAGGCACACATGATGCACCACACACCATTGTAATCAAAGAAGGCAGTGAGCATAAAACCTTCACCCTTTCCTTTGAACGAACCTGATATTATTTACCTCCTAAACATAAGTAAAAAATGCGTTATTTCAGTTTAAAAAATATTTATTCGTACACAAAGCGAGATATTACTTTTTTTCTTTATTTTTTTCTTTATTTTTTATTTTTTCTTTACTCTATTCTATTTAATTGTATTTCAGTTAGTTTTATATAATTTATTTTTTATTTGATTTGATTTTATTTTATTTTGCTTTAATTAATTCAATTTCATTTAATTTTAATTCATTTTGTAAGTTTTTTTTATTTTTTATTTTTTTATTTTACTCTGTTCTATTTATATTTATTTTAGTTTGTTTTACATAATTTATTTTTTTAATTTTTTTATTTTTTTATTGTTAAATTATTTTTATTTTCTATTTCAATTTTATTTATTTTCTATATTTTTATATTTTTTTATTTTTAATTTTGTTTTAATTATTTATTTCAATTTTATTTAGTTATTTTATTTGTTTTTATTTACCTATTTTTCATATATTTTTTCATTTCATTTTATTTATTTTTTAATTTTTTTATATTTTTTTATTATTTCAATTTTATTTATATTTTATATTTTTATATTTTTTTATTTTTAATATGTTTTTATTTATATATTTACATTTTATTTTTTTATTTACCTATTTTCATATATTTTTCATTTCATTTTATTTATTTTTTTAATTTTTTTTTTTTTAAATTATTATTTTGTCCTTTTATTTCATCTTGTTTGTTTTTATTTTGTTTTATTTTTATTTTATTTTATATTTTTAATATAATTTTTTTATTTTTTACGTATTTTTTTTTATTTCGTTTAATTTTATTTTAAAATCATTTTATTTTCTTTTGGCACTATGTAATGTATTTTCTTTTATTTTTCCTAAATTTCTTACCACTGAAGCATGCATAATACAAAAATTCTTAATTCTATATACATACATACATATTTAAATATGAATATAGAAATTTTTTTTATAACAAATACTTATGTTGAGATACAATATTACACTCTAAAAACATTACTAAATAAGTGCTAACAAATCCGCGAGTCTTGGCGAATATACATCTGGCACAAGTTTCTTAACTTCAGGATCACTTGATTTTTTCCATACATTCACATCACTCAACTGATTTACGCCTGTGCCGACAAGCAATGTTTGAAAACCACAATTGCGTCCAAGGAGTATATCACTGCCGCAACTGAATTTAAATAAGAAATATATACAAATAGATAGATGTACCACTTTCACAACACAAATATGTAGTTACATACCAATCGCCAATCATCAGTGTACGCGCCGGCTCAATGGTACCATTCTCGATTAACCATTCACAAATACTCCGATTCGGTTTGCCAATAACAATCGGTTCACGCGCTGTACATGTTTGCACGGTGCGTACAATACTACCAGCATCCGGTATCACCATGCCAGTTATGGGAAAACGTTCATCTATATTTGTCGCTAAGAATAAACATTTCGGATCCGAGAGGTACAGTGATGCCTTAATCATTTTACAAAAACTGAAATGTACATCGAAGCCGACAACGACAGCGCCAATATCGGTATCAGGACACAAACCGGTTTTTAAATATGCAGTTAATCTGCTCGTCATCACATCGGGGCCGACGCCGGTGTGCTTAATGCCTACAGCCTCCAGCTCATCCGTTATGCCAGCAGTGCCAATAACATAGACTTTCTTTTGGAAATTGCGCGCTTTCAGGTATGCAGCAGTTGCATACGACGAGGATATAATATGATCGACATCAATATCGAAACCCATATTATGTGCTTTCTCGTATAACTGTTGGCGTGTCCTTGTTGAGTTGTTAGTGCAGAGATAAATTTGTTTGCCCAAACGTTTTAGCTGACGCATAGTGTCCACAGCGCCTTCAATCATATTATCGCCAAGCCAAATTACACCTAACGGATGGAGGAGGATGGGGTGTATTAGATATTAATAAAGTTTGTCAAAAAAAAAAAAAAAAAAAAAAAAAAACGCACTCACCATCACAATCACTAATAATCGTATCGAAACTGTCTAACCATTGGCGTACTCCATCCAATGGTTGTTCTAGTAGATTTACACAACGTCCTTGATGCATTGCTTGTGTGACTTGTGTGTTTGTTTTATTTCAATTAAAATAGTTTCCGCTAACTTTAGAACTAAACTTTTCCTTTGCAATATCTTCCAAGGTTCTCACTGCAAATGACAGTGGTATGCGCCTTTTATGTCTGAAACTAAACACAATTTGCAAATTTTTTCTACAAAATTGTTTAGCGATAGCTTTTTCAACCTCACAGACCTCATATGAGATAAGGGCGGTTAGCACCTTTATTTTGGAATTTATTTTTTCACTATTTATTATTTGAAACAATTTTTTTTATAACCTTTCTTTTTTTTTATTCAATTTAGCAGTTTATTTCAGTTTTTTTTTTCGTGTAGTTGATAATTTTCATAATCGTACAAAAACACATTTTAGCACAGTAGTGCAAAACATTCAAGCACAATTACAATTAAATTATATGTACATACATACATATGTACATAAGTACAAATGTAATAAATTTATTAGCGTACAAATAAGTAATAATTAATTAAAAATATTGTTATACTAATCACAAACAAATTTACTAATTATAACACCATTTAAAGATTATAAAGTACAATACAAATGTAATAAATATTTGTAGCAAATATTGTGTGTATCAGCGCCGGCTTCTATTTCAACTTTTGTTCATGTTTAGTGATTTTTTTTTTTTTTTTTAATAATCGCAAAAACTAACACTACATAAATGGCAGCAAATCACCCAATTTGGGCAAAAAGACATCGGGTATCAGTTTCTTTTGTTCCGGATCATCTGAATTCTTCCACGCCTCCACATCGTTCAACTTGTGTATGCCTGTGCCGACAAGCAGTGTTTGGAAACCACAATTGTAGCCCAAAAGTATGTCAGTATTGCAGCTGAAATTCAAAAAAAAAAAAAAAAAATTTTTTAACAATATTCATAAAATTCAAAATTTTTTCATTCCCCACACACTCACCGATCGCCAATCATCAGCGTACGCGCCGGATCAATGGTACCCTCATTGATTAACCACTCACAAATGCTAGGGTTTGGTTTGCCAATTACAAAGGGTTCACGTTCAGCACACGTTTGCACGGCACGCACAAAACTACCCGAACCGGGTATCACCATGCCGGGCATAGGAAAACGTTCATCCGTATTTGTAGCAATGAATAAGCAATCTGGATTATCCAAATATGTAGCGGCTTTAATCATTTTACAAAAACTAAAATGCTCATCGAAACCCACAACCACAGCACCAATATCGGATTCCTTTTGGAAAGTCGTGGCCAAATAATCAGCCAATGTGCTGGTCATTACATCCGGACCGACTTCACTATGCTTAATGCCGACTGCATCCAGTTCACCGGTTATGCCACCAGCGCCTATCACATATACTTTCTTTTGGAAATTACGCGCTTTCAGATATGCAGCCGTTGAGTGTGCTGAAGAGATCATACCATCAGCTGTTATAGCAAAACCCATGCTGTGTGATTTCTCTAGCAGTTGTTTACGTGTTTTCGTTGAGTTGTTGGTGCAGAAGAAAATCTTTTTGCCAATCGTTTTGAAACGATTCATTGTATCCACAGCGCCTTCTATGACATTGCTGTAGACCCATAAGACGCCTGGAAGAGAAAAGTGTCGATGAAGAAGTAAATTTAATATAGAATTTAAAGCAATTATATTAGGATTTAGAAAGCAAAATTCTTCAGGTTTCACTTGTGTGTGACAAAGAATGTCAACCCCACCAAATGTATTTCTGTTATAAAATAAAATTTCCTGATAAATATGCATCAGCCGTTCGGAGGCGGTTTAAAATAAACTGTAGGTCCCTCCATTTGTAGGAAAAATTACATCACAAAGGAGAAGCTAAATCGAAAATCAATTCAGCGGCTATAAAGCGTCTATTACAGTCATTTTTCTAACGCCTTTTCTACGCTTTTCTTATCTTATCTCATTCGGCATCTGCCCTATTGGAAGTAACACTGAATCAGCATATTTTTTAAACATTTCTACAATTATACTATATATGGCCATTTACTTGCATGCATACACACATGTCTACATAAAAAGCTCCAGATTTCGCCAATTACAGCTTCAGTTTGATTGTTTTGCAGTCATGACATTGTCTTTGCCCTATAATAGACACCTTGACCATATATACATAGCATACACATGCTAGATTTACTCACATAGCTATTTTTCCATTTGTTTTGTTGAAGCTATAAGCGTCACAGCGGTGCGTACGTCAGCATAGTGAACGCGAAATTTCTCAAGAAAGCATACATGCACAAACTAATGAGTATTGAAAGACGCCACCAATAAAAAAAATTACGCAATGTTACCTCATCGTTTGTGAGAACCCAAAGAAAATTCATGCACGCCACGCAAAGCAAAAAAAAATTTTTTTCTCCTACACATTGAAATTAAAAAACGAAAGTGACCTTTAAGGTCATAGTGTTTTTTGCACTACTTCCAATTCTGGAAAGTACATGTCTCATTCACCATTCACTGCACTTACCATCACAATCGGTTATAACAGCATCAAAGCCGTTTAGCCATTCTTTGACCTTCTCCGGCGGTTGCTCTAGCAGATTCGTACAAGTTTGTTTGTACATATTTCTATGATATTGGCTTAGAGTGCTCCTGGCGCTTTTGTTACCCGTTTCGTAGGCTGTGAGCGTAGACTTGTTTCTTAATCTTTAAATAAACCGCGTTTAATTTATCCAAAAGCGCATAAAATCCTGTGTTGACCGTGTTACTGTTGACAACCTGTGCTTTTGATTCTACTCAGCTGTCACATTCGAGACCACAGCCAACTCTGCCACCAGCCGTTTCTATATGAAAAAAAATTTAGTGTATTTTACTTTAGAAACTATATCACACTACATACAATCGTTGTTTTGTTATGCTCTTTTGCCCTTCACGATCATGTTTGTAATTAGCACTGCGCGTCCCAATAGCAAAGCGATAGAGAATACAGACGTCAAAAGCAATGCGGCGCGTTTCAGTTTCCAAATGCGATTTAATGAGTCAGCCAAAGAGGAATTATCTCAATCAGCCGTTGTTGACTCTCTCACGTGTGCTCCACACCATACACAATGCAAATAAATGCAATATTATTTATGTATGCAATTTGGTATCGACAATGAGCAACCCGTTTGTCTAGCTCCCCAACACGTGCGTTGCTATTTCATAAAGCTACTTATCGATTTTCAACAACTATACCAACTAAACCCTCCGCTTCAGCGCTTCTTTACAATCAATAGACACTTTAGCTTTTTTAGTTTACAATTACTAACGATACCTCTACGCCGTCTATCTTCTTGTTCGCTTTGCTAATTAGTAACTCGTAACTTGTATTTCATAAATTAACTTACATACATTTACACTATTCCAGCTTTTAGCACACCTACCGCTGTCCAGTCCAACTTGCTTGCTTTGAGCTTTTGCTGTCGTTATTGTTGTTCGCTATCAAGCTGTTTCGTTGGCAATTTTTATCGTATTTTGTATATGCGCAGAAAGTCGCATATTTTGCGTACATATTTATTGTGATTGTATTTTAATTCAATGAATAGTAATAGCAAAATCAGCAGAAAAGCAATAAATTTTATTTTTCCCTCCTGTTTTTTAACTTTCCTTGAAAGTGTTGTTGTAACAGCTGATTTATGTTTTCACTATCACCGTACAGTGTTGGTAAAATGAGAGAATAGTGAAATGAGAACTTCAAATAGTTAACAATCCTTATTTTAAAAATTTTATTTGGGTAAAAAGTGTATAATTAATTAAACAAAAATATACCATTATTTACCACATAATTACCAAATTAAAGCCATCAAACTTTCTGGTGTAAAATGAAAATTTTTCTAAACTCTCTCTAATTTAACAGCGTTCTCTCCCGCACGCAATCTCTCTCTCTCTCTCTCTCTCACGCTGCCAAAGCAAATTTTCAATGGCAACATGCCTTCTTTGATTGATAAGCTCATTATCGTGAATTGCCTTTCACATCGTTTTTCTTTAAACAAAATATTTTGTTAATTAACAATTTTAGACTCCTTTCTTTGAGAAACCTCATATTTTGAATATTTTAATTAGTGTTATTTAGTCTTGTATAATTTCTGTTTCTTCGAAGGGGCTCGCAGGAAATAGCACAAATCAGCTAATTTTGGAATATATGCATCTGGTATAAATTGATTTATTTCGTTACTGTCCACTTTTTTCAGCTCCTGCACATCATTCCACGTATGTATGCCGGTGCCTACAAGTAACGTTTGGAAACCAAGATTATGGCCGAAAGGTATATCCGTTTGACAGCTGTGAGTTGTTTAAGGATTTTAGTTTAATATTGAGTTTCCCATATAATTCTTGTTGTGAGTGCATAATTATTTGTCATAAATAAAAACTTTCCAAAAATTTACATACATATATTTAATGAAAAAGTTTTTTTTAATTTAACACACAGTCACAAGGAGGAAAATTCTATTCGCAAAAAAAAGCGCATTTACTTACTTATCGCCAATCATTAGTGTTTTCCGCGGCACTATGGAACCATTTTTAATATATTGCGCACACATATGTCCACTTGGCTTGCCGATACCGATCGCTTTACGTCCAGCACAACACTCAATGGCGGCAACAAAACTGCCTGTACCCGGTATTACCATATCATTAGCATACGAGCGCGTATCCATATTTGTGGCCAGAAATAAACAATCGGGATTTTCCAAATAAGTCACCGCCTTAGCCAGTTTACAAAAACTAAAATGTTTATCATAACCCACAACAACCGCTCGAACATCGGTTGCCTTGTGGAATTGCGCTGCGAAATTTTCTACCGTTCCCCTAAACACATCTGGTCCGGTGGCATTGTGCGTTATAATACCGGCCGCATCCAGTTCGTCGGTGAGCGCTTCATTACCAATAACATAGGCATATTTAAGAAAATTTTGAGATTTTAAATAATGCGCTGTTGCATATGCTGAACAAATCATGGCTTCATCTTGTATTTGCAGACCCAAACGCTCGGCCTTGAGTGTGTGTTCGCGACGCGTTTTGGTGGAGTTATTTGTGCAAACATAGATTTGTTTACCCAAACCCTTCAAACTGTTCATGGTCTCTATAGCACCTGGCACAGGTTTATTGTAGATCCAGAGCACACCTGGGAAGGTAGCGAATGGTTTTTGTGATTCGAAAATGTGCGGGGGAAATGACAAAAACATACCTTCTCCATCTGCTATGATTGTATTGAATGTGCTTAACCATGCCTTTACCTCTGCCGCTGGTTGTAGTATTAAATTTTTGCAAGTTTTTTTTCCTTTTTCCTTTTTAAAAATATTGTAAATATGTCGCGTTGTTGTTGCATTGGGTTTAAAGCAATAGTGATGAAGAAAATTTTCGCAGCCGCGTGGTAGAAGATTCATGTTGAAACAATGTTAATTTCTTTTTTTTATATTTTTTAAAATAAAAAAATTTTATAATTTAGCTAATTGCCAAAAGTTTATGTGAAAAAAATTTGTAAATTTTTTATGAAAATCCAACGCAAAACATTTTTTTTTGTAACTTCATATACTTTTTATTTATATTTTTTTCTTTCGTCATTAATGAATGTTATTTTCACACATTTTTCTTTTTAAGTTCCTATATTAAATGTTAAAGTAATTTTTATTTTATTTTTACTTATACTATAAAAAAGAAAAACGTTACTTTAAACTAAACTAGCATAAAATATAAACTAATGGTACTTTTTTTAAATTTATTTTTCTTTATGTTGTAAATATTTTATGATGTACATATGTATATATATTTATATATTGTTGTTTGCTAATTTCGACTGCAAACTTTGGCGCAATAGTGCTGCCACGCAGCCCACTTCACGTAAGATTAAAAATTAATATAACTTCATTTCTCTTTTTTATAGCACAAAAAAAAAAACGAAGTTTTAAAATTTAGTTAACAGTCGCTTGCAGCATTTCAATTTTGGCCAAAGAACTGCAATACCTACTTAAATATTCGCAGAAAGTTTTTTAAATAGAGAAATCTTTACTAGTGCTTTTGCTTTTAAATATATATTATTTCTTCTTCTAAATAATTTAGTTTTGGAAGGAAGAGATGCATGGTAAATAAAATTGTTTTAAAATTAAACTAAACATTAAATTACAAAAAAAAAAAAAAAAAATTATAATAATATCTAAACCTAAATAAGAAAAGTTGCAATTTGCAACATTAACATTTGCTGAGTTTTTTTCTTGTATCTTTTGTTTACACATTTTCTAGTTTGCTAAGTGTGTGGATATACAAAATATGCGTGTGTGTGTGTGTGTGTGTGGGTGTGTATGTTGCTATTTTGTTTTTGCATCTTTTAACTTGCAATCTTAAGTTTCAGCGCTGCGCATGTATTTTGTTTCATTTTTGATTCATTTTTAAATAACTTCTTTGTTGTTGCTTTGTTTTTGTGTATCTCATACATTTAATAATGCATATTTTCACCTACCCCACTACAGCATTAATTGTTGCGATATCGTACCCATGTCACTTAGCATTGGCGCCGCTGCCATTTGTTGTTGTTGCTGCTGCTGCGGCACCGACTGTTGCATTGCAATTCCACCGGACATCACATTTACACCACTACCACTTGCTGTGCCGACATTGTTGCCGCCGCTGCTGCCAACCATGGTGGGCATACCACTCAATCCCAAGCCGCCTGCACCCACTCCACCAACACCAACAACATTTGTGCCACCACTAACGTTGCCACTACCACCGCCGCCAACGCCACCGCCACCGCCACCACCAACACCACCACTACTAGCTAATGAACCAGTAGCGTTAGGCTCTGGACTGTGACTTTTCTTTTTACGTTTCTTTTCTTTTTTCCGTTTCTTACGCTCCTTTTCATCTTCATGTCGTTTTTGTTTTTTATGTTTGCGCTCGTACGTTTCCAGTCCAGTTGAGTCTGTAAATGAAGTATGCACAAATTTTTGAGTGTATTGATAAGAGACAGTGATAATATGTCGGCACACATACCCATTAACGATGTTTCCTGCGGCACAGCGCCGTCTTTGTGTTTGTGCTTTTTATGCTTATTTTTGTGTTTTCGAGCAGGTGTCGTATTCAGCGCACGATACTGTTCAGGTAGCTAAATAGAAATGAGGGAAAAGAACAAATGTAACGGTACTGCGAAATTTATATGAAAGTTTCTACGTACAGGTCCAGGATGCAGGCGGAATCCAGCTAATTGTACGGCAGTTAATGGCACTAACTCCTTGCCAACAATCGGTGGTTTTTCAATGACACTGCGTAGTGTACTATTTTCCTATAATGAATTATATATATATGTATTAAACCATTTTTTATTGAAAAAAATTTAATTGCTTACCAGATTGCTGTTGGTATCGTAAATGCCAGGTAAATTGGGTAAGAAAGAAGCCAGTGATTCCTTAACTTTCTTATCTTTAAACTTTGTTAATGTGTGATGCAAACCATATTCGGTCATTAAGTCTTTATCACCCGTCAATTCACCTTTGCCTATGGAAAAATAACAAGTTCATTTGTATGTTTTTATAAGCTATGCATTTGGACAATTACCTGGTGGCTCTTTCATTGAGTAAAATGGTCCTGTCTGCAGTATCATAGGCGTTTTCCCCAGTGATATTGTAGTCTTTAGTGTGCCCGATGAATCTTGTCTTGATACCACTGGCGAACGACCGCCGTGCGGTGATGATTTTGGGGAATATGTTGTACTTTCCATTTTGCGAAATTGATCGCCCATCATCATATTACTATAATTATTCATCATGCTGATTACTTTGTAACAGGTGTGCTACCTACCAGTTCATCAGAATTTCAAATAACAAAATATATATAAAATGGATAACCAAATTTGCAACAAATTTGAATTCTCCCACAGCACACCCTTTGCATTCACACCCTTACTTTTTATTTGTATAAAAACTTAATAAACCACAAATGTCGTTTTTTTTTGTTTTTTTTTTCTTCAACCGAAATTGCGCTACTAGATTTGTCTTCCGTTACTAGTAGCACTCACGTAGTAGCACCACTAACTATTGTTGCACGTCTGTTTAGCTTAGCGTTTGCCAACTTGGGCAATCCAGCCTCTGCTGCGACGGAATAATTTGGCTGCTCCAAAATGTCTTATACGCGCGCAGTAAGGACACTGTTTCTAATCAGAACACTTTCCAACGTGCTTAATCAATATTTTATTGTATATTTAGTAATTTTTGTACGTCTTTTTAGTGTAAATAACAAATTTTAAATTTGCGAAAAACATTTAGACGATTTCGATTTAATCGCCATCTTGAGACTGAATTAAATGCGAATGTCAAACCACAATTGAAGTTGTCAAAAATGCTGAAAAATTTGCAGAAAAGAGAAAGTAGAGCACAAAGGTAAAGAAGATGGAATAAAACAGAATTAAAGGGGTCGCGTCTTGGCTAAATTTAAAAATTGTTCAAATTATTCTTTTATTTATCAAATTTGTCTGTTTTTACAAATAATACTAAATTTTCAATTTATTTAATGACTATGAATTTAACTATTTGCATATAAATTTTAATTTGTTTTAGATAAAAAAAACTCAACTAAATTTGTTGTGCGTTTGAACACTGCAGATTTTTGTCATTCCCTTTTAGTTCTCAAATTTGACAGTTTTGTCTTGATTTTTGGCAAAAAACTATCGTAGACAAATCATTCGCCTGTTACCGGAGGAATTTTTTGCTCGCAAGTAGAAGTAGAAATTGAACTGGTTCTGCCATTTAGTTAAGATTATAAAATAAAGTGAAATCTTGCAAAATGCAGTGTACTCTACGTAATGCTATCGCAACAGCAATTAAGGTGAGATAAATAAAAATTAAATAACAGAAGAGTGAATGTGCATATATTATGGCATTGGTGAATTGGATTATTGGTAAATTTTTGTGGTTATGCAATTCATCAGAATTAACCTATGGAATGGGCTTGCGATGTCAACGGGTTCAGCGCTGCAACTAAAATTCATGACTTGAGCAGGATTTATTCTTTCAATAAAATATTTATCTAATGATGAAATTAAGAAATTATGAGTGTACTAAATGCGTTATAAATAGGCGGTGGTAGCGCAGGCGTGTAAATATGTGTGTATAGTTAATGGTAAATTCGCATTTCGGGTGATTTAAGTAATGAAAGATTCAACGCATAATCTTTTCTCTCGTCATAATTACCATTTCATTAAATGCTTATTCGGAATATTTTTCTACATCGAATAAAGTGAGTCCGTTTTAATAATATAAGATTTTGTGGCCTGATATTGACGTTCTGGACATCCACACATTATGTTATATGTATGTATCTCTGTGGCGCACCTATTCTTATGCTCATATGACGTGATTGCTGATAACAGTGGCTTACAGTCAAAAATATTATTTACGTACACAAATTCGCACGTATATATGTATGTTCATATGCTAATACATTTAATTGCTGCCTTTCTATTAGATACATATATGTATGTATGTTTTTTAAATGATGACCTCGTGTCTCAATTCACTTATTCATTAATTTTTGAAACAATTTTATTATCTCTTACAGACGCCATTGCGCACGAATGGTGCAATTTTGGGCGCACTAAATGGTCGCTTCTACTCGAGCACACATGAGGCTGATTTGGTGGTGATTGGTTCCGGTCCAGGTGGTTATGTTGCTGCCATCAAGGCTGCTCAATTGGGATTGAAAGTATGTATGCTATATACATATATATATATATGTATGTAAATTCATTTACGAAATATAAAAGTTCCTTTTTACATATGTAATTACAGACCGTCAGTGTGGAGAAAAATCCCACATTGGGTGGCACCTGCCTTAATGTCGGTTGCATTCCCTCAAAAGCTTTGTTGAATAATTCCCATTACTATCATATGGCACACTCTGGCGATTTGGCTAATCGTGGCATTAACTGCGGCAATGTGACCTTAGATTTGGAGAAGCTTATGGAACAGAAGAATAACGCTGTCAAAGCACTTACCGGAGGCATTGCTCAATTGTTCAAGAAAAACAAGGTGACACAGCTGACCGGTTTAGGCAGTATTGTTAATGCGAATCAAGTGCAAGTGCAGAAAGATGATGGTAGTGTTGAAACTGTGAACACAAAGAATATTATGATTGCCACCGGCAGTGAAGTTACACCATTCCCCGGCATTGAGGTGAGTAATTTATAGAGATTATTCCTTGTATACACAACTAAATATATATAATTTTTTTTTTTTTTTTACTTTTTAAGATTGACGAGGAAGTCATTGTTTCGAGCACCGGCGCTCTGTCGCTTAAGCAGGTGCCAGAAAAAATGGTTGTTATAGGCGCCGGTGTTATTGGTTTGGAGTTGGGTTCTGTATGGTCTCGACTTGGTGCTGAAGTCACTGCTGTTGAATTCATGGAAACCATTGGCGGTGCCGGTATCGATACCGAAGTGTCCAAGACTTTCCAGAAAGTGCTTACAAAGCAGGGTTTGAAATTCTTGTTGGGCACAAAAGTTTTGGCAGCACAACGTAGTGGTAACAACGTAACTGTCTCAGTGGAAAATGCCAAGTCCGGCGATAAACAGGATATTTCTTGCGATGCTCTATTGGTTTCTGTCGGTCGTCGTCCATACACTGATGGTCTCGGACTCGATGCCGTTGGTATTGTGAAGGACGATAGAGGTCGCATCCCAGTGAATAGCAATTTCCAAACTGTTGTACCAAATATTTACGCCATTGGTGATTGTATTCAGGGGCCTATGTTGGCACACAAAGCCGAAGATGAGGGTATTATTTGCGTAGAAGGCATCCTTGGTGGTCACGTGCACATCGATTACAACTGTGTACCAAGTGTTGTATACACACATCCCGAAGTTGCGTGGGTGGGCAAATCTGAAGAGCAATTGAAACAAGAAGGTGTCGAATACAAGGTGGGCAAATTCCCATTCTTGGCTAACTCACGTGCAAAGACCAATAATGAGACAGATGGGTTCGTCAAAGTTTTAGCGGACAAGGCCACCGATCGTGTGCTGGGCACACACATAATTGGACCTGTAAGTGCAACTTTTGAAAAATTTTACAAATGGAAAAATTTTATAATGCATATTTTTCTCTATCATAGTGCGCCGGTGAACTGATCAACGAGGCTGTTTTGGCGATGGAATATGGCGCTTCTGCTGAAGATATTGCTCGTGTCTGCCATGCCCATCCAGTAAGTTATTCAAATATCTAGAAAGATAATTACGTATCTTTACTAATAATGCCTCGTACTTTCTTTTCAGACTTGCGCTGAAGCTCTACGTGAAGCGAATGTAGCGGCCGCCTTCGGCAAACCCATCAACTTCTAATCATAATGAGAAATATGATAAGCGAAGCAATAATCACATTTATAATATTTTAAAAATTCACTCTGCCTTTAATTTCGTTTTAAACTATTTATAAATTATATAACATACAATCGCAAAATTGTGATTTCTCTGCGTCAGAGGCAGTTTTCCATCACTCTTCTAAATGTGTACCATCTTTGCGTGGCTGCCATTTGCGAAATTGTGTTGTCTCAAGGAGTTTAGTGAATATCTACATATGTATTTCCACCCCTGGAAAATATGTAGCAAGTGTAAAGAATAAAAAATTGAAACAGAAAATGCGAAAACGAAACTTAATTATTATACTTAGAATAGAAAAAGGATACATTTTAAAATAAAAATTGAAAATGTGCGAAAATTTCTGTAGTTTGCTTTTTCCTACCACTATTGCTCAGGTAATTACTAGAAGTAATATGTAGGCTCACTAGAGAGACGTAGGTCATTGATAATTTGAGTGTTCGTGTGCTGAATTCGTTGGGGAACTTCAGCGTAATAACGTCAGAACGCCTAAATAGCCTTCCCAATTCCCTTCCCTGCATAATTAAGTTATATAAGCCAGCTGATTTACTAAAGGAAGAGGAAGTAGCAGGATACGGATAAATTTTTTTGGCATTTCCATATCCTCTTTACATTTGCCAAGCATTCTGTTTGCGCCATAAACGTTGAGCATCTTTGTACGAATCATTTTACATTTAACTGCATCATATAAAATATAACAAGTTATTACAGATTAAAGATTAAAGATTAATTAATTTTTAATATTCCTTATCTCTTTCCTTTTTTGTTTTGATTCCCTTTTCTGTTCAATCGCCAGATGTGACTCCGAAATCTCTCAATTTTACGAAACACAATTATATGGCAGCATCAACTGTCAAAAAAAAAATTATTGTCCAAATCAGTTTTTCAGTTTTTCAGTTCAGAAAATTTCTTTTGGCAAAATATAATCTAATTTAATTAAATAAAAGAATAAAATATTTGAAATATATTTTTTAATTTTTGTTTTTATATACTCGTAATATAACAATGAATGCGTTAAAGGCATTGTCGGGAGTCAACGCACGGGATGCATTGCGTGGGAGCAGCGCGTTGATGCTGTTGCAACATCAACAACGAATGAGCATATCCAGACGCCCAGTGCACAAACCCAAGGAAGTTGTTGATGTACGTTAGTAGCTTTGATGTGTATATAAATACGAAAAGTACCCACTAAAATAATTAAATTCTAGGAAACTTCCGATTATCCGCATAAAGTTTTTTCGGGCATACAGCCGACCGGCGCTTTGCATTTGGGTAATTATTTAGGTGCAGTACAAAATTGGACCAGATTGCAGAATGCCAAAGAGGATGTGACATTTTGTATTGTCGATATGCACTCAATGACAGTGCCACAGGTAATATCTAAACTAACCTAAATTTCACATGATTACTATACAAACATCGATTTTTTATTTTTTCAATAAAATATTTTGTAGGATCCTGTCACTTTACGAGAAAACATCTTTCAAATGGCTGCAGCAATGTTGGCTTGTGGCATAGATCCGGAAAAATCTACATTATTTGTGCAATCAGCTGTGAAGGAGCATGCAGAACTTGCATGGATTTTGGGTTGTATGACAACTATGGCACGTTTAGGCCACCTCCCACAATATAAAGAAAAGACACGCACTTTAAAAGAGGTACCATTAGGCTTATTTGTGTATCCAGTGCTGCAGGCAGCCGATATCATGCTATACAAGTGAGTAAAAGAGCTTGTATACCTAATATATTGAAAATATAAATTTCCGAATCGTAGAACAACTCATGTGCCTGTCGGTGAGGATCAAATACAACATATACAATTAACACAACATTTGGCGCGTACATTCAACGGTAAATACGGTAACACCTTTCCAATTTGCCACGCTGTCTTGAGTGATAACAATGCAGCGCGTATACGCTCATTACGCGATCCCAGTAAAAAGATGTCCAAATCTGATGTTGATCCCAAGGCGGTTATAAATTTAACCGATGAGGCGGATGTTATCATAGAAAAGGTGAAAAAGGCTGTGACCGACTTCTGTTCGGACGTGCACTATAGTCCCGAAACACGTCAGGGAGTAAGCAATCTAATAACCATACATTCACTGCTCTCCGGCAAGAGTACTCAACAAATTTGTGACGAAGCCAAGAGCATAGATACGGGCAAGTACAAAATGCGTGTTGCTGATGAAATTGTCGAGCATTTACGACCAATACGTAATAAAATCAATCAGCAGCTACTGCGACGCAACGAGCTGGTCTATCTGTTGGAGATGGGCGCTGAGAAAGCGCGTGAAACAGCTGCTGCCACCTTAGCGGAAGTAAAACAAAAACTTGGCATGGGTGCTTTAGCCAATATGCCAATAGTAATAGATCGTAAGGAAGAGGTTAAAGTGGCGCCACAAGCTAAGAAGCCTGCGGTAGAGACCAAAAAGATTGGCGATGTAGAAGTACCGTTGGTGCCGAAACAACAATTGCGTGTTGAAAAGAAACAGCAAATGCGTGTTGAAATACAAACGAATATGGACATAGATTTAACGGTACCACCAAAGTTAGAAGCTAAGGCAACAGCACCGGCCAGCAAGTCAGCAGAAACATCGGTAGCAGTTACAACAAAGGCTTTGGTACCGAAGAAACCGGGCGAAAGCGAACCAAAGATTGACAAGCAGCAAAAGGAGATTAAACTTTAGGAAATGACGACGCTAAATTATTCAATACTGACTATAAACTGTTCTTCTCGCCCTTTTTGGATGTGTATGGAACTTTTGTGAGCCTGTGTGTGTGTGTAATTTAAATTGTTTGTGTCTTCTAGGTTATTTTTGAGCGTTGATCTTATTTTCTGCTTATTTTATTTTGGTTTTAAGAAATCAAAGAAAGTAGCAAACATTAATTTGCTACTTAAGCTTTAAGCTAAACAAATTAGAAAATGTTGAATACAACTTTTGAATCTTGTATTATAATTAAATTTGAATGCGGAAAATAAATTTGCGCTATTGCAAATAATTTGTTTAAATTAATGAAAGTTAAACAATTAGTTTTTCCCAGATAGGCTAAGTTAACTATAAGTTCTATGTCTCTACATAATACTCCAAAAATGAGGACGCTCATCTACACTAAGATTTTGATGAAAATCCTTCGAATCTACATGAGTGGGAGAAACGTATCACACACGTACATAGATATGTATGTACATCTTATGATAATAAAATTATTTTCGCTTCCTTTCTGCAACAATTTTGTCACATGTCTACGTGCCATTTCCCGGCGACAACGCCTTTTTGATAACAATTGGAATGTTGCATTTGTGTCCTGGTTTTTGTTGTTGTTGCAATAGCAGCACTTTATCTCCAAAATACTAGTACCTATGTATCTGTCTGCGTCCTCGTTTGCTACGTACTCTTGCACTTGCCATCAATACATCCATATGTTCATTTTTACGTACAAACATACTCAGTTTACTCTCTTTTCAAAACTATATAAGAGCGAAAAATATAAAGTTTGCATTGCGAGTTTACCTGTACAGAGGGCGGTTGGATGTTTGAGGTGCTACCATGGCACAGATTTAAGAAATTAAAGAGAGTACCATTCAATTGCATCGCCGGGAGAACTAGTTTCCGCTCTTTGTTTGCGCAGCCACTCTTCGCTGTTTGGTAACGATGCACACTACACTCGGTTAAGAATGTCGTACATTCTGGTAACAACTTAATCATTCATTCTCTGATAACTCCGTTTATTAGTAAAAAATCCGAGTTTATTAGTAAATATGAATAATGAATTTCTCACCTCTTCTTAATACGCTCAGAATGTAATTCATCAGCTTCATTTCGATGGAACTTAATTTAATTTTCGAATTTTTGATTTCACCTAACACTTTTAAATTGTTTTTAATTTCGTTACGAAGGACTTGCATAAAATTTAAATCAAAATAACTAAGCTCAGAGATGTTGCATTATTAATCAGCTGACCGATACTTATTAGAGCTTCTGAAACAGTGCTGCCATACTTTAGCTCTTTTAAAAAGAATTGTTTAAACTGAAACAAAATTTTGAATTAAATAAAAATTAAATTACAATTAAACATTGAAAATTTCACTTGTTTAGTTTCCCAAGCCATTCCGATTATTTACATATATAATTTGCGCTTTATATCCGCTGAAGAGATTTTCGGCCGGGCTTCTCTTCTAATTTGTGGTGTGTGTCTTGATGTTTTTCCAATAAACGGAAGGAATAGAATTTTTTGTTTGTTTTGGATGCTAATCTGGTCAGGGTTCCATCTCTCTCAGCATGGTAGTACGCATTGCCAGTCACTCGGTTAATGACGGTAAATAATAGGCTTAGATTGGATTTTCGACCTCGATTGCAAAGGGAATGTGCTTAAGACATCGAAATACTTTATTATGAGACCTTCTACGTCGTCTAGATAGTTAGATAGATAGACTCAATTAATTCTTGGATTTACTCTTTCCACACGTCTGACATGTGTACTCTGCGATAATTTCAGAAATAGGAGTCAAAACAAACATTTCTGGTGGGTGCTCCTTTTATCGCTTTCACGAGTGGTAGACCAATGTTATGCTTATATCTAAACGGAAGCCTTTTAAAAATGTTTGATACCGTGTGAAATCTTTGAAGGGTGGACTGCAGTGATTTCGAAACACTCCTTCGACTTGGGTACGCTCTAAAAACTGCTGGAAACATCCATCTTAGTTGGATATTTGAGATTCTGCCCAACTTTTAGACCAATGTCTTGCTTGATTCTCGATGGCAAACTTTTAAAAATGACTGATCGTTTTCAAATCTTTGAATGATGGACGGCAGTGAGACTTCGAAACACTCCTGAAATGGCCTTGAA
Source organism: Neoceratitis asiatica (assembly GCA_030068015.2). Taxonomy (NCBI): domain Eukaryota; kingdom Metazoa; phylum Arthropoda; class Insecta; order Diptera; family Tephritidae; genus Neoceratitis; species Neoceratitis asiatica. The sequence continues at coordinate 16,010,733 of CM061526.1, forward strand.
ACCCTACTACAGGCAACGTTCGCTGTTAAAAAAGCTTGAAACTTTCGTTGTCGGTAGATTCTGTCTGTATGTCCTCTCATACTTTCTTATTCAGGATTTAGACTGCCTCCGGCGAATCCCAGGAGATTCTTATTATGCTCTGTGCGGTACACCTATTGACTTCAACCGCTCATTGTAGCTCATCATCAAGTCGACTTGTGCTGCTTACTTCACAAACTCAAAATACTCTCTTTACTCGTAAGAGCTCCAACAACCAGCCGACCAAATACATCCACCACCCAATTGGCTACACACGCAAACAAACATACATGCTGTATCGACAAACAAGTTTGTTTGTATTTAGCGTAATAGCCAGCCAGCCAGCCAGCCAGCTAGGCAGTAGATAGTTGACTTGCCCGATTTGCCGGACGGTTAATATCGTTGGCAACGAGAGATTCACAGTTTGCGTTAACTACTCAAAGTGTTTGGTGTTTTCGTTCGTCTCTGTCGGAAGTCGCGTCTATGTCTAATACATAAATAAAAAAAAAGGTAAATGTTTCGGCAAAGGCAACGGATTTTGAGAAGTGGCTGACTGAAAAAGCAAAAATCTGAAATTCGTTACCAAAGTGATTTGTTGTATGTGAGAAATCTGGTTTTTACAAATAATTAATCGTAAAGAATATGCATAATTGTTAATAAGCGATAAATTACATGTGAGTGTGTGAGTATGAAACAAATAGAAGACGCGACGAATTGCATGCGGTGATTTTGCTTACAAAATGTTTTTTACTTCGAATATTTTTATGTTTGTTTGGTGCCAAAATCTTAAGTAAAAACTTAAAATTTTCCGAAAAATTCTGGTTTTATGTTAAAATAAAACTTTTATTGTTTGTAATGGAGCAATGCTCCGTACATTTTTTATGGTTTCCATGCATTTTTTTCTTTGTGGTTTTGAACGAAGTGGCTAACAAAGTGTAATAAATAATAAATGGCATATTTGGTGGAAGAGATTTAAACGTCGTTGTCGTCGTCGTTTGTTTATGTTTGTGTTTGTGTAAAGTGAAAGCCGCATTTTTATGCTACGCATGTTGAGACATAAGAAAATATCGAAAAAATATTTAAAAATGTTTACACTTCTTTTTTTTGGAATTACATAAATGCATTTTTTTTTTAAATAAAAAAGCGTAAAAACTTGAAAAAATATCCACATTAAAAAAATAAATTTCAATTCCTTAAAGCAAATATAACAAAATTTTAAGGAAATTTTAAATGAAATAATATTTTTAATTAATAAATTATAATATTTTTTAGTTAAAAAAATAAAAAAATATAAAAAATTCCTTTTTTTCTGAAATGAAAAACAGCGCGAAAACTTGAAAAAATATATAAAATAAATAAATTTAAAATTCTTAAAGCAAATATAACAAAGTTATAAGGAAATTTTAAATTAAATAATATTATTAAAATGTTTTTTTAGATAAAAAATTTAAGAAATATTTTTTTTTTTGAAATCATATAAATGCTTTTTTTGTTTAGAATAAAAAACAGTGCAAAAACTTGAAAAGATATATGAAATAAATAAATTTAAAAATCTTAAAGCAGCTATAAAAAGTTTTAATTAAATAATATTTTTATAATGTTTTTTAATATTAACAAAAAAATTAAATTTTTTTTTTAAATTTATTAAAATTGTGAAATGTTTTTAAGTGAAATGTTTTGAAATATCTTTTTAAGACTCAAATTGAGGTTATTTTTAACTTATAAACTTACTTGTTATGCAAAAAGTATTTATGTATTTTAATAGTTAAGGCAAATTATTGGTGAATTTTTGGAAAGAGTATGTAAGGTATTTTTAAAAATATTAAAAACAAAAAATTAAATGTAATTTTTTAACGGAAATTTTTAATAACATAATTTTTTTATGCCAAAAGTTTACCTTTTCATTTCAATAAAAGTATTTTCAGTGTGTTTTCAATAGAAATTTAAAGTAAAATATTTTAATAGAATATATTTTTAAGCAAACAAGTTGGGCCAAAAAATATTTTTTAAACATTTAAGCAAAAAAAATGTGATATTGTTGAAAACATCTTTTTTGAGGAACAAAAGTTAACTTATTCGAAGTAAAGGGTGATCTGTATCGATTCCCCAATTAATTTGTGGGAAGTGGCGCCGTTTTGTTGAAACCAAATGTCGTGGAGATCACGAACTTCAATTTCAGGCATCAAATAGTCGGTTATCATGGCGCGACAACGGTAGCCATTGACTGTTACGTTCTCACCGTCATCATTTTTGAAGAAATATAGACCGATGATTCCACCGGCCCACAAACCACACCAAACCGTTGTTTTTTCTAGATGAAATGGCAACTCTTTAAGCTCTTCGTCCCGAACGCGGCAATTTAGCTTGTTTACATACCCAATGAGCCAGAAATGGGCCTCATTGCTGAACAAAATTTGGCTCAAAAACTTCGGATCTTCTTGAAACTTCTAAAGAGACCATAGAGCGAAGCGCTGTCTCTTGGGAAGGTCGAGCGGTTTCAGTTCTAGCACCAGCTGTATCTTGTACGCTTTCAATTTAAGATCTGCGCCAAGTCGTTCCATATGTCAGTCCGAGTTGCTGCGAACGACGCCGAATCGACTCTCCACGGTCTTCGAGTACACTCTTAGCTACAGCCGCTATATTTTCTTCGCTGCGTGCTGGACGTGATCTATTCGTTCGATTACTATCCAATAATGAATGCTGGGTCTCAAGATGGGTGATGGTGTAGGGAATAGTACGCTCAATAGGCCGATTATGTTGGCCATATGTTGAGCGAAGCGCGCGAAACACATTCTTTACAGAACGTGAATTTTCGTAATAAAGTTGAATGATTTGTAAACGTCGGTCAGACGTAAGTCTTTCCATGATGAAATGCCAAACAATACGGAACAAAAATAACATGACAGCTTGACACGACTCACGCGTGATCTGTCAACAAAAAAAAAAGTCTATTGAAAAAAGTACCTCTACTTGGATCAGCGTTTATTACTCTTGTTATTGATGCTTTGATAGTTTTATAAGTAAATAAAAAGCTTATTTTTATAAAAAAGTAGCGAAAAAAGATTTTTTCTATTGTTTCAAATTGTTTAAATATTTTTTTTTGAAGGCCATACACTTACTTATTACATTTAATTATTATTTATTTATTATTTCAAGAACTTTCAAGTATTAAAAAAAAAAATTGAATGGAAATTTAAATTAAAAAAAAAATGTTATTTTTTATTTGGAAAAAAATGGTTTAAAAAATTTAAATGTTATTTAAAAAAAAACTATTTTCTATTTTCTAAAAAATCTAAAGGATATTAAAAAAAAACTATATTACTATATTTTTTTAAGTAAAAACATCTTTTGTAAATGCCAAAAAATTGCATATTCAATAAGGTGTAAATACCTACAGTAAAATTTAAACTTAAATTTAAACAAAAGAATATTAATAAACTTTTTGTTAGAGTAAACAGTGTGTGAAAAATATTTTTAAATACATGAAATTAATTTTTGAATAAGGAAATGTGTCGAGACTACTTATTGCGAACCCTAAATTGACATTTACGATATTTTAAAAGTATTTAAAGTAAAGTTTTAATAGAAATTTTAATAAACGAATATTTTTAAAATATTTTTTTTTGGAGAAATTTTAGGGTTAGAAAATGTAAGATATTTAAAAAAAGTATATATTTAAAAATTTACATTTTCCTATATATATATATATATATATATATATATATATATATATATATATATATATATATATATATATATATATATATATATATATATAAAATGTAAGAGAAAAAAAATAAAAATTGTCTAGACGAAATATAGTAAACAAGGAAGCAATAATAACAAACTATTAAAAAGTGCAATAAAAAATAAAATAAAATAGCGTAAAAAATATAATATTTCACAAAAAAAAAATTCCCAAAACAGAAACTACATAAACAAGTTGCAGTAACAATAACAATAAAAATTCTGCAATAAAAATAAAACAAATCCAAAAGCGGAGACATAGAAAATACAATAAACCTAAAATAAGCAAAAAAAAAAAAAACTGGAAGAAAAATAAAAAAAAAATATAAAAAAAATAAAAAAATAAATAAATATTTACGTCGAAAAAAAGCAACAAAGCAACAAATTAAATACCACAAAAAATCAGCAAGCAACAACAACAACACAAGGCACTTAAAAGTTGAAAAACTACCTGTTCACTCACTCACACGCAGCATTTAAACCAAAACTCATACTGGACTCTCTCTGTCGTCGTAAGCAGATTGCTCAGCGTTTTTCTGCGACGCTCAACGCTACACCAAAAATTTACTAAGCAAATTGTACATATGGATTTACGCTGCTGATCTCCTCGACGCAGCTCCAGCAAACACGTTTACTGGCGGATAAATTTAGTGTGTGTGACATAAAAAAATCGAAAAAATTAATTAAGAAAATAAATTTTTTTTTTGAAAATATTCATATTAAAAAATTTTACAAAAAGCAAACAAATGCTCAAGCGTATATAAAATAATAACAAATATTTGTATTTGCCGATTACAAGTGTCGTAAAAAAAACCTGTTAAGCGCAAAATTTCAGCGTAGATAAAAAGATACTTATGTATGTGTGTGTGTGTACAACAATAATACGCCCCCCAAAGCAAGCAGTTGATGTCAGTCAGTGAATGTCAAATAATAAAAAATTCTGTGTAAATTTAGGAAAAAAAAATAAATCAAAAGTTGTGCGTTGAGTGAGTGCAAATACTAATTGTGCGCAAACATACAAACATACATACAAACGTAGCATTTCAAAATCAAAATAAGAGCATACAAAATCGTATACAAGTGAAGAGTGCGTCGATTTGGTAGTGTTCTCAAACAAATTCTACATAGTTACCTCGATATATTTTGTTGTTGTTGTTTTTTTTTTCTCTTTCGTGTGTACGTTGCAAGATCAAGTTTTGTGCCTCTGCCATCGTCGTATGTACGGTAATGTGATTTTCTTTCGGTCATTCGAAATCTATGTGTGTGCACACAAAATAAAACCCGTTTTGAGCTGATTCAAACGCAGCAACACTACTCACTCACGGAAGTTTGTCGTCTACCTGTGCAACGCTGTCCGCCCGCTGTCAAATAAGCAGTGCAGCCAACTTCATTCTAGTTGGATTTGAAGCGGTTTTCGATTGGATAAGGTTTGTGGAGTTTTTAATTATAATAAAAAAAAGTATTAAAAATAGTTTGAATCTTAGAAATTAGTTAAGAAATTTAATTTTTTCATGTTTTTCAAGTTAACCGCTTAGTAAACCCTTTCCAGTCAGGCATCTTGAGGGTTAGTGGTGAGGAATGATGTCTGCTTTAGCTGGAACAAGCCATATGCCTGTGGATGCAAATTCTGCTTGCCGAGTGAACAAACCCCAGGGCGTTGCTCTGTGTTCTCGCAGAAAATGCTCGTTTGTTCTGAATAAATTTTAAGGTAAATTGTCTAAGCTAATTACTGGCTCCGAAACTAAGCGAGAGATGGTAGTAGTAAAGGACCAGACCAGGGATCACGTAATTATTCTAGATTGCAAGTAGCTGTGGAAGCTCAATGTGAAGGATAGGTTTAAAAAACGAGTAGCCCATTTCGGCCATTTTTATTGATCACAATCAATAAAGTCTCATACCAAAACCAGTAGGAAAGGATACAGCGACTTGTCGCACTCGCCCCAACGGCAGAGCTAAAAACTGATCCAACAGCTTCAATCAAAAAGTTAATCGATCTTTTAAGAGCTACTCCAAAGGCTGCACTCGAAAGTTTATTCGGCCAAAATCTTCGGGCAAGGGCAGGGTAGATAGAATAGTCTACACAGAGACACGCTTTGATTGGGGAAAGGAGCTTTCAGGCTGCACTAAATGAGAAGGGATGGTGCAGAAGCGTACAGTCTACTAACGGAACTTACACATAATTAATAACATAATCGGCATACTGAGCGTACTATTCGCAACACCATCACCCATCTTGAGACCCAACATTCATTATTGGTTAATATTCGACCGAATAGAGCACGTCCAGCACGCAGTGAAGAAAATATAGCGGCCGTAGCTGAGAGTATACACGAAGACCGTAGAGAGTGTACACGAAAACCCTGCGGAGTCTGCACGAAGACCCTGGAGAGTTGATTCGGCGCCGTTCGCAGCAACTCCGACTGACATATGGAATGATTTGGCGCATTTAACCAAGCGACATCGCTTCATCTATAGGCTCTTGAAAAGTTCCAAGAAGATCCGACGTTTTCGAGCCAAATTTTGTTCAGCCCATCTATGGCTCAATGGGTATGTAAACAAGTAAAATTGACGCATTTGGGACGCTGCCATTTCATCCAGAAAAACAAAGGTTTGGTGTGGTTTGTGGGCTGGTGGAATCATCGTTCCATATTTTTTCAAAAATGATACCGGTGAGAACGTAATCGTCAACGGCGACCGTTATCGCGCCATGATAACCGACTATTTGATGCCTGAAATTGAAGTTCGTGATCTCCGCGACATTTGGTTTCAACAAGATGGCACCACTTCCCAGATATCGCATCAATCAATGGATTTATTGGGAGAACATTGCGGTGAGCAGATAATTTCACATGCTGGGCCGGTCGATTGGCCACCAAGATCGTGTGATATCATACCGTGAGACTTTTTCGTATGGGGATATGTAAAGTCTAAAGTCTATGCGGACAATCCCGCTTCGATTCAGGCCCTGGATCAAAACATCACGCGTGTCATTCGCCAGCTACCAGTCGAAATGCTCGAATGAGTCAACGAAAATTGGACTCAACGGATGGACCATCTGAGACGTAGCTGCGGCAAACATTTGAAAGAGATAATCTTCGAAAAATAAATGCCGAATAATGTTCTTTCGAATGATAATACACATTCCACATTAAATTTGAGTTTTCTTCTGCGTTTTTTTCTTTAAAAAAGTAGGAACCTAGAAATGGATCACACGCTAAAAGTCTAAACCAATGTTTTTGCTTGCAGCTGAATTCTGCTTTCTGAATTCTGAGCAGAAAATATCTTTTTTACAGTCTCCCACTTGAAATTCTGCACAATTTTACAGATTTTTGAAACTTCTCAGAGAATTACTTATTACTGAGTCCCGAAACTCGTTAGAACTCGTAAAAAATTACAAGAAGTCCTTCCTGTTGACTGTACTCTGGCATATGGAAGGACAATTGAGAAAATAAAAAATCAGTCTCATTCAATCAGAAGTGGCAAAAATTTAACCGAATAATATTTTCAGGCAAATATAGGAAGAACTGTCTGTCAAACTATCAGCTGTCGAACTATCAGTTGTCAAACAATCAGCTGTTGTAGGTTGTCAAATAATGTAAAAAAAAAAGAAAATACTTTCGATTCGAAATTCACAAGAAATAAACGTAATTATTGAAGTATAAACTGATCACAAGAAGAAAATTCTAATTTTTAAGTGTTTTGTTGTTTAATTTGTGATTATTTTGAAATAAAGTTTTATTTGTTGACACACATAAAAATTACAAATTCATATAAAAGTGAGAAATAATTCAACAGTTCATATTGCTCCACATTTATTCATGTGTTGAAGACGCTTCCTCGTGAAGATCATCTAATCATATCCAAGTGAATAAAAAAAAAATTGAAGAAATAAAAAGAAAAAAAATCAATGCAAACTCAACTATTATTGCTGGAATAAAATAATAAAAAAAGAGAGAATAAAGTAAAACCCACTGCAACGGCTGAACAAACGGTGGCGCAGTGTAGCAGCGGAGAGGAGATGATGGCAGTATTGAGACATTGGTATTGGCCGGTACCAATTGGCGATATCGCCGGCTGCTCACAGCCTTATTTGTTGTAACCGGCAATCGTCGTATCGTGCATATAACAGTTGCGGCAGAGGCGGCAAAGCAGCGGCAAAGCAACAACAGCAATGTAGCCACACTAAAACTGGTAAGAAGCAAGCTTTTGGGTTTGCTTTTGGCTGTTGCTGTTGTTGTTTTTTGCTGCTTGTCGTCCGTCTCTTGGCTCTCGTTTGTGTGACTCTAATGACTTTTCTTGTCACTAATATTATTGTGCCGAACATACATACATACATATATCTTTCTACCGTCACACCCGGGTGCGCTTGTAGTTTGTTGTGATATAGGGTTTGTTGTAATGGCTAAAAGTTGGTAGCGCTTTCCCACCACAAATATTGTTGCTACTTCATCGTTATTGGATTGTTTTCGTTGGTTTTATGTCTATCATTTTTCACTGTACCTCTTCTCTCTTTGGGTTGTGCTAGTCACCGTGGATTAATTTTTTTTTGTTTTTTTGTTTTACTAATTGTGTTTTTCGTTAATTACAGTTGTAATTTTTCTATTTTTTCTTTCCTTGGCGTTTTCGTTTTTTGTCCCAACATACAGATATTTTATGTATTTTTTCTGCTCACGTACATTGCCTTCACAGCACGCCACTGTAGTAACGGGCTTTTCACTGAATTCTTCGAAAAATGTATAATTTTTTTATTGTTTTATTTTTGCATTATTTTTTCTTTGCTGCTTTTGAGTTTTTCTTTTATTAACACACTTTTTTATTTTTTATTTCTTACGGAAGCTTTTATTGAGCTCACTTCATATTACAAATTACTATCCATTTGCTCCCTTTTTTGGGTTATTTGATTTTTGTTACAGTTTAATTTAGGCTTGAATATATGAGTATTTTTCGAATTAACTTTCAGTTTTTTCAATAAACTTGTATAAAATGTTATCCATATAGTGATTTCGGGAGTGCAGAACTATAATTTGACATCTGTCAAACTTAACTGTCAAATCAAACATACTTTGTTTTAGTTAAAAATTTTAGAGAAATTTGAAGAGAATGGATCGTTTATAGGTATTAAAGGCTGATCTATTACGATGTTCCCTACTTTTTTAAAGAAAAAACACAGAAAATTCAAATTTAATGGGAAATGTTTATTTTCAATCTAAAGAACTTTCTTTGGCATTAATTTTTTTTTGAAGATTATCTCTTTCAAATGTTGGCCGCGGTTACGTCTCAGATGGTCCATCCGTTGAGTCCAATTTCCGATGACTCGTTCGAGCATTTCGACTGGTAACTGACGAATGACACGCGTGATGTTTTACTCCACGGCCTGAATCGTAGCGGGATTGTACGCGTAGACTTTAGACTTTACATATCCCCAGAGGAAAAAGTCTAACGGTGTGATATCTCACGATCTTGGTGGCCAATCGACCGGCCCAAAACGTGAAATTATCTGCTCGTCGAAGTGTTCTCTTAATAAATCCATTGATTGATGTGATGTGTGGGAAGTGGCGCCGTCGCGGAGACCACGAGCTTCACTTTCAGGCATCAAACGGTTATCATGACGCTATAACGGTCGCCATTGACGGTTACGTTCCCACTGGCATCATTTTTGATGAAATATGGTCCGATGATTCCACCGGCCTACAAACCACACCAAACCGTTGTTTTTTCTGGATGAAATGACAGCCCTTGAATCTCTTCACGTTGCTCTTCGTCCCAAATTCGGCAATTTTGCTTGTTTACATACCCATTGAGCACGAAATGGGCCTCATCGCTGAACAAAATTTGGCTCGAAAGCGTCGGATCTTCTTGGAACTTTTCAAGAGTCCATAGAGCGAAGCGATACCACTTGGGAAGGTCGAGCGGCTTCAGTTCTTGCTAGATATCGACGTAAAATGCGCCAAGTCATTCCACACGTCAGTCCGCGTTGCTGCGATCGGCGTGCTCTGCCAAAAAAGGCCTTTACCGTAGAACTTGTTTTTTTGTTTGGGAGGCCACGCGAAAGACCATGTTTATGCGTAGGACGTCAAGGATTTTTGCGAAGTTTAAGAGAGATTTTTCTTCCAATTTTCATATTTCATCTAGTCCTTTGTATTACGAAGGTACTAGACTACTAAAACTAGCTCTAGGTAAGGCCGTACAGAAGTAGATAAAGTGCTTAAGTGTCTCACTTATGCCTTCCTCCTTTCACTTTCTACATGTGTCACTGTTACAAATGGGCATTCTGCTCATGTGCAATGTCCGTAGATTGTTATCTGTCATTAGGTCAACATCCGTACTGCTGATCTTTGGAAATAGCAAACAGCTGTTTTCTTTCCTTTGTTTGCCTCCGCACATGATCTTGTGGGCAGTCTTACATGTTTTGCTTCCTAAAATCCTCTTATGGCCTGGAACCTAGGAGCAGTTGCTTTTCTGTAGACACCTTATCTACTGCCTTCCTGCTTCTAAAGACATTTTTCTGAACGTTACATACACTCATTGATGCTTTGTGATGTGGTTTCCTGCATTGTCAGCTATCTCAGTACTTTGGAAGCCTGGAAGTCTTGTCAGAGATCGAGCTCAGCGCAAAAGATTTCGGCGCCCACTCGAGCGGTCATTTTTGATCCGCCTATGAAGATTTGTTCACCATTGCCATGCTTATCGAGCTATACTCTCAGGTTCTTGTAGAAATTTGACCTCTCACCGCCAATCTCACAGTTGATTTCGCTGCAATGCTTTGTATTACATAACCCATGTAACTAGGGAGTGCTTGAATTGCTTTACCCTGAAGATATTCCTTGCCATTCTATAGAAACTATTAAAGTACTTGTAAAACTGAGAAACACTTGAACTTCCTGCAGCTGCAGTGAGCACTTAGAACCACTTGTTTCGAATATACATACATATGTACATATGTACTAGTATATATGTCAACGGCGCTGCTGATGAAAATTGCATAATGACTCGACAGCCTAGAAAGGGCAAGACAAAGCAACCATAAATGTCTGAAAAGACATTACATGAACACATTTTCGAAAAGAAATCTGCAAAGCAGAAGCAGCCATAACCATAAATTCTACAACGTACGAGGGAGTCTTAAGAACAAAGAACAAAAAGAGCGTATGTGAGGATATAGCGAAAGGCAAATAAAAAAATAAAAAAATGCTGGCAGGTTGTAATGAGAGAACTTGAAATTTCGATAAACGTTTGAGGAAATGCACTTCACTTGGCTGTCGGCAAGCGGAAGACGATGCAAATGAGTGTCTACAACTACAAATTAACAAGTACTGTATGTATGTATGTATAGTCGCTTTTTTTGAGAATTTCGGTGGCAGTGACAACATAGTCATTATGGAAATTTGATATTTTCCTTTAAGTGCAAACGACTGCATATTTACAGTGTTTTTTTGTTGGTTTTATTTGTTCGGAAGACAATGGCATGGCATGGTTGGCTGAAAAGACGCCAGCTGATGAACATTTTAAAACGGTACTTACGCGACTGTCATTCAAACACATTTGGGGTATTCACGAAACCAGGGTTAAGTGTTGTATTTAGTTAGAGTTGTATTGAACAGTTTTAAAACCCATGAAGTAGCAAGCTGGTGGTTTCTCTGGTACTTACTGGTAATACTGTTGGTATTTGGATGAACTCTCCGGGGAAGTCGGGAAATCACAAATATCGAAAATAATTTGTTTTTTCGTATGGAATTCGAAAATTCTTAGTGTACAACTTTTTAAATACGGAAAAACTTAAAAATTTAAATTTTTGGTGGAAATTTTGAATTTTATTACGCAAAAAGTTATAATAGATATTGCAACGATCAGTGCCTCAGATAGCACCATGAGCTGGCATGATGGAGTTTGTGATAAGAGCTGGGAATTCAAAGGGGAAATGGAAAACTAAAGGGTGATCCATTTTGAGGCTCTCTACTTTTTTAAAGAAAAGAAAACAGAAAATTCACATTTAATGCGGCATTGTCCGCAAAGACTTTAGACTTCACATATCTCCACAGGAAAAACTCTAATGGTGTGATATCACACGATCCTGGTGGCCAATCGACTGTTTCAAAACGTGAAATTATCTGCTCACTGCAGTGTTCTCTCAATAAACCCATAGATTGATGCGATGTGTGGGAAGTGACGCCGTCTTGTTGAAACCAAATGTCGCGGAGATCACGAGCTTCAATTTTAGGAATCAAATAGTCGGTTATCATGGTGCGATAACGGTCGCCATTGACGCTAACGTTCTCACGGGCATCATTTTTGAAGAAATATGAACCGATGATTCCACCGGCACACAAACCACACCAAACCGTTGCTTTTCTGTATGAAATGACAACTTTTGAATCTCTTCAGGTTGCTTTTCGTCCAAAGTGCAGCAATTTTACTTGTTTACATACCCCTTGAGCCAGAAATGGGCAACTTATGTAAGTTTTCAAAAGCCCGTAGAGCGAAGCGATGTCTCTTGGGATAGTCCAGCGGCTTCATTTCTTGCACTAGCTATATTTTGTACGCTTTCAATTTAAGATCCCGATGTAAAATGCGCGAAGTCGTCCCATATGTCAGTACGAGTTGAGGCTTTATTTGCCTATTACCTCTCAGCTTGCAGCTGCGACAAATCCATACTCGCCAAAATTCTTGTCGTGTTATACTTGGGCCAGAACTGTTTACTTATTTTACAGTTGGTTATGAATTACTATCTGTGCTTAGCAACTTGTTCAAGTTGTATCTTCCTGATCATTCCAAGCGGTATTAACTCCGCCTCGAGTTCGTCAAGAGAGACTGCCAAATTGGCCAACTCGTCAGCTTTTGGGTTGCCAAAAATGTTCCTATGGTCAGCAATCCACATTATGAGTTGTTTGAGCTGATCTGGGTTGTGAGCTTATAGCCTTTCTGTAATTGTTGACGACGCTGGAGCTTATCAATGACAAAGATAAGATCCGCGACGCCACCTGGCTGTCCATGTATATGATTGTTTCCCGTAGTCCTTCAATGAAGCTCCACCGGCATTTTCTATGCTTAACACCTCTGCTTGGCAGATTGCAACTGAGTTTGGTAGATGCGAAGAGAGAGAGAGGGGAGATAGAGATAGAGAGAGGGGAGATAGAGAGAGAGAGAGAGGGAAAGAGATGTTCAAGTAACTTGGAGTATACCTCCGTTCCCACGCAGTCACATTTGGAGAGAGAGAGAGAGAGAGAGAGAGAGAGAGAGAGAGAGAGAGAGAGAGAGAGAGAGAGAAAGAGATAGATAGATAGATAGAGAGAGAGAGATTTTAAGGTTACTTAGAGTATACCTTCATCCCCACGCAGTCCATTTTGGACACAGATTGATATGCTATCCTCCTCCCCTACTAGACCTCTCTTTCATTCACATCTAGAGTGTATCCTCATCTAGAAGCAATTTTAGAACTCCAAGCTTGGAATCATCTAAGTTATTAAAAGGTGTTGCAAGCTAGTTCGGGATACGCTGTCCATAACTACTTTGGCTTCAAGCAACAAACTTCTTAAGTCTGATATTACATTATTTCTCTAATGCTGGCCGCCAAACTAGTTCTCCATATGTGACAATCGGTCTAATGACAGCACACATGACTATATTCGATTCCTGCAAGAGGTTCAAGGTCTAGCGCTACACAATTACCACGTCGAGCCAGGATTTCCTGTATAAATAAGAAGAACCCAAACAGAAACAGCTGATTGAAGCGAATGTGTTGCTTAATACGAATTAGTAAAAGACGATGTGTGAACACCTAACGTGTACAATGTAAAATCAAATGGCATGCAAATTTTCATTTTCTTCTTTTTATTTTTTTAGGTAATTGAGGACGCAAGCATTTGCAGTTATTCCAAAGCTAGTTTGGTTGGTTGGCGCACAAGAATAAAAGAAATAAAAAGAAAAAATAACATTTTGCTGGCTAAGACTGAGTTTACACACAAATACTTCTGTCGAAGAGACACTTAGTTTGTAGGCGAGCGGGTGACGACGAAGAGAGCAGTGTACCGACACTGTTGTGCTCGGTTGTTACGCTTTGTTATCTTATTCGTTGCTGTAAATTTGTCATTCCTTCTCACATTTATATTTACATTCTCTGAATGGTTGCTGTTATGTTATCCAGTTGCATACATGTGGTAGCGCATTATATTGAAACACTTGTATAGGGGTGGGTGCGTAGCAAATTGCGAAAATGAAATGAGATGAAATGGCAGAAAATTGCCATGAACATAGTTTCCCCGTGTGAACGTGAAGGGAAACACCAAAAGCAAAACTGCCGATTAAAATCGACAGTAGTATTCGTGTGTAAACTCAGTCTAAGCATGAGAGAAGAAAAGCCAAATTTTGTTGTTGCTTTTGGTGATAACTTCAAAAATTTGCCAGGGTTTTTGGCGCTTGTCGCTGTCGCTTCGTTTTTCTTGTTTTTCTTGCTTTGCTTTACTGTTTTTTCGTCTGTGTGTTTTAGCTATTTATGTTTCCTTGGCACAGTTACAAATACAAGATGCTTTTTTGCTGCTTTTGCTTTGAGTTTTATTATTATTATTGTTATTGTTATTATGGCTATGGTGTGTATGCACCTTGTAGCACGCTATGCGTCGGCAAGCAGCCAAGAATGAGCCGGCAATTGTGCAATAACAAAGAGCAGCACACTTCACCACATATACAAAGTGCTACTAGCCGCCGCCGCTCGTTTGTTTGTTTTCTTTAGATTTTATTTCACATAGAAGTACTAAGAAACAACTTAAGCACCGACTGTGGTGGCTCTTCATGGAGAACATTGTTGTGCTCAACATTTTGTTTTCGGGCCTGCGCTGTTAAATACCTTTTGATGCACTTGTCAGCGCATTCATTCATACTTTCCAAAAAAAAAAAAAGAAGAAAAGAAAAAAAAAAACAGCTGCAATTTAGTCAGCCCCTGCATCCGCGCTCCAGACACCCCTTCGTTGCCTCTACCTTCGCTCAGCGCTAGTAATTTCCAAGTGCTTAGTTGCCGTTGTCTTTGTAGATTGCCAGCACATGCTTCCGAAAAGTGTATGCGGTTTGTTTAGTCGTCTGCGGTCGTCGCTATTCAAGAAATTTTTTATATCTCTCTGCCTTCTATTTCCATTTTTATGTCTATCTATCGGAATGCGGAAGCAAAGTTTTGATTGTGGAATTTTGTTTGATAGAATTTTTTTCTCCTTCGCATTTTTTTATTAGCTCAGCACTCTTCTTCTTCTTCTTCTTCTGTGCATATTTTTTACTATCGAATTTCTTTCGGCCACCTTTAAGGCAATCACCAGTCAGCTACCAGTAGCACGCTCGCGTTATCTTCACAGTCACATTTCCTTGTAGAAGTTTAATTACTAGCAAAATGTATTCAAAGAGAGACAAAGGAATCTCCGGCATTTACTTTTTTCAATACACCTAACACACCCTCTGACGCACCTGCATTTTTTTTATCTTTATCTCGTATCTTTTTTATACCCTCAATCTGCTTCAACTTACATCTCTTGCCTCCTTCGGTCTATCACCGACGCTCTCTTACTCACCCCGTTGTTCAGCGACACTGTGATTGCACCTTAATTCAATATTTACTAATCAAACAGTAATACATGACGAAAGCAAACAATTCATTACATTTTCTTTGTCCTTTTTCCTCTGCCACATTTCGCTCACTACTTCTGAGTCCTTTTTCCCTGTCCATTGTCACTGCACGTTCATTTTTGATACAATAGTATAGTATTTCCTCTTTCTATCTCACTCTCTCTCCCTCTCTCTGAGCCTGTCGCCTCTCCCACTGTGGTTTCTTATTCTTGTACCTGCATTTTATTCCTTTTTGTGGCTTTAATTGCTATGCATCTTGTTCTAAATGTCTGTCTCATTACCATTAGTTTTGTTGTCATTTCAGTTTAGGAATTCTTTTGTCTCACATAGTGTCGTCGCGAGGAATTTGTATGTGCGCTCTCTGGAATTTCTCTTCTTGCACAATTAATCTGACAGATTGACTAATTGTGGTTTTGACAGTTGACATCTATTCGGTGGTAATTTCTCTGTTTTATCTTCGACTTTGAAGTTTAAAGGCTTTGAGAAGTGTCGTGGTATTTTTAGGTTAGATTTTTTCTTAGGTTAGCCCAGATTGAATTCATTTTTGCTGTATCTGAAAACTGAAACCGAATATATATGAAAACATATATTTTGATCTTGTATGACTCCCAAAAATTACAGGTTTTGAGTGGACCTCTTCATTACTTCACCAAATTCTCACTTCGCCAAACTGTCAATGGTGTCGATCTATAGTTTCTGGAATCTCTAGCTGGACGGTTTTGTAAGCGACTCGCAGAGTTTGGTTTTTATTTATCAAAAGACGGATTTACTTTTCATTCGCCTACTTAGTCGTAGTTTTTTCTTTCAACCTGCAGTTTAGGGTCAAGAATATGTACGCGGTAAGCTATGTCTGCTGTATCAGTCGACTGAAGTCCAGTAGGACTCCGAAGCTGAATGAAGTCTAACTCATTTAGTTCGCTGAGAATTATTGTTGTATCGCATGGACGGAAGTCCTCTGGGATCGTTCTATCCTATTTTTGTATTAATCCTCTTTGAAGCATCGTCGTGGCTGTGGTTTGATACCCAAATGCGGGTAGAACCTTCGTCAGTGTTAGGCTCGTTGTGGAGTTGCCTTGAAATTAGTTACTGGACTCATATTTCGGCAATGATTAGGTGAACCTCGAACTTACCAAACTGGTGTGTCGTGTGTAACCCCGAACTTACCAAACGTGTCCATTTCACATTGCCATTGGGTTCTGAGATTTTTGGGACGCTGATTAGCACATTGTTTCGATCAACTGTCTTCTTAGAGAATTGTGGGGTTAGGGCACTTCGTTGGCAGTAACTCACGAAACACCCATCTATCAACTGTGGCGTGGAAGTCAAATGCGACGGTACTGACAGGAGTTAGGAGATATTTCGTTTTTTTTATGTTCAGGTCTGAAGCTATTTATTATTGCTTCTGCCACTCAGTGCGCCTCGTATCCTTTTTCATGGTAATTTCAACTTCGATCGCCTTGTAGAATTTGCAACTGTAAGCATCAACAATCTCCTGAGCTTCATAAAACCCACTAAGGGGTTGGAACATCTGGAAAGGTGAGAGAAATCTCCTTCCCAGGCCCACCATAGGTAACACAAGAGGCCAACAGGTCTTAGTGCGCTTGATCCAGGTTTCGTGATCGAGCAACCTCTTTAACTAAGTAACTAACTAACTGAAGAGCTCGATTCGAGAGATCTAGAATATTGGCGATTCTTGCCAGTATTGTATATTTATGCAGGATAAGAGAGACCTGTCATAAGAGGCAACTAAAATCCAATAGTAACCGCGACAGTCGTGTCTTTATACCGTATCGACCAGGATTTTTATCCGACCAAGGACTATCATTCCCGCAATACTCGCCGAAAACCAATTTGGGGAATATTTTTGGGGTTACAACAATAACAAAAACTCTCAAGGACTCCTTTAAATTAGATTGTGTCAAGAAAAAATATTCGAAAAGTAGTTTTTCTTGCCTTTCAATAGATCTTTACATAAAAATATATACGACAAAGCACTTCGCATCCTTTCATCCACTTCCTTTCTACTGATTCTCACCGCTCGCTAACACTCCTCCGTTCACAACAAAATAGCTATCGATATTTATTGATAGAGAAACAATGAAGAGATTAAAAAATAGTCTGGCTTTCATGTCTGAGTATGTACCTAGCTGTATAATGTTCGTATGGGTGTGTACAGACTTAAGTGCAGGAAGTGGCAGCTGCGGTTTTAAGCTATTGGAGATGATTATATGAAAGTATGTAAGAGTACAATACATACTTATGTAAGATATATGAGTCTCCAGTGATGAGTGATTATACTCTTACTTGTATTAAGTGAAGCTTCTGCTGTTGTTGTTGTTGTTGTTATATTTATGCCTTAATTACATTTGGTACGTGCTTGGCTTTGAAAAACAAAATTGCTATTGAGCTGATATTAACGGAAGTGGCGTCTTCTGTAATTAAGATTGAATTACTACTACACCATTTATTGTTGTTTTCGGTATCTTTTTTCTTCCATAGTATAGTTTTACGGATGATTGTGGTTTTGAAAGTACACCAGACATAACATATGTAACATATTTCTCTGAAAGGTGGAAAGGTATTAGTGATAAATATCATTGTTTACCAAAAAATAATAATTTTTATAAATAAAAAAATAAAAAACAAAACAAAAAAAT
Organism: Neoceratitis asiatica; assembly: GCA_030068015.2. Classification (NCBI taxonomy): domain Eukaryota; kingdom Metazoa; phylum Arthropoda; class Insecta; order Diptera; family Tephritidae; genus Neoceratitis; species Neoceratitis asiatica. The sequence goes on from CM061526.1 coordinate 16,028,759, forward strand.
TAAAAAAATTTCTGAAAAGATTTTATTTGGCGCTTTGTAACCGCTGAAGCGATTTTAGGCCGAATTCCTCCTCTTCTTTGTGGTTTTGCATCTTGATGTTTTTACCGAAAAATGGGGGGACCTACAGTTTATTCTAAGCCGCCTCCGAACGGCCGATAGATTTTTATGAGGAGCTTTTATTCCATGTCAGAAATATACTTGGAGAGCTTGACATACCCTGTCGATTGGCGACGGCAATTAGAAAAATTCATACTCTATAATTTTGGATGTTGCTCGAACCTATTGGCGATGTCAAGTCTCCAGTTTAACTTATTGTGGGTTGAGAAACTCAGTGTTTGCTCCGTTGCTTCGTTGATCTTGAGATTATGGCCGAAAAGGTCTTTTCTCCGATTTTTATTTTTCGTCGTCTTTTTTTTATCCCTTTTACTGAAAATTCCACAAAATCGATAAAGGGCAGACGAAAAGACAGTTCCGCTCTGCAGATGAGCTATTAATAGGCGAAAAGTTGAAAAATCGGGTATTCCGAACCATGCTTGCAGAGTCGAGATGCCGATTTCTGTTTGGATATTTCCGGTAAAGCTCAATGTTCTGAAAGAAATGGAGTTCGAAAAATATCGGTGTCTCCGTAAATACTTTTCATCTTCTTAAGCGGGGTATAAGGTTATAAGTACATATGTTTTTGCTAGACCTATTCCAGCACGCCGGCAACTCCCCAATACGCCGACAACGTTTTCTGCTATTAGTCTCCCTCGAAATCCCTTAAAAATGTTTCTGTATTAATTTTAATTCACACTTCTGTCTTATGTTAGGCTAAGTTTAAATCGCTGCTGGGCGTCAGCTCACTTAAACCATGAAACGAGCTCATTGTGATGTTCCTATTAACTTCCACTCGCTAGCCAAATCAATGGGTGAACGAATCAATGCACTTGCTATTTCGCTTAGGGCTGTAAATGTTGCTACTCGTAGAAACTTCCAACTACTTCTCCGAAGTATTTTCAAAGGAAGTGTCTTAAGGTTTCAAGGTTCCCCTTCTCTCTACAACTCCTGTTTAAGTCGTTAGATGGTACGCCCAGCCTCGTGTCTGCCTAATAGAAAATGCCCCATAAGATGACCCATTATTGTAGATATTTCCTTTATTTTTTAGCGAGATCAGCTCTCTCGACCTTCTTTAATGCCATGTTGGTCACATTACTCTAGTCACATTGCAACACAATTGAGATCTTTCCATTTTGGATTAGCTTTTGCGTAGAATAACCCTCTTATAGTGAGTTTAGAAGTAGAGAGCGGCAGGCTCAGACTCCTCAATGATGGTGAAAGTCGAAGAGAAGTACACCTCTTTGCGAGCTCGTTTGTCATCCCGTTTCTGTGTCCTGGCAGCCATACTAGGTTCAGAGAGAACTGCTTAGCCATTACGTTTAATGTTCAATCTGGCTATACGAGAAGATATGGATACAATTTGCTGAATATATCATTAGACATAGACAATTATGTATGACCGCCAATTCCGCTTGATAAACACTACAGTGATCCGATTGGCGAAGAGATTTGCTAATCCTAAGTTCGGTTTTGTTCAGTTGATTCTCCGACAGGGTGAAAAGTTGATGAATATTGGAACGAGTTCCCGTCGTCCCTTGTCAAATTTGGTTTTGAGACAAACCGGTTTCGGCGTTCTGCCATCTTCAGTGTCGTTGATCGTTCAGAACGTTCTATTGTAGTAAAAATGTGAAAGTACTATGTTGGAATTATGAAAGCTCATGATTATAATTCTAAATTTTCTGATTTTTCCTATTTTAAATTTCTGCTGAGTGGGTTTTAGTAATTATAGTGATATCATCTCTGAATATATAAATAGTATATTAAATGAAGGTATTCGACAATCACCAAAGATATCACATTGATGAAACCTTATAATAAATGTGCTAAAGCTCGTATAAATGAGGTATTGAAAGCTCAACTTCTGGCTGGAAAAATATAAGAAACTATAATGTGAATAAAAATTCTTCTTAGGGGAATTATTTCGAAATTTGATGGTGTGAAATTGCGAAAGCTCACATGAAATATATAAAAGCTCGATTTAATGAAAGCTCATAAAAAATATGAAAGCTCTTCTTAGTGAAATGTTTCATCTTTTGAAATTCCGTAAACTTATACGAGATGTATGAAAGCTCGATTCTAAGGAAGCTAATAATAAATAAATGAAAGCTTTCAATTTATATGTGAAAGCTATAATTTTTTCGATGAAAAAAAAGCTGCGAGAAAAATTTACTTTAGCTTTGTTAGACTAAGTTTTGGGAATATTTTGAATGACGATCCGTCACTTAAATATATACAATATATATATCAATCAATCAAAAAAAAAATTGTAATCCCTTCTGCATTGAATTATTGTTTTTGGCTCTTAAACAATTACGATCTGAGTGTGGGCAGTTTTCAATGTCAAACAGCTTACCGCCTACCTAAATATTATACACTTTTGTCTACATTTTCGCCAATATTACTAATTTCCAGATGGTTATCTCTGCTTTCGGCTGGCTTTATTTTGTCTGCTATAGCTATGTTCATATACATATGTATGCACATATTTGGCATTATTACTCACCGTATTTTCGGCTTATTTAATGTCTATTTTGAGACTGAAAAACAGAAGTAGGAAACTGGTTTACCTTGTAGCTCTCGTTTGAAAGTCGCTTAGTGCTTGCATTTTCTAGGTCTTAACGCGTACAAATAATGAGAGAGTGAGAGCGAGAAAAAAAGAAAAATAAATAAATAAAAATAAATAAATAAAAGTAAAAAAATACAAAAATTAAATGAAATACAATTTTTTTTTTGATTGTTTGCAAGTTCAATAATATTTGTTGTGGAAAAATTACGAAAAAAACCCTTTCTAAAAAAATGTGCATAAATAAATTGGTTCACGGTTATTAACTTTTTTGCGTCAAACACATTTGTTTCGTCTGCTTATCAAATATTTTCTTTTTCAACCGGTTATTGACGCTGCTGGGCGTATTAACTTTAAGGAATTTCGCTTTTACATTAAATGAAACCAGCTGCGGCAAATATTGGTTCTTCATTACAGCTGATTTTAGTGTGGTGAATTTCTTAAAAAAAAAAAAAAAAAAAAAAAAAATTTAATTAAAAGTATTAAATAACGTTGCTACGTATCAGCGGCGCATAATCCTGAAATTTCCAATTAACTTACAGTTTTCGCACTTCTTTCTGCGAATTTCATTGAAATTTCCTGCTGTCGTAGTACGTGTTGCAATTAGTAGGCAATAAATCTTTCCCTACAATTTTCTCGAATTTTTTTCCAACATTCTTCTTCTTCATTTTCATTATTTCGTACAGATATTGAATGAAATATTTTTTTTTCTTTATTTTAAATTTTTTTATTATTTTTTAAATTTTTTATTTCATTTAAATTACACTCACGCATTCCTCCACGCAGCTGACATGACTGCCGCCTCCCATGCGTGGTGCGCTAGTTCACAGCTATGCTGCCTTACACCCTCTCACAACTTGCTTAAGTACTGTTGTTGTTTTTTTCTTTAAACTGCATTAAAAACAAATTAAAAACATCTTTGCTGAAGAAAATTTTGCGCCAACATTTTCATTTTCAATTTTATGTGCTCCACAATTGTAAAATTTATGCTTTTTTTTTTGTTGCCACTCAGTCGTTCCACTGTCGTTAGGCTGGCTGGCTGGTTGACTGCTTCACTGTTTCGTTGTCTGCCCATTTGTCTAGTGGGATCCAACTGTAGGTTGCTACTGTTGTTGTTAGCAGCGCACTAGTGCGCCATGTGCGCTTTCATCCAAAAATAGCATTTTTAAACTGAAACACTTTTTAATTTTTTGTTCATTTTTTTTTTTTTTTGAGTAGAGTGTCTTTTTACGCTGCTGGTCGGTATGGAAGTTTTGGCATAGGCAATAATTTTCCAATCTTGTGTGCGTGATATTTTAGGCTTTGGGTTGGTAATTAGACGCGAAAAATGTGTAAAATCATATTCCACTTCAAATAAATATGAAAATCATTTTCTCACCTTTTATTTCAGCTGCAATTAGCAATATTTTTATGGCGTGTTTCTTTCCTTTTTAAGGCAATAAGAAAATTTAAAACCATATTCCACTCCCGAAAAAGGTGAAAAGCTTTCACTCACTTTTATTTCAGCTTCAAGGCACTTGCAGACGCCTCTTCAGGCGAAGGAGTAAGGTACAAATTATTTTCCACTTCTGACAAGTGCGAAAAGCACTTTCTCGTCTTTAAATTGTTTTCTCTGCAGTGCTGGCAGGCTGTTGAGCATTTCCAAGGTGAGAAAAAACGTATAGAATATATTTTACTTCGGAAAAATGAGTAAATCACTTCCTCATCCTTATTTAACTTGCAGTAAAATAACTCGCTACCCAATACTACAAGGCTCAAGGGACTTCCTCAAGATATGCTGCAATTAAATAATTTTTGATGTAGTGTTGCAAGGCTTCTTAAACCCCTTTTCAGGACAGAAGGAAGGTGTAAAACTTATGCCACTTCTGAATAATGCGTAAAGCATTTCCATCATTTAGTTCGAAATAAACTAATTTATGATGATTTGGGGTTTTCCATACCTCTCGCTGAGTAGAATATATAACAACATACCCTGATAATTTTTTTTTTTTTTGATATATGATAGTATATAATTTCTTAATTTTGTTCAATTTGCATTTTTTGTAGATTTTTCCAACTATTCCTTACTAAATTATAATTATTTTTATTTTTAAAGTTTTTTTTTTGCAAGTAAAACAATAATTTATATACAAAGATACATCTTTCCTTTCTAATGTCTTTCACATTTTTCAGAAGTGGAATACTTGGTTTATGAATTTATTGGTATCTAATTACAGATATGAATGATTTTCGCATGATTCAGAAGTGGAATATTGATTTTATAGATTGTTTTATTTCATAAGTGTGTATCTAAACGTCTTTCGCCTCCTTAAGAAGTGGAATATGATTTCAGGGAGCATCTGTAAGACATATTATCATATTATAGCCCTTCTGAGGTTTTCCTTCATGAAGCATATCGTTAATTTTTATATAAAAATGTGGCTTATGGATGCTTTCTTATAAAGGGTGATCCATTTTCTGGTTCCCTACCTTTTTAAGGAAAAAAAACCACAAAAAATTCAAATTTATTGGGGAATGTTAATTATCATTCGAAAGAACACTCTTTGGCATTTATTTTTTGAAGATTATCTCTTTCAAACGTTAGCCGCTGCTACGTCTCAGATGGTCCATCTGTTCAATCTAATTTTCGATGACTCGCTCGAGCATTTCGACTGGTAACTGATCGACCCAAAACGTGAAATTATCTGCTCATCGAAGTGCCCTCTCAATAAATCCATTGATTGATGCGATGTGTGGGAAGTGGCGCCTTCTTGTTGTAACCAAATGTCGCAGAGATCACGAGCTTTAATTTCAGGCATCAAAGTGTCGGTTATCATGGCGTGATAATGGTCGCCATTGACGGTTACGTTCTTACCGGCATTATTTGTGAAGAAATATGAACCGACGATTTCACCGGCTCAAAAGCCACACGAAACCGTTGTTCCTGGATGAAATGGCAGCTTGAATCTCTTCGTCCCAAATGCGGCAACTTCGCTTGCTTACATACCCATTGACCCAGAAATGGGTCTAGTAGGTGAACAAAATTTGGCTCGAAAACGTCCGATCTTCTTGGAACTTATTAATAGACCATAGAGCGAAGCGATGTCGCTTGGGAAGGTCGGGCGGCTTCAGTTCTTGCACTAGCTGTATTTTGTATGCTTTCAATTTAAGATCTCGACATAAAATGCGCCAAGTCCATCCATACGTCAGTCCGATTTGTTGCGAACGGCGCCGAATCGACTCTCCATGGTTTTCGTGTAGACTCTCAGCTACGGCCGCTATACTTTCTTCACTGCGCGCTGGACGTGGTCAATTCGGTCGAATATTATCAATTAATGAATTCTGGGGATCTCAAGATGTCCATTATGTTGACCATAAGTTGAGCGAAGTGCCGCGCGAAACACATTCTTTACAGTATGTGAATTTTCGTAATAAAGTTGAATGATTTGTAAACGGTGAACAGGCGTAAAGTCTTTTCATGATGCAATGCCAAACAATATTGAGCAAAAAACATGACAGCTCGACACGACTCACGCGTGATCTGTAAAAAAAAGGCTATTGTAAAAAGTACCTCTACTTGGATCACCCTTTAGAAAATACTTTTGTATATTCATTAAAAAAATTTATTAATTATAACTTCTCAAAGCCATATCTACTGGACTTTAAATATTCATTATATAAACATTAAAACATATGTATACACCTAGTGCCCACCACACTTGACAGAAAATACGAAACTAAAAAAAAACTGAAAATTTTAAATACTCAATACTCAACTCATTTGAAAGTCATCTAACAGTTGTTAAATTAGTTGTCGTACACATGTTTGCCCAGAAAAACATCTGTTTCGTTTTAATTACCACAAAAACTAAATAAGAATTTCAAAATAATTTATTTCTCAATACACAGACAAAACAGAAAAGTAATAAATACTTGTACTTAACGATTCTCGAGAACAGATGAGAAGAGAAAAGAGCACCGAAACAAATCGGGACGTGTTACCCCGCCACCACACTACAGATAATTGCAAAAGCATCACGCTGCTTGGGTTAAGGGTGCGCTCACACCGCAGGTGGTACAAAAGAAGATGAAAATTGCACTTAGAAATACTCACACTCACTCATCCCCTTCAATATCTATTAGATTGTTATAAATTGTGTGTCGAAAAAACTCATATGCTCATATCACTAGCAGGTAGTTATTGGAAATTTGATCTTTCACTTTGTACGACAGACCTTATTTTTATGTTTACAAGCTGCGTAGAGATGTGCAGTGCAGTGCTGTAGAACAGTTGCCGGAAACAGCTGGCGGTGACTTGCTGTAAATTGCATAAAATTTTTTCAAGTGGTTTAAAGAAAAACTTGAGCAGCTCGAAAATTTAGAAAAAAAATAAATATTTTTTAAGAAATAGATCAACCTATTCATGTTTCTTCATACGATTGCGGCATATATGGTCTAACCACCTCGGTTAGGTTAAGTCAGAAAATTAGGTTAGGTTGTAGTTGGCAAGCCCAGCACTAGATCCCACTTAGTCAATGTCGCCTGTGATTTGACTTCAGTGCAATAGTTCACTTGGATTTTTAAATATATGAGAGCTATGGTGCTTGATTCTTAGCCCCCCAAAGGCAAAGCAGTCAAGTACAAAGTGGTGGGATAATCTCACCATTCTGTAATCAGGATGGATTTTTAAACAGACTGCATGTATACCAATCAGTCATAGTCACTGCTGAAACCGATTGGTGTTGCTTGATTAATGCTTGAAGATCCTTCGATCCTCCACAACTTACCCGAAGTCTAAAACTCCTTAGACTGGACGCACGTACCGCGTATATATCAACGCGTTTGCTAAGCTTACGCCACGTCGATCAGTACGATAGAAGAACACAGGCAGTTAAATTCTATTTCAACCACTTCCTACCCGGTAACATCTCCATAAAGATGTCCATTCTCTTAATCTCGGATCCTCGTTCTCAACTTTGCAGTTAACAGTGATTCCGCCATGATCCGGCAGCAAAACCAGCTTTGTGAAAAAATAGTCCAACGCCATCGAGCACCAGGCAACCTTAACTAGCCTTGATAGTCCCATAAATGTATACAATGCCATTTTAGTCGCCTAACTGTCAGAATAAATGCTGACCTTTTCAACTGAAATTACGCTCCGAGCAGTAAACCTTCTACTACTTCCTTAATTGCTCCCACATTTCGATTGATAATCGTTAAAACGATCAGGTAAACTGAAACTGGATCAGATTACAAGTAACGGACATAAGAAAAACTACCACCCACCTACCCTTTGTCACCGCCTGAAGATGTTCTCTGTCTACAATAAGGAAATAGGGATGCCGAAGTACGCGTTTAGAGTCAATTGAGACACCTAGAGATTGTATGTCATTCCATATTTAACATGATACTATAGGCCAGTAGTGAGGTGGTTCGCAATACTCCAATAATACTGCTGAAGGTACGTACACTCTATATTTTCAAAGAGTCAGTATACTAACTTAAGGCACCAAACCCATAACTTTCTGAAGGCACAGCGAATACGGTATAAGGCGAACGGGACCTTTAAGAGGATGGAGCTACTCTATTTTTTGGCTCGAAAAACACAATTTCCTGTCGAGGATATGCCTTAAGTATATCGCTTTGGGAGCTAACTGTAAAGGCTTCCTCTACGTACGTTACAAAAGAACGAAAAGCGATGTTTACTGATCTTCCTTTACAGTAGGCATTTTGAGTCAAGGGGAAGTATAGAATAGAAGAACTCCCAATGGTCATACGGATGACCGTCACATTGACTCGCCTCCATGCACCGTGTACGTACACAAATCTGACACAACTCGAATGTATTGAGATTTTATTCCGCAACGTGACCTAAAAGTTTAATGATACGCAATATTGTTATTTCATAATTTTCAATTGGCATTCATTATCCAATTCAAAAGCATAATTAGAAATCAGGCAAATCGATTGTCTCTTCATATGCCAGCACACGAGTGCTTATCGAAGCAAACTTATGTATACATATTTACTATATTATTATAGCGGATATGCGTAATGGAAAAATTTCATAATCAATCACTGCAGAGTTTACAACAAGAGACTGACTAAAAGCGTGTAATCAACTCGTTCTGACTTGCGGCTGTGTATTTCGCTTAAAGAGCAATTGCTAAGCGAGGCACGTCCAACGACCGTAAAACAGTATGGAGTTAATCGAATTTAGAAATGTGAAGTTTATTTAACATTAAAAGGTGTGCAGTAAATGAAGCGTCAATACACAGTAGGAGAGAGAAAAGTAAAAAAAAAATTTAAAAGAAAGAGAGATGAGCAAAAATTCAAAACAAGACGTGAAATAAAGAATGGGAAAAATTACAACTCAAAGCAAGAACTGAAGGCAAATATAGGGGAAAAATATATCAAATAAGATAGAAAAATCTTTTAAATTGTTAAACATTCGGAAAGTAGCTAGTAGAAAGTGAAGTTATTGTAGAGCAGAAAAGCTGATAAACAACTTTTCATATTTTTCAGAAAAGTTATAAGAACATATGCATTCCTCTTGTCTAATTAAGTACGAAATAATATAAAGGGTGATCCAAGAAGATGTAGTTTTTTTCAATAGTTTTTGACAGATCACGCGTGAGTCACGTCTTCATGAAAAGACTTACGTCTGAATAACGTTTACAAATCATTCAACTTTATTACGAAAATTCACGCGCTCCGCTCAACTTATGGGCAACATAATCGGCCTAATGAGCGAACTATTCGCAACACCATCACCCATCTTGAGGCTCAGCATTTATTATTGGATATTATTCGACCGAATAGACCACGTCCAGCACGCAGTGAAGAAAATATACTTGTAGCGGCCGTAGCTGTCTGTGTACACGAAGACCGTGGAGAGTCAATTCGGCGCCGTTCGCAGCAACTCGGACTGACCTATGCAACGACTTGGCGCATTTTACGCCGACATCTTAACTTGAAAGCGTACAAACTACAACTTGTGCAAGAACTGAAGCCGCTCGACCTTCCCTTCGCTCTATGGGCTCTTGAAAAGTTCCAAGAAGATCCGACGTTCTCGAGCCAAATTTTGTTCAGCGAAGAGGTCCATTTCTGGCTCAGTGGGTATGTAAAGAAGCGAAATTGCCGCATTTGGGAAGAGGAGCAACCTGAAAGGATGCAAGAGCTGCCATTTCATCCAGAAAAACAACGGTTTAATGTGGTTTGTGGGCCAGTGAAATCATCGGTCCATATTTCTTCAAAAATGATGCCGGTGAGAACGTAACCATCAATGGCGACCGTTATCGCGTCATCATAACCGACACTTTGATGCCTGAAATTAAAGCTCGTGATCTCTGCGACATTTGGTTTCAACAAGACGACGCCACTTCCCACACATCGCATCAGTGAGAGAACTCTTCGGTGAGCAGATAATTTCACATTTTGGGCCAGTCGATTGGCCACCAAGATCGTGTGTTATCACACCATTAGATTTTTTCCTGTGGGGATACGTAAAGTCTGAAGTCTATGCGGACAATACCGCTTCGATTCAGGCCTTGGAGTAAAACATCACGCGTGTCATTCGCCAGTTACCAGTCGAAATGCTCGAACGAGTCATCGAAAATTGGACTCAACGGATGGACCGTCTGAGACGTAGCCGCGGCCAACATTTTAAAGAGATAGTCTTCAAAAAATAAATTCGAAAGAATGTTCTTTCGATTTATAATAATCATTCCCCATTGAATTTGAATTTTCTGTATTTTTTTCTTTAAAAAAGTAGGGAACCTCGAAATAGATCATCAGTTATAAAAAAATAAAATAAAATAAAATAAAATAAAATGAAATAAAATAAAATTAAATAAAATGAAATAAAATAAAATAAAATTAAATTAAATTAAAACAAAATACATATAAATTTTTTTAAATGAAGTAAAAATACTCATTTGCGAAAAAATATTGTATTAATATTATAAGTTTAATAAACAAGAAATCAGTTCAGTGAAAATAAAAATAAATTTCAGTCAAAAATGCCTTCCAAGCAAAAGTATAGTCCACACTCCTTTAAATGTCATGTAAATATTAAAATATATTTACATATGTATATATGTATATGCTTCTATCTACACACAAAACCAATTCCCATTGGAAATCTTCACCAACAATCCAACCAAATATCTAATCTAATCCAAATTAATGACTGCAATCAAGGAGGAAATATGGAATAATATGAAAACAAAATGGGCCTAATAACAAAATAAATTAAAACAACAACAAAAATAAAGAAAATCGACAGCAAAATAAGGCAATCAACAACAGAACCAAGAAATCTACAACAAAATAACAATAATAAAGGGTGTTTTTTATAGAGGTATAGAACTTTAAGTTGGCATTACTTTTCAAGATGGCGACCGATTTAACAGCTGTCAAGTGATTTATTCTCAGTTTGGTTTGGCAATTCTTCATGAATAGACTCAAGTAAGGCGTAGATTCGTCGAATGGGCCCAAAACGAGATTACCGTTGTTCCCGATTTTCATAAGCGAATTTTGTTTAGCGATGAAGCGCACTTCTGATTGAATGGCTACGTCAACAAACAAAACTGCCGCATTTGGAGTGAAGGTAATCCTCAAGTGTATGTTGAAACACCGTTACATCCAGAAAAACTGACTGTTTGGTGCGCTTTATGGGCTGGTGGAATCATTGGTCCGTACTTTTTCAAAAACGATGATGGCCAGAACGTTACAGTCAATGGTGATCGGTATAGAGCCATGATTACTAACTTTTTCATTCCTGAATTGAATAACCATGATGTCCAGGAGATGTGGTTTCAACAAGATGGCGCAACATGTCACACAGCTCGTGCCACAATAGATTTATTGAAAGACACGTTTGGTGACCGCATAATTTCACGTTTTGGACCTGTGAATTGGCCTCGAAGATCTTGTGATTTAACACCGCTAGACTACTTTCTGTGGGGCTATGTAAAGTCATTGGTCTGTGCGGATAAGCCACAAACGCTTGACCATTTGGAAGACAACATTCGCCGTGTTATTGCCGATATATGGCCACAAATGTTGGAAAAAGTCATCGAAAATTGGACGTCCAGATTGGACTACATCCGGGCCAGCCGTGGCGGTCATATGCCACAAGATTATCTTTCGGATAATTAAATTCATGTCAATCGAATGATTCATCGTTGTTTTATTGCAACTTAAAGTTCTATACCTCCATAAAAAAACACCCTTTACAAGAGTCAGCAGAGAATTAGAACCATCTGATATTACATAAAATACATAACTCTAAAGAGCCACCCAATAGGCCATCTCTCTTTCCTTTGAGAAAAGAATAAGCTTTAAAGCTTTTAAGCACAAATAGAAAAGCAATATGAAACATGAGGCAATTTAGGTCATTGAGAAAACTACTAATTGAGAATTTTTTGAATACCAAACAGTTTGGACACACATTGATGGTATTGTACTGTGGAGACTCGGTTTCAAATTTAATGTTTATAGTAGATAGAGAGGCATATTAATAAAAATAAGAAGCGTGTGGACATTACATATTACATAAATAATCACTTAAACATTGCTTTTGGTGGTAGTGTTGAGTTGAATGATGAATAGTTAGGAAGAATTGGCTTGTGCCATTTGGTACTGATCTTCATGATTTGCCTTCCATTCACTCTGCTTCTTTAATGGAGTTGCGGCGGTGGTTTACCTGGCAAGCAGTAGGAAAAATGACTCCACAATTTCGAGATTCGCCTCTACTTACTGTAAGCAGTCACATGAGAGAGAAGGAATCATGCGCTTTTGTTCTCATTATTCCGGCAATATCGTTTTTGAGAAGCCGTAAGCCCGCAGCATTTCGTAATAGATGGTAATGACCTATAAGGACCTCTGAAATTTGAAAAATGTTTTTTCTTTGTAAAGAGAGTACGTCATGTTCCCTCTTTCAGTATCATTTCGTTTAATTTTGTCTAGATTTTCGATGATTCTTCTGTACAGATCTATGCGAATTCCGAGTAAAACGATATTTCTTCCTTTGATATTCATAGATCTTTTCTTGATTAGTGTTACCGATTTTTTGGGAAAATCTTTGTCATTGATATTCCAAAGAACAAGGAAATCTTAAAGATATGAAACAAAAAAAGTAGAGATGGAAATAAAATGAACTCCAAGTCTATTGTAATCCCAGAGTTGAGTATAAGACTTTCAGAGGAAGTCTACTGTCGGAAGCTGCTAATCGACCTGAATTTTATCAAGGGTCCGCTTAACGTCATATGCCTGAGAAGGTATTTTATGGTCATCGGAAACACCTACCGTTGGCTTATGGCATACTTCTTCTTCATCTTTGGCGTAGGCACCGTTTACGCGATTATAGCCTCATCAACAATAGCCCGCCATTCGTTTCTTCTCTTTGCTGTTTGGCGCCAGTTGGAAGTACCAAGTGATACCAGGTCGCTCTCCACCTGATCCTTCCAACGGAGTGGAAGTCTTCTTCTTTCTCTGCTTCCGCCAGCGGGTACTCTACGAATACTTTCAAAGCTGGAGTGCTCTCATCCATTCGTACGTCATGACCTAGCCAGCTTAACCGCTGTCTCTTGATTCGCTGAACTATGTCAATGTGGTCGTATAACTCGTAGAGCTCTTCATTCTATCGTCTGCGGTATTCATCGTTGCCAACGCGCAAAGTACCATAAATCTTCCTCAAAACTTTTCTCTTGAAAAATCCTAAAGCCGACTCATCGGCTGTCGACATCGTCTAGACTTCTGCACCATATTTCTGGACGGGCATGATGAGCGACTTGTGGAGTTAGGTTTTGGTTCGTCGAGAGAGGACTTTACTTTTCAATTGCCTACTCAGTCCAAAGTAACACCTGTTTCTGGCAAGAGTGATTCTGGGTTTGATTTCAAGGCTGACATTGTTGGTGTTGTTAATACTGGTTCCTAGATAAACGAAATTATCTACTACTTCGAAGTTATGACTGTCAACAGTGACGTGGGAGCCCATTCGCGCGTGCGATAACTGTTTATTTTATGACAGGAGATATTTCGTCTTGCCCTCGTTCTCTACCAGACCACTTCGCTTCGCTTCTTTGTCTAACCTGTAGAACGCAGAACTTACGGTGCGGTTGCTATGACCAATTATTATCAATATCCTCGGTATACGCCAACGGTATACTTAGCATATTTTTTTATCCCTTTGATAAGCATGAAACAGTAAAGGGATGAATGTGCAGGGCTGTATTTTGACGTCTGTCAAACTGAACTGTCAACCGAAACATATTTTGTTTTAGTTAAAAGTCGGACATTTATGAAAATGGATCGCTTAGCAACCGCACTACGCGTTAAAATTGTTGAAACCTACAACAAAAATAGTGATTCAAAAGTGTCCTCGTTTCGTGCTTTGAGAGGAGATTATAGTGCATGTAATCGTCCAACTACTCAAGCAATTGCTGAAATTTAAAAAAAATTGAAGAGACTGGATCGGTAACAGACATTGTAAGGCCTGTGCATCAACGTTTAGCTCGTTCCAAAGTCGCTGCTGTAAGTGAAACTGTAGCCGAAGACCCGAATTTGTATATTTTTCGACGTTCTCAAGAGCAGGAACTTTCCTAGAGCACGTTATGAGGTATTTTGAACTTGGACTTACATCCACATGCATATAAAGTCCGGCTCACACAACTGGAGCCAGCTGACCATTCACAACGCCGTAATAATGTCGATTGGGTGCTTGAACAACGAGCAGCTGACCGGGATTTTTCCAACAACATTTTCCACTCGGAAGATACGCAAATAAGTAAAACCGTCGCGTTTGGGGCTCCAAGAGTACTCAAATAATTGAAGAGAAGCCACATCATCCAAAAAAGAACTTACTGTCTGGTGCGCACTTTGGTCCGGAGGTGTGATTGGATCTGACTTTTTTGAAAACGATAACGACGAGAATGTCTCTATCAATTCGGAGTATTATGGTCGTATGATAACCGACTCTCTTGACCTAATTTTATTATATTATTTTTTGTTATTGTTGTTTTATTTTAGTTTATTTTTTGTTTGTTGTATTTTCTTTAATATTTTCTTTGTAAAAAATACGCCCCTAAAATACTTTCCATCCAAAACGCTTCAAATACGCCCACCAAATATCACTTTTATCGGCAACAGTTGTAAAACAATAGTCTTTCATACGTACATACATACTAACATATGTACTTAAGATCCCAAAAGATCCACCCACCAACGATGACGGCCAGCTGTTGCGCTAAATACAATAATGAAAAAACAATAGCCATACCAAGAGCATAGATTTTGTAAACACAACAACAAGTCAGCTAATAAACCACCAGAGACTCATCGCGGTGATCTTACAAATAGACGCTAGAGAGAAAAAAAAATGGGGAGAATTAAAACCACTAGTAGACAGATGGCAGCTGGTAATAAAGCAAACTGAATACACATAACCAATTACAACAACAACAAGTGCAGCACTAATGCAATTAGTATTTGAAATATGGAAATAAATTACAGCATAGATTATGAGCCGAATCAAGTTAGCAACGCCGAGGAGCAGACAGTTGCTTGAGCTGATGGATGGACAGCGGATCGTTTAGCAGAGAGGACAGCAAAGAGGGCACAAGTTCAAGTTTGCGATCATTTTTTTTTTTACAATTCACAACACGACATGCGCAGTCATCATGTGTACGATACAAAACATCAATCTGAAATGTATTTAGAAATAGTTTAGAATTTTATGGGCATTAAAGGCTGATCGTTTTATGACGCGCCAGCTGAGTTGATGAACTAAGGCTGTTGAGGCATATTAAATTTTTATAAATTTTTTTAATTTTTTATTTTTTTATTTCATTTTATTTCTGACTCTTTTCCACGCCAACTGTTGCACTTTCCTCTATTTTCTTTTGTGTTGCAGCCGCTATTAAGCAATTAGCTTTTTTTTTTCAAACATTAAATCACTTTTTGGCTTTTCATTTGTCGATCACTTCTACTTGTTGTATTTTTGTATTTGTATTTATGCACGTAAGTGTATTATTATGGTTTTATTAGTGAAAGGAAAATAATTTTTATTACAATGAAATTTGAAAAAAAAAAAAACACTATACGACGCACAGCTGGTTGCTTTGTGGCATGCAACCACATAATTAGAAATTTAATCTGGAAGAAAGTTTTTGAATTTTTTTCCACAAAAATATTTTGAATGCAAGAGTTAATAAGTGAAGCAGAAAATAATTTATTTTAATTTATAGTATTAGATACTTTCATAGACTCGGATTCAGATAAATTCGAACTAAGTTTAGGCTTTAGTTTAGTTAGAAAGAGCTGACTTTCTAATAACTTGTTCCCCTCCTGAATCGAGCTGTTTTGTCTTTGTAATCTGGGCAAGTAAGAATTTACAAAGCAATTTTCAATACTGGATGTGTGTCAAGCATAAAACGAAATCTTACGAACTCTCTCGCTTTAGTCATCAACGAGACTTCACCAGGTCACAAGTTCTTGAAAATTTTTGGTGAAAGTGTAGAGAGAGAGAGTGAAGAGAGAGAGAGAGAGAGAGATAAAGCGAGAGTAAAGACAAATGTTATGGAGAAGCTCAGAGCTCAGTAGAGACAAGATCGCAAAAAGCAACTCAAGTTTGAACAAATTTTAAGGTTATTTATGCTCACTGTTTTCTTCGATATAATATATTTGACCTCAGTAGAAAGCAGTACCTTCTTGCTTCTTATTTCTCATTACTATGGTACTCTTCGTCATTCCAAAAAGCTTTTCAAATGGTGCCTATGGTGATCAAAGATGGACATATCCATTTATCAGTTCCCCGCTCAAAGTTTCAATTCTAGTCGATTTAATATTCTTGGAATATAGCCGGCAGACGATTCCAGCAAATTCTTCAACCTTTCACCCTTCAAGGTCTCCACTGGAGGGAGAGGACAAAATGGAAATTCATGAAAAATACATATTTTGTGAGATAAATCGCTTGCTAGTTGAGAACTAGGCCCTTTCTCTTAGAAAGAAAAAAGATGACTGTACCTGCAAGTTGCGGGCGATCTTGGAAGCGATCCAGCATATATTTTTGACAACATAGTTTTTGGCTTGCTCGAAAATGTCCTGATTTCTGTTGAATAAACAGTATTTGCGGAAAGTTTTAACTTTCTATTTTAATTGGAAGAAATGTAGAATTGAGGTACATCAAATGCTTGTGGAAGTTGATGGTGAATATGCGCCGACCATAGAATACTCTACGCTCTCTGCATTACGTCATGCAGAGAGTGGTATCGACGCTTCAAAGGTGGTGATTTTAGCGTCGTAGTAAAAAGAGCGTCCTGGCCAAGCCAAAAATGAAGATCGATCCCGATCCGTGTCAAATGCAAACTGAACCCGTTATAGACTACAGTGCGTTTATGCCATGTAATTTGCGAAAACCGATCCGAAATGACCGAAAGGCAGAAAGGTGATTTTGGAAAAAGACAACTCTCGACACCGCGTGGCTGTAACGGTTAAAAACTACCTGGAAACGCTGAAGTGGGAAGCCTTACCCCACCCGCCGTGTTATCCTGACCATCTACTTCCGACTACTGACTTTTTCGATGGCTGTAAAACGATTTGGGGAGTCACTGGCTCGGGTGAAGAAATCGGAGAGTGGCTCAATGATAGGATAGACGACAGAGATGACTCACTTTTTTGAGAGATGATATTCGAAAATTACCAGAGAGATGGGAAGTAGTAGGCACTTCCGATAGATAATATTTTGAACGATGTGTTTTTTAATTTTTTAATTCTTTTTTCAATAAAAAACACATTTTTGAACACCAAAAAGGAACCAAATTAATTTTTACACCCAATACATACTAATTTACCTTGAAGAAAATCAATATTACATACAAAACATATACATATATACATATATGTATGTGTACATATCTTCATATATATACATATTTATTGGCAATTAATATTTTCGTAGCGAAGAGCACACTTAACTATGAAAATAGTAATTTGTTAAACAATAATAAATATGATTCTACATAAATACATATGTATATACATGTGTTTGATAGATAAGTTGATGGATAGTTTTGTGTCAACTCTTAATTTATTATTTATAGCACACTGATGACAATGCCCTACGAGTATGTGAATTAGAGAAATGAATAAATTGAAAGTAGAAAAGAAAAGAAGAGAAAAAAAAGAAAGAAAAATATGTATGTAAATATGTAAACAGGTAAATGGGTAAACAAATATGTAAGAAAAACTAGTACAAATTCATTGAAACACACAATAGCACACACACATTCGTCCACACATATGTAGTAAAGATACAAAATGTGTTGGAAATTCCAATATGTATGGAATGCACAAATGAGGCACGAACTTAAGTAGAAATACAAATGTCAGCTTGAGGTGTACACATAATGAATGACAACAAAAGAAACCCCACACTGACCGTAGTAGTGTAATGACGATAGAAAAGTGTCAGAACACTACATACATATGTAGAAATAAGTTGACAAACAAATATATTTTTCATTTACAATACTCGTAATACATACTTGAATTGGATTGCACTCAACGTGCAATGAAATGAGAAAAATTAATGGCGAGAAAAGTCAATGAACTAAAAAAAAAAGTATTTGGCTATAGGTAGTTGGCTATAAAAACATGAATACAAGAATAAAAAAAAAAAAAAAATTGCCACCAAAGCTCATTTTTCCAAACTCACTCAACAAAAGTCTCCTCCAGTCTCGTCATCTTCATTACCTGGGAAACAGTAGTCCGTATTTTTCTCAGCCTTTAATGTTGTATGTCTATATGAGTACCATAGAAAGGCTTGCACAGTAGTAGTTTTTAGCAGCCATTCCATTTAGCAGTCAGCGATGCAGTTGAATACGAGATATGTTCAAAGGAAATGGTGAATTTTGATTTTTCGCGGGCTATGTACATTCGATTATCGATATTTTGTGGCTTTTCGTTAGTCCATTTTGTCTCAAAAAACGTTTTTATTAGTGGTACGAGCGCTTAACAAAAGATTTTGATGACGATGAGCGTCCTGGAGGTGCGACCACGTCAACAAGCGAAGAAAACATTGAAACAGTGAAAAAAAATTGTTCTTGTAAATCTTCGAATCATTATTAGGTGTTGCAGCGAAGTTTGTTCCGAAATTGCTAAATTTTGAGCAAAAGCAATGTCGAATTAATATCGCTCAGAGTTGTTGAATGACGTCGACAACGATCCGGGTTTGCTCAAACGGGTCATAATTGGTGACGAAACGTGGGTATATGGGTATGTCGTCGAAACCAAGGTCCAATCATCCCAATGGATGCTGCCAGATGTGCCAAGACTGAAACAGGCACGCCAAGTTCGATCAACCACCGATTCGATTTTGTTCGATTTTGCTCACTGTTTTCTTTGATTACAATGGTGTGGTGCATCATGAGTTCTTGCCAAAAGGTCGTACAGTTAATAAGGAATACTACAAGGAAGTTATGCAACGTTTGCGTGAAGCAATACGGCTCAGACGATTGGAATTGTGGAAAGACTAATAGTGTTTTTTTGGCCAAAAACAAAACCGTCATCCTGCCTCAACCAGCGTATTCACCAGATTTGGTTACCTGCGACTTTTTCCTATTCTCAAAACTAAAAAAAAACCAATGAAAGCAAAACATTATGTCATTCGCCAGTTACCAGTCGAAATGTTCGAACGAGTCATCGAAAATTGAGTTCAACGGATGGAGCAGCTGAGGTTCTGAAAGAGATAATCTTCAAAAAATAAATGCCAAAGAATGTTCTTTCGAATGATAATAAACATTCCCCATTAAATTTGAATTTTCTTTGTTTTTTTCTTTAAAAAAGTAGGGAGCCTCGAAATGGATCATCCTTTAGCAACCATTTGTTGAAATGCAACTGAATGTATTGGTTAAAATGGACATGTGTACCTACAAATCTACTCAGTTTTGCCGCTTCTATTTTCATATATCTATTTTCATTATATTTGAGCAAGTGGTCGGTGAGCAATGATGAGGTGTAAAAAATATATTTTTTCCTCTAATATGTGTATACCCAGTGACAAAAACTGATATTAGATGAATGGGGTAGTAGCAGAAGCTTCAAGAATTGGATTAGTTGACACTACGCAACATATATATAAGAGGGCCTGACCATAGATGGCGCTACTAGAATTAAATTTTGTGTGAATGAACTTTTGTTATTGTGAAAAAATGGATAGAAAGGAAATTCGCGGTTTGATGAAATATTACCTTTTTGTAGAGGAGTTTCCGGATACTTCCCCAGGAAAATCCACCAGAAGGGATTGGTATGCTATGTTTAGAGTTGGTGAAATGAGCACCGAAGACGGTGAACGCAGTGGTAGTTACCGACGAAAACATCAAAAAAATCCACAAAATGATTTTGAATGACCGTTAATTGAAATTGAATGAAATAGCAGGTACTCTAGCGATATCAAATGAACATGTACATCATATCATTCACGAATATTTAAGTGCAAGAAATGGCTGTGAAAAGTAGGTGCCGCGCGAGCTCAATTTTGACCAAAAACAGCGACGAGTTGATGATTCGGAGCAGTGTTTGGATATATTCAAGTGTAATAAGCCCGAGTTTTTGCGCCGATATGTAACAATGAATGAAACATGGCTTCATTATTTCACTTCGAAATCCAACCGACAGTCATCCGAGTCCGATCCACTCTAAAGCGTGGAAGAACGCAACGGTTGGCTGTCAAAGTTATGGCATCTGTGTGTGCTGGAGAAGTGTTCCTTCCATAAATTCATTATACTATTGGCATTAGTCGCTAGATCACCTTTTTTGGATCCTACAAGAGTGTACTCTGGTCTTGAAACCATATATTTGTAGATATTTGGAGCATTAACCCTGTCGAAAACTTCGTACTAATGTATTTCGATCTCTCGCCTTTTCCGTCTGCAAATGTGTATCGCTTCCATCTTCAACTCTCGGTATCTCTCTTATACAACGCGCGCTGCCGATGAGTGCTCCCAAAGAGTAGGATTGCAAGTCGATTAGGGAACTGCTTGGCTGTTTGTTCGGAACCTTTTTTGTGTTTGTTGGAGTGCGCTCTCGACTGAGATAGAGCTCGGAGTCGATGTTAGGACAACGGAGACAATGGGGACAACTAAACTTCATAGTTTTTTTTTGTCGCTATGCAAGCCTCAGCTCATTTACTATGACGTTAAAGTCGCTAAGAACAGCTTTGATGTCGGGAAGAGAGTAGCGCTCGTAGAAAGAATTCTTGGTTACATCGTCCTTCTCTTCCGTCGGAGCACAGGCGAAAGGCAGCGATATGTTGAAGTACTTTGCTTCCCGGGTTCAACGATAAGACTAGGAGAGTTTAAAGTCTCCCTCCCACCACGAATCTGGCACCAAATTTACACTCCTTTATATGGCCACTGTAGAGTACATGCCACAAGGACCTACTTGTCTCCGTTGTTGTCACTACCATCGCAATTCTTAGACGGTGGTAATGTCAGTCTTTAGTCTTAAGATGATATCAACCAGGTGAGCTGCGTCACCTTCCCAATTAACGGACCAGTGAACAGAAGTTGCAATTAGACTCTAGCAAACCCTTTAAAAGAATATATTGGAGCAGCTCCACTGAACTTTCCCCTAGAATTAGCTTTCCAAAGGCCGTCGGACGATAAGCATAGTGTATTGGCCCCAGTTAATCAAAGAATCGATAGCGAATTGGATAGCGAATCCTCGTGGATAAGAGATTGTTGTATCTCTAGGGATTTTCTTCTGGACTAGGTAGCCACTCCAGCCTAACACTAACTTACCTTACATGAAGCAAGAAATAAAGATATCCTAATCGTTGCTGTTACGCTTTAACTCACCAGATCGTCCCGTTGAAGCGCTAAATAATCATTTCCTTCGGCCACCACTGTGCCGTTTCTCATCAGTCTCCCAACAATTTGTTGTTTTGTATGATAAGTAGAGAGGTGTAAATGCGCTTACAAGCATATCATCTTCATAACACTGTCAACAACGTTTCAGTTGTAATAACCATGAAGGCGTCGATCTTCACAGCTTCAGTGTAATGCAGGTGTTTCTTCTACCCTCTTTTTTTACAAATAATTTGTGCAGCAACATATACAGTAGGTAAGTGCGATATCCGACGCGGTATCTGCACATCTGTTAGCACAAATATACCATAAATTTGTATTGGTTGTACTCGTGCATACACCATAGGTGTGGTGCACTGAAGATAGAAGCTGCAGCTGAGGGTTTTTTGGTCTCTCAACCATTTTTTCCGATTTTTTTCTCTCAATTATGTTTGCATGTCCATTTATTGTTGTTTCATCTACAAATAGTTGCAATAATATTGCATGCCACATGTAGTAATTTCATGTAGCATCAGAATTGAGTTTAGTATCAGCTTAGCTCCGAGCTTAAACCATTTGGGTTGCCATCTAACCATTTCTGTAGGGAGCTGCGTTTCGCTTTGGGGTTTCTTTGTGAGATATCGGATTTTTTATATTTATTTTTACATTTTAATATGTTTTCAAGCCATATTTGTATTATTTTTATAGTAGTTTCTTGTTGTTCTTAATATTTTCAATTCATTTCTGCTGATCTCTCCCTGATTTGAACGCCAGTTTCTTGCATCGTAAGCATTTATCTCTTCCGAGCATCATCTTTTTAGCTTTTATAAAATCTGCAACAGTCATTTTTTGCTATTTTTTCTTTTTATAAATTTCTGTGAATATTCTTTCTATGCATTATCGACCGCACGGCAGTGTCTTCTGCTCTCTGTGATTTTCTCATAATAACAATAATTGCTTTTAGTGCATTCACAACGCCACTCGTTTGTTGTTGTTGCTTCTAATGTTTTGTTGTTGTTGCTAATTCTTAGTACTTCTTCTTCTTCTCCTTTATCTTGTTATTGCTTTTGCAATTAAGTTACATTTATTCGTTTTATTATGCGCGAATTTCAAACGGTCCCACTAATTGCCTTCAACAAGCGACCGCAATCGAGCAGCATCGCCGTCAGTTGGTTTTGTGGGCTCACCGCACTTGAGTTTGCATTAGAAAAGAGTTTCATTTTATTTTTTGTGTTCAGATTTGGTTTAAGATAAGTTTGTATGTATATCTCATACACCGCTCATTTCTCAATATAAATGTTGCATCTGTTTCGATTTTCGATTTGAGCTGTTTTGAATTATATTTGTTATTTTGACGGTCATTAGTGGTTAGCTTTGAAGTTCATTTTGACGTTAAGGTTAATGCGAAGAGCATATGGATTTAATGTTTTAAACATATTTCTAAATCCCATAAAAAAGGGAAACTCCCAACACGTTTCCCTTTCAGAGTGAGCTTAACTTCACAAATAGCTATGCAATACCACGGGCGATGATGGTGGACAATATTGGAGATGAAGTGCCGTATTAAACCTCTGGAACAAGTGCAACGTATCTATCTACTTGGGCCTCAATTAAGGCTATGGGAGTTATCCTTGATATCAGGCAAAACTAGTTTTTTAGTCTCCTAACTGTGAGGGATGTGGCAGCATTAGAAAGTTAGAACGGAACTCGGCCTAAAAGTACAAGGCGACTGAGAAATGAAATACCTTTTGCTGGTTGAATGCCACCTAATCCTTCACGGGTAGGGATTCAAGACTATCAGTAACGTACGTACATAGATATTTTGTGTATCGCTACTGAGGGGTCTTAAAGTGAGACAGATATAGGAGCCTTAAACCTAGTGACTATTATTGTGGTACCAAATGTCCAACCGCTTTAATAGGTAAGCCCAAGCGATTAAGGTGACTAAATGGGTCGACACAAAGTCCAAATGTGTGAGAGCATGCAAGAACACAATTAAGAGACTACTACGAAAACACACAGTGGACATCACTTGGGTCCCGGTTCATTCGGATGTAGGAGATAATGAAAATACGAACGAACTAGCTGGCACTACCCGTGCCGGTACCAATGTCACTGTCCAGAGCAGTAAATCCTTACAGTAAACACTTAATATCTTGAAGCATTTCCAATGTGATTGTAGATGTGTTAACGGGACATACATTCCTGAGATATCATCTTAAAAAACTGGATAAGGTTGAATTTGTTGAGTGCAGAATCGAGGAACACAATGAGCTCAAAAAAAAGTTGTGTCCGCGGTCAAATCCTCGATCCACCTTTCAGCCAAGCCACCAACCAAGCAATATCTTCAATAGAGAATTCTATGCTTTAAGAAATTCGGAGTTCAATATCAATCCATCCAGAACGAACCTTGAGTTTTTATGTGCGCGACTTTTCACATGGAGTTACCACTATTGATAGATCGCATAGGTAGAGACGGGTTATACATACATCTAGGGTAAGAATACTAAACAATAGAGGAGGAGCATGTGTTTTGGCTTTCAATAGGATATGATTGACGTGTAATCTGTCTGTCATTCAGTGGGTTTTGACTTTTGAACGTCCGTGGGAAAAATAAAAGGTTATATAAATATGAAGCTGATCCACCTTACCTTCTTAAAGAGTAATCTTTTTTAGCCTGGAGCTTGGAGTCTTACGGAAGATATTTTGCTGCTCAGAATCAAGTGTGGCATTAAGGCGCTTTGTCCGCATCCGTGGATTTGCACTGTGACACTCTTCATCTAATCTAGTTTCTGGAGACGACAAGCTTGAGCCGATGTCAGGTCTAATGACTTACAAGAACACTAAGTTTTGCTTGTTCTTGTTAAATTTGAAAACATTCAAAGGTCTGAAGCAGTTGACAGTTAGAACTTCCGTGGCGGCACCGGTGCGAGCTATACATATTGTTCGACATTTGATTACATCTGGTTTTTTCTATGTTTCTTAAGTCCAAAAGAGGCCTAACACGTACTCATTTGTCACCTACTGTGGGGCCCACAATCGTTGCTCGGAATGCTGTATTATAGTTATTAACTTTAAAGGTGCCTTCTGTATAAGGGAAGTCACAGGAGAGTCTAGAAAAAAACAGGATCATTGTGATCTTACGAAAATAGCTATGACCCGCTGTCTTCTTTTCCATCCGCTTGGACTGCCTTATAGATTTGTTTAGGTCGCTTACTTTCGTTTCAGCGACAATCAACAGAGGGAAGCGATTCCAATAAGGCGAAGTCTACTCCTATTTAGAGCAGAGAAATCACAGAACATTACTAAATCGTCTCTTCTTCCTCGTTATGCCTACAACTCCTGTAGCAGCTTCTGAAAGCGATCCTAGCCTTTCCGCATACCATTCTATAAATCAATGTCCCGTCAGCCTTTAAAAAATGTCTAATTCTTTGGAGAATCTAAGCCTTTGGACCTTCCTAGGTCCCAGTTTGCCTTGACTTGCAACAAGACAAATTTCGCTTAAATCATTTGGTAGCACTTACATGTTGCATGTTTCTCTCTATGTCGCTTCAGTGATCAGTAACCAAAGTTTCTTCGCTACAGCCATCTCATGAAGAGATCTGCGACAGTCGAGCACAAATTTAGAGTTTAAACTGGAGCCTAGGAATTTTATTCCTGGCTTCGTGCCATTGACTCTACTGCGTGTTAGAAGTTCAAGAAATTACCCCTTGTAAGGTATGTCTCTCGTAAAAACCTTGTAAAAACCTAATTGCTCTCGACTAAAATCTAATTGCTCTCGCGACAGTCAGATATTTATACCGGAGCGGCTAAGATTTTTATCCCGCCAAGGTCTGTCACTCCAACAATATTTCCCCAATACTAATTCCGTGGCCTTTTTTTTACAATTACAACAACAATAACATGTCTTTTCTTGAATATTTGTTTCCATTGTGTTTTGCAGCTGGCATAATAGCGGAAATTTCGGACTAGAATACGCCACTGTAATGGTCGGGCAGCTTGAATAAGAGTTCCAGTGCAAGGTTACGCGAGAAAACCACTTCCACCCGCTCCACCATCAAGTGTTGAACCATCTATTTGTAGGAGTGTCAGTTTTTCTTGTCTATTCTTCTCAGGCGCCAATCACGTGGTTGTTAGACTTCAGCTCCAAATAACTTTTCAGCAACAGAAAGAGTAGACAAATGATGCTATCTGTCAGAAGGCCTCCTTTTTCCGATAGCTTTAGCCCGAGTTTTGGATAGTAGCTTGATTTTAATAATTTTTTTTTGTTCACTAGCTACTCCTTTATGGAATCTTTAACTGAAATTTCCAGAGATATCTCTCGAGATATTGTCGACATAAAGTCCATATCAAGCGTAGCTTAAAGTGCTTTTGAGGGCTATTTTTAGTTCTGCTCAAGTAGCACTCAGCGATTGGTCTGCTACGACTGAAAATCAAAAAGGCTTCTTTATTTCTAATTCCCGGTTATTTGTGGTTTCATATAATACGTAGTTTAGAGACAAAGGTTAAGGTGCATTGTAAAGCTAGTCTAAACAAATATTTCTATTACTAAATGAGAGTTTTCCATATTTTCCATATTTATGATTTTCTTTCAATTTGCTTTGGTGGAAAAATATATAAAAATATAAAAATTATTAAAGTTTCCAAAAAAAAAAAAAAAAAAATCAAAGAAATAATACGTTCTCCACTAGCCTGTTACTAATTACGGAGCACACCTGCAACAAAAGAATCAACAAATACGGCTTTTATCTTACCACTTCTCTGTATTTTCCAACTACTAAGCACAATTTGTGACAGCTAAAGCTAAATGCAAATGAAAAGCTGTAGAAAAGTCATCAAAAAGACATTTTCCTCAGTAGATGGGTAGTAAGTGGAGTTGTCACAAGTCATGAGAAAGAAAGAAGGCTTACTTTCACTTACACATTGGCATTTGAACATGAATGATTTTGGTCTACTATTGTTGACGACATGAAATTATATTCGATTATTGTAGCGTGTAACCTGGTTTTATCTTGTAATTGCTATTGATTTTCTCATTGTGCCGAAATTGGAAATATTTTCGGAATTATATATGTAGTATATGAGAGAAATGTGTTCAAATAATGAGCTCATATTACTTGTATACGTGGGACTTTTGTGACAAAAGTTTAACGATTTTCATTTTTATTATTTAATATTATAATTTTTTTGTGATTTGAATTTATTTTTGTACGTGGGAGGGTCGGTAGTGATGCGGAAAATTTCATTGAAATATAAAATTTATTTTTGAAAAAAGTTATAATAAGCGAAAATCTGCTATTTAGTCTGAATAAAAATTTATCTATGCTAACTGAACTCTCCTGCTGAGAGTTAGTTATTTCAAAACACTCTACAAAACCAGGGTCCGTCCATGCGAGTACTTGATATTCTCTACTTCTTCTCTCCCAAACATCCATCCGGCATCCAGTAGTCTTAATCCAGCAGACATTTTATTGTATTTTAACTGCTTCTGGAAACATCAGAAAGAGTATTCTAAATTCCTTAGATCGGTTCCTTTCCAAATATAACTCGATATGAAACTCTCTATTTGGTGAGAGCACTCTGAAACTCATATTTTTTCCAAATTTTTTTTTTTTTTTTGCAAAAAACAAAAGGAAGAAATCCAGATACTTTACTAAATACTTACGATTATTGCAAACGCCTCTCCAACCAGCTCCTCCATTTTGAGGGGAAAAAGTTCGTAATCATCGCAACGTAGCGTTCGCCATTAAAAGTTAAGCTTCGGCTTTCGTCGTTTTTTAAAAAAGCTGTATTTTGAAATGTTTCAAACCGAAGTCCGTATGGAAAATTTTCCATTTAGTGGAGTAACAGTAGTGCAATCCCTGCCGACAGCGCCGAATCGAAAATTTACTGTCGAAAACACAAGATGGTCACAAAGTTCCGAATAGTCGCGCCTCAGAAGGTCGACCAAAGTGACGATCGATAATTTGTCGGAACAGGTTTTTGGTATACCAAACATACATAATGCATTGCATATTGGCTCTGAAAATCATCGAAATCGGACGAACATAACCTATAGCTCCCATACATCGGTATTTACAGATGTAAGGTTTTGGTCAAAACTCTGTCAAAAACGCATTTAGGAGCATGATATTTGGTATTATCCACACATAAAATGAATTTCATATTGATAGTGATAATAAGCTAAATCGGAATACTATATCATATAGCCACCAAACAACCGATTTGTTCAGATATGAGGTTTTGGTTCGAAAATTCGCCACAAAAATATCCAAAATTGTGAAATTTTGTATTCTACAGAAGTAAATTAAATTTTATATTGACACCGAAAATTATCGAAAGCGAATTTTGCAATTCGCAATAAATTTGATATGTTCATGTAAGGTATAAAGACTTCGGCATGACCGAAGACAGCCCTTTTTTCTTGTTTTTAAATAGAGATAAATGGGAGTACAGAGATGGGGACAGCGAAAAACTGTAACAATTGCCCTTGGCAGGGTAGCATTGGTAATTATGACCTATACTGGATGACTTGTAGTATTGATATTCCTAATGAATAGTCATGTTCCAAATTGCTTTCACATGACATTCGCCTCATTTCAAGATATGCAATTTCTTTACAATATTTTTTTTCTATTATATCTAAACAAACAAACAGAAACTGTAATGAAGTTCCGCATTACGGACAAAATAAATGAATTCTCACCGTCATTGTCAGCACACTAAAATATCAAATGAAAAAAAAAAAAACAAAAAAAATGAAATGAAATAAAAAGATAAAAAATAAGTAGTAAAGAAAAAAAAAAAAAATTAAAAATGAAGAAATAAAAGAAAGGAAAACAAAAAGCAGTTACAATTAAAAGAACATTACAGAAAAATTGTATATGTGTAATGGAGTTCGATGAAGCTCTTGGTATACTCAAAAGAAGAAGAAAAAAAAAAAAAAAAATTAAAAAAATGGAAAAAAAATCACCAGATTCAATAACTTACTTTTGTGTTACCTTTTCCATCGGCTTCTTTAGTTGCTATAAATTCAGGGCAATCTAAAAATGGGCACAAATATGTATAAATAAATGCTCAAGTAGTAAAAATATGTACATATATATATATGTAAAGTGTGATTTATTTCGAGGTTCCCTACATTTTTAAAGAAAAAAAACACAGAATATTTAAATTTCCTGGGGAATGTTTATTGCCATTCGAAAGAACATTCTTTGGCATCTCTTTCAAATGTTGGCTGCTACGTCTCAGATGGTTTATTCGTCGGGTGCAATTTTCGATGACTCGTTCGAGCATTTCGACTGGTAACTGGCGAATGACACGCGTGCTGTTTCGCCTGAATCGAAGCGATCTGATTGTCCGCATACACTTTAGACTTAACATATTCTCACAGGCAAAAGTCTAACTGTGTGATATCACACGATCTTGGTGGCAAATCGGTCGGCGCAAAACATGAAATTATCTGCTCACCGAAGTGCTCTCTCAATAAATCCATTGATTAATGCAATGTGTGGGAAGTGGCGCGGTCTTGTTGAAACCAAATGTCGCGGAGATCACGAGCTTCAATTCCATACAGCAAATAGTCGGTTATCATGGCGCGATAACGGTCGCCATTGACGGTTACGTTTTCACCGGCATAATCTTTAAAGAAATATGGACCGATCATTTCACTGGCTCGAAAATCACACAAAACCGTTGTTTTTTGTGGATGAAATGACAGCACTTGAATCAATTCAGGTTGCTCTTTCATCCCAAATGTGGCAATTTTATTTCTTTACATACTCATTGAGCCAGAAATGGGCTGAACAAAATTTGGCTCGAAAGCGTCGTATCTTCTTGGAACTTTTCAAGAGCCCATAGAGCAAAGCGATGTCACTTGGGAAGGTCGAGCGGCTTCAGTTCTTGCACGAGCTGTATTTTGTACGCTTTCAACTTAAGATCTCGACATAAAATGCACCAAGTCGTTCTATACATCAGTCCGAGTAGCTACGAACGGCGCCGAAACTATTCTCCATGGTCTTCGTGTACACTATCAGTTATGGCCGCTATATTTTCTGCACTGCGTGCTAGACGTGATCTATTCAGTCGCATATTATCCAATAATGAATGCTAGGTCTCAAGATGGGTGATGGTGTTGCGAATGGAACGCTCAGTAGACCGATTATGTTGACTATAAGTTGAGCGAAGCGTGCGAAACACATTCTTTACAGAACATGAATTTTCGTAATAAAGTTGAATGATTTGTAAACGTTGTTCAGGCGTAAGTCTTTTCATGATAGAATGCCAAACAATATTGAACAAAAATAATATGACAACTTGAAACGACTCACGCGCGATCTGTCAAACAAAAAAGACTATTAAAAAAAGCACCTCTACTTGGGTCACCCTTTATATATTTTCATGTATAGGTATATTTCAATATGACACCTTTGTGGCAATAGCGTTTGTATGTAAGTTGTTTATTAGAGCGGTATTCATCAAAACACTTGCAAAAAAAGAAATAAAGTTTTGCAAATGCATTATGTAATTCCAATTATTTTATAAATTATTTAAAGATATTAAAGAGCACCATTATCTGCAATATAATTAGAAAAAAAAAATGTTAAGAAAATATTAAAAACTTATAAAAACTTATTTGCGGCAAGAAATTTTCCTGCAAATTCTACTTCTGCTTTAGAGAGTCCACTAATGTTGTATTACTTTTTTGGATATTTTAAAAATTTAATAAAACAAAGAGTTAATAAAACTGGAAAAAAATAATTCAAGATTACAAAAAATTGTTTATAGCAAAAAGAAAAATGTTTGAATAATTTTTTGGCACACTGTGCATGCCGCTTAAGCTTTAAATGGACCACACGTGACAAATTACATTTTTTTTTTAATTTCAAAAAAAAAATAAAAGTAATATGCAATCGAAACGTGCTTTTATGCATTCTTATAGACATACATATATGTATGTATATCATAAGAAATGCAAAAAAAAATCGTTTACCTATTAACATATCTCTTTGAAGGCATATTTCCAATTGCACATATGTGTAAGGGAACACTGAAAAGGCATAATCCCCATATGGCAATTTTTACTTACAACCATACACACATGTATACATGTATAGTATATTATGAGCAGCGAACTGCATTCAAGTGTCCCATTTCAAATTTTTTATTTAATTTCTTTTTTTTCCAAACCCAATATTATGCACTCACGCGACAGTAAGTAGCCACTCCAATTCACAAAGCCATTTAGGTCATATTGAATTCGTAAAAGTACAACAACAGACATACTTATGCATACGTGGATATGTGTGTATATGTCTACACATAATCCATATAAATATCTAGAAAGGTGTGCATTTTGGGTTTTTTTTCTTCCAAATACATACATATGTATGTACATATTTACATACTTCATTTAGTGTACACTTTTCTTTATCTGCTTGAAAGTTGAAAGTCTTTTTAGGCATGAGCATTGCCTTGACAT
Source organism: Neoceratitis asiatica (assembly GCA_030068015.2). Classification (NCBI taxonomy): domain Eukaryota; kingdom Metazoa; phylum Arthropoda; class Insecta; order Diptera; family Tephritidae; genus Neoceratitis; species Neoceratitis asiatica. The sequence continues at coordinate 16,059,726 of CM061526.1, forward strand.
TATTTGACTTGATTAGCTTTTCGTAAAGTTGTTTGGAATTAGGTTGTTGAAAAGTAAAATAAAGTGAAGTATATATGTATGTAAAGGTGTTTTTTATAGAGGTATAGAACTTTAAGTTGGCATTACTTTTCAAGATGGCGACCGATTTAGCAGCTGTCAAGTGATTTATTCTCAGTTTGGTTTGGCAATTCATCATGAATAGACTCACGATCATCAAGTAAGGCGTAGATTCGTCGAATGGGCCCAAAACGAGATTACCGTTGTTCCCGATTTTCATAAGCGAATTTTGTTTAGCGATGAAGCGCACTTCTGGTTGAATGGCTACGTCAACAAACAAAACTGCCGCATTTGGAGTGAAGGTAATCCTCAAGTGTATGTTGAAACATCGTTACATCCAGAAAAACTGACTGTTTGGTGCGCTTTATGGGCTGGTGGAATCATTGGTCCGTACTTTTTCAAAAACGATGGTGGCCAGAACGTTACAGTCAATGGTGATCGGTATAGAGCCATGATTACTAACTTTTTCATTCCTGAATTAAATAACCATGATGTCCAGGAGATGTGGTTTCAACAAGACGGCGCACAACATGTCACACAGCTCGTGCCACAATAGATTTATTGAAAGACACTTTTAGTGACCGCATAATTTCACGTTTTGGACCTGTGAATTGGCCTCCAAGATCTTGTGATTTAACATCGCTAGACTACTTTCTGTGGGGCTATGTAAAGTCATTGGTCTGTGCGGATAAGCCACAAACGCTTGACCATTTGGAAGACAACATTCGCCGTGTTATTGCCGATATTCGGCCAAAAATGTTGGAAAAAGTCATCGAAAATTGGACGCCCAGATTGGACTACATCCGCGCCAATCGTGGCGATCATATGCCAGAAATCATATTTAAAATGTAATGCCACAAGATTATCTTTCGGATAAATAAAATTCATGTCAATCGAATAATCCATCGTTGTTTTATTGCAACTTAAAGTTCTATACCTCTATAAAAAAACACCCTTAATGAGTAACACAAGTGTGTATGTATACAAATTAATGTAGTCAGCGGCCATCAATTCAAGAGTTTAATGAAGTTTACTGAAATCTTTATATTTGTTTGATAAAAATGAATTTTTTTTTTTTTAGTTTAATTCCCCATTAGAACTCTCATACAAACTATCAGATCATTGCAGGTGTTCCAGATGGAGATCTTTGCTTTCATGGTAGCTGTGAACCGAATACTCAGGAAGAGCCATATTCAACTTCAGTGAGTGTCAGTCAGCCATAAAAGCTTAGGCTCAATCACGACAAAGTCTAAAATAGTGCTGGACTGCCTCAGATCATTTCATGAGATAATTGAACGGAACAGACTATCCCTCATTTGTAGCACTAGTCCCATTCAAACGGAGGGGAACTGCAAAGCAGACGAACTAGCTAGGCGAGGTACGATCAAGCACATGCATCCGGATAAAGAGCACATTGGTTCGCCTCTACCCGCATGCAAACTGCTACTAAAATAATATTTTCACAAATAGCGGCCAATTAAAGGGAAAAAATCTTATCATATAGCAAATAGAGACACACTTGGTCGAAATAAGACCGTAGTATATGAAACAGTAGTTAGAGCCCTGATGGGACATTGTCTTATAGGGCAGCATGCAGCAAGACCAGGTCCTCCTTTCAAAAATTGCTGTAGTAGCTACAGGCATGTCGGGGAGACAATTTGCCACCTGTTATGAGATTTTCCTGCCCTAAGCAGCTGTAAACTTCAGTATTTTGGAGTCGCTTTTGTGGAGGGCTTTTGTCATGTGGTAGAAACTATAGTAGGCGACCTAATGAGGGAGAGAGAGAGCTTCTAGTATTGCTGAGCGTCACTTTGCACAGCCGTATCCAAAGTATCCAAAGGATACCAGAAGCAACTGTCTCTTGATTCGCTGAGCTATACTTACTACACGAGATTATGCACTGGACTTAGAGCTCTCCACTTGAAATTCAGCTCCAATGAAAAGGTTAACCCTCTTCACGAGAAAGATTAAAATTAACCAATCCACCATCCTTAAGGGGTAATATGTGTCATAATATCCTCCAAATTGGGTAATGCTTGACAATAGTGATGTAGAACGGGGATATTTAGAAACCCATAGCCATCTAAAAGAGTGTGTAATGCGGAAGTGACAAGACCGCTGACACAATAGTCGAGTGGCAGATGGGTACATTCGGAATGTCTGCCTAATGGTAGTGAGAGACACGTGATATGAGACGGCGAGTTATGAATGTAGAGGAGAACGTGAGGATTGAGTGGATGTTTTGGTGAATGCTCGATTGACTCGGACATTAGGAACTTTGGAGGAGTATGGAAGTAGTTAGAACAGATGGACACTATGTTGTGAGTTTTATTCTCTCTTGTTGAGAAAATATACGTTTGTTGGAGTTACTTGTGCGTGAACTCTTTAGCCGTCGAAGGCATTTGAAGTTTAGTTGAATTTTGGTGTGAAGTAACAAGTTGTGGGTCTGCACGCGGTGTTGGAGTTCAACCTCACGTCACCAGTCCACAGCTGTATGGAAGCTCAAACAAAAGTAATTTCGCCTACGAGATGTGATCGGACACCTAAATTTGCTACCATGAGAAAGAGGAACCCTCGGAGTTTACTTCGGCATGTTCATGCGACAAGGCTCTACGGGAAGTGCAGGTAGAGTTGACCTTGTGTTAGCTCGATATGCAGTTGATTTGGAACCGTGTGCCTGACCCAAAGCACAGCGAAGTTAAGATAGTTCTCGAACTCTAATCAATGTGATGATTTCATCCGCTATGTTTTTTGAGTATCGTGAGTCTAGGCCGAAGATGGCAGGTGATCACGAATACGTCATTTCTGACGATGAAAACAAGTTTTTTTTGCTAAAAATTCGATTCTAGCGCCACGTGGCGGTATTGAGCTTGTACTCAAAATCTTTAATATAGATATTCGTCTGTAATGGTTTTATTTGAACTCAATATTTGTCATGTTTTATATACAAAATTTATAAAATTATTTTTTTTTTCATTTCAGCATTTTTCCATACAATTAAAGCGCCAAAAACTCGACTGGAAGTAAAACAAAAACAAAGGAAAATTGGCAATAGCAAGCAAGGGCAACTTGTGCCAAAACATTAAAAAAAGCACCAACAAAAAATTTAAAAAAAAGTTTAAAATAAGAAAAAAATAAAAATTCAATCAACAATATGGCACCAATGCCCAGCATGAAGGGCACCAAGCCCAACGGTGATTTCCTCTACGTCGAGGCCGAATCACCGGGTGACTCAAGTCCGACGCCCTCAACGCCGCCCTCCAGTACAGGTGAGTGTGGCAATTGAAGTTTTTATTTTTTTATTTATCATTTATAATTTTATCACTTTGAATGTTTTTTGAATTTTTATTTTTATTATTTTCTTTATTATTTTTTTTATATTTTTTATTTTACTTTTTTATTCTTTTGTTTTTTGATCATTTTTCCTTCGTAAAAATTTCTATTTACATATTTTGTTTGTTTTTCTGTACAACAGACGCCGCGAAATCGCAATGCTCCTCACTCTCCGATGGCGAATCGTATGAGGGTTATGGCGAAAATGCAGTGCGCGGCTTGCACAATCATCATTTGGGCAATCATCACCAACGCACTGCATCTAGCGTATCGGCCGGTTTGCTAGGCACTGATCTTGCGAACAACAACAACAACAACCGCAACAACAACATTAATAATGGCAGTCCTGTGGCAAGCGGTAGTGGTGGTGGTGGTGTTGGCGGTGTTGAATTAGAGCTGGCGCCACATAACAACGCGACGGCGACGCCGAGCAAGTGAGTTTTTGGCGAAAAAATTTTTTTTGGTGGCATGTGAAATGTAATATTTTTTTTTCTTTTTTGTTGTCATGTCATTTTTAGCGATGACGAACTGAGCATCATTCCACGCGACAATTGGGCACGCATGAGCCTGCGTCGCACCACCACTTCGTCCAGGTGAGTGAAAAATATATACACTTTTGGTGCAATTTCTAGCTACCCACGCGCAATTAATTTCTTACTATTATTTTTTTTTTGTTGTTGATAGTTATGTCATAAATTATGTGTCCAGCTTATTGTTTCTCGATTGTTTAGTTGTTGACATTTCGTTTTAGTTGCTTTAAATGGCAATGTTGAGCCGTAAATGCTTGCTTACTTCACAGCAACACAAAATTCATTTACTCACGCGCACACTCACTCACTCGCCGACATACTGAAGTGAGTGAGTTGCTGAGTTCATAAATGTCAAAGTGACAGTTTGCCATTTTTTCCAGTTTATTTTGGTGTAATGTGCATAAAATTTGTTATTTATGTTGACAGCTAATTTTCGCTGAAATTTTGACGTAATAATTTAACAACTCGTTTTCCTTATATGTAAATAAAACGATTAGTACATACATATGTAACGGGTGATCCATATCGAGGTCCCCTCCCTTTTTAAAGAAAAAACAAAAAAAAAACACAGAAAATTCAAATTTAATGGAAAATATTTATTATCATTCGAAAGAACATTCTTTGGCATTTATTTTTTGAAGATTATCTCTACCAAATGTTGACCGCGGTTACGTCTCAGTTAATCCATCCGTTGAGTCCAATTTTCGATGACTCGTTCGAGCATTTCGACTGTTAACTGGCGAATTACTCGCGTGATGTTTTGCTCCTGAGTCGATGTGGGATTGTCTGCATATACTTTAGACTTTACATATCCCCACAGGAAAAAGTCTAACGATGTGATATCACACGATGATGCGATAAGCGGGAAGTGGCGCCGTCTTGTTGAAGCCAAATGTCGCGGAGATCACGTGCTTCAATTGCAGGCATCAAATAGTCGTTTATTATGTCACGATAACGCTCGAAATTAACGGTAACGTTCTCACCGGCATCATTTTTGAAGAAATATGGACCGATGATTCCACCGGTCCATAAACCAAACCACGACGTTGTTTTTTGTGGATGAAATGGCAGCTCCTGAATCTGTTCAGGTTGCTCTTCGTCCCAAATGCGGCAATTTCACCTGTTTACATACCCATTGAGCCAGAAATGGGCCTCATCGTTGAACAGAATTTAACTCGAAAACCTCGGATCTTCTTGGAGCTTTTCAAGAGCCCATAGAGCGAAGCGATGTCGTTTGGGAAGGTCAGGCGGCTTCAGTTCTTGCACAAGCTGTATTTTGTACGCTTTCAATTTAAGATCTCAACATAAAATGCGCCAAGTCGTTCCATACGTCAGTCCTAGTTGCTGCGAACGGCGACGAATCGACTCTCCGCGGTCTTCGTGTACACTCTCAGCTACGACCGCTATATTTTCTTCACTACGTACTGGACGTAGTCTATTCGGTCGCATATTATCCAATAATGAATGCTAGGTCTCAAGATGGGTGATGGTGTTGCGAATAGTATGCTCAGTAGGCCGATTATGTTGACCAGAAGTTGAACGAAGCGCACGAAACACATTCTTCACAGAACGTGAATTTTCATAGTAAAGTTGAATGATTTGTAAACCTTGTTCAGATGTAAGGCTTTCCATGATGAAATGCCAAACAATACTGAACAAAAATAACGTGACAGCTTGACACGAATCACGCGTGATCTGTCAAAAAAAAGGCTATTGGAAAAGATACCTCTACTTGGATCCCCTTTATATGTATACAGAGAAAAAGGCAATTTGCATACAGTCGACCACAGCTACCTTTGTACCACTCATAATTCAGTGTCGTTTCTCTACTTCGATTGAACGATCACCTTCGAGTGAATATACAAACTTATGTATGTAAAAATGTAAATTCGATTTTACCTGCACGTACTTGTACCTGTCTATGTGCAATATATGATTTTTGTATGCCAATCCTTAGTTGTATTTTTTATTTTATCAGTCTCTTTGTCTTCTCGCTCATTTTATAAAATAATAAATGTCGATATGTATACCCATATACCTACTTCATGTTAATAAACAAATATGTAAGCCTGACCTATCAAAAAAAAAAAAAAAAAAAAAAACTGGTTTCCATGTCTACCAGTACAACATCTCCGTTTTAGGCCATAAAATACGAGTAAAATAAAAATAAAAATAATAAAAAAATAAAAATATTTTCTGTTTAGCTTCTCTGTCTTTATTTTGTTTATATACAACATTTTGCCATGAATAATGTACGAGCAGTTGTTGCCAAAAGAGCGCACGATCGCAAAGAGCTCGTCGATCAGCACTTCACTCAAACTATTAGTCACTCAAGAGTAATTTTTTGATTTTTTTCGCGCTCTTAATTGCGCTCTTAAATTTACTCTTTTACATACCGTAAACTGGTCTGCTTTGAAACGTTTTTGTATACTCAAAACATTTGTAGAAATGTAGCGCTTGTTCTGTCGTTCTGTTTTAGACTTTGGATGTTACTTTCTCCGTTGTTTTCTGCAGCTTGTATTATTTTTTCCGGCATTAGATTAAAAAGATCGCACGATAAGGAGTCAGCTTTTCCGAAGTCTCGTTTGGTATCAAATCCCGCAGAGAGGGATCTTGACCCGATGCCAACGGATCATTTCACATGGGTGTTTTTGGCAGATTGGATTTGGCGCATGTTGAATATCTACAAAGTCTAAGTCGTACTGATAAGGCACGATCACTTCGTTTGACGAGTCTGGGCTTTAGTCTTTCACCTCGTGTTCACTAGGTAATACCTTATATACGTTATTGAAAAGGCTTATTCCACGGTAATTAACGCAGATTGTGAGATTCTTTTTTCATGGATTAGGCAGAACAAACTTGGTTTCCAATCGTTGGGCATACTTTCCTCCAAATATATTCTGCAAAGAGGCTAAAGTTACCTGTCTATGAAGCTTATTTAGGAACCATCATCAACACCAATAACAAAGTCATCCTGGGAATAATACTCAGCATTACTCTTGCCAATGGATGTCAATCAGGTCTGGGTTGGCTATTGAAAATTAAAGTCTTCTCTCGACGAAAAAATTGCAAACTCTACAAGTCACTCATAATCCCCGTCTTACTTTATAGTACAGAAGCGTTGACACTGACAACATCCATTGAGTCGGCTTTGGGAGTGTTCGAGGAAAGGTTAGTGGAAGAGAAGGACTTCGTTAGAAGGATAGATTGGAAGAATCTGGCTTCACTTAGTGTCTACAATTGGCCGGTGCCGCTAAAAGAAGAGTCGATAAGCCGCGTTAGTGTTGATTGAGCTATAATCGTATTTTAGATGTTTTAGAGACCTACGCTGAAGCATTTATGTATTTGCCTATTAAGGAAAGATAAGGTAGAAACCGGTTTTATACTAATCAAGGCGGGGCGGATCGACTTTGCCCCGGTAAGAGTGGTGCTTTACTTCTTCTGAGCTTTTCCTCTTCATATTTTTAATGTAGATCTTGTGCTTTTTTTTCAAAAAAATGGATGGCCTACAGTGCTCTAGAGCAGGTGTTGGGAGTTTTTTTTATCAAAAACTGTTTATTTTATGCCAAAAATGCCAAAACATTCTATATATGATATAAGACCACGTTTAGAAAACACTTCGTCTTTAATTTAAAATTTTAATCTCACCAGGATTTGAAATCATGGTTCTCCTCATGGCATACCTTCTCACAGTCCACGCATTTTTAACCACTCTGCTACTGTGGCTTTACATAACCATTTTATGGATCTATCAGCATGGAAATTATAAGCTTATAAAACCTTTTTGGCAGCTCCCAAACACCAAATAACTCCTCTAAGGCTTTTACCAAGATTGATGCCTCTGAGTGATAGTGTTTGTGTGAATCACAAAACTATCTACTCCATTTCGTGTAACCTCCAGATTTTGAGTAGCTATTTGAAAACAAAAAACAGGTGTGAGCTGAGATAGGTGTACTACCCATTGATTCGCTTAGACAGAGCTTAGGTAGGTACTGTAGATACTGTTCTGGTCACTCAGGATGACTTAAAAGGCTTTAAGAATTGTTTAAAACAAAGCTTCAAGCCCTGGAGATCTTGTTCGCTGATTTTTCTCTCTCTTTGGATAGACAGTAATATCTCATTGTCTCAAGATTTCTTCTAAAAATAATTGAATTTTGATACTTTTTGACATAAGGTCTCCATAAGCAAACTTCATTTCTTTCAAAAAATTTTCCTACTTAGATTACCGTCTATCAGTTTCACGATGCATTTGAGACTTCGTCTTGGTCGGGGATTGCATTTAAAAAGTTTTTGCTGAGCGATGAGGACGTTTGAGAGCTAATATTTCTTTCTATTTATATGGTAGGACCCCGTTTACTATATCTTGTTACCTTGGAGAACACCTATGCACTCGTATTCATCATTAACGAGCTAGAACAGCCAATGAAGCTTGGAAAAGGCAGTTCTAGTATCATTCTTATAATTTTGCAAGACTTTGCTGTTTGTTTTTTATATCTATTTCTTATATCCGACTTCTTAGCTGAAGTAGTTCCAAAAGGACTTTTTTAAGTACCATGAATGGACCATTCCAATTTTTCTGTTGGTTTCTGATTGTCCACTCACATTCTAGTTTCATTTTAAGAGGTTTTCATTTTGATTATTTTCATTTTAGGAATTTTACTTATTGAGTCTCTGAAGTCCCTAAGAGTTTTATATATAAAACCTAAGCTCTCAAAGCCTAATCATTTTTAACGATAGCATCGTTTTTCAGATTACGTTTGTACAGAGTTTTTTTTTTTGGAGTTTTCCATTTATTTTAAAGAAGAAAGTGTTCATACGCTTTTAGAGAAATCAATTTTAGTTAAAATTTCTTCATAAAAAATCTTTAAAAATCAGTTATAATAATTAAAAACATTTTATATTATTTATTTATTGCAGCAATCCTGATAGCCTGACAAATCGTCGTTGGGGCTCTATGAGACAGTAAGCAAAATTTTACATAAGCAAACCAATTTTTATTAGTAAAAATGAATATTAATTTAAAAAAACCACAAAGCATTGCACATAAAATAACCTAATTTATTTTTATTAGTTTTTAATAGATTTTTTTTTCATGCATCCGCTGTAAATAGCTTGTTTTAAAGTTTTGCACATTACTTACAAGATTTATCTCAACACATTTTGCACGTAAACACGAATGAAAATTGGTTGCGGTCATTTTTTGCTTCATTAATTTTTATTACTTAAGGCATAGGCAATTAGGCAATTTTTGAAATTTTTGAAAAATTTATTATTTATGTGCTAAAAATTAATTAGAAAAAATTATTTTTCTAACTTTAAATCATTTAGCATTTTTTATTTTTATTATTATTTGGAAAATAAATTATTTATTATTTTTTATTAATTATTTAATTGCTTTTATTAAAATAAAATAATAATCTTTTATTGGAATTTATTTTTTAAAGCAATTTGTTTTATTTATTATAATTTTATTTATTATAATTTATATTTTTATATAATAAATTTTGTAATTTTTAAATATTAGTTTTCATATGGTTTTTTTTTTTTGACAATATAAATTTATATTTTTTAATTTTAATGAAGCATTTTTTATTTTATTTTAATTTTGTTCCCTTTTTTTGATAATTATTTATTTATGTATTTTTTTCTTAAACAAATATTATTTTAAATTTGAGTTCGCTTGCTATTGTATTTTTTTATTATTAAGTTTTGATTATAATTATTTATGTATTTTCTGTTATTAATTTTTAATATGTGGAAATATTAAAATAATATTATTAACGGGTGATCCATTTCAAGGTTCCCTTTGTTTTTAAGAAAGAAAAAAAACAGAAAATTCAAATTCAAGGGGGAATGTTTATTATCATTCGAAAGAATATTCTTTGGCATTTATTTTTCGAAGATTATCTCTTTCAAATGTTGGCCGCAGCTACGTCTCAGATGGTCAATTCGTTGAGTACAATTTTCGTTGACTCGTTCGAACATTTCGTCAGTAGTAGCTGTCGAATGACCTGCGTGATGTTTTGCTCCAAGGCCTGAATCGAAGCGGGAGTGTCCGCAGATACTTTAGACTTTACATATCCCCACAGGAAAAAGTCTAACGGTGTGATATCACACAATCTTGATGGCCAATCGACCGGCCAAGCCCGTGAAATTATCTGCCCTCCCAAGTGTTCTCTCATTAAATCTATTGATTGAGGCGATGTGTGGGAAGTGGCGCCGTCTTGTTGAAATCAAATGTCGAGCTTCAATTTCAGGTTTCAGATAGCCGGTTATAGCGTGACAACGGTCGTCATTGACGGTTGCGTTGTCACCTGCATAATTTTTGAAGAAAGATGGACCGTTGATTCCACCGGCCCGTAAACTACACCAAAGTGTTGTTTTTTCTAGACGAAATGGTAGCTCGTGAATCTCTTCAGGTTGCTTTTCGTCCCACATGTGGCAATTTTGCTTGTTTACATACCGATTGAGCAAGAAATGGGCCTCATCGGTGAAAAAAATTTAGCTCGAAAACGTCGGATCTTCTTGGAACTTTTCAAGAGCACATAGAGCGAAGCGGTGTCGCTTGGGAAGTTGGAGCGGCTTTAGTTCTTGTACAAGCTGTATTTTTTTAGCTTTCAATTTAAGATCTCGACGTAAAATACGCCAAGTCGTTCCATACGTCAGTCTGAGTTGCTGCGAACGGCGCCGAATCGACTCTCCATGGTCTTCGATTATGTCGACCATAAGTTGAGCGAAGCGCGCGATACACATTCTTTACAGAACGTGAATTTTCATAGTAAAGTTGAATGATTTGTAAACCTTGTTCAGGTGTAAGGCTTTCCATGATGAAATGCCAAACAATACTGAACAAAAATAACATGACAGCTTAACACGACTCACGCGTTATCTGTCAAAAAATAAGGCTATTACTTGGATAATCTTTTTTATATTTTATATATATATATTTTTTTTTTTAAAAAAGTAACAATAAAATATATTTTGTTTCAATTTTGTTACTTAAACAAATTTTGGAAATTCAATTTTATTTGTCAATTTAATTATTCAGTTATAAATAAATTTTTAATTTTAGTTTTTCACCATCAGTTATTAATAATTATTTTTTTTAACATTTTTTCTTTATTAAATAATAAATAAATAAATACATAAATAAATATAATTTTAATTAATTTAATTTTAATACATATTTTTTCTCTATATACATAAATAATCAGTTGCATATAAGGTGCTTTTAAATTAATTTTTATATTTTTTAAGTGACCTGGGATGATACTCCCACATATTCCATATATACATACTCGTATTCATTGTAAAATAGGTTATAAACTTTTCTCTACAATTTCGTTTTTTTTTAATATATTTTTTAAATTTTTTAGTTTGTTTTTGTTTTTGTTCGTCTGCCTATCTTCTTTAACTCAAAGTTGCGCACTTTAAAATATCGCTCGAAATATTTATGCTTTTTTCTAATAAAAATGTCAACGCTGCAATTTTCTTTATTCCACTATCTTCATCGTTTCTGCTTATTTGCAATTGCATACGAGTATTTGTGCGATAATTTTTGCTCGCCAACGATGACCGGCTTGAAGGCATGTCGCAATTTCCGGCTAAAATTAATAGTCAATATATTATTGGCTAAGCGCAGTGTCATTACGCAATCGAAGCGGCGAGTAAACCGTTGCAAATACTCGTACATAAATACACGTAGTAGTAAATGTGTGCCACAAAGTGTGTGTGTGTTTGTATGTGTGAAATTGCTGGTAGTATCTAATAGTACATAGAAAATGCGTTCGAAGAGCAAATAGCTAACGAATAAGTGTGTTAAGATATACATGTATGTAAACAAACATACATACATACTATATGTATATATATATATATATATATGCATACACTAAATTAGTTCGAATCGAGTGTGTCTGTGCTTAAGTCTCGCTGGTAAAACGTTTTTAAGCCAGATTAATTGCCAGCGATTAGCTGTCGTGCTGTTATAGACAGGCACGAGATATTGTTTGCTATTTTTTGTTGTTGTTGTTTTTATGGTATTTTATGAAATTTATATATTTATCAGAGTATGTACATTGAAATGTTTTTTTTTTTTTATTATTAATTTGTACCGCTTTAATTGAATTGAAATGATTTATTTTGTATCTGCTTTGATGATATCACGCCCGTTTAGATGTCTCTATTAACTTTTGGTTTTATTTTATGACGTCAGAGTAGTTCAGGGTCACCCATTTTCAATTGTACGAGTATGAATATTCCAACGTCTGTAGAGATAATATTAGTAGTGTAGGCAGTGTTCTGGGTCTATCTTAACCTCAATATATATTTCTCAACTCTCTCTCTCTCTCTCTTTCAATATTATTTCTCAATTATCGTGTAAGTGAACTTGTGGAACATCAGAGCTTCGGATTAAGTGAACTTGTGTAACACCTTATATCTTATGTAAATCTAAAATCGTATAAGTGAACTTATGGAACACATTAGCCTATAGGTAGAACAAGGACTGTTTAGAATAACTTTTTATTGACCTTCATATAAGTTTCAAAATGAGTCTCTGGAGCACATATCGTTAGTAACTGTTATGCCGCGCTGTCGTAAGTTGAATTTTGGAGTTTTTAAAGTAGCCACCGAGACTGGTATTGGGTTGCTTGGTAGATTTTCTGGTTGGAGGCTATCCATGCTTTCCACGATATCGAGTAACTCTTCCTTCTTCTCTTATGTAGTAATGACATACCAGATCATCATTTTAGGTGTAAAATTAGCAAAAATTGGCGTTGAACCAAGACAACGTGTCTTAAAATCATAGATAAATGTCTAAGAATTGATTTCTGGAAAAAAATTTCAATGGGTAGAGATAGCCGGGAGAGTGAGTGATTCTTGGAACTCCTTCCTTCAGAGGTGATCTCTTTTTCAAAGGCTTTTGAATTTTTCTACCTTTTGAACTCTTGTAATCAAGCATTAAGGGGGAGGCTGAAGTTGTCTAATGCGGAGATAAGCATATAAATCGGAGTCTTACTCTATAAATATGAAACTCGCTGGAAATGAGTTTGATTCATATTCGTTTGAGGTCAACCACGCGACTTATAGGTTGTAAATTAGAACTTCAGAAGCCAAACACATACACTTTCGGGGTTGAAAGCACTTTTTGATAAGTCTGTGGTGGGTACTTCAAGTCATCAAAACTTCACTAAGAAGATTAAGACCTTACGAGATTTCGACAATCTTTTCTCGTTGGGTTCCTTTTCTTCTTAAGTGGTGTGGGCGATCCTCACGGGGTTGAAGCCCAGTCAACAATAGCTCACCAGTCGTTCCATCTTTCAGCCGTTCATTGTCAATTGGTTAAACCAAGTGAAGTCAGGTTCTTCTCACTCTATTTTTTTTTTCCAAGGAGTCTTCCACTTCCTTCTTTGCTTACACCGGCGATTATACTTACAAACTGGAACGTATTTAACGAACCGGACAACATGACCCAGTCAGCTTAGCCCCCATGTAGTTTAGGGATTCAAGAATTTACTCGTGGTAAGGCATGCCTATCGTAGGAGGCGACGTTTTCTTTTCAATGAACTATTGCAATGTGGTCGCTCATATCACCATTCCATCGTCTGCAGTTTTGGCTGTGGGACATACATAGACGAACATATGTCTTCCGCAAAAGAATTTATCAATTGCAAGTAACGTGTAGAGCTTGAATCTTGTTTGTCGAGAGAGCACTTTGTTGGGAAGGGTGATTTTGTGTTGGACCTTAAGGCTAACATTTTCTTTTTGGATTAATACCAAGGCTGGATCTTAGATAAACGTAATTTTTTACAATTTCTGAGTTATGACTACCGTAAGTGACGTCATAGCCGGGACGCGAATGCGCTGACTGGTTGTATTTCGTTTTATCTTCGTGCACTACCACACACATTCGCTTCACTTTCTGGTACAGTCTGGAGAAAGCGGAGTTAACTGTATGGCTTAATAACCGTCGATATACGTCAGGCAAATTGATTGATATTGTGTTAAGAACTTTGGATTGATCTCATTGATCGAAAGTTTTTTCTAATTGCTTCCAACACCTGTTGAGGATTTGAACTTCAGCTTGGAAGGTGCAACATTATGTATTCTGTTGCTCAGTTATTTGATCTGTGTAACGGAGCTGCTGGAATTCAGTGCCTTTATAGAGTCATGCTTCGCTTTCGCTTAGAGAGCTTTTATTTTCGGAAAATAATGAAGAGGCGTGACTTTCTTTGCTAGACTCTGGACAAGGACAGATTTGACCAGATATTCCGTTCATAAAAGTGTCTCTTTCCTCTTTTAGAAGAGCACAGTACTTTGTTTCTTCATAAAATTTAGGAGAGTTTTAAGGTGTTCGTTTCAAACAGCTTTAGTTGTGAGCTTCTTTGGATGAATGTATGAATATATGATTCATTTATATCAAGCTCTCTTGAATATGTGCTTACTGACGTTATTTTAGTCGCTGTTATGCCTTTAATACGGGTAGTCTTTCGTTTAGTTAACCAAATCTTGCCTTCACTTCTGCTTCCTGTTTGTCTTCACTACCTCTACCCACTCTTCAATGGAATTTAGAACAAAACCATAAAAAAAGTTGCATTGCGAATTTCGTGGCACTCCCTTTTCGCATCTCAATGAAATTGCTTACAAGACATAAAATGAAGAGTTGTTGAGCAACAGCAAAGACTTCCCAAGCTAAAACCAAGAATATTTGGCCCTGCATTTCTTCTTCTTCTTTTTTTTTTGCAAAAAATCATCTACTCCTTTTTATGCATTTCATTTGTAAGTTTTCATTTTGCTCAACGAATGCTTTTGTTTTACTATATCAGTAACAAAGAACCGGTTGTTAAGACTGCAAAATCGAAAAAGAGAAAAATACAACAAAAATTATATGAAGAGTTAAGGAGAAATGTGTATTTTTGTACGAAGAAAAGGTGAACAGTTAAAAGCAGCCCATGAGAATTCAGTGAAGATATCGAATTGGCGCTGGCAAGCCAACAAATAGATCGCTTTGTTTGTCAAGTGCTGTGATGTAGTGGGAATAGAGCAGAGACTACCTACCCTACACGAAATCTATACACAAATATATATGTACGAGTATATAAAACAACAAATACCGAGAGTAATGACCAACAGCCAAAGAATCAGTTAACAACGGACCTTTTACCTGTAGGCCTACACGCTTCGCTGCTCCGCATTTGTCGCGCTGCTGTGTGGCATGCAACTGGTGGTGGTGGTGGCTAACCGAGTTCAACAGGCTGTTGCATGCGCTTTATTGTCATTTGTGCCTTTTGTTATTGTTATTGTTATTGCAATGCATTTTTCTTCTGCCTCTTGTATTTGCCACCACATTTTCATGCTGATTGTGCCAGCAACGTCATCATCGGCATGCCAGCGTCATGACATAGGAATGTGAACGTGCGCGCATGCGCGCTGTTGCGAGCAGAGAAACCCGTCGGTCGCTGCGCTTGCGTGTTTGTTGGTCTATTTGTTTGTTTCGCCTGGTGATGGCATGAAAGTGTGACGGTTGCGTGGTAGGTTGCCAGCAACATTTATGTTTACGAGTAATGTACTCGTGTATGTCACTCAGATATACACTATAAAGGCTTCTTTCTGCGGTGACGCATTTTTACGTTGTAATAAAAGTAATAAATTACACAGATATTTTTTCTATTTTTTTTCTACAACTGATATTTGAGACTTCAGATGATCTCTACACAGAGAGGCTTCTTTAATTGAACCCCGAACTAGTTTTAAACAAGTTTCGAAGTGATTTGGTTATGGAATTTCACGAATTGATTTTTAGGTAGGCCTAGTCTCAGAAATATCCCAAAAGAATATCTCAGTTTTATCAGAACTGTTCATGCAATGAATCAGAAATAATCTGTGGATCATCTTAATTCGAATCGCTCTATTTTCGAAATCATTTTGACCTATATTTGGAATGATGTAGATTAAGGAGTGAAACATTTCTCAACGGAACGCGAATCAACCATCATAATATTGATAATTTGTTAAAAAAATCTATGAAACTTGCTACCTTTCTTTCACTAAAGCGTCTTCACTAAGAAAATGATAATATCCATTGCGGCAAACACTCAAATTACTTTGGACTGAACTTGTGAAACACCTAAGCTCCTGCCAACATCTTAGTTCAAGTGCATTCCTTAGTTCAAGTGCATTCCTAGAACTTCAAATCAACTTCAAGTCATACTTAAACAATTATTGCGTATGTGAAATTGTGGAACACATATACTTCAAACAGCTATAAACTTCGAGTATGAACTTGTGGAACATAAGCACTTCATACTGCAATGAACTTGCAGTCGTTCTTCAACAGTTGTCGTATATATGAACTTGTGGAACGCCTTTGCTCTCAGGTAGCACAAATACTATTTAGGGTGATTATTTCATTATCTACGGATTAATGAACTTGTGGACCACCTAATCTGTTACTTAAGCTTAAAACTACTTAAAACGACTCATACGTCAAATTCAAGTTATTATTCTACAATTATCGCATAAAAGAAGCTGTGGAACACCTTAACCTTTAGGTAGAACAAAGCTCGCTTATAATAATTATCTAATCAGCTTCATTTAAGCGAACTTGTGGAACATCTATGAACTAATAGCTAGAATGAAACAAAATTATTATTTTCATCTACCTTAATTGCTAAGCAGCTCAACTACAAAATTCTCATTATTAACCCATCATTAAATTGTTAGTTTCAGTCGAAATTGTTTGAATGGGAATATAATGATGAGTAATGATGTTGTATGGCGGAGTAATGTTGTTTGTTGCCTTATAATTTCGTATTGAGTAGCGTATTTAAATGAGTTTTTGGTATATTTTTTTAAATATTTTTTAGGAAAGACTGCATTGCTTACTCATTTACTTAATTATGTTTAAGTATCCTATGGTTAAAAGAAGAAAAATTAATATTAAACAATATATAAATTGATGTATACCGTTATTTAAATCACTGAAAAAAAATTTGAAGGGTTTTAACCCCGCTTTTGTAATTTTTTAAATTTTTCTTAAGAAAAGAAAAATGCGAGAAAAAAGAAAACGGTTACCATATCGTCATTATATCGTCACATCAATGGAATGTGCCACTTGCAGTTGTTTCAGAAACGCTGCTGCAAGTAACCGTCGCGCATCCAGGAACCACTTTCGCATTACTTCAGGGTTCGATTTTTCTCATCTTTCCTTTTACGTGCAGTTTCCGCTTGTTCTACGAACTCCTTTACATTTTTCCCTATTTATTTCACTTCGTAAGATCGGTGCGATCATGATATCTACTCTTAGTTCTCAAACTTTGTTTTCCAGTAGAATTCGCTCAGATTGTCAGCTAGTGCATTTGAAGAATGTACAATTTGTTTGGCATCATCTTCTCTGACCTCGTTATAGATACCTTACTGGCCTTTCCCTATTTTATGCAAATATTTTTTGAATTGATAGCATCTGTGCCTAGCTCTATGAATTTCTTACTTGTCTACCCTATGGCATCTGTTATTAGCCTGGCCGTCCATCGTCCACGGTTTTCTAGTTCCTATTGGAAGTGCGACTGGTTCATTCAGTGTTTTATTTCTTATGTCCTCCCTTTTTTTGTATTGACCATGCTTCCTTGATGCATCAGTTTTTTGCGCGTCCAGTTTCTTTTCTCTTCTTGATCTCAACCTATCTGAGAAGGTTTAATACACCAATAGATGTAGATAGAGAAACTGCATTACTTGTCTTTCTGGAGCTCATGCGGTGGAAATGAGGAATCCACTAAATTCTGAAGATGAAGATAGCTCCTCTCACTTTCCTTTTTTGCTAATCTCAATAACGCACTTAAGTTCCTTCTTTGCGCCACAGGGTTAACCATTTAGTTGTTTCGAAAGTGCAGAGCTGTATTTTGACAACGCCGTAGTTACGTCTCTTGGGTACCTGAACTGCAACTTTTCAAACAAAATTTCCTTCAGATCCGAGGCACATTTCCCACCCGGTGGATGCGTAAATAAGCAAAATTGTCGCATTTGGTTCTCCGAGAATCCTCAAATAATTGAATAGAGGCCATTACACCCAAAAAAAAACACTTACTGTCTGATGTGTTCTTTAGTCCGAAGGTGTAGTCGGACCTAAATTCTTTGAAAAAAATAACGTCGAGACTATCTCTGTCCATTCGGACTGTTATGGTCATATGATAACTGACTTTTTTTGGCCTGAAATTGAAGAAAAGTATGTGAACAATATATGGTTCCAGAAAGATGGTGCCACATGCCGCACAATACGAGCGAATATGTCTTTATTGCGAGAGAAATTTCCCGACCGCGTACTCTCTCGTCTTGGCGATGACAATTGGCCACCGGGATCGTGCGATTTGACACCGTTGGCCCTTTTTTTGTGAGGCTTTTTTTTTTTTTTGTATTACTGACTGGTGATAATGACATCGTTGTGTTGCTTCCGTGCCATACCCGAAGCATCGAAGGCATCGAAGGCATCTCATAATATATCTAATCTCCACTTTAGCTTTCGATTTTATGCTCGGCTACTGATAAAATATGCTTTTAATGTGCTCTTTAGAGTTACGTAGGATTTTTTTTTTTACTGTTTGTACTTTCTATGATTCTAAGAGAGAATGGCGCCTGTGCAACTTTATTCTAGTCTGGCTTAATTTTTTTATTTTATTTTGATTATTTTTATTTCTTATTTTTATTTTTTTTAATTTTTATTTTTTATTTATTGCTTTCAAAAATCAATTACCACACGGCGTTTATTCCTTTTTCGCTGTTTATTTTCTTTAATTAATTAAAATTTGCAGAATATTACCAATTTCTGTGCAAAAATTAATTAAATATACAATTGAAAATGCAAGCTGAGGCTAATTACTGTTAATTTTTTTTTTTTTAGAAAATAGTAGTGCTTATATATATACATATATATATATATATATATAAATTCATTAATATATTATATGCGCAAGCGTTAAGTTTTATTAACTCTCTACTAAGTCAAGGTTAGGTTGGAACATGAAAATTTATTGAATATTGAAACTTAATTAAAACAGTTACTCCATTAAATGCGCAGTTATTTAACATAATATTATAGAATCGATACAATAAACAATTAAATGTTTTGTTGTTATATATTTATGTGTTTCTAATATAAAAATATATTAAATATTATTAAAAAAATGCTTAAAATCGTTAAAAAAATTTATGCTTGCGTAAAGCGAAATAATTAACTTTATATATTTATAAATATTTACAATTAAGCACAAACTACATAATTATTAATTAAATTTACTGCATGCAAATTACTTGAGATTAACGTAATCTACTAATAATCTGAATTTATATAAAAACTGTCATATTTGCATACTCATATATCTTATCTTTATATGAGAGCAATTAGGTATATATGTATGTATGTATGCAAATTCACTCAACCATACTAAATGGCTTTACATATTACCACATATTTACACATTTACATATTTGCACACGCTTACATTTGCAATTTTCCCACACTTGACAGTCACGTAAAACGAGTTTCAGTGTACATCTTCTCTGCTGAATTCTCACTCTTAACTAATATGGCATTGTTGTTGTCTACACTTGAGTGACTTTTTCACAGGTATGAATAAGAGCAGAGGCGACAAGAAGCAGAGTTTAAGTGGCAAAAAAAAAAAAATTAAAAATAAATATAAAAACTGACACACACATATGAGGGCAGCATAAGAGACCTATGAAATTATTAAACAAAAATTTTTTTGCGTGACTCATAAGTGTGAATAGTTTTTTTTTTACACATATTGCAAAAAAATAATAGCAAAATTGTGCATAATTGCAAAAGCAATTAGGAAATGTGAAACAGTAGCATTAAAATTATGGAATAATACATAAATACATATATGGGGGGCAAATAGTAGTGAAAAATTCTGTTGGAAAGGGAATTTCAATTTTTTAAATTTATTTCAATATAATTTCTTCCCATAATTTCCTGTGTGCACTCACTGTGTGCGAGTAAAATAGATATATATTTACATAAATTAAAATAATTATGCGATATATTGTTTAATAGGCTGGGAAATAAGTGTTTTTGAGTACTATTATTTTTTCGAATTTTTATAAATTTTATGAAAAGAAAATTATGTTGTAAATTTAACTCTAAAAAACCATTACATAAATAAGATTTCGAGAGAGATAGAGAGAGAGAGAGAAAGACAAATATATATATATATATAGCGAGAGAGTTATATATAGTGAGAGAGATAGAGATAGAGATAGAGATAGAGATAGAGATAGAGATAGAGATAGAGATAGAGATAGAGATAGAGATAGAGATAGAGATAGAGATAGAGATAGAGATAGAGATAAAGATAGAGATAGAGATAGAGATAGAGATAGAGATAGAGATAGAGATAGAGATAGAGATAGAGATAGAGATAGAGATAGAGATAGAGATAGAGATAGAGATAGAGATAGAGATAGAGATAGAGATAGAGATAGAGATAGAGATAGAGATAGAGATAGAGATAGAGATAGAGATATAGATAGAGATTCAGAGTGAGAGAGAGGCAAAAAGTCGAGGAAACGTCCTTTCGCAAATAATCCCAAAGCTTTAAAGACCTAAAGAAAAGCATTTTTGGCTTCTCTCACAAATCCAGTAGCACTAGCTTAGTCGTTTACCCCCACTCGATTCTAATGATACTGAACTTGCCTTTGCTTTCATCGCGTTAGTTTTATCCTAGGAAAAACCTTAATTACTGCAATTGTCTCAATTAGTTAATTGAGTGCCTATGCGAACAGCAATTTACTCCCTGCCAACTTAGGTTAGGTAGCTCTGTCTTCATTAGTTTTTAATTGACGCTTCCCAAATTTAGCGCACAGCCTCAACTGACGAGGAGATTTATTATTTGGAATATATTTATATAGCGTGAAGCTTGCTTCAAGACCGACGCCCGCTCGTAACCTCACCGCTGTTGAACAGACGCTACAATTAGACTTCAGCGAACCCTTAAACCCAATATGTCGCAGTGCCTCAGCTGTAGTTTCGATTAGCTGGTATCATTACACTTCGATTCTATTATAAATCTTATTAGGTCAAGATATTTGTAGCTGTTATCTTAGGCAGATCATCAAGAAAGGTAGTTTCAAGATATCGGAGCCTAGCTCCACTCAACGCAAGGTAGTGGCATAGAAATTGAGAAATTCTTTCTTTCTCGTTACTGTTCTTACAGCTACTGCAACATTTTCTAAAGGAACTCCAAGAGGTATACTCTTCTCGTGTGACCGCTTCGACTTCGAAAAAGTTCGCCAAGATTTGCTGCAGGTCATATGTTTCAGTGACCAGTAACCCAAAGTGAGAGACAGTCCATTCTGTTTAGCCATTTTCCATGCCGAGATCGGTGACAGTCAGCACAGTTTTTGAAATTGTTGTAAATTACTGTTGGACTGTGGCTAAAAGTATAAAGAATCTGTTCCATTAATTTGACTCCAATATAATCTGTCGCCTAATCAATAGCTGTAATATCAGTTCAAAAAATGCTGATCGGGTAGCCGGACAAAGAAAGCAAACGAACGATAGGTTTTTTGAAAAGTACCTTTTCGTGGATTTTCAGTTGTTCAAATCGTTGATTACACCGCTAACTTACCACTCTCAGACGAGGGCTGTTACTGTCGCTGTCTTATAACCTGCTAGATGGAGAGGTAGGATTATGAGGGCTACATTTAAAAACTAGTGTTGTTATTTTTGTTGTAGCGGCTTGCCCAACCCCGCGTAGGAGTAGGCAAAGCTAATCTATGACATCATTTAATGAGAGCTCTAGAAAACAAGCTGTTTTGACGGGTTTGGATCAAAGGGAGATGAGTATTAGAAGACTCTTCTGACAGCGGTCAAGAATTACCACTTTTTCGGCGACCTACCCTCGTTTTAGGTCAACAGATATGCTTAGTCTAAGTGCATATGTACACTTAAGAACTCTTTTGGTTTTAAGTGCACCTCTAATACTGATCTGTGCGGATCATTTTTATTTTTTCATGAGATTAGCGTTTGTTGCCTAGAATATCCTAGGCCAGAATACAGTCACTTCATAAAAGAATTTTTTTTAGCTCTGTGTAAATGCAGTGAGTGGCCTTGATACCTATGTAAACCTCTCTTCTTGTCAATAGATGGAGGCCTTCTCGTATCTAACTGTCTATGTTAGCCTTCCAGTTCAGTCCATTGTCCACAAGTAAGTACAGAAACTTGGTTACAACGCGTAGATTAACAACGTTCAGAGTTGGAGGATTTGCTGTTGGCATTTTTTGCTTTTCCTTTATGGAAAAATTCTGATAATTTCAATAATTTTTTGGCTTGATGCAACATGTTTGCCAGCGAACAGGTTCGAGTTGCTTTCAAACTTATAATTTTTTTTTGCAAACATTTTGAATTTCAAATTATTTCCGTTAGAGATTTGTAAAGGTAAAAAGTTTTTGTTAAAAATAATTTTATTATTTGTATTTGACGCCAAACAAAAAAAGTTTAATTACGCAGGAAAAGCAAATACCACATGTTACAACATGCAATAAAAATTATTAATTTTGTTGTAAATAAAAAAAAATTTGTACATTTTTCCATTGGCCAAAACAGGCGCAAACAACAGGTGCAATTAAATTTGAAGTGTGAACAAAAGCACAACTACAATACATTAAATATACATACATACATATATACAAACGTACAAAGCGTGGTGGTTTATCGAAAGGAATCGCAAGCAAACAAGTGAAAAATAATTTTGCAAAAAAGCCTATGATGTGTACGAAAAATACGAAATATTGTATAAGAAAAAAGTGAAATTAAGAGTGAAAAAAACAACAACAAAAAACAAACAAAAAATTAAAATAAAATAAAAAATTGCACATAAAAACAAAACTAGCGAAAAAGTCCAACAAATCAAATGGTGTTAATGGCTAGAGAAAATTATCGCGTGCAATGTGAAAAACAATGGAACACTGTATGAATGAATGAATGCAAAAGAAGAGGAACAATGGAAAAAATAGAAAATTCAGATAAATATCAAAAGCAATGAAAATCAGTAGCAAACAATAACAAAAAATTAATAGAAGAGCGTAAAATGAAGAAAAAAAATGTTGCAAATCTCCAACAAATGCCACACATTTTTGCATTGAAAATTCATCAAAAACAAAGCAAAAAATATAAGAAATAAAAGAAATAGAAAATCAAGCCGCAAAACATAAATGTTAAGAGATGCAACATATTACAGGCAAAAAAAAAAAAAAAAAGTGAAAAGTGCATTAAAAAACAAAAGCGGAAAAGTAGTTTTTCCATGTCTATATACTTCCATATAAATATCTTCGTAAATCCATATATATATATATGTATATTGCATAGCAAACCGAATTCGCAATATTGAAATTTCTAATTGAAAGTTGTGGCAGAGCGCGCACTCCTCGTACGTGTATCAGCATCATCATCATCATCACCAGCGGTGTTATGTGAAAGTGGGTGAGAAAAAATTGGCGTGCAAACGCTGACGAGCGCTGTTGATCCACAATACAGATATGCTGATGATGATGATATAAAATCAAGCTGCAGGCAAATGTATATTACAATTGCAATGGATTTGGTAGCAACTGGCTACTGGTGACTGTTGATAGATTCACTCTTCTTCGCTGGTTTTAAAGTTAAAAAAAAAACGCTTAAAAAATTCACACATAATGAAGAAGTAATGACTATGCATGTGTGTATGTTTTATGATTTAGTTTATTTATTTTATAGTAAATTTATTTATATATTTATTTTATTTTATAGTAAAGGGTGATCCAAGTAGAGGTACTTCTGACAAAAGAATTTTTTTGACAGTTCACGCGTGAGCCCTGTCAAGTTGTCATGTTACTTTTGTTTAGCATTATTGGCATTTCATCATCATGGAGAGACTTACGCCTGAACAACGTTGACAAATCATTCATTTCTATTACGAAAATTCACGTTCTGTAAAGAATGTGTTTCGCGCTTCTTCTTCTTCGCTCAACTTACGGTCAACATAATCGGCCTATTCGCAACACCATCACCCATCTTGAGACCCCCCAGCATTCATTATTGGATAATATTCGACCGAATAGACCACGTCCAGCACGCAGTGAAGAGAATATAGCGGCCGTAGTTGAGAGTGTACACGAAGAGACCGTGGAGAGTTGATTCGGCATCGTTCGCAGCAACTCGGACTGACGTATGGAACGACTTGGCGCATTTTACGTCGAAATCTTAAATTGAAAGCGTACAAAAAACAACTTGTGCAATAACTGAAGCCGCTCGACTCTCCCAAGCGACACCGTCGCTTCGCTCTATGAGCTCTTGAAAAGTTCCAAGAAAATCCGATGTTTTCAAAACAAATTTTGTTTAGCGATGACACCCATTATGGCTCAATGGGTATGTAAACAAGCAAAATTGCCGCATTTGGGATGAAGAGCAACCTGAAGAAATTCAAGAGCTGTCATTTCATTCAGAAAAAAACAACACTTTGATGTGGTTTGTGAGCTCGTGGAATCATCGATCCCTTATTTCTTCAAAAATAATGCAGGTGAAAACGTAACCGTCCATGGCGACCGTTATAGCGACATTATAACCGAATATTTAATGCCTGAAGTTGAAGCTCGTGATATCCGCAGCATTTGGTTTCAACAAGACGGCGCCACTTCCCACACATCGCATCAATAAAGGGATTTATTGAGAGAACACTTCGGTCAGCAGATAATTTCACGTTTTGGGCCGGTCGATTGGCCACTAAGATCGAGTGATATCACACCGTTAGAGTTTTTCCTGTGAGGATGTGTAAAGTCTAAAGTCAATGCGAACAATCCCGCTTCGATTTATGCCTTGGAGAAAAACATAACGTGTGTCATTCCCCAGTAACCAGCCGAAATGCTCAAACGAGTCATCGAAAATCGGACTCAACGAATGGACCATCTGAGACGTAGCCGCGGCCAACATTTGAAAGAGATAATCTTCGAAAACTAAATGCCAAAAAATGTTTTTTCGAATGATAGTAAACATTTCCCATTAAATTTGGATTTTCTGTTTTTTTTCTTTAAAAAAATAGGGAACCTCGAAAAGGACCACACAATATTTTGTATTAATTTATTTTCATTTATCTTACAATTTCTGTTTAATTTAATTTAATTTAACTTTATTTTATTCTATTTAAATTTATTTTTTCCTTATTTTCTTAAGTTATTATTTTTAATTTCTAATTTCTTTTGTGGAAATATTGGAAAATTGGTTAACTATTTTATTCCTTTAATAGTATTCAACACTGAGAATATTGCAAAATCCCCATACTTACTGCGCGAATACCAAATAGGACCATAGCCAGTCAGAACTTGTACTGTGTTTGAGGATCTTGGTCTTAAACGGGCGGAAAGCTCTCTGACTTTCCGCAGTCCATTTACCAGATACAGACCGCAATTTAACTGAGAACGGCGGGGAAATAGTCCGCCTGTCTCTTTGATGATATATTGACCGAATTAGTAAACCTATCGCTTTCTTATGAGCAGCAAGCAACGTTTTAAAATAGTCCAGAGGCATAAAATCTGTATCGAAAAATTGTTCTCGACAGTAGCATCCCTCTGCCGTCCATTCCGTCAAGCTTCGACCTAACGGAAAATATGTTAAAGAGCTCATTTTCTCAATTAGCTACGTCTTCTCCAGTCCTCCGATGAAGGATTTGTGGTAGGAAAGTATTCAACAGGTGCCAGATAAGAGATATAATGATCCGTTTTAGCTAGGCATAAAGGAGAGTGCATCAAAAAAATTGGATTCCTCAAGTCTCCCAATTAATTTGTTCTTCAAATTCACAGTAATATTATACAAAATTCCCTACCGACCCTTTTATACAGCTCACAGCCCATTTCCGCAAAACTCTGCCCATAATTATAAACACAAATAATATTAGTTTGTAAATACATATAAACGCAAACACATGTGAATAAATATATTTGGTTTTTAGTACCAATAATTTAATAAATAAACAATCATTCACAGCAACAATAAACAACCACAATTATTCAGTCTTACTTGCAGCATGTTTTAGTGTCAAGCGAACATGTTGCCTCGCATTGCCAACCAGCCAACCACAACAATGAGCAACAAGTTTTCTTGACTTTTATTGGAAGCTCAACAAAGCTTTAACTACCTTTAATTTATTAAGCATTATTGTTGTTGCTTTGCACGTGCTTGTTGTTGTTGGTCGCCAAAACGATGTTGGCTTAAACCTCTTCATGCTCAAACGCAAGCGTTCGCATATTTTATTCAGTTTTCAGTGACGAGTTTGCACTGTAGCGAGTTGGTTGCGTGTGGGTTACGTTACGTTGTGGTGTGCCGTTGTTTGGTAGACGCAAGTGGGAAAGAAGTGAAAGAAGAAATAAAACACACAAAAAAATAAGTGAATTTAGAATTTTCAAGCGGGCGGCAAAACGTGACGAAAATTTTTATGCAATTATTTGCCAAAGAAAAAGCAAAGAAAAGCTGCCGGTGAAGTAAAATAAAAAAAAATTAAAAATTTAAAAAAAAAAAAAAATACAAACAAAAAATAAATAAAATAAAAAAAGCATTAAAAGGAGAATAAATTAACGTCACTGCACTGCAGCAGTTTTGAAGTGAAGTTAGCAAAAAAACAAAGTGATTATTCAATCATTGCCGTTAAAATTTATTTTGCAATTCGCAGAATAAACAATACAACGAAAGTAGGTCTAAAATGTTATTAACATTTTTTTTGTGAATGTGAATTGTTGTTATTATTGTATTGTTTTTGCTATTTCTATTGTGGTTGCCACTTTTTTTCGCCACTGTTGTTGTCTTACGTTTTTTGGTTCAGTTTTACATAAATTTGCACTTGTTTGTGTTATTGTTGTTGTTGTTGCATATACGTTTCCTGTCGCGCCTCTTTGTCTACAAATAATATTTTTTGTTAAGCCGGAAGCCTAACTTAATGCTTTAGAGCAGAAAATTTTGTTGTTCTTTTGTGGTTTGGACTTTGGAAAATGGAGATGAGTGAAAGTAAATAATAGTAAATGAAGAAGTAATAACAAAAAATGTAAAATAAAATAAATTACGTTAAATAGAAAAAAAAAATAAAAAAAAAATTAAATAACATAAAAGAATCAAAAAAAAAAAGTTTCAGAAAATCAAAAAAAAAAGTAAAAAAAATTAAAATATAATAAAAAAAAATATAATTAAAAAAATATATAAATAAAATAATAAAATAAAAAATAAAATTATAAAGTAAAATTAAATAAAACATAATGACATAAAATAAAATTAAAAAAGCATAAAAAACAAATCGAACGGAATCTCAGCCATAATTTGACGAATGTTGGTATTCCAGTGCGCAAGAGTTAAAGCCTTATCCGCATAAACACGTTATTTCGCTTAGCCCCCACAAAAAAAAGTCCAATGGTGTCAAATCGCACGATCTCAGTTGCCAATTGACAACACCAAGACGAGAGATTACGCGGGCTGTAAATTTTTCTCACAATAAAGCCATATTCGCTCTTGATGTATGGCATGTGGCACCATCTCGTTAGAGTCACATATTGTCCAAGTCGAGTTCTTCAATAACAAGCGGAAAAAAGTCGGTTATCATACAGCCATACCGCTCCGAATTGACAGTGACAGTCTCGCCGTTATCGTTTTCAAAGAAATAGGGTCCAATCACACCTACGGACCAAAGTGCGCACCAGATAGTAAGTTTTTTTTGAGTGTGATGGTCTCTCTTCAACTATTTGAGGATTCTTGGAGCTCCACACGCGAGAATTTCGCTTATTTACGTATCTATGGAGTGAGAAATGTGCTTCGTCGCTGAAGAAAATTTTGTTGGAAAAATCGGGATCCACTGATTGTTGTCCAAGCACGTCGTTAGAACGTTGCGTGAGCTGGATTTTATATGGATGTAGGTGTAGGTCTAAGTGCAAGATACGCCATAATGTGCCATAAGAAAGCCCCATCTCTTTAGAACGTCGAGAAATAGACACTAGAGCTCCAGATTTTGCTCAAACATTTTCGAACAGTACGCGAGTATTTGAGTAACGAGCACTTGCATACGTACTCTTTGCTCATTACTCGAAAAAATTTTGAGCCGATTACGAGCATGTCGAGTATTTTGACAAGCACTTTGACTTTTTCTCAAAACTTTTTTTTTATTAATTTAAAATTTATTTATGCAAAGTGTAAAAATCATTGAAACTCCAAAGAAACTTTGACAAACAAAATTAAATTTTTTTGTTCTGCTGAGCAGTTGAGCAATGAGCGATTATCGAGCGAGCATCGAGCTGTTCGCCTACCCGGGTATCTAGATGTCAAATGGACACATTCGGGTCTTTGGCTGCACTTTCACTTAGCAGCAGCGATAGTTGAGGTGGAACGAGCAAAACAATGATACAAAGACCTTACAATCCCTATAACCGATCCAGTCTCTTCAAATTTTGTTTGAATCACCATTTTTGTAGTAAATTTCCACAATTTAAATGCATCGTGCGGTTATTAGGCGATCCATTTTCATAAATGCCTGACTTTTAACTAAAACACAATATGTTTAGTTTGACAGTCCAGTTTGACAGTTGCCAAAATACAGTCCTGCACTTTCAAAACCACTAAATGGTTAACGCTTTATGAAATAATATTTTTTTTCACTGCGTCACGCTGTAATGACTACAGCAAAGTGTAAGAAACCAATATGGGCTAAGAGAAGTTGAAATTGAGAAAATAACAAACAAAAAAAGCAAAAAAAAAAAAAAGCAAATTAAAAAGGCGCAACTCATCATTAAAGGCTGACACCCCATTGTGTGTGGACGCCTCTAACACTGCTGTTTCTTTAACAATATATGTACAAATATATGTATGCATGTACGATATATGCGAAAGCTGCGCTTCGATTTTTTACGCTGCTGCCAGCGTCGCAACGCTGCTTTGCGAATTGATTTTTGCGACTTGAGTTTGCTGTGAAATGTTTTTGTAATTTACCTACATACATATATGTGTTAAAAAGGCAAATAATAAAAATAAAAATAAATGGAAAAAACAGAAAAAATGTAAAAATAATTTGCAAGAAAAAGAAGAAAATTAAAAATACATAAAAAAATAAAAAATAAAATAAAAAAATAAAAGTAAAATAACAAATTGAGTGGTGAAAAATAAATTAAGGCAATAGTGTCGAAATTAGATAATGGCGAATAACAGTAAAAAATATAACAAAATTTAAAAATGAATAATTTGCAATAAGTAAATGTGAGAAAATGTTTCAATATGACAAAATCATCATGCATACAGTCAATTAATATTTCAAAAAAGGAATCTGGTGGTTAGATTAACGAAAAATGGCTTTAAAAATAAGTTTGCTGAAAATGCTAAAAATACGAATGCCAGTTTTGTACGAAATTGAATGTTGCTCATGCCAAAAATTTTCAGCAATCAAATCAAAAAAGGGATAAATTAAGAAAGAATGGAAAATAAAATAAAAAAATTATAATAATAAAAAGTAAAAAAAAGTAAAGTAAAAGTAAAAATGGCATAAAAAAAAACGCAGAAACAAATGAAATAAAAATAAAAATAAAACGACAAAAAATATAATAAAAATAACAGAAAAAAAATCACAAAAAAGAAAAAAGGAAAATAAAATAAAGTTAAATAAAATAAAATTAAATTAAATTAAAATAAATAGAAAAGTTAAAAAAAAAAAAACAAAACAAAAAAACTAAAAAAAATAAAAAATGAAAATAAAAATGAAAAAAAAATAAAAAAAAAACAGTATTTAAATAAAAATAAAAAATAAAATAAAAGTAAAATATAGTGGAGTGAAAAAAAATAAAATGAAATAAACCAAAATTAAATTAAATACAAACCAAATAAATAAATAAATAAAAAATAACAATAAAAAATATAATAAACAAAAATAAAAAAAGATATAAAAAACTAAATTAAATTGAAATAAAATAAGAATTATATTAAAAATAAAAAAAAATCACTTAAAATGAAATAAAGCAAAATAAAATAAAATAAAATAATTTTTAATAGAAGACAAAATAATATAATAAATAAAATAAAATAAAGCAAACTTAAATTCAATTAGAAAATAAAAATTATTTAAACTTAAAATTAAAAAAAAAAAAAAAATAAAAAAAATAAAAATTAAACTAATTTAAAAAAAATAATAAAATAGAAGAAAGGATAAAATTAAAAAATTAAAATAAAAATCCATTTCGAGGTTCACTACTTTTGTAACGAAAAAAACCAGAAAATACAAATTTAATGGGGAGTGTTCATTATCATTCGAAAGAACATTCTTTGGCATTTATTTTATAAAGATTATCTCTTTCAAATGTTTTCCGCTGCTACGTCTCAGATGGTCCATTAGTTGAGTTCAATTTTCGATGACTCATTCGAGCATTTCGACTGGTAACTGGCGAATGGCATGCGTGATGTTTTGCTCCAAGGCCTGAGTCGAAGCTAGATTGTCCGTATAGACTTTAGATTTTACATATCCCCGCAGGAAATGATCTTGGTGGCCAATCGACCAGCCCAAAACGTGAAATTATCTGCTCACCGAAATGTTCTCTTAATAAATCCATTGATTTATGCAATCACGTTCTCACCGGCATCATTTTTGAAGAAAAATGGACCGATGATTCCACCGACTCACAAATCACATCAAACCGTTTTTTTCTAGATGAAATAGCAGCTCTTGAATCTCTTCAGGTTGCTCTTCGCTTAAATGCGGCAATGTTGCTTGTTTACATACGCAATGAGTCAGAAGTGCGCCTCATCGGTGAACAAAATTTGGCTCGAAAACGTCGGATCTTCTTGGAACTTTTCAAGAGCCCATAGAGCGAAGCGATATCGCTTGGGAAGGTCGAGCGGCTTCAGTTCTTGCACAAGCTGTAGTATGTACGCTTTCAATTTAAGATCTCGACGTAAAATGCGACAAGTCGTTCCATACGTCAGCTGCGAATTGCTGCGAACGGCGCCTAATCGACTCTCCATGGTCTTCGTGTACACTCTCAGCTACGACCGCTACATTTTCTTCAGTACGTGCTGGACGTGGTCGGGTTCGGTCGAATATTATCCAATAATGAATGCTAGGGGGTCTCAAGATGGGTGATGGTGGTGCGAATAGTATGCTCAGTAAGTCGATTTTGTTGACTATAAGTTGAGTGGAGAGCGCGATACACATTCTTTACAGAACGTGTATTTTTGTTAATAAAGTTGAATGATTTGTAAGCGTTGTTCAGGCGTTGGTCTTTTCATGATGAAATGTCAAATAATACTGAACTAAAATAACATGACAGCTTGACACGAATCACGCGTGATATGGTAACAGAAGGCTATCGAAGAAGTACTTCTACTTGGATCATTCATTATAAAATTAATTTAAAAAGTAGCACTGAGCGCTTGACAAATTGTCTTTTTCTGCGTCCAGAGATTTCAAAAAGAGTTTTCAATTAAACAAAATTAATTTTAAGATAAATCATTATTTTTCCATTTAATAATACTTTTCTTTTCAATATTTTAATTACGTATTTAAACCAGGAGTATTCTTCATTAATTATCACAACTTAAGTCAGACATCAATGCCTATCCAAATTTCTGTTAGACACATTCGTTGGCAGTTAATTTTAACAGGCTAAATTATTAAAGAATAAATTCTATTTTGCCTTTGTAATTTCATTCACTTTTTCCTCTCTAGTCATATTTGGTTTCTCAAACAATTATTGTACGTCATAAAGAAGTGCATTTTATTTAGGAAATTTTCGCTGTTAACAAACAACAAAGTTGTACTTCATTTATTTTTTTTGGCATCTAATATATATTTACATTACATATGTACACATATATATATTTTAACACATGTAAACATTAAAACTACATATGTTTGCATTCAGGCCTTAAAAAACATGCGAAAGAATATATTAACTGAGAAATTAATTAAATAGAAATTTCGCCAACAGACTTTCATGGGCACATAAACAAATATATATATTTCTATGTATATGTATATGTAGTGCAACTTTTACACTTTTACAAAAAGAGATAAAAATAAAATCTGCGTAACTTAATTTCTCCATCATCCGCATATATAGTGTTAATTCGTTACACATACACAATGCTTTATAGTGCGTTAAAAGCGTTTTTTTTTCTTCTTCAACAATAACAACAATAAGATTTAGTAAAATGTTAATATGAAATCACACAGCAGCCAATGGAGTTGTGAAAAAGTAATTTCAGAGCATGTAAAGTATTTCTTACTTGCCTACTTTTGTTGCTGTCGCTTCGAGTGAGTCATATGAGTTGCACTCAGATATATATTTATAAAAAATTAAGTATGTTAAATAAAGTTAAAAAAAGCTTGTAATTATTTAACGTATGTCAACATTAAGAAAGTTTGTCGCTTATCAGAGCGTTGATTGCGTTGTTGATGTCGATTAATAACAAAATAAATTAAAAAAAAAAATGAAATAAAATAAAATGAAACAAAATTAACGAAATGAAATAAATCAAAAAATAACACAATAAAATAAAACAAAGTATGAGAATAAAATAAAATAAAATGCAACAAAATAAAATAAAATAATTAAAATAAAATTAAATAAAATAACATTAAAAAATTAAAAAATTAGATAAATAAAATTAAAATAAAATGAAATAAATAAAATGAAAATAAAGTAAAATTTAAAAATAAATTAAAAAACTTAAATTAAATTAAATGAAATTAAGTTAACATATATAAAATAAAATAAATACAACAATGTGTAAGAAATATAAAACAAAATTAAATAAAATGTAATAAATAAATAAAAATAAATTAAAATTTAAATAAAACAACAGAATTTGAAGTAAAATAAAAATAAAAATTTACAAATAATATAAAATAAAACATAAAAAATAAATAAAATAAAAGATAAAAATATAATAAAGTTAAAAAAAATAAATAAGGCAAAATAAAGTATAAAATATTTAATTGAAATAAGATAAAAAAGCTAAAATGAAAGCAAAAAAATATAAAAAACTTAAAAAGATAAAATGGAGACACAAAATAAAATAAAATAAATATAATTAAAATGAAACAAAAATTTTTACTAAAAAAATTTTTTTAAACAAACAAAATAAAATAAAATTACATAAATTTTAAATAATATAGTATGAAAAAATTAAAGAAAAAATATAATAAAAAATAAATAAAATAAAAAATATAATATAAAATTAAATAAAACAAATTAAAAATAAAATAAAAAGAAAGGAAAAATAAAATAAAATAAGATGAAATAAAATAAAGTATAGGGTGTTTTTTATAGAGGTATAGAACTTTAAGTTGGCATTACTTTTCAAGATGGCGACCGATTTAACAGGTGAATGAGCTTTAGGGGAAAGACCTATTTGTTAGTATTTTGAATTGAATATTTTGTTACGCAACAAAGAAAAGTGGTAGACAGAAGTGACAGCTTTTTTTGGAGACCACCACATCTCCCCATCAGAATTTTTTTGTTTCCAACGATCGAACGAAAGACTTCACAAGCGAGTGCTCTACTACTGTGCCAATATCAGCTTTGTAATATTTTTCGTAATATTCAATTCATTACCAACCAACAACTATTTTATTTAAAAAAAAAAAAAACTATATAAATATGTATAATGATGTATATCATTAACCGCGTAATTGGTATAATTGTCACGCTACGTGCTGCTGTGAAAGTGTAACTCATTTTTGCAGTGAGTTATCGAATTAGAATTGGATCAAAAATTAAAAGGGAAGCTAAAAATTACAAAATAAAAATAAAAATAAAAAGAAAAATGAAAATGAAAATTAAATAAAAATAAAAGTGAATATAAA
This sequence comes from Neoceratitis asiatica, assembly GCA_030068015.2. Taxonomy (NCBI): domain Eukaryota; kingdom Metazoa; phylum Arthropoda; class Insecta; order Diptera; family Tephritidae; genus Neoceratitis; species Neoceratitis asiatica. Next base: position 16,093,510 of record CM061526.1, read on the forward strand.
AAAAAAATTAAAATTAAAATTAAAATTAAAATTAAAATTAAAATTAAAATTAAAATTAAAATTAAAATTAAAATTAAAATTAAAATTAAAATTAAAATTAAAATTAAAATTAAAATTAAAATTAAAATTAAAATTAAAATTAAAATTAAAATTAAAATTAAAATTAAAATTAAAATTAATATTAAAAATAAAATTAGAATTTAAATTAAAATTAAACTGGAAAAAAAGTTAAATCTATAAGCAAGGATTAAAATAGTTTTAAAAAACTAAATAAATGCAGAGAGGCTTAAATGAATATTGTTTTATAAGAAATGTGATCTTTGATTTTGGTGCCCTTTAGTCACGGCGTATGAGTAACCAAAATTTGTAAACGATTTTTTATATATGTATTATATAATAATTTTGTATATAAAGTTTATAAATATCTTGGATACAAAAAAAATATTTTTCTTTCTTGCTATTTCAAAAAAAAAATCATAGTTAGTAGCATATAACCGCAAACTTGATTAATATTTGCCAACGCTATCACTCGAACCTTATCCTCTAGTTATCTAGTACTTGAAGTTAATGCATGAGCAAACAAAATCATAATCACAATTATTGTTTGTAGATAATGTCTACTTATCTAAAAAAAGACTTAAATAAAAACATATTAAAGTAGCAAAAAAAAAAACAATATTTATATGAAAACGTGGCAACAACAGTGGTTTTCATTTCAAATAGTTCATAATATTTGCATATGAGATTTGGAATATACTCATATGATTTTTGATTAATATATATTAAAAAGCGACAACAGCAATAATAATACCATAGATGTGAATAACATTTTTTGAAAATATTACTAAAAAAACTACTAAAAAATAATCCTAAAAAACATACTATAAAAATAATACAAAAAAAAAAAATTGTTCAAAATATGAAAAGCTAATCATATAAAATGTGTATGAAAATTGAAGAATGTCTTCAAATTAAGTGTGATTAATGTAGTGTTACGATGTAATAATGTATCTCACGCGCAAAAATTAATCAAAATGAAAAGTTTGTTAATAACATTTGACTAATTAAAAAAATTCTCATATTCTTCGCCCAAAATTTGCAAGCAACACTGGTCTATCACTGACATCAATCACAGCCTCGTATATCAACTATTACTACTACTACTACTAGTACTTCCACTGCTACCACTACTAAATTTCAACTTTCAATCATATTTTGAAGCCTAAATTAAACAAAACAAAACATTGCCACGTGCTTTGCGTTTCATAAACTTGTTTATAAAATTTGATTTTGTAATTTTTATAATTTTTCGGCCAACGTAAATCCAAAACAACGCCTAAATGGATAATGATTATTTTCGTTTTGTACCGTACGACCACAGTCATCTAAAAAAGTGGGTATATAAAATATTATTATTTTATATTACTAATTCTGACTTAGAATTTAGTTGTGACATAGTTTATTTTATTTTATTTACTTTATTTTATTTTATTTTATTGTAATTTATTAATTTTTAAATTATTATTTTTAAATATATTTTATTTTTTTCCATTTTTTATTTTATTTTATTTTATCATGATAAATGTAATAATTTTATTTATTTATTTTTTATAATTTATTTTATTTTCATCTAAAAAAGTGGGTATATAAAATATTATTATTTTATTTAATTAATTCTGACTTAGAATTTGGTTGTGACATAATTTATTTTATTTTATTTATTTATATTTTATTTTATTTTATTTTATTTTAATTTATTAATTTTTTAATTTTTTTTTTCAAAGATTTTTAATTTTTTCCATTTTTTATTTTATTTTATTTTATCATGATAAATTTAATAATTTTATTTATTTATTTTTTATAATTTATTTTATTTTTTTTAATTATCTTATCTTACTTTTGATTTTTAGTTAAATTTTTTATTTTATTAATTTTTTTTCAAGTTATTTTGCTTTGTATCATTTTATTTCTAATATATTATTTTTTAAATTTATTTCTAATTAATTTTTTTATGTTTTATAATTTTTTATTTCATTTTATTTCGTTTTACTTTATTTTAATTTATTTGATTTTACTTTATTTGGCTTGATTTTATTTTAATTATTTTTTTATTTTATTTTATTTTCTCTTATTTTTTATATATTTCATTGTTTTAAATAATTTACTTCAATTTAATTTTTTATTTTTTTTTGGAGTTTATTTATTTTTAATAAATTATATTTTATTTTATGATTTTCTTTTATTTCTTTTCATTTTATTATTTATTTAATTAAATTAATTTTTTTTATCTTAGCAACTATGTAAATCTATTATTTATATGTAATTATATGAGTACGAGTAAATTTTATTAACTCTCAATTTTTAGTAATTTGTGTCTGTGTTTTCACATTTTATTTAATTTTTTTTTATGTTTTATTATAACTATAATTTTTCATCACCTCGCTGAAGGTCATCTGCACTATAATTTTTTTTAAAATTAATTGCTGTAAATGTACAAAATTATAATTAATTTAATTATTGTTAACTGACCAATTTGTTTATCTAATAATTTTATACTTGAAATTTTATAATATTTTCAAGGGAAATGAGCAGTATAGTTTAATGAGGTCACGGGTATTTAATTCGGCTGACTGCCATTTACAATTCGTCTTTAAAGTAAGAAAATGTCGCATTTTTAGTGTACAAAATATTTTTTAATTCTGACAATACGCTTACTATAATTACATTTTAAGATTGGCTTAAAAAGATTTATAGATTTTCTTAGTTGATTGTCCTGTGGGAACTCCACAGCTTTTAATTGAAAGGCAATAAACGATTTAATCGGTCAAGCGAGTGACCTTTTTCCCACTGTCAATTGCTTGAGGCAGTTAAATGCGGTTGAGATTCAAACAAAAGCAAAACGTTAGAATAAAGGAAAAAAATAAAATATTATTACAATTAAAAAATAAAATAAAAGATTCCCATCAGTCATTTTAATATAATTAAGCATTATAGCTAAAATAGTTGAGTTAGTTAATTTTTATTGCTTAACGCAAAAATATTTCGTAGCATAATGCGCTTTTAAAAACTCATTAAATAATAAAATTGTTAAGCATAGTGAATGCTTGCTTGCTGTCATCACTGTGGGAATGGTGACAACTTGGTGACAGTTTAGTTTTTAGTTTTTATTTCGCACAAGCGTTGGATGCTTGCGAATTTTAGGTTATGCAAGCTGCGGCAAACAAGTTTGCTGTTCGTCTTTTGACCAAATTATTATATTTGGTTTTGAAGTGAAATTATTAATTTTGTTGTTGAGTTAACTGACTGCTTACGGCATACTTACATACTCCTGTTTCGTAACATTTTTTCTTTTTATTTCTTTTATTTTTATCTAATTACACATTGCTGTATTTTTTCTTAATTTACAATGCTTTTTATACACTCCGATCATTTTTTAAATGTTTTTAATTCAAGAAATCCAGGAAATGTTTAACAAATCAATTAAATTCGTCTTTCTTTAATAAATATAAATTAGTTGGAACAGCTGTTTTGCTCATGCATGGACAGTGCTGCCAAAGTCAGGCATGTCAAAATGTAATGTTGCCACATCTTACGAGATTTTTATATAAATTAAAATTTTATTTTAAAATGAATTACAATCATTTACATTTACTATTTATTAATTGTAAAACGCAAAATTCACATCGTCGCGACAAATTCACGTTTTTATTTTCATATTATGACATTTGTCATTTAAATTTTTTTTTGCTACAATTGCATAATTTATTGCATAAACTTCTTTGTTTACACTGCTTCTTGTTAACATTCTCACACTTGAGTTTCAAACTTTTGTCAAAGTTTCTCACTCATTAAACTTGTAACCACAAAAGCATTTGACAACTGTTTGCCATATAGTTTTATAATGCAATTAATGCATTTTTTTTTGGTTCAAGACAATGGAGAAAAATTTTGCTGTGAGTTCTTAACAACAATAACTCGCCTTGATTACCCGTTTGAAATGCGCACACTCTTGCAACCGTGGGTAGTGACACCAAAATGTCAGAAATGTCAAAAGTGAGGTAAAATAATTTATTCACCTCTTTGATATTTCGGTTCTTGTGACAGACAATGACCATTGAGTGGAAAATATGAGTTAGAAAAATTTTGCTATTTATTTTTATGAATAATTATTAGAAAAACCATAAAAAATATAATAAATGACGGTATTTTTTTAACGAAATAAATTTTACAAAATTTAACTAGGTAATAAAGACCATTAAAAACTTATATTTTCAACTATGAATAGGAAAATTTAGAATTGGCTTACCATTTCTGATGAAATTCTAATTTTTGTTTTACTTTTTTGCTAAATGCAAAGTTCAATATTTGTCTATTTTTTCTCAATATTCAAATTCCTCAATAAGTCATGCCTAAACTATTTACATAAATACTTGAAAATGTAAAAAAATATTTATTTTATTTACCATTCACTCCTTATTTGCCAACATTTTGCACGATTTAGCTATTATTGATAAAGGCGACGACAACAATGAAAACAACAACAAAGAGCTATTTAATTTTACTCTAAAATAAAATAAAATAAAAATAGCGGAAAAATCACAACACAGCCTTTGTTGCTTTGCAGTAAATGAAAGCCATTTCTTATGCCAGTTAGCATGCGGTGAGCTGTTTGGTGGTTAAAGGTATAAGGTTTCTTGAACTCTGGCTTCGTGCAGTGCAATGCAGTGCAGTGCAGTGCTTACATATCTGTCATGCGACAAGCAGCTGACAAACTGTTTGTTTGGCAGCAACAGCTGATAGGCTGTGCGAGTGACTGCTGACTGAGTCAGCAAGCGGACTTATGCGGGTGTTTTAACTGGAATTTGTGCGCGATTTCTTTGTAGACCTTTGTATTTAACTGTTGTTTTATCAGCTTTGTAGTTTTTTTTTGGAGTTCCAATAGCATTTATGGCTTGCTCTTTTCTAGGTTTTCTGTATTTATTTTAGTATTAATCTTTTGTCACAATCGGCTTTGCTGGGAGTTCTTTGTTGTTTCTAGTTCCTCAACCTGACATTTTTTATATATATATTTATTACAAATATTTATTTATTTATTTTTCTACACACCAGCAGACTACCTTAAGATTTTTTTATAAATGAAAAACCCACAACTTGTTAAAAAATAAATTAAACTATGCCTTTTATAGCAGTAAGCGAAGACTTTATTTAAGGTGTTGCTACTACGGAACAATGAGAATGCATTTCCAAGGTCATTGAATGATGAATTGAAAAACATATTTTTCTTTATGTTCTACACAGAGCCGAATTAATTTTTTGCCGGCAATAATTTTCTTGATTAATGAATTTAATTAATTTTAATTTTGTTTTAGTTTTAATTATTATTTATTAATTCAGCTTTTTTCATAATAAAAGCAAAAATAATTATTTGGAAAATTTTATTCATAAACTTACCCAATTATTTTTAAATTTTCTAGCTGATTATCTTTAATTCTATTATTTGAAGTTAATTGAATACAAATATATAGTTATTTAAGCTGTAAGCATAGTCATGTACATATTTATGTCTGTCCCACAAAGTATGCGCTGTCAGTCAGCGTTAACTCAAAATCTGCAACATTTGAAAGAGCCAAGCCCACATTCACAGCTTAATTCAGAGAAACTTAGATTTCGCCAAGATTTTTTTTGCCAATTTTTACTTCTCCTCCTACTTCTTTCTTACATTTACGTTGCAGAAAAATGGAGAGAAAAATAACAGCAATTTACTGATGGATTGATTAGCGACACAGTTATGTGCAACCAACGCCATCATGTCTACAAAATGGGCTAGGCCACGTACATCCATCTGTATGTATGTATAACCAAGCAGGTATTCAATTGTAACAAATAACGCCCACTTGTGCCAAATTATACACTTAGTTGTGAAAAAAATAACTGAAATACAGCCATTTAGTGAAACAAAAGAAGAATACAAAAAAAAAATTAAAAGCAAAATTTTTTTTTAATTTTCAAAAAATGCAAGCAGACGTCAGCCAATTATGCACCTTTAAAGCGTCTAGTTGCATATAAATTGTAATTAAAGAATTCATTGTAAGAAAATCATTGAATCTCTAGAGCAAGGCATGGAATTCAGAGAATTTTTTTTTGGAATGCAGAGTTAACTCTTTCAAATAAACTCCAGAATGACAATCAGAAAATTAAAATTGTACTTATTTTTTATTTGAATGAAATGAAATCAGTAAAGAGCGATATAATCGACTGCTCTACTTCAAGTAATATTTTTTAAAGAATTTGGAGTGCTGCTTTTGCAGCATAGATGTGTGAAGTATCCACTCATTTGCTTCTACACGTTTCTCTTATTTTTGAGCGCCTAGCATGAATCCTTAGTAAAGCAACTAATTTTCCATAAAAATAGCTTTGGACATCCTAATTAAAAGAATTTTTTTTATAAATCTTACAACAGTAATACTTCGCTATGAAATCCCACAGTTAGCTGTGATAATCTTATTTTTTTACATGAAATTTATTTTCTGATATATCGCATAGACTTTCTACTGGTCGTAATGTATGTATCCTTTATGTGTGTGATGCACGTTTAGGAACGGCTATCGGAAATCAGTGTAATAATACGTAAGACTCAAAGATTTGAATGAATTTCAGCAAGAAAAATACCGCATTTGCTATCAATCAGGCTGGTCCATTAATCGCAGCACAGCGCCATCCATAAATGTATCTCGTTAACTTCTCCATCCAAAATTCACACTTAAAAAATTCTTTTGTCGCAATGGATTTCACTATATACTGAAATTTTATAAGCTTCACAACGAATGCAAAACTTTGTCAAAAATTATTAAATGACGATTTTCTGGAAATTTTCCAGTTACTAATTTTCTATTTTCCGTTCGAAAAGCCATTTAGAAAAATCCACATACAATATTCCAAACAAAAAATAAGTTTTCCGTCTTTCCGGGCAGTTCTCCAAAAGTTTTTTTTTCGCAAAAGCCTTCACCAGCCAGTAATGGACTACTTAAAAAATGAGCCATTTTCAATTGATGAATTAGCACACATTTTTCAGTATTATACTTTCACTATGGTTTTTTAATTTTATATTATATACATATATCTAATATTCTTTTTAACTATTCGCAGAAATATATGTTTATGAATTATCTATGTACTTACTTACCTACCAAAATATTACTACTGCTTCCGCTATATTTTTTCTTTTTATTTCTCATATTTTTCCTTTTACGTAGATATTTACACACATTGCTTTTAGTTATTTCACTTTCTACTAAATTTAATCACCTTTTAAATGAAAGAATTGCAAAATATATTTAACAAATTTGTTATGCACGCCTCGCCACAATAATTTTGATCAGCTGTTGTATTTATGAAAGAGCAGTGCTGCCAAAGCCAAAAATGTCAAGTGCCATTGAGAAATGCTGCCACATTGCTGGTTTTATCAATAATTTAATTTTTTTGTGGTTGTGGCAGTAAATTTTTATTTCAGTATTGAATTTCTAATGCAATATTGCCATAAATAGATGGACAGGAGAGCATTGTCCTTGCAACATTAATAAAAATATTAATAAAAATATTATTTTATTATTCTTAAGTGGCGAATTTTTTTTAGATAGTTTGGCTTTTTGTGGCTTTTCTAGCAGAAATCATATTATTTTTTATTAGAAAATTTTGTATTTTCTTATAACAAATCATGCTTGTAAATTTGCTCAAAAAATCGCATATTTTGTCACTTTGCAACACTACTCGTCATCAAATCATCACGGGTACATCAAATTTTCGCAATAAAAAGCCAACAAATTGCTATAGATATGCATTTCATTGGCTGCCATGCCATTCAAAATGCAAATTTGTGACTAACAAATTGACCAAATTTGCATTTATTGGCCCTCGTCGTGTAATACCACAAAAAAAAAAAAAAATTTGGAAAAAATAGCATCAAATAACAAAGGCCACTTTGATTTCCACTTTTTGGTCTAATGAAGTTTAAGTGACCGGCCGCAAAAGTAAATGGCTAACAACAATGGAAAAACAAACAAACAGATTATGGACAAAATGGCTAACAAATGCCAACAACAACAATAAAAACCAACAAACAAAAGCAAAAAAAAAAATCATCCAACAAACAAACACTGTAATGGAGAATATTTGCCTATAAAAATCAACTCTGTATTGTGTACGGGTTGATTGGCAACGCGCGAGAGGCTAACATGGAAAATGCGCGTAAGCGTTTGTAAACAAAGCAGTAATGTAAGCAAAAAAGCTAACAAAAAATAATAAAAAATGAAAAAAAAAAATTAAAAAATAGAAAAAAATTAATAAAGAAACGCTCGCCTCATGCAATGAAAAGCGAAAATTGAAGCCTGAAAACTGCGCTTTTTTTATTTTATTTTTATTTTTTTGGTTTTCCTTTTTCGCGCAATTAGACTGAAACGCAAAGCTTTACCACTGCGGGGCTAATGGGGTGGCAGTCGTAGCGGATGAGCTGCGAATTGACGCATGAACGAATGGCTGGACACATGCGATTACGTAGAATAACATGAAAAAAAATAATAGACTGGTCAGCAGCGATTTTCACACATATACATATACTCGTATATATGTATATATGTTTGTACATAAAAAATTCAAATTAACATTTGCTAATGCATAATCGTAAAAATACAACGCTGTGTGTGCGTTCGCAATTAGACATTGAACGCGCTGATTTCATTCTATAATTTGGCGGTTAATTTTCCAAAAAATATTCAGAAAATATGAAATCTTTTTTTCAATGAACTGTGTCAAATAGCATTAAATCAGCGCTGGTTGTATTAATTTTTTTTGCCATTTTTTAATTTTATTTTAGTATTTTTTTTTGTATGGCAATGTGCTTCACAGCACATTATTGGCTTCACTGCTTAGTTTGGGTTGCACGGCACTTGTTGGAAATTTGGAAAATAGTTTTTAGATAATTTTTCATAATTCCAAATAAGAATATATGTAATTAATATCCGTAGTATATACTCGTATTTGTCGATTTTACTAAGTGAATGTGCGCTTTTGAGCTTCCCATCAGCTTCGCTGTGCCCGAAAATCAAGTTTATTTGGCTGATGAAAGAGATTTCGATCCAAAATTGCCTTTTTTGTTTTATGTTAAAAAAAAATAAACATAAAATCTTTCCCGAAAAACAAATTAGTGACAACAAAAATTCGATTGATATGTCATTAAAAGACTGTTATTAAAAAAAAAAAAAAAAAAAAATAAAAAATAAAAATAAAAAAATAATTTAATTAAATATACATTTGCAGAAAAAGGAATACATTAGTTTCGAATCAAAAATGCTAGTTCTTAATTGTATTAAAACTTTTTACTAAATAACTTAAACTCAGTAATTAAAGTACTCATTTTAAAAATTATGAAATTATATTTTATAAAAATAAATAATTGTAATTAAAAATTAATATTAATTAAAAATTAAAAATTATTAAATTTGAAAATTATAAGTAAAATTTCTAATAAAATATATTACTTTTTTATTCAACAATTTTATAGCAATTTTATAGTTATTATAATCTGCCTGTCGTGATGCATATATTTTCCTACAGGGTATTTCCGCAAACAATTTGCATATGGTCTCATGCATTGGCAATATTTTATGATGGCAAATAAGTATAATAAATCAATTTACGGCATGAAATGAAAGGCAATTTTAGAAGCTTGTGCACGGACTCTACCCGTATTGAATTTGCCGTTGAGATTTTGCAATATTTTACTCATGAAGTTCGACCATATGAAAAATTAGATTGAAAAAAAAATATTAAAAAAGCAAAAAAATAAAATAAAATACAAATAAAATTAAATAAAAAAATCAAATAAAATAAATAAAAATAAAGAAAATTGAAAAAAATAATAATAAAATAAAAAAAAAATAAAATAAAATAAATATAATAAAATAAAATAATATAAAATTAAAATGAAATAAAATTTAATATAAAATAATTTTTTTTTTTAACGTGGGGAGGATAGAAAAATGCCTACAATGCCTACAGCAATGGTATGTGCCACTTGCAGGTTACTTGAAAACTCTCCTCTGAGGAACTGTCGCCCACGTTGGGATCACTTTCGCATTACTTCATTGTGGTGCTCCATTTTTCTTATCTTAACACTTAAATGTCATTACCTGCGTCCAGGTTTGGTTATTTTAACCGCAGTACGTTTTCTATGTAGTTTTTCACATTATTCCAGTTTTTCTCGTTTTGAAGCATGACAGTTATAATATTGTCGGCATTAATCGGGCCGACCAAACTCTGCAGACTACTTCGTTCTGTTTGCCAGCGTATGTATTGGAAAAATGTGTGTTCAGCGTCATGTTGCATGTACACCCCGGTGCTTCGGATTTCCCCAATTTATTCAGATACTTCCTAAAATATCCGTGCCCGGATAATAACTCTCCACGTTTCATGCTGGACCACTCTTTTATATTTTTGATTAGCCTTGTCGTACATCTACCATGATGTCCCTGCTCCCAATGAACTTGTCATTATTTCAAGGTATCGTTCTTTACTTTCTCTTTTGTGTTGGTGGTAATTGTCCCTGGTCTCTTTGGCCGATAAGTCGATGGGGGCGCTCCGCTGATTACCAACACGCATTTCTGCTTCGCCTGAAACTGTACGATATGCCGAAACTACTCTCACAGCAGCTGTGCGATAAACCTTTTCCATGGCTTTACGTCGGTTATTCTTCCTCAGTGTGTGTGTCCGTAGCTCTGCTCCTCAGACCAAGACATTCAGTGTTGTTGATATCAAAAGTTTCCGTTTTTCCTGTGTCGGTCCTCCTGTTTTGGCCATCACTTTGCTGAGTTGGAATGTTATTTTAGACGCCTTTTTCGCAACATGTTGGATTTGCGAGCAGTAAGTAAGCCTAGACTCCAGCCTCACACTCAAGCAATTGACAACCTTTTGTGTCCTTAGAGTCTCCGTCGTTGTTCTCATATCTATTTCCTTGTTAGTAATATTAGGTTAGTTTCCACAGTGGAAAGTTTAAGGCCTCTCGCTTTAAGCCACATTTTTGCTCTATCATCAAGTGATTATCGCGCCGATGTCGTCTGCGTTGTCTACTAAGTATGTACCTTCCGGCATTTGGAGGCATAATATACTGTCGGAACTGACATTCCAGAGATCTGGGCCGGGAATCGATCCTTGCGCTGCTTCTGACGTGACCTTTGAGTTGCGTGGCCCCTCAGAAGTTTTATACAGCACAATTCTGCCTTTCAAATAGCTCCTCAACATAAGGCTGAGGTATGTAGGTATTTTAAAGCTTTTTTCTAATGCTTCAGTCATATTTTTCCATTGAGCGCTGTTGAAATGTATTCCTTACGTCCTGGGTAGCTCAGTAAAACAACTCGTCTGTGTTTATGTCATCCTCTATGTGTTACTTCTAAACTCTTCATTTCGTGCTCGTATTGCCTGGGTGATAAGCCAACTGCCCTAGTAATAGCTTCTTCTGGAGGCGGTTTCAGCAGTCTTTCAAGAAAATAAAGTAAAATGAAATGAAATAAAATTAAATGACGTTTCTTTTTTCATATTTAATTAAACAGAGCTTTTCTGTTTCATATCGTGTTTAATTCGTTCGCGTTCGTTTGAGAAAAGCTTTCGAAAGCTTTTGATACACATAAATTCGTTCGCTTTCAATTTTCAATGAAAATTATGCCTCCGCTTTGGTTTATACTTTTTTCACTAATTGTTTCACGCTTCATAAATTTCTACTGCTTGTAATGTATTACCACAACAAAATTAACTGAAATAAAAATAAATAAAAATAAAAATAAAAAAATACACTCTTCACACTAATATTTTAATAATATGCGATTCGATGTGTGTTAAAAAGCCATTTTGATATATTGTTGAATACTTTTTGTCTTTTTTCGAATATTCTTTCAGTAATTTGTATTCATATTTTTATTCTATATTTTATTAATTTTTATTTTTTTTTAATATTTTTTTTTAAATTTCTCTAATTTTGGCTTAAATTATTTTATTTTCATTTTTTTAAATTAATTTTAGTTTATTTTGTTTAACAATCTAGTTGTAAAATTTACGTAATTATCTTAGTACATCCATATATATATATCTGTAAAGGGTGATCCATTTCGAGTTTCCCTACTTTTTTAAAGAAAAAAAACACAGAAAATTTAAATTTAATGGGGAATGTTTATTATCATTCGAAAGAAAATCCTTTGGCATCTATTTTTTGAAGATTATCTCTTTCAAATGTTGGCCGCGGCTACATCTCAGATGGTTTATCTGTTGAGTCCAATTTTCGATGACTCGTTCGAGCATTTCGACTGGTAACCGGCGAAAGACACGCGTAGTATTTTAGTCCAGGGCCTGAATGGAAGCGGGTTAATCCGCATAGACTTAAAACTTTACATATTCCCACAGGAAAAAGTCTAACGGTGCGATATCACACGATCTTGGTGGCCAATTTACCGGCCCAAAACGTGAAATTATCTGCTCACCGAAGTGTTGTATCAATAAATCCATTGATTGATGCGATGTGTGGGAAGTGGCGCCGTCTTGTTGAAACCAAATGTCGCGGAGATCACGTGCTTCAATTTCAGGCATCAAATAGTCGGTTATCATGGTTATCATCACAAATCACATTAAACCGTTGTTGTTTCTGGACGAAATGGCAGCTCCTGAATCTCTCCAGATCGCTCTTCGTCTCAAATGCGACAATTTCGCTTGTTTACATACCCATTGAGCCAGAAATGGGCCTCATCGCTGACGTCGGAACCCAAAACGTTGGAACTTCTAGGAACTTTTCAAGAGCCCTCAGAGCAAAGCTATGTCACTTGGGAAGGTCGAGCGGCTTCAGTTCTTGCACAAGCTGTATTTCGCAGACTTTCAATTTAAGATCTCGACGTAGAATGCGCCAAGTCGTTCCATACGTCAGCCCGAGTTGCTGCGAACGGCACCGAATCGACTCTGCACAGTCTTCGTGTACACTCTCAGCTACTGCGGTCACTGCGTGCTGGATGTGATCTGTTTGGTCGAATATTATCCAATAATGAATGCTGGGTCGCAAGATGGGTGATGGTGTTGCGAACAGTATGCTCAGTAGGCCGATTATGTTGACCATAAGTTGAGCGAAGCGCGCGAAACACATTCTTTACAGAACGTGAATTTTCGTAATAAAGTTGAATGATTTTTAAACGTTGTTCAGGTGTAAGTCTTTCCATGATGAAATGCCAAATAATACTGAACAAAAATAACATGACAGCTTGACACGACTCATGCGTGATCTGTCAAAATGAGGCTATTGAAAAAAGCACCTATACTTGGAGCACCCTTTATATGTATAGATGTTATTGGCCTCGCATTTATATTTCATTCAATTCTGTACTATTTGTTGAATTACATACATATCAAATAGCACAGATTGTACACAATGCACTGAATTTTAGTATACCATTAAAATTCTAATAAATATTTCTACATGTATTTATGAGTAATTTTATGTACTATTGTACATAGTTTTAGTCATGAATTTTTATGGCTTTAACTTGCATTTGGTAATAAAATAGTAGCAAGCTAAGTGATACTATCCGATCTAAGCACGATCTGTGCACGGTTCTATTATCAATAAAAATATTTACATATTAAATTACGCAAAGTCATAGATCTATGAACTTTCAAATCGAAACAATTCGAAAGCTTCACCAAACAACTTGAAATGTGATGCTGCGGAAGAGGTAGATATTATTTTCATATATATATATTTTTTTTGAATTTGCACTCAGCTTGCAACTATTCATACGCAAATATTTCCGCACAACAGATGTGCTTTGTAAAAAAAGGGGGAAAAAATAAATAAAAAAAAGTGAATATAAAAAGCAAAAAAAAAAAAAAAAAAAAAAATTTAAAATAAAATTAAATCAAAGTCAACAACAACTTCATTATGAATGTTTAAATTGATTTAATGGTATTATATAACAGTTTTTTTTCTCATCTTTATAACACTTTTATTGTCATTAAATATTCTCTTAACTTTATTTTTATTACTTTCGCATAATATCTTGTGCGCTATTATGCAATTCAACTGTTGACGTTTTCCATTATTACCCTTTCACACCACCACAAAGTGCTTTTTTCTCTGCTTGTTGTTGGGCCATTAAATCTAAATTTGTGGTAATCAAAAATTGTTGTTTTAGTTTTGTTGACCATTGGGTGACAGGTGTCACAGTACTTTGCAGGCAGGTTTAATGAACTCGTCGAGTAAAGGTACACAGTATGCATGTATGTAAATAGGAGTATGTTTGTATGCATGTAACATTGGTTAGGCAATAATAAATAATAGTTTAGCGTTGTAAAATTGCCTAAAATTTTGAATATTATACATAAATTTACTACTCTCTTTGTATAATTGTTTAAATTTAAGGTTGGAAAACTCCAACAAAGTAATTGCTTCAGATAAATTAACTTAATATTTTTAAGTAATAGCTCAGAGGTTACTTGCGTTTAAAATTGTTTATAATTATTTTAAGATTTATTAGAAAAAGTTCGGTGTTGAATTTTGGTTCTTCTATTTTTTATATATTTTTTTCTATTTCTGACTAATTTTTTTTTTTTTTTTGTATTTAATTAATTCTAATTAATTTAACACGTTGTCTGCCAACTACGAGTTATCTCGTCCTGTGTTTACTTGCTAGTTTTGTGTAGCTACGAGTTAACTCGAAATAAATCAGTGCTAATATCGATGTTTGGCTTCTGGGAAGAGATAAAAAAATCAAGGCTGACTTGCATGAACAGAAAATATATTAAAAATCGAACAAAAAACAATTTAATTTTTTTTTTTGAATATGAATCTAAATTTAAGAAATAAAATAATATATTATTGATTGTGAAAATTCTTGAAACAATTATCCACACAAAGGGCTGGCTTCTCATTACAGGCTGGACAGTAGAGACGAGTGGCTCGCCTTTTTATTTTGCTTGGGTACATATAAGGCATGGCTTCGTCGGACGCTGTTTTTTTCGGTGGTTGGTGGTAGACTCTCTAATTGATAGAGCTTTTGTAATCTAAATTTTGTCCGAACTGTTTGGATTTCTTCTCCGATCAACGCGATTACGAATTCTTCTCTGGTACTTTATCAGTTTTATTTTAGAAAAAGTTACGCACTGAAAAATTTTGTGAGCATTGTGTATGTGCATATATCTCTATAATATGTAGAGCAATCTTTTTGGACCATCTAATAGTCTTTCTTAGAGATGAGTAGTACGTACGAAAGCATTTGATCTGATCGCTCACTGCCTGACATACCATTATAATAATCTCGAATTATATTCGGTTTGATAGAAATTTTTCCATACCGAAACGGTTACCTCTACCATTTCAATAGCATGCATGTTTGAAATGGTTATGGTAAACATCTCCTGTGCCTTCCCATTTGCATACAGTAACAGGCCGCCAAATGCACTCCCCTTTTTTCAGTTTACTATTTACCACATCTCTTGGGTTTCCGTTTCTGTTACTTCGTAATATTCCAAACACATAAGTTTTTCGTGTATTTAGCAGTTTTGTAAGAGCAACAGAATTATAAAAATTATCCATGTAAACCGTGTATCCTTTATCGAGTTACTCCTCAAGAGTAAATGTAGAACAACGTCAGTAGTGTGACCTACATCATTTTCAGTTTCCTCAGATTTTCCGTTGTAAATCTTGATTTTTATTACGAGACCGTCGGACTCGCATAGTTCATACAGTTTGATACCATATTTGTGTTTTTTACATTTAAAGTATTGGTGTATGTGTTTGATGTATCCAATTTCCCATCAACATTTTCTTGGAAAATAAATAATTCAGGATCTATCTCATTCGCATTTGATGTGATGTTGCTTGGAAATCATTGTCATTATCTTCTGGTTCTGTATCAACTACCGGTTCGAGCGCGACTTCATCTTCACTATCACTTGACAGCTCAGAAGGTTCATAGTCGCTGCTGTCGTTACTATCCTCGCAAAAAATCTCGTCCATTTCTGAATCGCTTTGATTTGCCTAGTACTCTATTTTCTCGTTGAGTTAAAGGTCTTCTCCTTTTCTATATAGGGTTTTCGATAGTTTAGTTATAAAAATAATTATAAAACAAAAGCACAAGAACAATTTCTGAAATACTACTGACGTATATGGACGTGTATCGATGATTCAGATTAGCGAAGCGACAGGTCGATACCTGTCTGCGAGCGAATTAACGAATTGCGAATTAACTCGTAGTTGGCTTCAGCGAAAGGATTTCTGTTACAGAAGCCAACTACGAGATAATTCGTAAGAGATTTCTTTAAAAAAAAAACAAATTTTTTCAAATTATGATGAAAACTATGCACTAGAAATAGAATTTTAAATAATATAATGTGATCAAATCGTATTGCCATTTTTGGTCAGATTTTTTAAAATTGCCGCGGTAGTCAATGTGTTCATTTAATTTCTTTTTGAGTTAACAGCATTATTTGTTTTCTTTTTTTCAAAAATTAAGTAGTTTTATTTTATTTTAATTAATTTTGTTTAATTTCTTTTATTTTAAGTTATTTAAATTATTTTATTTTGTTTTTATATTATTTTTTATATTATTTTAGTTCATTTCATTTTATTCTATTTTTTAAATTTTATATTAATTTATTTTATCTTTTTTTCTTTTAATTTAATTTAATTTTAATTTAATTTAATTTAATATATTTTATTTTATTTTAATTTATTTGCTTTATTTTTTTAATTTTATTTAATTTAATTTAATTTAATTTAATTTTTTTAATTTTATTTTATTTAATTTAATTTAATTTAATTTTTTTAATTTTATTTTTTTTAATTTTATTTTATTTTACTTATTTTTTTCATTTTTTATTTTTTTATTTTATTTTACTTTATTTTATTTTATTTTATTTTTTAAATTTAATTTAATATAATTTTATTTTATTTTGTTTATTTTATTTTAATTTCAATTTTTATTTTTATTTCTATTTTAATTTTATTTTATTTTACTTACTTTTTTATTATGTTTTTAATTTTTTGAATATATTTAAATTTTTTATTTTTTAACATTATTTTTTATTTTAAATTCTTAAGAAAATTACTTATCAATCAGTTTAAATTTTATTTCCGCTTTATACTCTATTCGGTCACATATCAATCATGCTCTTAAGCACCACATAAGCGTCCCTCCTACTCGCTTGCATAGTTGACCTTTGTCGGCACAGCGGCAAAAAGTTTTCAATAGCAATTAAGCATTGATTTTATTTTATTTTGGTTTTTCTATTTTCGGCTAAAAACAATGAGTTAACAAATGGCTAAATGTAGTTAACTAATCCCATGGCCTAAAGAGATTTTTTTATATAAAGAAAAATAAAGTAAAAATAAATGATCGATAAAATGTAAACAAATACTAAATATATGAAGGGAAGCGAAAAATAGTTTTTATTAAAAGATTTAAAAATTAGAAAAATATTAAATAAAATAATAAAAAAAGGGATTTTTGTTAAATAATAATTGAAAATCATTCTCTAATAAGAATTAGTTCTATTGATTCTGGCTGTTAGAATCAACCGTTAATTATTGAAGCTGTCATTTTTCGAAGTGTTCTATTTCTACACATTCTAACCGTTTCTCTATTGCTTGTTATGTTAATCTGTTTTCTCATTGTTTAGTTCTTATTTTGCATATTTTAATTTTTAATTATTATTTTTTGGTCTTTTTTTCTCATTGTGTGTGTACATTTCAACTCAACAGTATGACCAATTCTCAGTTAAGTGGGTTAATGAGGTCAACAGCTATATTAGCTGTGAGCGACAACAAACCAGAGTAGCAATATTTGAAGCTGCAGACAATATGGGCTTTCGAGTTTTGAGCTCATTTGTATATGTACATATATAATTACAAATTGAAAGATAATTTTAGTGCAGAAAAAATAAGATATATGTTAATAAAAAAAATATAATAAAAAAAATTAAAAAAATAGGAACTTAAAAAATAATAATAAAAAAATAATAAAAAAATAAATAAAATAGAATTGAAATAAAAGAAAACAAAATAAAATAAAATAAATTAAAATAAAGTTGAAATAAAAAGTAAAATAAAAATAAAATAAAATAAAATAGAATAAAATAAATGGAAAAAAAATAAATAAAAAATATAACAAAAAGATAAATAAAAAGAATTAAAAAAATAAATAAATAAATCAGTAAATAAATAAATACAAAAAATAAATAAAAGGAGGAAAAATAATTAAATTAAAGTAAATAAAATAAAATAAAATAAATTAATTGAAATAAAATAAAATAAAATAAAATAAAATAAAATAACTGAAAATAAATTAAAATAAAGTTGAAAAAATAAAAGCAAACACAAATAAAGCTGAAATAAAAAATAAAATTTAAATTAAATGAAGTAAAATAGAATAAAATAAATAGAAAAAAAAATAAAAATTAAAAATAAGAAAAAAAAAATAAAAAATAAAAATTAAAAAAAATTAAAAAAAAAAATAATAAAAAAATAAATTAAATAAAAAAAGAAATAAAATAATATTAAAAAAAAATTAAATTAAAAAATGAAATAAAATAAAATAAAATTAATTAAAAAAAAATAAAATAAATTAATTAAAATAAAAAAAAATAAAAATAAAAAATAAAAAAAATAAAATAAAAAATAAAAAATAAAAATAAAAAATAAAAGAAAATTAAATAAGATAAATAAAAAGAATTAAAGAAAAATATAAAAATTTATAAAAAATAGGAAAAAAAATAAATAAAAAATATAAAAATTATATAAATATATATATAAAAAATAAAAAAATAAAAATAATAAAATTAAATGAAATGGCATTTCTTTTAAAATCTCCAAAAATAATATATACCAATTACAGCTTTTTTATTATCTATTAATTTGACGGGTGGAACGTATTACTAATAAATTTTTAATAACTTATTTGAAATAAATAGGTCTTAAAATATATAAATTCATGTTTTTCTCTTAATAAATTTAAAAAAAAAATATATATATAATTTGACATTATTTATTAATGAAATATTATTTCCTAATTTTCTTTGCAGTTCCGGTCGTCGGCAATTGGGCTCAAATGCCTTAGCGAGGTGAGTTAAAAGAGAAAAAAATTATGTAAATACCCAAAAAATACATGCACTAGGAATTTAAAATGAAAAAGAATAATTTCTTGTTAAAAAATTTTTTAATTAGCCAGCAATAAAATATTTAAAATAAAATAATCTAAAAAATTTAGACATTTATTTACCAGTTTTCACACTAAAACATCATATTAACTGTATTGCTATATATATTTTTTTATTTATTGCTGTAAAAAATGTAAATTTAATCAATTCACACACTTCGCTTGCATTGATTTAGCTAAAAGGCATTTATTTCATAATATATTTTGCTAACATTATAATATCAGAGCAGCAGTCGCCATCAGTTTTCTTCATAACAGTTTTAGAGCATTCATTTTTAAAGCCCATACTATGTAGAGGCACTGTATTTTACCCAAGCGAAGACACGTTTAAAACCAATTACCAGCGCATTTCAAACTGTGTTTTTTATTCTTAGCACATTTCAGTACTACTATAGCTTTGACACACACTGTCTTTTTAGCTATTGTGAATAACTGAATGGTTTTTGTCTTTGCTAAAAAGTGCTGAGCGATATGAGGGTGTTTGGTTGCTGAAATGCTAGCTATGGGCTGTAGTTACACAGTGCTTTCATTAGGACTGGTTGTGCTACCACTGGAGCCTAGTTTTAATTTTAATACATATTCATTTTCATCGTTCATTTATAAACTAATAAAACCTACATATGCTTATGAAACTTAAATATTTTTTTTGTTGAATTAACTTTTAGGTGAATTCACGCTTATAACACACACACACTTGCACGCACCCATACATAGCACACTTTTTTTAATTTACAAAATTTTTTCATTATTCAGTCAACTTTACAGATCATCAAGTTTCAATTCATCCGGACGCAGTTCCAATTGTGATACCACAGAAGACATGTATAGCGATATAAGTTTGGATAATGTGCAGGATTTGAACTATAAGGTGAGTGAAAAATTAATTATATTAAATATTTATTAGAAAAAAATTAATTTTACTTATAGAAACTATAAAAAATTGTATAATTTTATTTTTATTTATAATTTTTGAATTTTTATGTCAGCTGAAAACTTGCTTTCCTCCATTAACCCAACTTTTTTTTTAATATAAGTACACAGAATTGAGTTTTTTTGTGAAAAAAAAAAGATTATCAGAGCAGAATGTAGTTCACCTCTTTCGTTTTCTCATCTCTGCTTTCTTTAGCGGTTGTGATTGACAGCTACTCAGTCTCACTTTTGGCCACAGCAGAGTAAGATTTTTTTCCAGGTACTATAGACCGCTGTAAGACAGCGTACTGTGTTTTACTGTGCATATGGTGTTACTTCGTTTTCAGGCAGTTTCCTGTTATGATCCTCTGGGCTTGCAGCTTCTTCATCTACGGCTCGCTAGACCGCGGGGTACAAATCGTTGCGCCGTAGTTTTGACGGGTTGCTCAATTCCCTACTAAGCTGTTCCCAGTTATGTTATGCTGGTTAGCAGTTCCTACTTGGTTGCTGCCGCAATGATCATCCTTGTGGACGCCTGCTGGAAGCTGAGCCATCTCCCAGGCGCATTTGAAAGGTAGGAGTACTTGACTTTATGGACTCCAGGACGAGCTACCGATAGATCCTAAACGTCATTCACAGAGAGTCTGTCAAATAACTTTCTTAGCACTTTTCCAGTGAAGAGCGTAATCGAAAGATTGGTTCGAGATGTATTGCGAGACCAATAAAGGTTTTTACACTGTAGCAGACTAGACTCCTACCTATCTAGACTCGATTTCAATCTACTTAACGTATGTGCCGCTTCAAATGAGTCTCCGCATGACATTAACTTACGATTTGCATGTGAATTGAAGTAGACTCATCAGAAACCCGCCCTCCCTCTGGTCCAAATCTAGCAAAACAGCTCTTTTCCTGGCCCTTTTGATAGGTGACCTCGATGACATCGACAAATTTTGCCTACTCTGAAGCGTGGTTAGGCTTAGGGTGCCGAACACAGAAGGGTAAACACCTTTGTGGTTACTTATGAACGAATATACCATTCTCTCCTGGACAAAATATCTGCTAGATCCGATCTTCAGCTGCAATGGCAAAATCAGGTGGCACTTGGAAACCACGTGAAAGGTGGTTAGTTAGATCTAGCCATTCTTGATTGATATATGAAACAATCTCATGAGGACTCACGGCATGAGAATGAGTCGCGGACATGGACATGGGAGAAGAAAAGTTGGTAGAATACAGCTGTCGTAGCCCAGGTCCTAGTACAGCCCCATATCGCTTCTCCGGAAGTTTTAATTTACCTCGATTTCCTCACCGAATCAGCTTCAGCAATTTTTTAGCAAACTTCGATGCGTTTGAAGAAATTTTCGACCACTTTTTGACACATATTCGCGGTAACTCAGTCATAACGTGACGATTGTCGGTTTTCTAGTGCTCAAAAGTTGAAGGTTTATCCGCATAAACACTGTCTTTTGCGTAGCCCCACAAAAAGAGTTCAAAGATGTCAAGTCACACGATTTGGGTGGCCAATTGACATCGCTCAGTCGAGGTATTACGCGGCCCGGAAATTTCTTCTGTAACAAAACCATATTTGCTCGTGTTATGTGGTATCTTGCTGGAACCACATATTGTCCAAGTCGTGTTCTTCAATGGAAGGTAAAAATAAAATTCGGTTTTCATCCGACCATAACGCTCCGAATAGACAATGACAGTCTCGCTGTTATCGTTTTCAAAGAAGTAAGATCCGATCACACCTCCGGACCAAAGTGCGCACCAAACAGTAAGCTTTTTTTTTAGAGTGTAATGGCATCTCTTCATTTATTTGAGGTTACTTGGAGCCCCAATTGCGACAATTCGGCTTATTTACGCATCCACTGAGTGAGAAATGTTTGCTCTTTGGCGCCAGTTGGAAATACCAAGTGATACCAAGTCGCTCTCCACCTGATCCTTCCAACGGAGTGGAGGTCTTCCTCATTCTCTGCTTCCACCAGCAGCGGACGACATGACCTAGCCAGCGTAGCCGCTGTCTTCTGATTCGCTGAACTATGTCAATTTCGTCGTATAGCTCGTACAGCTCATCGTACCATCGCTTGCGGTATTCGCCGTTGCCTACGCGCAAAGGAACATACATCTTCCGCAAAAAATTCTCTCTCAAAAACTCCTTAAGCCGACTCATCAGCTGTCGATATCGTCCAGGCTTGTGCACCATATGCCAGGACGGGAGTGAGAAGCGACTTGTTGAGCTTGGTTTTGGTTCGTCGAGAGAGGACTTTACTTTTCAATTGCCTACTTAGTCCAAAGTAGCGCCTGTCGGAACGAGTGATTCTGCGTTGGATTTCAAGGCTAACATTGTTGGTGTTGTTAATACTGGTTCCTAGACAGACGAAATTATCTACGAATTTGATGTTATGACTGTCAACTACGACGTGGGAGCCAAGTCACGACTGCGATGACTGTTTATTTGACGACAGGAGATATTTCGTCTTGCCTTCGTGCACTGCCACACCCATTCGCTTCGCTTCTTTTTCTAACTTGGAGAACGTAGAACTTACGGTGGTGCGGTCGTTATGCCCAATTATATGGATGAGGTGTGAGTCCAAGTGCAAAATACGTCATAATGTGACGTAAAAAAGTACCAGCTCTTGCGAAATAGACACATTCGGGTCTTCGGCTAAACTTTCACACTCACAGCAGCGACATTTGAGGTGGAATGAGCAAAACGATGATGCACAGACCTTACCGATTTCTTTAAAATTTTACCAATTTTGTTTGAGTAGCTGTCAATATCTTTTTTTAATGCAAAAAAATGTTTATACTTGACCTTATGACGCTAAACTCCAATACAATTCACCGACCAACCAAAATATATAGGTACAATCTTTGCCATCAACGACATCGAACGCATGTCAACAACCTTTCAACGACGTCAGCCGCCCTTTCACTTGCGCCTGCCACTCTCATATCGTGGTTATTATTGCTCTGGCTGGCGCTAAAAGCTATCACATGTCGGCCCGTCTGCCCGTCTGCCCGACTGCTCGTCCGCTTGCCCGCCTGACCGCCTCATTAAATTATAAATTCCTGAAAAATTATACAATCGTCAATCATCATGCAAAAAGCGCCCCGCAAAAAGGTGCAACCCGAAGGGAGAGAGGACCACCACAGTAAGTAGTGAAGCGGACAAAAAGTGCATGAAAAATATTCAAAGCTGCCGCAGCACGACTTTTCGCGCATTTTCCATTTTCCATTTCACCTTCGCAGTAGGTTCGTAGTTAAATTGCGCAAAAATAAAGCAATAAACGCGTATGAATGAGCAAGCCGAGCGAGTTGTGCTTTGCTTTGCGCCGGCATGAGTAAGTAAGTAAGTAAGTAATATGGCAACGCTGGCGCAACCAATTACAATGACCTTGAGGCAACACGAAGTGCAATTGCTGCCAATGCTGCCAATTATTCAACATTTCTTGGCACTTAAATTTGGTCTTTGATGTGAAGTTTTCTTTTATTTTTCACTAATTTCCTTTGACTTTTATTGCCATTTATCGTTTATTGCGCTGACTGTGAGTGAGTTTTGTGATTGCGATGTGAGTTAGATGGCGGCGTTGCGCATGCGCAGGTGAAATTGCCTTACTTGAAGGCTTACCACAGTTGCCAAGCCAAATAGGCTAAGCGTTAGCATTATATATTTTTTATTATTAGTTTTTTTATTATTATTTTTCTTTCTTTTTTATTCCGCAAATGGTCCGCTCGTCTCCCGCAGCAGCTTTATTTCGTTTCAATTGCTATAAGCCTCACGTCATCAGCCTCGTCATCATTGATACGTTCGGTGTTTGTCGTTCGCGCATTTTTGATTGATTTATGCAATTTCGCTACGCTATTATTTATTGCGTTTTCCCTTTTCATAACGCGCGTCTGACTGCCAATAAAAGTTTAATGCTTTAAATGTCTTTAGGCAAATTTTCTTCACATTTCTTCAAGCCGCGCTGTTTTTCTCAAAGTTTTTACTTCGTGTCGTGTTGTTATTGTTGTTGTTGTTGTTGTTGTTGTTGCGGGTATTATATTGCAGCATTGCATTCAGTCCAACGTGGGAAAGAGCGCAGACTCAGTTAGAAATTTCAGAATTTTTTTTATGCATAAATGCAAAGTGGCAGCTAAAGCGTTTTGAAAGCTTCATTACACACTCAATCACTCAGTATTTGTTGGTATGTGAAAGCTTAGTAGATGCGGGAAAAAATATTATTTTTTGAGTAATAACAATTTTATTAAGGAAGTTGTTGCATAATCATCCACTGTTCATTGAAAAATTATGGCAACTATTTTGCAGAAAAACTACAAAAAAATAAAAAAAAGCTCAAATAATCACAATTCCAGTAACATCTGCATTGTATTTTTGCATCTCGTTGACTAACAGCATTTATGAAATTATGCAAACATAGTCGAGTGTAGTCGTGTCTACTTTTCACAGTTTGACGCTAACTGGGGAGATAAATTGAGTCCAAAGCAAGCGGATTTCACGTGGAACGTTTCTTCTGTGCTCTCCTTACTCTTATCCTTTTCAAAATCTTCTCTCTCATTCATTCTGGCGAATTTGTCTTGAAAATCTCTGTTAGTTCGATTTTTACCTTTTATGCCCCTTTTCCTCCTTCATTATGTTTTTTATGTTATGTTGGTTTTAGTCCACCACGAAGTCAAACTAGGGCCTTCTGCATAGACTCTTTCCAACGAAAGGGATATCTTCTTTTTTTACTTTCGCCGGCGGTTACTGCATCGAATATTCTCAAAACTTAAATAAAATTATCACCAACCGGGCAAGATAACTTAGCCTGCTGTCTCTTATTTCCCGCTCCATGCTAGCCGGTATATGATACTTTTTTCATAAGAAGAGTTATTTTATGGTGTGAGTTTGGGTAGATAAAGGTTAGCTGAGGTTAGGTGGAAGTGGCTGTTCCCAAAAAAAAAAAACCACAAGAGTACCATTTCCCGAACGCTAGAGAATAATTTTGTAGTTCCTTAAAAGTGCCTAGATTATACAACCTTCTCCACCAGACAACTATGAAAATTGTAATTCGATAAAATCCCAAGCCTTACTGCCCAGTCAGAACTCCCATCGTGTAAGATAGTTTCGGGCTTGTGGTGTAATTGAGTTTATTTGACCCTCCGCGGACCACCTTGTACCAGAAGGATCTTACAACAGCGTCTACACGCGAACTGCTTATTGGAAAAGGATCTCCTCCCACTAATTCAACTGTGACTCGGTAAAATTTTCATTTTTAAGCTGTAAGCTTACGCCACAGACAAGTGATAGCATTCGCATACAACACGAGGAACTCATCATGAGTGAGCCCAGTGCAGTATTAGTCGCTTGACTCTCTGAGTAAATGTTGGCCCTCCTTCTCCGAAGCACTGTTTCCACCGCTTCCTTAATAGCAGCAACTTCCGCCTGAAAATAATTGAAACATTGGGCTGGAAGCCGAAACCTCCCATTGATAAAATAGTTTTCTACAAAACTACAAAAAACTCATCACATGTGAAGCTTCGAACTTTTCGCCAAAAGGCTTTTTTTTCTGCAGAAATGGAGTTTCCACACTTGAGCCATCCAAAACTCTCTCTCAAGACCCTCTGGAAATAGCTATGTGCTTTGAAGCAGCATCCGAAGGTAACATACTAAATATGACGTTAAGCGTCAAAGTAGTTCTGGTTCGAAAATGCGCCACAGTTGTTAAAGAGAGTCGTACGTTGGGCGATTTCCAGCTGCTTACCTAGTTGAACTCTTCTTTCCTTCACAAGAAAACTTCATAAAGCAAGCCAGACCATATTAATGTAGATCTAATGCCTTACTTTGGCAGAAAGGCTGGAACAAGAACTCGAGCTGTTTGCGCCGAGTAATACTGGCGCAACTAAGGTCTGAATACTGTAGCATATTCGACTCATACTTAACCATGCTCGATGCCGACACACCCACCCAACGTAAGACCTGCATGCAATGAGGACCCGCACTTCACACTAATCACCTCTTTGCATGCGCAGTATAACTTAGTAGTCTAACACCCTCTGGTACCAACCCATCGAAGCAATTCCTTTGTTGGAACTTTCTTTAGATGAGCTCCTGTTACTAAGCGGGACTAACTAGCCGCTACAAGAACAACAGAAATACTCTCGGCAATATAAAGCATCTTCTTGATGTTTGTCTTCTCGGAGATCTTCCGGTTCCGAGATTTTATATATACTGGTGAAAATTTTTTTAGTTTTGGGCCGCATTTCAAAGCTAAAACATCAAATTTTAGTAAGAAATAATCAAGTTGAAAATTTCTAGGCAGTAACCTGTTCTGCTGTTCCTGTTCTACTTTCTACTTTCAATCCAATCTACAAAGCACTTTAAAAAACTAAAAATATGCAAAAACCAAGCGAGGAAAAAGTAGAAATATATGTTTTAGTATCGTAATATGCAAATTAGAAGAATTCGTTTCATTTGTTCACTGTTATAGTACTTCTCAACCGGATTATGGA
This sequence comes from Neoceratitis asiatica, assembly GCA_030068015.2. NCBI lineage: Eukaryota > Metazoa > Arthropoda > Insecta > Diptera > Tephritidae > Neoceratitis > Neoceratitis asiatica. The sequence goes on from CM061526.1 coordinate 16,120,149, forward strand.
GCTGAATTTACTTACATTTAGAGCCTTTTCCATTTTCCATTTATATATAATGAAATATAAATTTGAATAGGTAACTGTAAATGTTGTAGTATTAAAAATTAACAATTTTGAAAACACCTAAATTACATATTAATCAACAATTTAGATACGCTTGTACTTGAATTCAAGCAACAAAGCGTGTAAATGCGCAAATTTTGCCGCCAAATAAATTGGCAAACCTTCAATTACAAACACTTTTTTATTTACTTAAAGATTAGTTTCAGCATTTAGTGGGGTAAAACTTGAAAATCATCATGCTGTGGTGCTATATCTAGTAACTTTTTTATTTGTTTTTATTTTTTATTTAAACAAATTTTTTTTGTGTTAATTTTTTACTATTTTTTTTTATTGATTTTTCAATTTTCTTTTTATTCATTTTTTATTTTTTTTAACTCAAAAGCAAAGCAAGAAGTGTAAAATCACGGCTAAACAATTGAATTTGCAACGTAAACTGATTTAACGGTATTTTTTTTGATCTCACATTTTTTTATTTTTCTGTTTCTTCTTTTGTCTAGTTACTTTATAGGTTAGTGGTCTGGTTTTTGCAATACAAAATTGGGCACAATTATTGTGAATGATCTCTCTTTCTTAGTGAGTAAAATGCACTCAAATCACTGCTTCTTCTTCTTTTAAATGTGGTAAAAATTGAAAATTAAATTTCAAAATAGAAAATATAAAGAGTTAAATATGAAATCAACCAGTCACAAAAAAATTGTGACACACCATAAATTTCAACACATTTTATTCATGTAAATAACATTAAATGCACTTCCTTCCTGCCAATTGTCGTCATATTTCGCAATATTCCTTTAAAATCCAAACGCGCACGCACGTCAACACACACTTCCTTTGCATAAAAACAACAACAATCAGCGACAATCATAAGAAAAATTATGCAATTTCAAGCATTACCCACCACCACCACACACCACCACCATACCATACCATACCACACGCGCTGCATGCTAAACCGTAACGCACAGTTGGCAACGCCGCTGCTCATGACAGTTTTCTTGTGCCGTTGCCTTGCGCCTTGCGCTTGGCAATTATTAAACAATGCTTTTTGGCATCATAATTCAACACTTTTTGCGCTGCAACAGCAACGGCCGGATTGTATTGATGCAAAAGCTTGAGGACAGACAGGCAGACAAAAAAAAAATTGAATAACAATAATGAGGAGAACAGTGAACAACAACAATAACATTAAGTGGTAAACAGACGCACGTCACGCACTGCTTACGCAGGCATTTATGTATGTAGTTAAGCATGCCATTTGTATGGTGGGCACGCGTTGGAAGTGGGTAAAAAATAAGGAAAAAAAAATGTGAAATAGTAAAAAAAAAAAAAAATTGAAAATATAAAAAATTAAAAAATAAGTAAGAAATCGTGTAAATAAAAGCAAAGTAAAAATTCTCAACTAAAACATACAAAAACAATGCGCTTCAAGTTGAATGCGCTTTCTGACTATTCTTAAGTTTCTTTTTGATTCTACACATTTCTGTTTGGCTTACATAATTAAAGTTTACTAATGTTGCTTTTTTATTCAAATTTAATAAAAATAAAAAAAATATTTTTTAACTACATACTTACGCACATCTAATTAAAATGCCATCAACTTCATCATAACATTTCCCTTTTCAGCAAGCGTAAAGCGAATCTACTTTTTTCCTATGCTTTTTACTTGCAAGTCGTGCACAGCAGGATGTCGAGACAATTTTTAATACGAATACAATACTTTTGTACATACAAAGTTTTTATTTAAATGTATGTATGTATGTATGTCTGATAAATTTTTGTATGTTGGCATTGTTTACTTAAGCGGAAGCGCATAAGTTTGCCGCCTGTCCGTTTTTTTGTTTTGTTTCGTTTATTCCCGTTGTGCACGTGCACTTGCATATATGTAGCCAATTAATTTGTTATATGTACTAACATAGGTACTTATATAAAATTTTTTTACCGTTATTTTATGACAATTTATTAATCCGTTAAGTATTTATTTAAGCACATAATTTCCCTTCTCAATTTAAATTGTGATTAAATTGAGAAATATTATTTTTGAAAGTTTTTTTGTTGAATAAAAAATTGGAAAAAACAAAAAAAAAAAAATAAAAATAAAAAATAAAAAAATAAAAAAATAAAAAGAAAAAAATAATGGAAAATTTCCATATCCTAAATTTTTTGGGCGAGTATATTTTGGATATCAGCAGCAGCATTGTATGTCGCAGAGTGGTGGAGTGTGAGGTAAAATCATTCCCAGCCATCAATCATTTCTAGCGTTGGTTGACATCCGCCACGCTGAACTACAGATGATGGCTGAAGGCATCCTATCAACAACATTTCTATGTAAAATCCACAAAGCCTATCTGCGCGTGGAGTACGATCCCTGGGCATGAACCAAGTCTAAAGTAAGCTTTATTCCGTAAGAACTTTGTGTCACTTACATTAATCAAAATGTTTTTAGGCCCTTCACCCCCTGCGGGTTGGGGTTTCAAGAATTTACTCGCGGTGAGGCATGCCTGTTGTAAGAGGCGATTAAAATCCGATAGTTCTTGCGACAGTCGGGTCTTTATACCGGAACGAAACGGATTTTTATTCAGCCAAGGACTGTCACTCCCGCAATATTCCCTGAAGCCCAATTTGGAGAATTTTCTGCGGTTACAACAACAACAAAAACAACATCGCCATTCAATCTCACCTTACAAATCTTTGAAAAGCTCTTCGAGATGTTATATACGCCAAAAGTAAGCGCCGCATAGTCTCTCGAGGAATCAATGAGACCACCCTTAGACTAGATACGGCACTCCGCGGTATAATTGAGTGTATCGAAAACGAGCTTGTCGTGAAGGAGTCCACACTTGACATTTTTCTAGATATAAAGGACGCTTTTAACAGCATTGTTTTTGAATCTGTAAAAGAAACCCTTCAAGAAATGAGGTTTAAACAGCCTACAATGAAGCTTGTGGAGTCGCCCGGAGAAACATAATTATTTTCGCTGAGATAAGTAGAGCCTGTATCACCACAACCAGGAGTTTTATCCCCAATGTTGTGGTGTTTCACAGTAAACGCGCTGATTCAAAAACTGAACAGCACGAGTTGTGGTGCGGTGACCCTTAGGTAGACACTGCACTAAAAGCGCTAGGAAATCACCTCCAAATTCAAAGAGATCTACTTCAAAGCGTCCTCTACATTGTAGGGAACTCGTGCTAGTACAGTGTACTGTAAATCAGCAAAGCGAAAACCGAAGTCCTTTTTCCAGGACCACTATCCTTTAGGGCATCCCTACTTAAAGGTATGGAGATCACTCTCTCTACCGCAGTCAAATATCTCGTCATAATCTGAGATAGCTAACTCAATTGGAGCCGTAACACTGCAGAAAGGTCGCAGAAGGCTGCACTCTAAGCTTGCGAGGCGACCACTGGCAAAAGATATGATCTCAAATCAACGGTAGTCAGACTACTATAGCGCACTCGAAAAAAGTCTTTTCAGAAGCAAACTAGAGTTAAGAGTGGATAATTGTATCCACAGAACAGAAGCTCTACTATTGAACGCCTTGAACGACAGTAAACTGTACGACTGTAAACTGAACGACTGTAGCTTTCCTCGCTAGGTGAGATCATCCTGTGTCTGCTGATCCACGGGTACTAACTGCATTTTTTAACCTCACTCAGAAATTTTTTGTAGAAATACGATGGCAATGCCTTGTAAATAAACCCAGCAGTTGAGTGCCTCTACATAACGCCTTCCTGTCCAACTTTAGGGTTCATTTTAGTAAAATCTGTAAAAAAAAATGCGCAGAGCTTTGTCCGCAAGCCGCAGTACTTTCTTCCAGCCATTCGTCTCCTTTGTAGCTATCATTAGCTCCCCTATCCAGACATGTTATTTTGTTCGTAGCTTTTCATCATACTAGAGCACCGTAGAGGAGTATTGACAACGAAAACCCAATGCAAAAAACAGGTGAGAGACTCAGGTACAATCCAATATCACACATTGAGCCTTGACGACAACTTGCTTTCGAACGGAATTCCCAAGTATTTAATTTGTTTTGTCAGTGTTAACCCTAAGTCTCACTCGATCCAAGTGTCTGATTCACGAAATATTAAAGGATTGCAATGCATTTACTGCTCTCTGTGACTGAAATGTCATTCGTGTGGGTTGTAAGCTGGCTGCTGCCTCGTCCAACATCAACAGCAATCTATTGGCCGCGATAGTCCGACAGAGAGGTGATAACATGCTACCCTGTGGTGTTCCTCTGTACCAATTCTACCTCCAGACGTGCTGTGCTTTAGCTACAGAGATATGGAGAGAAGCTATAAGGCTGTCTAACTTTATAGACATGGCATGACCACACATATACTGCTCGATGAAGAATACTTTGGTATTTCTTTTTCAAAACTGTCACCTTAAAAGAATTTACCGAAGAATAAGCCGCCTTAAGGTCAAATCACATGATGAATTAGCAAACCTGATCGAAATTGGATCGGAAAAGGTCACGAGAAATGCATTATCTCAAAAGACATTATACATATCGAAGGAAAGGAAAGTCCGCGTGGGCTGCAAACGCTCAGTGGGTACGACCTGATTCCAAGTGTCTCCATTCCATATTGGAATATTTAAGGACCCACAGCCATATTAGTCCTCGGCACGGAAACGCGTAACACTTCGATCTAGCTCCACCTCGAGACAACGATCAAGGACCATTTCTATATCACTGACTACTGACCTTAGCTGGTTAATCACCCGACAACTAACGGGATTGCTACATAGCATCCATTACCATTCAGTACCTAGACTAGGTTTCAGTCTGAAGATTTGCGACGACCAACCTAACCTAACTCTAAAAGAAAGTAAGAATTTTTTTTTTCTGTTATTTTTTTTTTCAAATTTTCAAATACCTAAAACTATCCATGCTTAATTTAATAAGCAATAATATCGATTGTCACAGAAATTTTTCCAACATCCACCTATTCACTTTTTTTTTGCGATATGGCAACAATGTAGCGGCTGTAGTTTTTGCATTTGTTGTAGTGGGTAGCAAATTTGCCGCCAACTCGATTCTTATGCCAATTGAATTTTGCAGCAAACAAAAAAAAAATCGTAAGTTTACACACCAACACAGCTTTTTTCTACATAATATCAGCCACACATACACACACACACACACACCCACCGGAGGCTTACAACTGTGGCAATTTATTCGTAACAACTTTTTTGCTGCTAGCAATTCGCCTACAATCAGCTGTGTTTTCATATTACGACAGCAGCGCCACCAGTCCAACGGCAACAAAAACAAAGTAATGCAATTTTTTTCTACTTCTTCGGATTTTTTTGCGCCTTTTTCAGTGCATTTTTTGTGTAGGAAATTTTTTTCTCGCCACATTTTGCAATTCTGTTTGTTATTCTAATACGATTATTTCACAGTTCTTTTTTCTCGTTTTTAGTATTTTATTTTTTATTTTTTTATTTCAATTTTTTTTTTTTTTTTACCTATATTTCACTTCCATTTTCTTACCGCCTGTCGACGTTTTGCATAATTTGTTTGCAGGCGTTCTTTCCTATTGTTTTGTTGCTCTCTTTTGTTGTTATGCCAAATCGGGCCATGCTCAATTGTTTAAGAAAAAAAAAATTAACTGTAATACAAAAATCTAATGAAAAATGCAAGAATGGAGGACGCAATTTGCGCAAATTGCTAAGTTGTTTTGCTTTGTATGGCTCACGTGTACTGCTATCGTACTTACGCTTGCTGCTATTGTGTGTGTGGGTGACAAAGCCGTTGCTTTGCCAATGCTTTGCTGGTGGGTGTTTAAGTAGTTGGCAACGCTATGCTATGTTAGTTGTGCAGGCGTCGATATGCATTTGCCATGTCAGAGTTAATTTTAAATGAATTTTTAATGTAAATTATAGAGATTTTGTAATATTTAAATTAACAATTAATTGTGCATGTTGTTAAGAAAATTACCTTTTGTGCGCAAAAGTGTTATTTATTGATATTAAAAAAATTATTATAATTGGAAAAATAAAAAAAATAAAAAAATTAAATAAATAAAAAGTAAGTAAACAAACATGTAAAAAATATAAAATTAAAAATAAATAAAAAATAAATAAATATAAATAAAGAAATGAAAATAAATATTTAAAATAAATTATAAATTAATAAGCCAACATTTCTTTTCTTTAAATTTAGAATAAATTAAACCAATTTTTTTATTAAATATACGTGAATATAGTTTTATCGCCTCGACCATTATAATAAAAAATTCATTATTATATACATACATTTTTTGTAATAAAATAAAATAAAATATGTGTATATATTTATTTAATACCAATACATACATATATTGTAAAAGTTTCACTTGTTGTCAATAACTGTTACGACGTAAAACCAAATAAAAAAACATAACCTGAAACCAGATGGAAAAGCAAATATGCATAAACCTGTTCAATGTTAAGAAAAAATATGCAAAAAATAGTAAAAGAATGAAAAACTAAACTAAATTGGCAAGGCCGTTCAACGCCATAGAAAATCGAAATTTTTACCTGGAAAACAAATGTACTTATATGTGCATGTACGAATTATGCCCCTGAGATCAAATTTAGGAAAGTGAATGTGAGGCAAGTGTGATACAAAAAAATATATAATTTAAAATAAAAGGAAATGAAAAAAAAAAAAATAAAAAATAAATAAAAATATAAATAAAAATAAATAAATAAAATAAAATAAAATAAAGTAAAACAAAAAAAATCAAATAATATTATATTAAATTAAAAAAAAAAAAAAAAATAACTAAATAAAAAAAATAAAAGTAATTAAATTAACAAATAATTAAATTAAATAAAATGAAAACAAAAGTAATAAAACAAAACGAAATAAATTTAATAAAATGAAATAATAAAAATTAAAAAAAGAAATGAAATAAATAAAAGAAAAAAAAAAATTAAAATAAAATAAATTTTTTTTAGAATAAAATAAAAAATTTAGAATAAAATACATAAAACGAAATAAAATAAAATAAAATTAATTAAAATAGAATAAAAATATAAAAAATAAAAAATAAAAAATTAAAAATTATATAAATAAAAAATTAATAAAATAAAATAAAATAAAATAAAACAAAATAAAATAAAATAAAATAAAATAAAATAAAATAAAATAAAATAAAATAAAATAAAGTAAAAAAGTAAAATAGAATAAACATTAAAATAAGTAAAAAATAAAATAAATTACAATAAAATAAAATAAAATAAAACAAAATAAAACATAATAAAATAAAATAAAATAAAATCAATTAAAATTATATTAAATTAATTTAAATAAAACAAATAAAATAAAATGAAATAAACTATAAATATTAAATTAAATAAAAAATAAATAAATAGAAGGCATTAAAAAAATAATAAAAAACTTTAAGAAAAAAATAAGATAAAACGAAGTATAATAAAAAATAAAAATTAAAATAGAAAAAAAAAAATAAAAAAAAAAAAAAAAATAAAGTAAAATAAAATAATAAAATAATAAAATAAAATAAATAAAAATAAAATAAATAAAATAAAAATAAAAAATAAAATAAATTAAAATAAAATAAAATAAAATAAAATAAAATAATGCAAATTAAAAAATATAAAATAAATAAAATTAAATAAAATAAAATAAAATGAAGTTAAATAGATAGTATAAAATACTTGGCAAAGCAATTAAATGTACATCATCTGCAGTTGAATTTTCCTCGCACAAACCATTAGCAAATTTTTTTAATACCACTTGCATCTTGTTGCTGCAATTTGTGTATAAGTATGCGAATTGCATAGCTTTGCAACAGCAGCAACATTAGTAGCAATTGCAACATCACAATTGCATTTGCTAAAAGGCAATAAGATGAATGAGTGAACAAATCTAGTGATTTTGTTAATTTTATTTGCCGATATGCCACTACATCTGGTCAAAACTACGCAGCTGTGCAAATTAAAAGTAAATTTTAAGTTTAGTTAGTGAAAAAGTGAAAAAAGTAATATATGTTATTTATTATATTGTAAACTAAACTAAGAAAATGTTTCACATTGTGATTATTTTTATGGAAGTCATAATTTCTGTCAGGGTTTTCCACATGTAGAAAATAAGATTTAATTTGTAAATATGTATAATTATATATATATTTTTTACTTATTTCCTAATGTTTACATTTTTTTATATAATTTTCACCTTCATCCACTGCTAATTGCAGCGACCTAATTATTTTCTAAGCTCTCGTGGTGCAATGCACATGCATACATATGTACATTTGTCTTTTCTGAACCATGAGAATGTCACATTAGTACAACTAATTAATTTACTTACATTTTATTTTGTTTATGTGTCGGTTTTCTTTTTATTTATTTTTCTTCTTATTTTCAATAATTTTTCCTTAAGTCTCTTTTCTCATTTACTAAGTATACTTGACCTAATCAATTTGTTTCATACTAAAAATTTGTATTTTGCTACTTTTCTAAAATTTTTAACTTTCTTCTACGTTAGTTCGTTTGCTCCTAAGTAGATTGTTAAGCCCAGCCAACCAACGAATAATGAATGACTTGCAAGTAATTAATCGTCAGAAACTTCTTACTACTAGTTTCCTTGGTACGAGTAATTATTTACAAAAAAAAAAAAATATTGAAAAAATAATAAAAATTAAAATATAAGAGAAAATAAAATAAATCTATATATATATATATATATATATATATAAGAAAACTAAATAAAATATTGAGGAAATATGATTTTAACCTCTTAATACCTACTAGAAAATATCAAATATTGATTAATTACAATTATCGCTTTATTTAAAACTGTAAAAGAAAGTGTGAAATTCATATTTATATCATTCTTCGAAGACAATAAATATGTATTTATTACAGTTAATTTAGTAACGCAACATCCGTGCTTTTTTTAATTCTCTTCTAATACTAAGTTTGAAAAACCAACGTTTGGTAGAATACACTAGCGAATAGTACTTGAGTTAACACTAAGCATATCTTTAGGCGCATTTACCTTTAAGTAAATTTATTGAAAGGTCACTTACATGTAGAAAAGTCTGCTTACAAGCATAAAAGTGTAAAGAAATGGCAACTGATATAGATCGAAAGAAAATGTAGACAATACTTGAAGGTTTCTGCAAATGTATTTCAAGTCATGACATACTTTTGGGCGCACCGAAGCAAGTGTTTCACTTAATACTTGGTGTGCACAGACATTCTTTTTATTGATCTTTTCCTCAATAGGAAATATAGAATGGAAAATGCACTTTTTGCATATTTTCCAGAGGGCTCTTTAATTATCTGAAAATATTTGAAATATATAAATTTTCTTTTTACAAGAAAGTACTTTTATTAAAAAAAATTAATCTCGAAAATAAAATCTAAAATATAGAAAAGGAGAATCTCTACTAAATTTCATATTTAAAATTAATAAAATTGAGCATCAGCTTCGTAAATTATATAAAATTATAATAAACGCCTAATTGTAGGCAGCAGTTTTTCCATGTTGATTTTATATTACTTGGTGAGATGAATAAAAATAATACTAATATTTACGATATTTTGATTAAATACGTTTTTATTAAACTATTTGGTTAAAATAAAAAAATATATAAAAAAATAAAAAATTAAATATAAGAAAATCCATTACATAACATTAAAAAGAAATAAAATAGAGGAAATCAATTTAAAAAAATAAAGTAACATGGAAACGAAAAAAAAATGAAAAATGAAAAAAATTAAAATAAAATAAAATGAAGTTAAATAAAACTAAATTGAATATAGGAAAACGTATGAATTAAATTAAAAAACCTACATATAAAAAGAAAGAAAGATATTTAAATTTTTTTTTAAATTAATAAAATATGTAAAATAAAATGAAACTAAATAAAAAAATTAAAAAAATAAATATGTAAAATAAAATGAAACTAAATAAAAATAAAAATAAAAAATTAATTAAATAAAAAATATACATATAATTAAAATATAAAAAATACAAAAAAAAAATGGGATTGGAAAAAACAACAAAATTAAATGAACTTAAAGAAAATAAAAAGTTTAACTTAATAAATATAAGTATAAAAATAAAATAAAAGTAAATATAAGTATAATAAAAAAAGTAAAAAGTAAAGAAATTAAATTTAAAAAATAAAAGAAAAAAATTAAAAAAATATGGAATTTAAAAATAATAATTAATAAAATTATATTGTATTAAAAAATAAAAGATTTAAAAACAAAAATAAAAATTTAATTACTTTAAAAAAATATAAAAAAATAATGAAAACCATTTATTTATTTAATATAAATATAGACAAAAATGATAATAAAGAAAACGAGAAAAATAGATTAAAGAAACGAAAAAATAGTAATAATAATAAAATCAAATGAATTAAAAAAAAAATAAATAAAAATCAAAAAAAAATAAGATAAAGTAAAATGAATAGAGTAAATAAAATTAAATAAAACTAAATTAAATGCAGAAAAAATAAAATAAAACATTAATTGAATTAAAAAAGCTACATTAAAAAGGAAAAAGAAAATTATAAAAAAAGTAATATAAAAGAAGTTGAAAAATAAAAATAAAAAAGTAAGATAATTAAAGGAACTAAAGAAATATAAAATGGAGGAAAAAAAAATAAAAAATTAATTAAATAGAAAATATAAATATAAATAAAATTAATAAAAAAATAAAATAAAAAATAAAAATGGAGTTCGAATAAAAAATTAAATTAAAAGAACTTAAAAAAATAAAATCAAATAAAGTTTTACCTAATATAAAAATAAATATAAATATAAAAAAATAATTTAAAAAAAAATTAAAAAAATAAATAAAATAAAATAAAATAAAAAAATAAAAAAAATTGAATTGAAAAATAATAATTAATAAAATTAAATTTTATTAAAAGATTAAAAAAATTAAAAAATTTAAAAATTTAAAAATAAAATAAAATAAAATAAAAATAAACTAAATTGAAAATATAAAAAAATTATATATAAAAAAATATACAAATTATTTATTTATGTAATATAAAACATTATAGATTAAAAGTAACAATAAAAAAAATTAAAACTAAAATATAAAACGAGAAAAAATAGATTAAAAAATAATTATAATAATGATAAATTCAAATTAAATGAAAAATTATGAGAAAATCAAAACAAAGTAAGTTAAAAATAAAAATATAAAAATAAAATGAAATAAAATAAATAAAAATATAAATTTATTTCCCACGTAAATATATAAAACAAAATCATTTATTTATAAAAATATATATATTTATATAATATATATACATATTCCTTTTATATCTGTAGTAATATATATAAAAAAATTTAAATAATATTTAATTAATATATCTTCTTCTCTTTTCAGGTAAATATCACAAATGAAAAACACACCGTTTCTATGTCATTAATTTCGTACGTTTTTCACATGACTTGAACAAACAGTAAGTACAAATGTACAAATGTATGTACTTATATACACGTTCATTATTATTATAGTCACCTTTTGGTGTCTACATTTTGGGCGTTGGGGCATAACCGGTCGTCAGCAGTTATTTATAATTAAGTGTTATACTCGTTGAACTATTGCGCTCTCAGAAGCAAAGAGACGGACGTTGTATCTACTTGAAATTTCCCATTAGACTAGTTAGTTTGAGGTGCATATTACATATTTATTTACATACAAAAAGCAGCTGTAAATATGTTTAACAAACATTTGCGTAGCTTAAAAATTATGTTTGGGTCGATTGGTTTGTCTAAGAGCCTAGCAAGCAGCCAACTCCTCAACTGCATACAACGCTTCAGTCTATATTTAAGCTCTACTTGGCTAGCTTCATGCCGGCAACGCTTGGCTACTTATTACAAATATTTACCGGCAGGTGTTCTTATTGAATTGTTACGAACCAACAACGGCTGGCGTACAAGATCTTCATTCATTTCCACTACAATTTCATAATTTTTTTTTTACAATTTTTCCTTTGCTTGTATTCCACTTTATTTATTGCATATGCATTTTTGCCAGTATTCTACGAGTATAGCAAATTTTTTCAAAGCTGAGAACCCTCTGTGCTCGCCTATTTTATGTGCAGCGGCATAGATTTGCGCAAATAAACAAGTCAAATGATAAAAAAAAAAGGTACGAGCTGTTGCAAATGTCAGACAAATACAAGCACTCATGCAGACGTACATATTTATACGCGTACATACGCATTTACTCGATTTTTTTGCAAATATGTATGAGGCTTGGCGTAGAAAAAAATTCTTACGTCATTTTCGACATTATTTGAGCGGAAAAAAACTATCTCATTGCATATGTTGTGAGTGTGTGTGGTACGCTTGCATAGATTTATGTATGTTATGTGTCGTGTAGTTTATCTTTTTGGCAAGGTTGTACAAGGTAAACCGGGTGGCTTGCCTGATAAAATATATAAGAATGAGATAAGTAATAAACAGAATAAAAATGGGAAGGAATTCATTTTGACTGAATACAAAATAAGGGCAAAAAGTAAAACAAAATTAGTAATTAAAATAAATTAAAAGAAAAAAAGAAAAAAAAAAATAAATAAAAAAAAGCAAAAAAAAATATAAATAATATAAAATAAAATAAAAATAAAATAAAATAAGATTAAATTAAAAATATTTAAAAAAATATAAAAAAAATAAAAAAAAAATAATAAAAAAAAATAAAATAGCAAAATTAAAAAAAAAAAAAAATTAAAAAAAAAAAGTAAAAGAAAAAAGTAAAATAAAATAAAAGAAAATAAATTGGGGAAATAAAATTAGTAATTTAAAATAAATTAAAATAAAAAGAGGAAAGAAATAAATTAAATTAAATTATATTAAATTAACTAAAAGGACGAAAAAAAAATGCAAAATAATAATAATAAATAAATAAAGAATAAATAAAAAAGAGGAAAATAAAATAAAATGAAACAAAATAAAATAAAAAATAAAAAAATAAAAAAATAAAAAATTTAAAAAAAAAAGAATTAAAATAAAATAAAATAAAATGAAATTAAATATAAAGATATATAAATAATTAATTTAAAAAAAAGTAATCGAATGAAAAAAAGAAAAATAAAATAAAATAAAATAAATTAAAAAAAAAAAACTAATATCTTATCTTTTTTCTTCAAAAGCTCAAAATATTTCAAACAAATATTTCAGGAAGTGAACAACGAACGATTAGCTCGCTCGATAGTCGCTAAAACAAAGCACTGAAAAATCGATAATTTTTTGCAAGCTGATTGAAGCTTTAAAAGCTCAAATATTTCAAACAAATATTTTCGGAAACGAGCAACTAACAAGCGATTGCCGAGCCAAAAAAAAAAAATAAAAAATTCTGAAAAAGTGGAACATTTTTCGCTTAGCTGTCCGAAGCTTTCAAAAGCTCGAAAATTTCAAATAACATTTTAACAATTGAACTATGAAGCAGTAGTGAACGACTATCAAGCGAGTGTAGAATAAAAAAAAAAAATTCTGAAACATTTGAAACTTTTTTGCTAAACGCCCGAAGCTTTCAAAAGCTCCAAAATTTCGAATAACATTTTAACAGTTGAACTACGAACGAGTAGGGAGGGACTATCGAGCGCGTGCCGAACTAACAATATTTTTAAAAAGTTGAACATTTTTCGCTTAGCTGTCTGAAGCTTTCAAAAGCTCGTAAATTTCGAATAGCATTTCAGCAGTTGAACTATGAACGAGTAGTGAACGACTACTAAGCGAGTGTGGAGCCAAAAAAAAATTCTGAAAATTTGAAATTTTTTTGCTAAACGCCCGAAGCTTTCAAAAGCTCCAAAATTTCGAATAGCATTTGAACTACGAACGAGTAGGGAGGGGCTATCAGCTACTTGCATAGCTCAATACACGCTTGTTTAAAGCCTTATTTCAAAACCACAACACAGTTCCAGTCTATATAATTATGTATTTATACACTGCGTGGAACTTTCAAATTAATAATGTTAACTCGTACATTCTCCAAGCAATCAGCCGGTAGCGAGTGACTCTTTAGTCAGTTGCACCTTCTCGCAGGCAATAACTAGAAGGCCAACAACGTGAGGACAATGGCAGGCAATTTATTAAGATATATATAAGCACAGATATAGTATACAAAGTATGTGTGAATATGTATGTGTTTAAACATGTTGATTTGTTTATTTGATGGTTGGTTGCCTGGACAACCAGTAAACCGGAAATTATAAACAAATCTATGTAGAGAGGCATGATTGCTTATAAAAAAAAAAACTATTAAACAGAGCTGATACTTGCCGCTTGTAAGCTTGGGTGAATAAACGGTGGAATTATAAGGAGTAAGTGCGCATATCATGAAAATATGCATTAAAGGGTGTAAGTGTGAGTTTGTAGAAGAAGAAGAAGAAGAGGAAGAAAAAGAATGGCAAGCGCACGCGACATAAACGAGTACTCACCGCTGATGGTTAATAAGAACGTTGTGGCGCTGTAAAGAGCGAGTACTTTTTGTGACGTCCATAAAAACAGGGTAATAAATAAAGCGAACGAAAAAAAGGAGTTAAGAGAAAGGTAAAACAAGCAGCGTTAAAAAAGGCTGTGTAACTAACGTAAAGAATGCAACTTTTTAGTCGGTGGTTAAGATAATTAGATTCCTTTTTTTTCGCTACAAACGAATAATAATCAAAAAATAATTATAGTGTAAAGAAATGTGATTTTAATAAAATCAGAATGCTGCTTAAAATAAAAAGAATTGAAAGCAGTTTTTTCTTTTGAAGAGTTTTTTCTGTGCAACTGAATATTAATTTGAGGTTATGGCAAAATAAGGAAAAATAATATTTAAGATTTTTTTAAATTCTTTTTGAAGAAATAGCTAATTTTTATCTATTTTAAAAACTTAATTTTTTGCTTAGAACTGCTTTGCATTTAAAAAATATCGTAAACAAATGGCTTTATGAAGAATATAAATTTTTTTAATTTTTAATAGGTAATTTTTTGAACCAAAATAGCATAAAATTCATTTATTTCACTCCACTCGTAATAAACCCAGTTCTTTTAAGTGTCTACCAATAAATTTCAATTCAAAGTACCCACTTTTATTGTTAATTTATTTTATTATTTCTTTGCATTAACTGCTAAAATTGGTTTTTCATTCTTTTTGCTAGCAATTTGTCTACAATTTTGTTATTTTATTTATTTCAATTTTTATTATTTCGAAAACCAATTGAACTTTAATTGCTATTGACACAACTGCACTCGTTCTTGTTGCTTTAAATAGTAAAAAAAAATTGCATCAAATCGGTTAAAATAGCAAATAATCGAGAATTTATTACCATTTTTTGATAGGAACGCTATTTTTGAACACTTTTTGGTCAGCTGTTTAGCCATATTACAGCATATACAAACAAACGAACATGTAGACCAGCTTTATAAGGCAAAAGTAAAACGCTTAATGACAGCTGACAACATGTGATAAAAGAAATAAGATAAGATAATAGAGTTTTTTTTTTTAAATTTTTATATTTATTTTATTTTATTTTGCTTTTTTTCATTCGATTACATTTCTGTTTTAAATAAAGTATTTATATTTTATTATATTTAATTTAATTTAATTTAATTTTATTTTATTTTATTTTATTTTTTGAAAGCTCGGACAGCAGAGTAAAAAATTTTAAATTTTTTAAAATTTTTTCTGGACGGCTTACTACCCGTTCGTTGCCCCGTACCGAAAATATTTGTTTGAAATATTTGAGCTTTTGAAAGCTTCACGCAGCTTAGCTTAAAATTTTAAATTTTTCCATAATTTTTTTCAGCTCTGCACTCGCTTGATATTCGCTTACTACTCGTACGTTGCTCATTTCCTGAAATATTTGCTTGAATCATTTGAGCTTTTGAAAGCTTCAAGCAGCTTAGCTTAAAATGTTAAATATTTCCAGATTTTGTTTTCAACTCGGCACTCGCTTGATATTCGCCTACTGCTCGTACTTTGCTCATTTCCTAAAATATTTGCTTGAAACATTTGAGCTTTTGAAAGCTTCAATCAGCTAGCAAACAATTTTAAACTTTTCAGGGTTTTGTTTAAGCGACTATCGAGCTTACTACTCGTTCGTTGTTCATATCCTGAAATATTTGTTTGAAACATTTGAGCTTTTGAAAGCTTCAATCAGCTTAAATAAATTTTTCAATTTTTCAGGCTTGTGTTTTAGCAACAATCGAGCTCACTACTCGTTCGTTGCTGATTTTCAGAAGTATTTGTTGGAAGCATTTGAACTTATGAAAGCTTCGGACAGCTGAGAAAAAAATTTTAAGTTTTTCTAAAATTTGTTTTTTCAACTCGGCGCTATCTTGATTCTCGCTTACTACCCGTTCGTTGCTCCATACCAGAAATATTTGTTTGAAATATTTGAGCTTTTGCAAGCTTAGGGCTTTTTTGAGCATTTTTATGATTAAAAAAATATGGTAATTTAAAAAGGTTTGAAGAAAAAAAATTAAATTTTTTTTTCGTTCAAAAATTTTCCATTTTATTTTTCAAAATTTCATTTTCAACTTCAATGATTGCACAACTTCGTTAAAAAAAAATGTTACATTTTGTTCAAAGTACTTGAAAAATGCAAAGCGAAACTTTCGCAGACACAGTTGATTTCAATGAAAGGCTCTAGAAAAACACTATTGTTAAGCCAAAAAACCAAAAAATTTGATTTAAAAAAAAAACACAGATCCGAAATATGTGCAACTGGACTGTACGAAACTTCTCTTTTTGACATCTTTCCCTGCTTCCACCAAAGTGAGCTATAAAGCGACGGTAAAAAAAGAAGATTGAGTTTACCAGGAATTTTTCTGGCAAAACAATTTGAGAAATATTCACCGACTCACTCTTCGCCCAAAGTATGAAAAGAAAAACTAATTTCCTTATGTTTCGAATACCGCTTTTGCTCCCTCTCTAATCTTCTGCGATTTTCCAACGCCTGCACCACCTTATGCTTTCCTCATTTCTTGCTATCGTCTGCATTTTCTTTGCCGGCCGGTCGGCCAACTCGGCAACTAACTTTCTTTAGTGCAAAAGAAACGCCACTAACAATAAACATATGTACATACATATGTACGGCACCCAAAGCCAACGCCATTACCGTCACACTAATGCCACACCATATAGGCAACGCACCTCACACCACCTCACCCACCAACAGCGCCAACATCAACGTTTGTAGGGCTAGTTGGCAAACTGACTATAGTCAACCCGTTTTTCGCCCAGTTCTTTTTATTGTGTTTGTGAGTATTTTTTTTTTGCTGCTTTTCCCCATATTTTTATTTTGTTCGCTCAAAAAACACTTCACTATAACGTCGTTAGGCCAACGTCGCTCAGATTGCTTTCAACACTGGTCGCGTAAACATTGTTCGTTGGTTGCTGCGCTCTGTGTGTACGCCGTCTGAGTTGCCGTCGTCCGTGTACGTCGAATGCAGTTTGTCGTTGTTGTTAATACGAGTACCGTGTTTGTCGTGTGTGCGCTTTTTGTAGATATGAACTGAGCGGGTTTTGCGTTTATTAGTATATTTTTGTTTGTTTATTGTGCTTTGCGGTTTGCATTGCTTCTATTTGTTGTTGTTTTTTATTTTTGTGAAGCGTGTTTTTATCATCGTATTTTTTGCGTTGGAAATTTGCAAAATTATAATTTTTCAAATTACATTTGTGTTTTGCTTTTGTTCTTTTTTTCCTTTTTGCTTTTTCTGTGGCTTGTCGCTTTGACCCCTAACAACGTACTACGGACGTTTGCCGGCAAGCAATAACAACAATATGCAAGTCGTCGCCGCCGTCGCCGTGGTAAATACAAATGTGTGTGAAGCCAGTCGACTTTAAGTACATACTTTGCTGCAACAAATTGTTGTTGTTTTTGCTTTCGTTTTCTATTTTTCGTGTATAATTTGCCTTGCTACCTCTTGTGAGGGTGGTGGTGGTAGACAGGCAAGCATGCAGCAGGCAATGGTCAACAACAGTGCCAAATTCGCGTGTCGTTGGCAACGCGGCACACAGAAAATGTCAAAGTCATCCTGCTTGCACAACCAAAATGCGTTTGTTTTGGCAATGTGCATGAACTTTCGTTGATTTTGCACGCAAAATTAAAAATAAGTGATGGTTAAAGGAGAGAAAAATATGAAATTTAATTAAAAAATATAAATAAATATATCCAAGCAGCAAATAGTGCGAACGAAGCATGTGTAAAACAAATGTGAGTGAAGAAAAGGTGAAAATTCCATAAATATGTGTAACAAAAACAAATTTCTGTGTATTTAAAACAAAAAAACATGTAAATGTTAATTTCTAAAATTAGTAAATTGTGTGAAAACAAGTGAAAGGTGCAAATCGCTGCTGATCGATATGCTTTAAATTGGCAGTTAGCGTAGCAGCAAGCATAAAAAACAGTAAATAAAATATTTGAAACCAAATTAAATATTATAAAAATAAATAAAATAATATTTAAAGCAAAATATTGCAAAAAAGTAAGCGGATATTTTGTTTGAATTTTTTTTTAATAATTTAGTTTGTAAATATTTAAAAATAAATAATTTAATATTTATTTTTTGTTAGTAGTTTATTTTCTGTTTTGATTTTTAATTTTTTAATATAAAATTTTTATTTTTTTATTTTTTTATATATATTTTTTATTTTAATTTTATTTTTTTTAATCTTAGTAGTTGTTAGTTACGCTGTTTTTCGTCTAAGCTGCAAGCTATATTTGCTTGCCAAAAAATTTTCATTACCGGAAATGCTGCATACATAAATACAAGCAAACATATTCACGTCTATGCATACAAACAAATATATGCCCAGAAAATACAAATAAAAGCCAAATTTCTTTTTTTGTTGAATTTCTATTTTTAAAAATTAAAGCGAATAATGCACGTTTATGACGTATATATTTTCTTTTGAAAATGATGAAATATTTTTTTTTTGCTGAAAACGAAAAAAATTCGCCAATAACTATAAAAAATATAATTTGAGTGATGTAAGAGCGCTTAGTCGCTGCTAATGAAGCGGGTGACGACTACATGGTTACGTATCATTGCACATCCGAGTAAATGTTGTTTGAGGAAATGCTTGTGCAAAATGCAATTACAAAAGATGTAAATGATAATTTGTGAAAAATATATTTATGCTTGGCATCAAATTTAATTTTTATTAGAAGAAAAAATATTAAAATTAAAAAAAAAAATATTTGAATAATGAAAAGTTATGCAACGGCTAAAAATACAGTAAAAATCATATTTTTTATATGTGATTTTATCATATATGAAACAAGACGAAATTTTTTTTTCTGGTCTATTTGATTTTTATTTTCATTTTATTGCCACCAATTTGCTGTTTCATGGCACAAAATATTGAAATTAGAATTTAAGGGGTTAGGCCGCTCTAGAATTTTCGTAATTTTTCCATTCAAATGATACAGTATGATCTCAAAGATCTTATCCCGAAAGATTCTGACAGATAAAATTTTTAATTACCCCATTTACGTTCTCTAGTTGAAGCGTCTGTTTCAGTCAGTAAGGCATACTCAAAACTTAAAACGCGTTTATCTCAAAACTGCATTTTTCAAGTTGTCCGGAAACATAACGCAAGCAATTTACAACCGATTCACTTGAAATTTTGAAAGGATTTTTTATCTTGCATATTTTTTTTTTATTAACAAATTTCGAACAACTTTTTAGGCCAAATTGTTACTTTTTCCTTTAGAGATCCGCCATTTTGTCAAAAATGCATGCATTGAAAAATTTTACGCACTTCTGTAGCTATTGCTATTTCTAAGCGGAAACCGTTCAACAACTTATTAAAATAAAAAAATTAATTACAGGAGCTGTGTGTCTGGCCGTGGTTCCCGAAAAAATGGCGACATCCTAGAAAGAACGCTGTATAGCTACCATTTTTAAATTAATTTTACTGAAAAAATAGTCATAAGCAGTTAATTATATGTATAATAAATGCCTTTTGTCAAAAATCAGATTTATTTAATAGTTTTCTCGAAAAAAAATCTCTGAAAAGCCCTATTTTGTTGCCCTCTACAGTGGCCTAACCCCTTAATTTATGACAAAATGTGGTTGAAAGTAATTTTACAATAATATCTGTCAAAAAAAAAAATATCTTCTCTGTTTCTGTCTGAACTGCAATTAACACATTTGATTAATTTTGATATTATTAATTTAATAAAATTTATTTTATGACAACAGCGCTCACACGCATCACTCACTCAGCGCTCATATGCGTTTGAAAATTCGCAAAAAAAGCAATTTTTATTTTTTTCAATAACAGAAAATATTTATTTTTATATTTCATTCGAAACGAAATGCTTTTAGTTTTTCAATACATACAATTCTATGTTGATTTTGTTTATATCTACACGCGCAAAAATTCAAAGCGAATTCTCTAACAAACAGATGCTCACCAAATGCCTGTTTGTTTACAAATATCTGAGTATATTTGCCTGCTGATCGTTAAAGTCAATCAGTGTAGCGTAGTGTGTGCGTTTGATAGAATGAAAAAAATATATATATATAAATGCTTGCCGCTCCTTTATGCTCTGTCTTTTAGTAGTAGCTACATGTACTTGTATGTACTTAAATAATTTACGAGCATAGCTACATATATCACTGCATACAAATACATGTACATGCTGTTGTGAGTAGTGCTTTAAGGGGGTTGCATGAGCAACGATGGAGCTCAATAAGCTGATGATCATCACTGCCTGCCATGGGGCTTTCAGCGATTTCCGACAATAAGAACTCACCATGCTCACTGGCTGGGTGGTGGGTGGTTGGAAGGCGGTGGATGTATATTATGTACATATGTTCCTATGTAGTATGTGTTTCTTCTTGCCGTGACTATAGCTTGGCATATTCCTTCTGTCTTGACGACGCACAGCTGGTTTTCTTTATCGTCAATTTACAAATATATACAATACAATACAATTCGAGTACAATGCGCCATTATACATACAACTCACATAATAGTTAGTAGCATTTTGTATTCGCTCGTTCGCGTGCTTAGCGCTCGTCCATTTGCATTGGCCGTGAATCAGTTTTGAGATCGCATTTTCGTAGATCAAACGTGAAGATCGGCGGCTGACTTTAAGAAAAGGCGTATGGAAAAAAATTTCGGTAATAAAAATGTTAATTTTTTTCAGTTTTCTAATGGTGTTACAAAGTTGTGGGAAATTAATGTAAATATATACTTATGTATATACATATATGTGGCTATTTATTTCGGGTGTTTAGCAGTAAGACAGTAAATAGCTTTTGAGTTGCTGTTTGGGAGACAAATAAAAAACAAGCAAAATTTTGTGAAAAAAATACTAAAAATAATGCAAAGTTTGTGTAAAAAGAAATTAATAAATGCATATAAATAAAAAGAAATTATGTGAAAAATTTGGGAAGAAGGATGAAAAATAGAAGAAAAATAAAAAAGTATTAATATAATATAAATTTAAAGCTAAAGCCAGTAAATAATATAAAAATATAAATTTAAAAACTAGTTTTCAAATACAAAAAAAAAATAATTAAATAAATAAATAAATTTAAAAAAAATAGAAATAGAAATAAAAAATAAAAAACTAATAAAAATAAAAAATAAGAAATAAAGAAATAAAAAAAAATTAAAAAAAAAAGTTCTGTAAACTTTAGTATTAAAAAAATTAAGAAAAAAAATTAAAAAATTAACGAAAAATAAAAATAAAAACAAAATTTGTGTAAAGTTCAATATTGAAAAAGTAATAATATTATATAAATGCAAAAAAATAAAAATAAAATAATTAAAATAGAGTGAAAATTTATAATTGTGTAAAATTTAATATATAGAAAAAGGAGTAGAACTAAAAAAAATAATTTTTTCCAAAAAGAATTAATCTTAATCAAATAAAATTAAAAAAGTAAAAACATAATAAAAAATAATAGAAAAGCCAGTAAACTACCCAAATATCAAAATTTATAGAAAAAATTTCATAGGGTAATCTAAAATAAGAATTAAAAATTTAAATATGTTACAAAAAAAAAAAAAATAAATAAAAGAAAATGGAAAAATAAAAATAAAAAATAAAAATAAAATTAAGAAAATTAGCAAAAAAAATATGTGAAAAAGAAAATTCTGTGATCTTTAATACTAAAAAAAATCAATATATAAAAATAAAAAAAATAAATGAAAAATAAAATGAAAAATAAAAAATTGTGTAAAGTTTAATACCGAAAATATAATAATGTTAGCCAAATGCAAAATAATAAAATAAATAAATAAAATAAAATGAAAATAATAATTGTGTAAAATTTAATATATAGAAAAAGGAGTAGAATCAAAAAAATAATTTTTTTCAAAAATAATTAATCTTAATAAAATAAAATTAAAAAATGTAAAAACATAATCAAAAATAATAAAAAAAACCAGTAAACTACCCAAATATCAAAATTTACAGAAAAAATCTCATAGGGTAATCTGAAATAAGAATTAAATTTTTTTAATAAATTCAAATATATAATGCAATTACAGAATTAATATAAAAATTTACATAAAAAAAAGGAATAACAAAAAAAAAATAAATAAGAAAACAACAAACAAAAAAATAAAATAATCATCAAATGCAATTTCCTTTCTTTATTTCAAATAGGCTAAGAAATAAGCGTTAAATAACAAAATTTTGAAATTGAATATATATTAATAATGAAATGGTAATTTAATATATATAAAAATATAAAAAAAGTCGCTAAAATAGTATAAAAAACTAATAAATAAAAAAATATATATAAAGAAAAATTATTTCAACCAAACTTCCATGGTTTGAAAATAATTGAATGCAGTTTAAATGCAAAAAAAAAAAAAAACATTAAAAACCAAATTATGAAAAACTCCAAATAATCACATACAATTTTCTCCGATTTTGTCACATTAAATGCTTTCAGTATATACAATTTTTTACACTCTGCTGCCTTTGATGTCATAAATATGTTTATGATAATAATTAACGCGATTAGTTTAAATGGCGATCGAATATTTATGTCGTTAGTGCTAATAAATTCAATAAATGCGCATTAAATTCAACAGTGGAGCAACACGCGTGGTAGTATAAAATAATTTGTAAATTGTACAAAATGACCTAAAAGTACTACAAACACACACACACACACACAAATGTATAAATAAATTCTTAATTTATAACAAAAGCTGCAAAAAAAATGCTTTCCTTATCAGTTAATAAAGTGAATATTGAACAGTTTAGCAGCCGAAACATTCATCATGCCCACCGCGTTGCCAACTGAGCGATATGTTAGGCAAATTTTTTTTTATTGTTTATTGTTTCAATTGTCATACGTTATATTTGTTTTGTGTTGTGACACAGGCTTTGGTGTATTTATGTTAGCTAATATTTACATATATTTATTGCTCACATATTTATGTACATTTTATATGTATGTATATACATATAAATATGTGCTTATTCAAATATTTTCATATCAACATAGAAGATAATGAATGTATTTAGGTTCGCAGGAAATTTCGTAATTTTCTCACAATCTACACTGGTATTTCGAAAATTATGTATAAAACTCAAAACAACTGCCTACAAACATATGTAAAGGGTTTTCCAATAGGGATGATATGAGTTCTAAGCGTCGTTTCGGGCATTTTTAATATGCCATGATCTGTCATTTTTTTCATTGTATTCAGTAATGTTTACTATTTCATCCATGGACCACCATAAACGTTGTGAATTTGTTGATTTTGCCTTGGAATAACTTGAAAACGATGACGATTTTTTTAAGAAAATCGTTTTCTCCGATGAGGCTCACTTGCATCTTAGTACTGCGGTAAATAAACAAAACTGTCGATTCTGGTGCGAAGAAAATCCACAAATTATTCATGAGCAACCTACTGTCAATGGAGAGCGGTGTAGATCGATGATAACCAACATTTTATGGCCACATTTGGAAGAAGTTGATCTTAACAACATCTGGCTCCAACGAGACGGGGCTACGTGTCACACAGCACTTACAACAACCAAAATATTGCAAGAAAAGTTTGGAGATTCATTTATTTCAAGAAATTGTGACATTGAATGACCTCCAAGAAGTTGTGATTTAACGCCATAAGACCCACTTCTTGTGGGATTATTTGAAGTTATTGGTCTTTAGCAATAAACCAGAGTCTCTTCAAGCTTTAAAAGTCAATACTGAACGTGCATACATGACTTGACGACTTGATTTAGTGGAAAATGTGCTCAAAAATCGAATTCATTCCTGCTGTCGGAGAGGTCATTTGAATGATGTTATATTTAGAACTTAATTGTATCGATTGTACTTAACATTAAATAAAAAACATTTGAATTTCCTTAACAATTAGTGTGTTCTTTTTTTTAAAGAAATCATATCACTCTTATTGGAAAACCCTATATAATGGATTTCACGAACCATGAATTGTTGATAAGAAGAATCATATATTGAGTAATATAAAAATTAAGTCAGTATTAGGCACTGCAGATTGTTTAATATCCAAATGGCCGTGACATTGATAAGATTTCGAAAATGCCAACATATTTAGAATATTTCAAATTTTTGGGTATTTAGAATATATATTGTTTTAAGTTAAAAAAAAAACAATTTAAAAAAAATATGTTTGAATATATAATTTTTTTTTTAAATACACTATTAAAAGAAAGCCATTAGTCTAAATAACAAAATTCATTCACACCGATAAGCCGTCTGGAATTCTCAAGCGGTTTGTAAGCACATTTTCTTATATAATTCTTATAGGAAATTTAATTTTTTTTAAATAAATAATAAGTAAATTATCTTAATACTCACAATTTTATAACAAGTGTTCATGCTGTTAAACAATTCCAATTATATAATATAAAAAGCGCAGAAACCGCTCCTAATCGCTTTTAAGTGCATACATTTGGGCCACAAATTGAGGTGAAGCACTTTAAAGAAATGGAAGTCAAGTAAAAGCGCCACTTATCTCAACACGTAGCGTCATTGAAAACACACCTTAATAAATATAGAGTTTTTTCTTTAATATTTTCAAAGAAAAAAAGGAAATAAATGTAAATAAAGCAATCGAACGATTACAGTTCGATTTATAGAAATAGTGCAACTAATGCACTTGAAATATCTCAAAAACAATGCAGCGGCTAAGCTTTCATTTCAATATTTATTTATAGAAAATAATTTTATTTCTCAACTTTTGCCCTGCTTGTTATTGTTATGCAGCACATTAAAAGCGCTCGAAAATCAAATGAATGCATAAGAAATAATTGCTTCCATTTAAATAGCTCGATCTTATGTAATCGAAGCTCGCGCATTAATAGGCACTAATTGATGATCACTTAAATATCCGGTATGTGGAGCAATGTAAATAAATAATAGCAATTTGATATGCTATTTGTAAGAAATTGTTTGAAAAGCAAGTGAGTTCGTAGAGTGAATGAGATGAATAGCAAAATTGCATCGTTAGTGTTTCGGGCAGAGATCGGAAATAATCGATAAAACAAATCAGCAAAAGTGGCTCAAGAGGCACTGCAAGTAAATAATACAAAATTCATATGCACATACATACATATAATCGTATAAATAATTTTCAAAAATTTGGGAAGTGGAAAGGAAAAGTGGTTTTATAAAAGCTGATAGTTGTTGTTGAGCTTTCTGTTTGTTTTTGTAATTGCCTGCAGCGTAGGTTATGCATTTAATTGATCAAAATCAGCGTTGATCGTTTAAGCGTTGTTATCATTAATTTTTTTTTTTCAAACAGCTGAACAGCGGCAGAAGTGATGAAAGTAATTAATGGCTATTATTCAGTGAACAGTTCAACAATGGGTCTATAATAAATGAGTAAAAAAATTAAACAAATAAAAAATTAAATAAATAAACATAATTAAAAAAATAAATAAAATAAAATAAAATAAAATATTTAAGAAATATTTAACATAAAAAAAGAGAAACAAAAATAATTTCTAGGAAAAATGTATATATAAAGGGTGATCCATTTCGAGGTTCTATGCTTTTTTGAACAAAAATATAAAAAACAGAAATTTTAAATTTAATGAAGAATGTTTATTATCATTCGATAGAACATTCTTTGGCATTTCTGTTTTGATTGTTGGCCGCGGCCACGTCTCAGATGTTCCATCCGTTGAGTCCACTTTTCGATGACTCATTCGAGCATTTCGACTGGTAACTGGGGAATGACACGCGTGATGTCTTACTCCAAGGCCTGAATCGACGCCGGATTCTTCGCATAGACGTTATACATTCCATATCTCTACAGGACAAAGTCTAACGGTGTGATATCACACGATCTTGGTGGCCAATCGACCGGCCCTAAACGTGAAATTATCTACTCGCCGACGTTTTCTCTCAACAAATCCATTGATTGATGCGTTGTGTGGGAAGTGGCGCCACGCCGTCTTTTTGAAACCACATGTCGCGGTGATCACGAGCTTCAATTTTAGGCGTCAAATAGTCGGTTATCATGGCGCGATAACGATCGCCATTGACGGTCACGTTCTAACCGGCATCATTTTTGAAGAAATATAGAACGATGATTCCACCGGCCCACAAACCACACCAAACCGTTAGTTTTTCTAAATGAAATGGCAGCTCTTGAATCCTTTCAGGTTGCTCTTCGTCCCAAATGCGGAAATTTTACTTGTTTATATACCCATTGAGCCAGAAATGAGCCTCATCGCTGAACAAAATTTGGCTCGAAAACGTCGCATCTTCTTGGAACTTTTCAAGAGACCAAAGAGTGAAGCGATGTCGCTTGAGAAGATCGAGCGGCTTCAGTTCTTGCACAAGCTGTATTTTGTACGCTTTCAATTTAACATCTCTACGTAAAATGCGCCAAGTCGTTCCATACGTCAGTTCGAGTTGCTGCGAACGGCGCCGAATCGACTCTCCACGGTCTTCGTGTACACTCTCAGCTACGGCCGCTATATTTTCTTCACTGCGTGCTGGACGTGGTCTATATTATTCCATAATGAATGCTGAGTCTCAAGATGGGTGATGATGTTGCAAATAGTATGCTCAGTAGGTCGATTATGTTGACTATAAGTTGAGCGAATCGCGCGAAACACATTCTTTGTAGTAAAAGTTGAATGAGTTGTTCAGGCGTAAGTCTTTCCATGATGAAATGCCAAGCAATAAAAATAATATGACAGCTTGACACGACTCATGCGTGATTTGTCAACAAAAAGGCTATTGAAAAAAGTACCTCGACTTGGATCACCCTTTATTAACATTAATAGCAAAAATGTGCAAAATATGTAATTATGTTTTCACCAAAGCCGTTAGCGGAAGTTTTTTACACATAAATATATTTAAAATAATATTAATTGCTAAGTTTTTCAGGTTCATGATAATTTTGGCCTCTCTTTAAGTTATTATTATAAACAGGTTTTGAAGCTTTTTATTCGTTTTATTGATCAATTTTTTTTTTGACATTTAATCGCTTTCTTGAGATTATGCAACATTTGTTTAGTGTTTAATGATTATTTTTAATATTCTATTTTTTTTTCTTTGACAAACTACTTTCTTCAGCATAGTTTTCTTGGCTTCAAATAGCTTAACAAATTTGTGCTACTGCTTGTTAATTTTTTTATTTTATTAGGTAGGTTATATGTAAATATCTTTAGGAAGTTATTTCCCAAATATGTCTTCAAATATATCTCCAATATGTTTTATTTATTTATTGAACCTGTATGACTCTTCAGCCGCTTCAAAGTGCATCTGCAGCGCAGTCTTATCAACCTTAATTGCATACCAAGTAATAGTATTTGTAATTAGCATATGCAGTTGCAACACAAAATTGCATGACAATTCAGTATATCCAGAAATATAAAAGGCAAAAAAAAATTTAGCTCCAACACCCACAAACTCCATGCAACTACAACCGCCAGCTGCCAGCTAGTTTGCCTGCCTGCCATTAAGAGATAATTAAAATTGAAAAAATCAAAAATATGTACTTTCATTTTCATTTGCATATATATGTATGTATATTTATGCATTTTATTTGCAAATTTGTATGCAACAAATAATATCAGCAAACAACATGAGATTTGAAGAAAGCCCAGGTGTATGTACTCGTATGTGGGCGTTGTTCGGAAAAGTACATAACCTCAATGTTGCACGTCAAGTAATGGCAAAACTATTTAATGCAAATTATTAATTGGTAGCAACGATAATTACACGCCAAAGACATGTTTTCTTGCATTAAACTCCTTTCTTTCGGAAAAGTCTTTAGTATAAACTACTTGTAAGGAAGAAAACTCATGTTGCAACATTGTGGCGGCTTGTAGCTGCAAATTGTCGGGAAATGTTATAAAAAAAAAAAATATGGAATGAATTAGCTGTATTAAATTTAAAAATAAGATAATAGTAATGAAAAGTAATAAAGATTTAACCGAAATACATACTTATAAAAAAATTAAAATAAAATAAATTAAACTTAATTAAGTAAAATAAATTAAAAAATAAAATAAAATAAAATAAAATAAAATAAAATAAATATAGAAATTGAAATAAAATAAATGAAAAAAAAAAAATTTAAAATATATAATAAAATTAAAATAAAATAAAACAACTTTAAAAAAATGAAATAAAATAGAAATTAAAATTGAACAAAAAAAAAATTAAATAAAATAAAACAAAAAGTACAAAATTGAAAAAAAAATTCAAATGAAAAAATTAAATAAAGTGAAATAAAATTAATAAAAATAAAATAATATGTAACAAAAAATAATAATAAATATATATAATTTTTTTCTGACCTGCTTTTTACACTCTCCTTAAAGATATTAGGACTAAGACAGAATGATACATTGGCCGGCAAATATAAATGGTGATACATTTCGAGGTTCTCTTCTTTTTTAAAGAAAAAAATACAGAAAATTCAAATCTAATGAGGAATGTTTATTATCATTCGAAAGAACATTCTTTGGTATTTATTTTTTTGAAGATTATCGCTTTCAATTGGTGGCCGCGGCTACGTCTCAGATGGTCCATCCGTTGTGTCCAATATTCGATGACTCGTTCGAGCATTTCAACTGGTAACTGGCGAATGACACGCGTGACGTTTTGCTCCAAGGAATGAATCGAAGCGGGATTGTCCGCATAGGCTTTAGACTTTACATATCCTCACAGGATAAAGTCTAACGGCGTGATATTACACGATCTTGATGGCCAATTGACCGGCCCGAAACGTGAAATTATCTTTTCACCGAAATGTTCTCTCAATAAATCCATTGATTGATGCGATGTGTGAGTAATGGTGCCGTCTTGTTGAAACCAGATGTCGCGGAGATCACGAGCTTCACTTTCAGATATCAAATATTTGGTTATCATGGCGCGATAACGGTCGCCATTGAAGGTTACGTTCTCACCGGCATCATTTTTGAAGAAACCAAACCAGTGTTTTTTCCGGATGAAATGACAGCTCTTGAATCAAATCAGGTTGTTCTTCGTCCCAAATGCGGCAATTTTGCTTGTTTACATACCAATTGAGTCAGAAATGGGCATCATCGCTGAACAAAATTTGGCTGGAAAACGTCGGATCTTCTTGGAGCTTTTCAAGAGCTCATAGAGCGAAGCGACGATGTTGCTTGGGAAGATCGAGCGGCTTCAGTTATTGCACAAACTGTTTTTTGTACGCTTTCAATTTAAGATCTCGACATGAAATGCGCCAAGTCTTTCCATACGTCAGTCCGATTTGCTGCGAACGGCGCCGAGTCGACTCTTCACGGCCTTCGTGCACACTCTCACCTACTGCCGCTATATTTTCCGCACTGCGTGCTGGACGTGGTCTATTCGGTCGAATATTATCCAATAATGAATGTAGGCCGATTATGTTGATAATAAGTTGAGCCAAGCGCGCGAAACACATTCTTTACAGAACGTGAATTTTCGTAATAAAGTTGAATGATTTGTAAACGTTGTTCAGGCGTAAGTCTTTCCATGATGAAAGGCCAAACAAGACTGAACAAAAATAACATGACAGCTTGACAAGACGACTCACGCGTGAACTGTCAAAAAAATGCTGTTGAAAAAGTATCTCTACTTGGATCACACTTTATGTGTTGAATATAGAACATTTAATTTCTGGTAAACTTTTACTGAACACTTTTTTCTACAAATATGTAAATGTGCTTTTTATTTCTTATAAATTTTTTATTTTCCTGCCATAAAGTAAATTTTCATTTACAGCTGAGCGTGTCCGCTGCTAATCAACCTCAATTCATATTACATTTCTCCCCTAATGGCATACCATATGCACCATGATTATTGGCATATTTTATTTGGTCAAACACACCCACTAATTTGAATTTGCATTTATACCAGTGAGTATAATTTTCTAAGCAAACGAAATTCCATTCCATAAATTGAGGCAAAAAGCAAAGCAAAGAAAATTTGCATTAAATAAAAAAAATTGTTATTAGCTATGCTTTGGCCAATGAAAATCAACGCCTCTACTCTAGAGCGCTTGAAGGTTACACTGTGATGCCTGCTACAATTGCAGAGCAAAAACTAAAGAAAGTAATCCCGGTGGATATTAAACATGAATTTCGGGATTTTCGGATGTTTTTTTTTTTTCAATTATAGAATTTTATTTATGTAAATTTTAATAAGAAAAAAAAAATAAAATAAAATGGAAATTAAAGAATTTATTTTATGAAACTAAAGATCGAAGAAGATTAGTAGCCCGAAATTCTCCGAAAAATGTCAAGTCACTACCAGCTGTAATATCAGTGACCGCAAACTAGTCTCTTACTACCCCAGCCGCACAGCTGCTGCTATGCGGTTTACAGCTTGCAATTTTTTTCCTTTTTCTGTGTGCGTCCAAGCATGGAATTCAGTACAATTAGATGCACAGCAACTTGGCAGCTCTGACTCTCAAGTCATAGCTTGGACAACAATGCCATCACGCTTGCGCCTCATCAACATTAACATCTTCTTCTGCGCCATCATCGCCATTTGATGAACTCTAGTTTGCTTCGCGTTTTACTTGAAGTGGCGTAATTTCGTTAGAGCGCTTTGTATATATGTACTAAAAGTACTTACAAATAAATTAGTTTAGAAGAGAATTACGCCTGTAGCGGAACTGAAAGAAAGAACAAACAATCAACCACTGAAAAAAGACAGGAAAAAATTGAAAAAAAAAAAAAAATTTAAGAAGAGGAAAGAGGTGAAAAAATAATAGCAATAGACAGACAAACACTACGCCCAGCTTGTAGTTAGAGAACCCAAGTAGTCGCCCCGACTAACTAGTCATTGAGTATTAAGAACAGCTAGACTGCGGCTATTTTTCGCTTTTTCCGCTGCTGGTGCTGCTGCTGCTGCCCTCTGCTGTGGTTGGCCAATACTTATGCTTGTAAAGCTGTTTTCTCTAGTGCACGAGTGCCTTCAACGAGCTGACAACTGCTGCTTGGCAAAATAATTTTCCACTTTGTTGCACAAATTCAAATAACCGCCGGTGCTGTGAGGAAAACACTCAACTGACGAGCTCTGCTACTAAGTGCAACGAGTAAGTATGCAGTGCGCCATGTGCGAGTGTAAAAAATAATTGATTGAAGTGCTTGGTATTAGGTAAAGAAAAAATTTCCGATAGAATTTTGAATTAATAAAGGCACAAGAATGTTGGCAAAGTGGTTGGGCAGAGCTTCCAGCTGTTTGCGCAAGTTTAACTGATTGATAATGGAATAATATGAATATAATTATTAAGAGTGGGTTGTAGGAAATGCAAATTAGAGAATGCCATTTCACTGCAAGGCTCATAGAACATCTCTTTTCAAAATCTTCCTCGCCAAAATGAGCATGAGCTCTCGAGTTTTTCTTTAAAAGCAGAGTGGAGCTTTCCTTAGCTAGCGGTAGGGTAGAAAAAAATTTCGTGCAGACAAAAATTTCCTGCTTACAATAAGAAAAGAGAGCAATGCATCTTCAAGAAAGCCAAATACCATTTGAGCTTTCTATCCCTTTCATATTGTTATTACTTTATTAATCTCGACGAAAATCTCTCAAAGCTTTGAATATCTCACTAAACTTTTATGTGGAACATGTTTAAGCTGATCTTTTTGAATGTTTTATTCATGTATTCTTCCTTTACTGTCAATTAAGGGTGAAAAAATTGTGTTCTCAGTTCAGTTTAGACCAGGTTCGGTTATTTTAGAGGTTAGGTTATTGTTATGTGAGGTTAAGTTCGGTTATAATAGGCTCGGTTAGGTTATGTCACATTCGGCTATGTTGGATCAGATTAGGTTAAGTTAGGTTAGGTGGCGAGATACTAAGTTTAGTCGGGTTAGATTAGACTGTAATGGGCTGAGTTGGGTTTGATATATGTTAGATTAGGTTATATTAGCTTAGAGTAAGTTAGATTGGCCAAGGTTACGTTAGGTTGAGCGAAATGAAGTTAGGTTATGTTAGGGCATGTCAGATTGGGTTGAGTTGGGTTAGATTAAGTTACTATAGGTGATGTAAGGCTATGGTGGTCTGTCGCCTATAATGGTAGACGACACGATTTGCAGAGCTATAATAATAATTATTAGCAGAGGGACACCTCAAGCAGGTGTTTTCCTCCGGACTAGGCGTTAACCCTAGTAAAACGGTTGTTATTCACAAATACAACCAAAATTTCTGCTTCCTTCACTCAAAGGTATTGCAATTTCTTGGAACACAACAGCAAAATATCTAGGCCTTGAAATTTATAGCAAACAAAACTGGAAGATCAATACTGAAAAGCAAATAAAGAAGCCATATACGGCCTATCACACCTGTAAGATAATATTGAGATACTATATCCTCCTAAGGTTAGATTTCAATAGTTGTTTCCAGTTGAGGATACTCTCTACTAAATGAATGACAAATTGGCAAGGAGTACATCATTTTATACCCCCACATATCCAAAATAGACAACGAATATGGGCGGAGATCGGAAGATCTCAATATGCCCCTTACTTTGTCTGTGTCTCGAACTCAGCAAACGTCATTCAAGCGGAAGTAGTAGTCATACGAAAAAAGGCCTTTAGAGATCTAATGAAGATAAGGCGGTGCCATGAATGGCAACCCATAAAAAGCATATCGGATAGCCGAAATATTAAGGTCTTACGAAAGTGCATCAAAAAGGAGCAAACAAACGTTAATTCTGCGCTAGATTTTCAAAATTCTGCGGAGAGCATTCCTACCCTCATATCTATGTACAATATCGTTGCATTTACATAAAAGCTCTCCACCACATTCGAGTTGTAACTCCGTTTAGGAGAGCACACTTCTTTTGTCTTGTCACACACTAGTCTCTATACATCTTCTATCTCACGCTCTTTCAAATGAATATTTGCTTTTGATACCTTTGAGTCTCCTTCGTTTTTGTTTCGTATTTTTTTCGGCTTTACTCGCTTGCCTTGTCTCACAGCTGTACAATAAAAGAAAGTGATTCTCATGTACTGTGGGTTTAACTGTTAATATGAGCTTTCTTATCCAATATTAATTGCTGGTATCATGAAGTCTTGGTACTTTATTGATACTAAAGCGATAAAGATTTTTCAGTGGGCTCTTCTTCAATTTGTGGTGCTAGTTTCCTCTACAAAGGGAGGGATCAATAATTTTTTTAAATCACATAAGTACGTCTGGGGAACTTTTGGACGAATCTGTGCGGACAGAGTTGCTTATTTGCGATTTAAAAAAAAAATTCTGCGATTTTCGTTCTTTTCATTTATTTTCTCACTATTTCCACATCACTCTAGATGGAAATCAGTCTGTTTTGCTTGAGTGTTTCACTCTACAGAACATGAGTAAATAATTTTCACACCATTTAATAACCTCCGTATGCTTACTAAGCACTGTTTAACAAGGTGAAAATCTTATAGCTCAACTAGTATTTAACCTTGGTGACATTTTAAACGCCTCGTTGGTGCTCAAGCAACAGAAATACTATCTCTTTTCATACCATTTTCTTAAGTTTTTTTTCCGCAGGTGTCAAATCTGCCTTGGGTAAATGTCACTTGCCGTTGTCATGATTATTGTTCATTATTGCTGTAAATGTTTTTGTAAAAAAAAAATATTAAAAACAGTTATAAATGCTACAACAGATTGTGCATTCTTTAAAGCGAAGTAATTTATATTTTATTGTATTATATACATATATCTATGAAGTGAATTTTCCTTCATTTATGTCGTCACATTTTGCTATAATTTTCTCACTATAGAAAATAAAAAGAAAAAAGAAAAATAAAATCAGTTTATACTACAATAATGATAAAAGCAATTAGCAAACTACTTTCAGCATTGTCCAGCTGATATCTAGTGTCATTTGCTAATGGGGTTCTTAACCTTTGTGGGTCAGTAGCTGATGGTTGAATTATTTTAATGTAGAGACATTTCTTGAAGAGCGTGGGTATTTTTGATGTTTCTGACTAATTAAAGCAGACTAATAGTGGGAATTATTGCTGTTATTATTAATTCAAAATTTCTAGTATCAGATTTAATGTTGAAATTAAACTTTCTGCATTCTTTTTTATCTACTCATTTAGGTCATCAAGAGCTGCGACAGCTAGGTTCCGCAACAAAATCCTTTCTTCTTTCTTCCATTAATATTAGCAATAGTTTTTACCATTGCATTTTCTAAAAAAAAAATATTTTTCCGTAAATAAAGGTTTGTCAGTTGCCAGTGGCGGCCATTCATAGCTATCTAAGGCAAAAAAGATCATCTTTTGTGTGCACACAAAAAAAAAAAAAGAAGAAAATACCAAACAAAAAATTATTCTTTTGTGAGAACAATAGGGAAAAGAAATGCTTAACAATGGAACATTTAAGGAAATCAAATTTGTTTCCAGGTTGAATAAAAAAAAAATATTTAAATTTTTCGCTTCTAAGAATTTTTAAGCCACAATAACAATACTCACTACTGATTTTGGTGGCAGATAATACACAATAATATCATAACTAAATTTATAAAGCAAAAGTAAAAAAAAAAATATTCATAGAGCCAACTTGCACAGAAAGTACGGTTGGCATGTATACATACAAACATTCCCAGCGAAATGGGTTTTAGATTACGGAAATATAAATGCAGCATTCATTCGTAATACAAAAAAAAAACAAAAAAAAAACAACAACAGTAAAAAATTGTAAGGCAAAAAAGTGTGAATATAAAGTGTAAAAGCAATTGCAAAGCGATACGTTTAATTTACATGAAAATAGCGATTTAATGTAGAAAATGTCATTTACAGTTTTAATTGTATTCGAAATTGTAAGACACAGCTTCAAATAACTGTTTTATTAAGTGCTTGGTTGATTGGAATTTTGCATAAAAATACGGAAAAAAAAAATAAATTAAAAAAAAGTTTAATAAAATAAAAAAATTAAATAAAAAAAAATAAAATAAAATAAAATAAAATAAAATAAAAAAATAAAATAAAAATAAAAAAATAAAATATAAAAAAATAAAAAAAAAATAAAAAAAATAAAAAAAAATAAAATAAAATTAAATTAAACAAAATAAAAAAATATCTTAAAAAAAAAAAAATAAATAAATAAAATAAAACAAAAAAAAAAAAAATAAAAAAAAATAAAATAAAATAAAATTAAATTAAATTAAATTAAATTAAATAAAGAAAATAAAAAATAATATAAAAAATAAAAATAAAAAATAAATTAAAAAAAATAAAATAGAATAAAATAGTAAAAAATAAAATAGAATAAAATAAAATAAAATAAAATAAAATAAATTAAAAGAAAATGAAATGAAATGAAATAAGTGTAATGAATAGTCCATTGGCGATCGTTGACCGTGTCCCGGGGATACACGAGGCCCGCGGTCTCACCCCTTGGTCGTGGAACCTTTGCCGCTGTGCAAGCACAGACCTCCTTGTCTGGGACCTCTTTGTCCAAGTTGCGATTACGGCAGAGCGCAGCTCGTGCCCGCAGGCGCGGCGAAGGATGGTGGTCTTTGGAGACAGGACCGTGGTCGTAACACCTTGAGCGCGTTAACTTAGAGGATGGTGGGATGTAACTTCAGTAGTTGTGCACTGAAGCTCTCTCCCTTACCTCCCGGTCAACGCCGGCGGCACCGCGAGGCTGTCCTGTTTAGACTGATCATCTGTACCCGTTCATGAGGAGTTTCCAGTCTCCCAGGATCGGGGAACGCTCGGTAAATATACCGGGTAGGTGGAAAATAAAATACCATTCGCCGACCAACACTGGAAATCAAATCCGGTCGCGTCTCTCTCAGAGTGAGCGACGATTAGGTCAACGTCTGTACTTCATGTGATAAGCGGTTGTGTTAAAACCTATCAGAAGGTATAAAATGAAACCACACACAAAAATGAGAAGAATAGATTAAGCCTCGGATAACCCTTTTCTGGAAGGTGGTTCAGCTCGGCCCCAGACTGACTATACGCTAGATATTACCAACAAGTCTGGGGATAATAGTACAAAATAATATTATAAAATAAAATAAATTAAGGAAAAACTAATATAAAACGAAAAAGTTGAAGAAAAAATTTTTTTTTTACCTCTCAACCGTCGCCCACCGCTTTTTCATTACTTCAAGGTGGCGTCCAATATTTTTGGTCTTGAAATTCACTTTTGAAGTGCCGCTGTTTCTTACGTAATATGCTTTCTACGTAGATTGTTATATGCTAACAGCTTGTCTCGCTCTGAAGCATTAGTGATACGATGTTGTCCACATCCAGAGGGCTCATTAGGTTCTCCAGTGCCTCTCGTTCTGTTCGCTATCGTTCGCATTTACAAAATGTGTGGTAGGTACGGTCGTCGATAGCGTCATTGTATATGCAGAACTGTTTTACCAATTTTGTGTGAGTTTTTCTCGGTAGTATCCATGTCCGGATAACATTTGGATGAATAAAACAATACAAAAAATTAATATGAAAAAAAAAACAATAAAAATTAAAATAAATATAATAATATAAAACAAAATAAAATAAAATAAAAAAAAATAATAAAAATATAAAATAAAAATTAAAAAAAAAAAATAAGAAAGAGATAAAATAAAAAAAAAATAAAAAAATGAAAAAAAAAAATGAAAATGAAAAGTTAATTGAAAATTTCTTTAAAAATATTTCAAATACCAATCTTCAAAATCCAATAATTGGTATTTTTAACGCTTAAACATAAAATTTTACAACGAAATTTAAATGAAGCATTTAAATGTTGTATGCGCGAAAAAAATTGTCTATTATGTAGATTTGTTGAAATTTGTAACAATTACTTATTTTCGTTTCAAAATTATTTACGAGTATAACAAAAAGCTGTTGTTTGCCTTGAATGAGTGATGCTGCTCTATTTCTAATTAATTTTTTTTTGCTTTGAAAGTAAAATTTTGCTTATTTACAAAGCTCAATCGCTGATGTTGCCTTCATTTTTCCATTTTCTGTGCCAATTTGCGCTGATTCAATTTATTGGAAAAAAAATGTGCCAAACATGTGTTGCGCTGAAATCATCACACACAGGGCATCATCTTTTACACACAAAAGAAAAAAATAAATAAATAAAATAGAAAAAAAAAAAATAGAAATAAAAAAAATATAAAAAAATTAATAAATAAAAATAAAATACATGAGACAGCTCATACAGATGTGTATTTGTTTGTAGTAAAAACATAATTTTCCATACAACTTTATTGCTGAGCGAATTGAATGCGTCCTTTTTTTTCATTGAAAATTTAATATTTTTGTTTTGCTCATCACAAACAGTTACTCAACGAATGGATTTTTTTTTTTTTTTTTTAATTTTGTTTTTTTTTGTTTTTTGCTTTGTTATATTTATGATTTTCTCTACAAGATTTTTGTATATATTTTCAGCTCTGCAATCACGCTTGAATGCTTTATTATTCATTCGCTTTATTATTTAAGTGGAAAAATGTAGTGCAAACCAAATGCCTTTGTAACTGAGTGAGATGTGTATGTATGTAACATATTAGTCGGCTAACTAAATGACTTACTACTGTCTCACTGAGTCACTCATCACGCATCACCATCAATTGACGCCAGCGAAACGCATCATCATTTCAATATTTATTTGCAAGAAAAAGCAATGAGGCGTTGTTGGCGAAAATTTTGTGTGTCTGTGTGTGTATATGTCTGTCTGTGTGGTCTTTTTCTTAAAACTTATTCATCCAATTGGTTGTGAAGGCAAATTTGTTTAATTGCTGTATACACAGCAGTGGACATACGCACATACATATATATTAATAATAAATTTCAATTAAAATTCTTAGAAATCAGTAGCAACATGCATACATACATATATGATGACATACTATAACGGTATTTGTGCTTATTTATTTTGCTAAGTTTTCATTTATTGCTTTGAGCAATTATTTTCAACATAATTAAGCGCTTTTTATGCAGACACTTGTATTTATTTTCTTTTCGAATAATTTAAATTTATTTTTACCATATATCTGAGTTAAACCGTTAGTCATTCATTTGCAAATTTATTCTTTAATTTTTTTTTGCCTTGTCGGTGTATCATTGAGAGTAGGTAGTTCTTTGTCAATTGTGGGTGTCAACTTGAAGGCCAAGTGTCTTATCTTTTTAATGAATTGTACAATCTTTATTTATTGTATTCTTTCGGCTGAATTTTAATTTGCAAAGTTCGAAAAAAAAAATTTATAAATATAACTTGCAAAAATAGTTTATGATTTCATTGACGGAAAAAACAAGTTTTTTTTACCTTTTTTCGGTTTTAAGTGAATTTCTTCGTGAGGATTAAAATTTAAAAATATTTACTCGAGGAGCTTATAATGACTATAAATTTAAAAAAAAATATATAAAAAACAGAATGATGGAAGTTTAAAAAAACGGTTCGAGGAAATAAAATGTAAAAATGTGCATGGTTATGTGCAGGTTTTGTTGTTTCTGAAGGAAAATTAAATATCATAAAAGAATTAAAAAAAATATAAATTAATTGAAACATAAAATAGAAAAAATATATATAAAAAAAAAAATATGATTAAAAAAAAATAAAATAAAAAAAAATAAAAAAAAAATTAAAAAAAAAATTAAAAATTAATAAAATAAAATAAAGTAAAATAAAAAAATAGAAATATTATAAATATAATTAAAATAAAGTTAGTTTAAAAAAAATAAATAAAATAAAAAAATAAAAATAAAATAAAAATAATTAAAATAGTTAATTAAATAAATATAAAATGAAAATAAAATGAATAACAAAATAAAATAAAAATAAAGTAAATACAATGAAATAAATAAAATTAAATAAATAAAATAAATAACAAAAATAATTTCATATATAAAAAAATAAAAAATAGGAGCTTTTCGATTTTTGAGATTTTGTGATCCAAATAGAGGTATTTTTTTCAATAGCATGTTTTTTGACAGATCACGTATGAGTCGTCTTGTCAAGCTGTCATGTTATTTTTGTTCAGTATTGTTGGCATTTCATCATGGAAAGACTTACCCCTAAACAACGTTTACAAATCATTCAATTTTATTACGAAAGTTCTTCGTTCTGTAAAGAATGTGTATCGCGCGCTTCGTTCAACTTAAGATGAACATAATCGGCCTTCTGAACGTACTATTCGCAACACCATCACCCATCACCCATACTGAGACCCCCCAACATTCATTATTGGATAACATTCGACCGAATAGACCACATCTAGCACGCAGTGAAAAAAATATAGCGGCCGTAGCTGAGATCGTGTACACTCTCGACCGTGGAGAGTCTATTCGGCGCCGTTCGCAGCAACTCGGACTGACGTATGGAACGACTTGGCGCATTTTACGTCGATATCTTAAATTGAAAGCATACAAAATACAGCTTGTGCAAGAACTGAAGTTGCTCGATCTTTCCAAGCGATATCGCGTCGCTCTATGGGTTCTTGAAAAGTTCCAAGAAGAACCGACGTTTTCGAGCCAATTTTGTTCAGCGATGGGTCTCATCTCTAGCTCAATGGGTATGTAAACGAGCGAAATTGCCGCATTTAAGACGAAACGCAACCTGAAGAGATTCAAGAGCTGCCGTTTTATCCGTAAAAACAACGGTGTGGTTTGCGAGCCGGTGGAATCATCGGTTCATATATCTTCAAAAATGATGCCGATGAGAACGTAACCGTCAATATTTGATGCCTGAAGTTGAAGCTCGTGATCTCCACGACATTTGGTTTCAACTAGACGGCGCCAATTCCCACACATCGCATCAAACAATGGATTTAGTGAGAGCACCCTTCGGTGAACAGATAGCTTCCGTTAGACTTTTCCTGTGGAGATATGTAAAGACTGAAGTCTATGCGGACAATCCCGTCTCGAACAATCACGCGTATCATTCGTCAGTTACCGGTCGAATTGTTCGAACGAGTCATCGAAAATTGGACTCAACGGATGGACCATCTGAGGTGCAGCCACGGCCAACATTTAAAAGAAGTAGGGAACCTCGAAATGGATCACTCGTTATAAAAAAGAGATGATGAAAATCCAGTTGACCGACTTAAAGTTTTAATATTTTTGAAATTTAATAAAATCACTTTATTTTTTCAATAATTTTCTATCTTATAGTTACTAGTTCGACAAAAGCAAGAATATTCTGAAAGTCGTAAAATTTGTCTGATTCATAACTTAAATTTATATTTTTTTTACCATAATTTTTAATTAGTACATTTTTGTGTATATTAAAAATCACATCAGTTGCTAAGCATAAAAATACTTAAAAAATATTTATAAATTTTTTTCCACAAAAGTGTCTCTGGTTCAATAATAGCTTCCCTAATAAAAAATATTAATATTTTATGTTTATTAAAAAAAATATTTTTAATTAATTTATTAATTTTTTTGTTTTAATTTTTTTATTATCGATTTTTTTTTACAAAAAGTGTCTTGCCACTTGTGTCTCCCCATATTGTACGGCATATTGCTTGCTAACAACAGTTAGAGAAGAATTTTTCGTCTACTCTCTTCAAGGTTATGTGGCTTCCGCAAAGAATGCGAATTTCTTATTTTCACCTTGGGTAAAATTACCTCAGTATGCCGCGCATACATACATACCAATATGTGCAATACGTGTAAATATGTATTTCTATTATATTTTCAGACAAAAAAACATGCGAAAAAGAAGTGATCGAAAGTCAATTTCCCTTTCATTTGTAACCACAAATATTTGCGCAGAAAATGCTTTTCTTCTTCTTACTTTCCCCCCCCCCCCCCCCCTCCCGCAACAACAAAAATAAGGCATAAAAAATTAAATCAGCTGTCAGTCAGTTTTTGACGTTTACATCAGCTGCATGAGTTTTGGCTGGCTAACTAACGGTTTGTAGCGCGCACACAATGACATGCGAGTATAGGCGATCAAAAAAAAAAAAAATGTGTTGAGTGCAAAGAGAGCGAGGGAGTGCAGCGCACATGTGAGGTAGTTTCGCATGTGAAGCGCACGTACGCTCGCGCGCATATTTTATGTTATCCACTTTGCAAACTGTATGTGTGCGTATATCTGGCTTAGACAACTTTCACTACAAGTAGCTTGCCACAAAAAAAAAAAAAAAAATCAGCAGCTTGCAACTTGTGTTTGTAAATAGTTCCAATTTCAACCACATATGTAAGGATGCGAGAGGCGGGTGTTCGTCTGGAAAATAGATAATAAAATCGATGTGTAAATAAATAAAGAAAAATTAACAAGAAATGTATTGTGCAAAAAAATTGCATGGTTGTGCGTATGTATATGTATATATTTTTTTCTCTAAAAGTTGACAAGTGCACGTTTAGTTTGCTATAGAAATGTGTAGTTGCTTCATTTGGCTCACATGCAACATGTAGATATGTATGTTGCAAGCGACTTATGGCCATGTGTATGTATGTATGTGTAAATATAATATTTTTCTATTATTTATTTATTTATTATTTTACTTACCACCAAGTATGACATGTATTCCCCGCCCAGTTAGTTTGCCTGGTTAGTTCATTCATATGCTCGTTTAGTTGATGCTGCGTCGGCTGGCGTTGTTATTTGACGGTTTTGTTTACATTTTTCTGACACCTGGTTACTCATTTTCATTTTTCTTCTTTTTATTGCCACATAAAAGTGTGTGAAAAAGTGAGCTCTGAAGTAATTGCATTGAATTTAATTTTCTTTTAATTATATTTTATGCATTTTTATTCATTCTCTTGGCTTGCAGCTTGTGGTGGTGAATACGCGCATGCGTAGAAAGTCTTATTGGCTGGAGTCTCTTGTTGCATATTTCATTATAACTTTAATTTAATTATTTTATTATTGAAAAGTTAG
Source organism: Neoceratitis asiatica (assembly GCA_030068015.2). Taxonomy (NCBI): domain Eukaryota; kingdom Metazoa; phylum Arthropoda; class Insecta; order Diptera; family Tephritidae; genus Neoceratitis; species Neoceratitis asiatica. The sequence goes on from CM061526.1 coordinate 16,162,434, forward strand.
TTAAAATAGTTTTTATGAGTTGTTATTGGGTAATTAAATGTATTTAATTTTTTTATAAAAAAATAAAAAATTAAAAAAAATTTTTTTTCATTTTTACAAAATTTTTATTAGTTTTTTGAGACATTATTTCCGCGAAAATTAAAAATTTCCAATGATTTTACAATTCTTCTTTTTTCCCATTCTTATAAATTTATTTTTTTTTCCTATAATTTCAATTCAATTCAATGAACCGTCTGACTTTTTAATTACTGTACTTTTGTTTATTTTTTATCTCTTCAAGTTTCCTGCAGTTTTTATTTTACTCCTTTCTAAGGCATTTACCTATTTGAAATTGAAAGTCATTACTTAAACGCATTTATTGCGCTCTTTTGGTGGTGGCCATTAATTACTTCGCAAGTTAATTAAAACTATTTAACGCATTGCAATGTGCAGTGTAGTGTTGCATTTTTGCTTCACTCACTCGAGTGCCAATTTGGTCTCCGCAATCGTTTATGGTCATCTGCTTGAGCTGGAAAATCGATTTGTAATCAACATGTAATAGTTGTTTTTGCCTTTTATTGGCTGGCAGCTGTTGGTGAATTGGCTGAAGCAACTTTTCCTATTAACTATTAACTGCAGCGTGTATTTAAAAGTAGTTAATTGTTATTGAAAGTGAAAAGCTCAAGTAGGGGCTGGAATAAAAGAAAATTAAAAAAAAATATTAAAAAACAAGAAATTAAAAAAAAAAGAAAACTTAAATGAAAATAATTAAAAGAAAAAAAATATATATATATAAAAAAGCGAAAATATATATATATATATTAAAAAACAAGAAATTAAAAAAAAAAAGAAAACTTAAATGAAAATAATTAAAAGAAAAAATATATATATATATAAAAACAATTAAATAGGATTTATGAGTGAACAACAAAATCATAAGAAAGTTTTAATTGAAAAAAAATTAAAAAAAAAATTATAAACTAAATAAATAGCAAATCAAAAATAAATAAATTAAAAAAATCAAGAGGATTTATGCATAAAAAAACACAAATCAAAAGTAAGTAACACGAAAATTAAAAAAAAATTAAATTAAAATGAATAAAAATAAATAAAATACTAAATAATAAAACAAATGAAATACAAATGGATATACAAAATAAAGAGTAAATAAATATAAAGATCTTAAAATCTTATAAAACAATAACAAAAAAAAAAAAAAATGAAAAGAAAAAATTAAATTCAAATGGAAGAACTAAAAAGAATTATGAAATGAAAATAAAATAAAAAAGTTAATAGTAAGAAAAAATAAAGAATTAAAAAGGAAAAAAAATTTTAATGAAAGCAAAAATATAAATTTATTACAAAAATTAAAAAAATTAAAAAAAAAAAACAAAAAAAAAATTATTAAGAAAAAGCTAAAAAATTTATTAAAAAATAAAAAAAGAAATGGGTATGTAAAAAATTATAAGAACATAGATTGAATAATGGAAACAAAATAGAAATATGAAGAAACTATATAAAATAATAAAAAAATAAAAAATAAAACAAAATAAATAAAAAAATAAAAATTTATATAAAAAAACTAAACAAAATATATAAAGAAAAAAAATTAATAAAAAATTAAAAATGTAAAACCATAGACACAAATTCATTATCCAAGTAAAATTTCAGCTGATATAACCACCTCTTTTAAACATCCACTGCGTTCGTCTACGGTGCTCATTTCACGAAGTCTAAACTTAACATACCAATCCTTGATAAAGATGGTGATTGATTTGCCTAGGGCAGTGTCCGGTAACTCGCCATTAAGCGAAGTTTTTGCCTCAACTGTATTTTTTCCCCTCAAAAAGCAATATTTTATCAACACGCGAAATTCGCTTTTATCCTTTTCATCCATTTTTTCCACAATAACAAGAGTTGCTTTACTTAAATGCTATAAATTCACAAACTAATGATCCGACAGTTGTCAACACGCGTTTTTTGAAGGTTAGGGCTAACTAAAAATCATGTGAACTTAATCTTTCTAATTCTATCTATGTGTCAGGCCGGGGTTTTTTCAGTTGACCTGTTATAGCGGTGTTACTTTTCCCTTGGGTTACCTTACTTATATCACTGAAATCAAAATATTTAATTGAGATAGTTAAAGAAAGGTTAGCTTTTTATATGAAATTACACATACTTCTTTTCCCAAGGTACCCAACCATACACATTGTATGTACTCCCTGCTTAAAATCTTATATGTTATTTATGTTATAATATTCTTAGAAAAAATCTAGCAATATTTGTTCGTTTTACTAATTTTTTTAAACTTTTTTTTTAAATTAAAAATCTTTTTAAATTTTTTCGTATTAAATTTTTTTGTTTTCCGTTACTTTTTAAATATTTTAATTTTATTTTATTTATTTTATTAAGCTTTTATTTTTATTTCGATTTTTTCAAGCCAAAAATTTTCTTTCTCGAGAAATACTGAAGATTTGTATTTTATTCCTAAAATCTATTTAACTTTATATCTCTCAACGCATAGCAGAGCGTATGCGTAAGTTGATAAGTCTAAGCTCAAATTGTATTATAAGGAATGGCTCTCTCCGTGTCTTATTTGTTTAGGGTGGTACATTGCGTATGATGAACATTGCGTTACTGCCTTGATTAAGTATTGATTTTTTATTGAATTATTTGAATTTGAATTTAAGTTTCAATATTTAATTTTAATTTTAAATTTTAATTTCAATTGTAATTTAAACTTAAATTTTATTTTAATTTTAGTTTGAATTTTAATTTTTATTTTTATTTTTATTTAAATATGTTAAATTTAAATTTAAATTTTAATGTGAATTTTATTTTTAACTTCAATTTAATTTTAAATATAAATTTGAATTATAATTTTAATTGTAATTTTAATTTTAATTTTAATTAATTTTTTTATTTGAATTTGAATTATAATTTTAATTTTAATTTTAATTTTAATTTTAATTTTAATTTTAATTTTAATTTTAATTTTAATTTTAATTTTAATTTTAATTTTAATTTTAATTTTAATTTTAGTTTTAATTTTAATTTTAATTTTAATTTTAATTTTAATTTTTTATTTTATTTTATTTTTAGTGTTAATTTAAATTTTAATTTTAATTTTAATTTTAATTTTAATTTTTTATTTTAATTTTAATTTTATATTTCAATTGTAATTTAAATTTTAATTTTATTTTAAATAGAATTTGAATTTGAATTTGAATTTGTATTCTAATTTTATTTTTAATTTTAATTCTAATTTAATTTTAATTTTAATTTTAATTTTAATTTTAATTTTAATTTTAATTTTAGTTGAAATATTAATTTTACTTTTAATTGTAATTTTTATGTTAATTTGATTTTAATTTTTATTTTATAACTAATTTTAATTTTAATTTTAATTTTAGTTTTAACTTTAATTTTAATTTTATTTTTTAATTTAAAATTTTTAGATTTTTTCAACTTTGTATTTATATTTTAATTTTGTTTTTGTTTTTATCTTTTATTTTGATTTAATGTAATTTTTAATTTTAATAATATTAAATTTTGAATTTTTTAATTTTTATTTTATTTTTTACTTCTTCTTTTTAATATTTTTTTTTTCTTCTATTTTTCATATATTTTAAGTTTTTCTTTGCCTTAAATTTTTTTATAGTTTTTTTTTTTTTACAATATAAAGTAGCGTATTTTTTGCCATTATTTTCATAGTTATTTGCACAATATTTCAATCAACTTCTCATAATGACAAGTATGTTGCATTGTCGGAAAATATTTTGAAATTTCCCATCAGCTCTACCAGTATTTTATTTGTCGAATAACGTCAGTGTAATGACATACGTAAGACAGCAATTAACTATCGAATGGACAATAATTAATAATACATTTCTAACATTTGTAAACTTGAGCAGACATAAATATGCATGGGAAAAACATAAAATTACTTCAGAGCATAGATTTTGCTAGGTATTATAAAGGCAAACAAAATAAGATAATTAGGAAAAAATTATAAAAAATTTAAGTAAAAAAAGAATAAAAAAATATTTAAAAAAATAAAATAAAATTAAAAAAGTAAAAATATACAAAAAAAAATTATAATAATATATAAATAAAAAAATATAAATAAAAAAATAAAATAAAAAAAATCATTAAAAAAATGAAAAAAATAAAATAAAAACATTAAAAAAAATATAAATAAATAAAAAATAAAAATCATAAAAATCGAATGGTAAATAACTGCTAGCTGAGAAAATATGTCATAATTAAGGTGGTCTATTGACGATTAAATACTTCAAATATTTTTTTCTGTGTAATAATGATTAAATGCTTGGTAGATGATGTGAGAAACTTATTGAGTAATTTAGTGGTAGGACTTTGTTGTTGGGCTACAAATACTTATCGCACTTATAATAGCTGCTTTCATAACTATTTTACCAATTTTTCTGAATTCAAGCACTAAAAAACAACAAATAATTCATTGAATATAAGCATATAACAGAGATAAAAAACATTAAAAAAAATCACAATAAATAATAAAAAAATTGAAAATAATTTCTTGTCACTTGCTATAATTTTACAAGTAGGCGTAGTTTTCAAGGTAACCAAGCAAAAATTTTAATTAACCAATAGCAACAATAAATATTTCCTTATTATACATATATATATATATGAACAATAATATCAACACCACAGTGCTTTCGTCACTCGTTAACCCAAAGCACACACCTCAATCATTAAGATATAAGTGCTTACAACCACAAATATATACAAATACATACAAATATACACATTTGTAAGACGTAAATTTGTATATCTCGCCAACATTTTATTGCTATAAATTTCAACGCTCTTTGCTTAGCACTGCATTTCCTACTCAAGCGCGCACCAAGCGTACGAGCAGCGAGCCGCCCACACACGTCTGCGCACTATACGCACGCGCTGCACAAACTCTCAACTAAATAGTAGTGCAGCACTCAGACAACCACTTCACTGACAAATGAGTGGACGCACAAGACATGAATTGACATTAATTTGGCATTTTCTATATGCCCACTGTGCGCCTGTACGCTGAGCCAAGCAGTTAGGTTGGCGGCGTAATTGCATGTAGACTCGTTTACTGAATGTATGCATTTGTGTGTGTGTCGGAGTGTGTGGAGACATAATTTACAATTTACCGACTTGCTTGTGAGTTGATTATTTTTTTACTTTTTTTTTTTTTTTTGAATTTTTTGGACTTTTTTTTTATTTAAATTTTATTAATTTTTTTTTAATTTTTTTTTTTTTGTAATCTACGTTTCTCACATTTTTTTGTGCTGTCTAATCTTACCGTCTGCCTTTTGGTTGTGCTTCAAAGTCTCAAACGCATTTTTATTTTTTTATTTTATTTTTTTACCTTTTCACCTACTTCTTTTTGAATTTTTTATTTTTATTTTTATTTATATTTTTTATATTTTTTTCTCTGTTGCAATATTTTCCTTTCTTCTTTAAGTCTCATCTGACATAATCTATCAAAGCAAATGGCCAACTAACCATTGCTAGCCTTTCTCATCAGTAAATAGAAATATTACATCACTGATTATTACAATGTGACATAACTGACAAGACGATGCATGTCAGAGTGAAAAGTGTAAAAGAAAAAAGAAAAATGCTTGTCATATTCATCGATTGACTGCGGAAATAATTTAGAAATTGAGGTATTTATGTCAATGAGCAGAGCATGCGGTGTGGAGACGTTGAAAATTAAGAGAGGAAAAAAAAGAGAAAAAGATGAAAAAAAAGAAGCTGTAATAAGAAAAATATTAAAAAAAAATATGTAAAAAAAAAAATTAATAAAAATTTATTAAAATTATCGAGGAGCTTTTGCTTTCTAACTAATATAAAAAGATTTTAAAGTAAATAAAAAATATTAGAAATATTTAAAAAAAAGGATACTAATTAAATATATTTTTGATCTCTATGAAAGCCATTGCGATCCATTTGGAGGTTCCCTAGTTAAAAAAAAACACAGAAAATCCATATTTAATGGAAAATGTTTATTATCATACGAAGGAACATTCTTTGGCATTTATTTTTTTGAAGATTATCTCTTTCAAATGTTGGCCGTGGCTACGTCTCAGATGGTCCCTCAGTTGAGTCCAATTTTCGATGACACGTTCGAGCATTTCGACTGGTAACTGGCGTTCGATGACACGCGTGATGTTTTACTCCAAGGCCTGAATCGAAACGGGATTGTTCGCGTAGACTTTAGACTTATCACATATCACCACAGAAAAAAGTCTAACGGTGTGTTATCACACGATCTTGGTGATCAATTGACCGGCCCAAAACGTGAAGTGTTCACCGAAGTGTTCTCTCAATAAATCCATTGATTGATGCGATGTGTGGGAAGTGGCGCCGTTTTGTTGAAACCAAATGTCGCAGAGATCAAAAGCTTCAATTTCAGGCATTAAATAGTCGGTTGTCATGGCGCTATAACAGTCGCCATTGACGGTCAACGCCATCATTTTTGAAGAAATATGAACCGTTGATTCCACCAAATCACACCAAACTGTTTTTTTGTTTGTTTTTGAATAAAATGGGATGAAATTGCACCTCGTGAATCTCTTCAGGTTGCTCTTCGTCCCAAATGCGGTAATTTTGCTCGTTTACATACCCATTGAGCCAGAAATGAGCCTCATCGATGAACAAAATTTGGCTCAAAAACCTCGTATCTTTTTGGAACTTTTCAAGAGCCCATAGAGCGAAGCGATGTCGCTTGGGAAGATCGAGCGGCTTCAGTTCTTACACAAGCTTGGTATTTTCTACACTTTCAATTTCAGATCTCGATGTAAAATGCGCCCAGTCGTTCCATACGTCAGTCCGAGTTGCAGCGAACCCCGCCGAATCGACTCTTCACGGGCTTCGTGTATACTCTCAGCTACGGCCGCTATATTTTCTTCACTGCATGCTGGACGTGGTCTATTCAGTCGAATTTCATCCTATAATAAATGTTGGGTCTCAAAATCGGTGATGGTGTTGCGAGTAGTATAGTACACGCAGTAGGCTGATTATGTTCATCTTAAGTTGAATGAAGTGCGCGGAACACATTCTTTACAGAACGTGAATTTTCGTAATAAAGTTGAATGATTTCTAAACGTTGTTCAGGCGTATGTCTTTCCATAATGAAATGCCAAACAATACTGAACAAAAATGGCATGACAGCTTGACACGACTCATGCGTGATTTGTCAAAAAAAGTATTGAAAAAAGTACCTCTACAGGGATCACCTTTTATAAATATTAAGTAAGTTTCTAGTGTTCGGTTCCCTCCGAATCTAGTCCTGCTTATCTCTCTAATTTTGAACTGAAACTATGAAAACTTAAAACTATAAAGAATTTTTTTTTTGGAAAACATTTTTTTTCTAGAAAATTTAAGAAAAAAACATTCTTATGATATTTTTAGGCCAAAATTTGTCATGAAGCGCTTCAAAAGCATGGTTAAGTGATTTTAATATATTCAAAATATGTTTTTGTAACAGTCAAACCAGTTTGTACAAGCCTAATTTTTTATTAGATCATAAAAAATATAAAGAATTAATTAATTTTAATTAAAAATTATTATATGTGCGTATGCTTGTGTGTATGTTTGTTTAGTATACGGTTTATTGAAGCTTCTACCCAATGAGCTTTATTTTTTTTTGTTTATATTTTTTTTATTTTTATTTTTTATTTTTTTTTGTATATAAAATAAATACTCGAAATGCATAAAAAAAAATTAATTACAAATAAAAATTCCAATGCCTTTATAAGATTTATAAAAACAATGTCTAAGTGCTACATGAACAGTGAGCAAATTAGCAATAATAATAACTAATTTTATGAAATAGGAAACAAACAAGTGATAATGTGCCTTAAAACTGTTTGAAAATTAAAAATATTTAAAGAAAAATAAAAATCTTACAACAAAATGCGTATTTAAAACAACAACAAAAATCAACAGACCAAAACACAAACTCAATATAGCAAAAAACAAAGTGCCACGCCTACAAAAACGCAAAATACTAAAATACTCAACACACCTAAGCGTATAAAAAGCAACTACTCACCACACGCTCACGCACGATAAAACGGACAGTGTCACAATTAAACACCAGAATAAACATTATAGAAAAAAAGTGATAATACAAAAACAAAAATCAAAAACAATTTGCCTTCATAAACGCCGTCGCACTTCAGAATGAGTAGCCAACCGGCCAGCCAGCCCGACAGCATCGACTTAGCCTATGATATGTGGGCTGGCCAATTCGAATTTGTCGGACCCGCCACGAATGCTACACATAACAGCAGCAGCAGTAATAGCAACAGCACCACCAGCAGTACGATAACACTTAACAATCACAACAACAACAATAACAACAGTAGCATAAGCTTCGGCAGTGACGATCATCAACGACGACGTTCTACCGAGAGTTTAGAAGATTTGAATCTCAATTTCGATACGACTGCCACGCAGGCGACGCTCAATAGTAGCGCCTACTCGTTGGGTGGTTGCAATCAATATCAATATAATTTTGGCAAACAACCAATACTCATTGATCAGGAGCAATTTTTAAGTTTAAATCCGGCTGATTTTGAAGATATTGTGCCATCGGGACCCAATTCGTTGGTGTTCATTGAGAATAAATTGAGTGAGGATAATTGTGATTCGGTTAGTAGTGAACAAATTAATAATAACAACAACAGCAACAACAATAATAACAATAACAATAAATTAGTAAATTTGGAAACTCTAACAAGCAAATTCAATTCGAATAAAACGAATAACACAAATACGAACGGTTTTAAATTGGAAAATTTGAAAAATTTCAAAAACAAACTGCTCTGTGATTTCGAGGATAAAGCGTCGATGGTGAATGGTGTTGGTGGCGCTGTGGTTGTTGGTAGTGCGTCGTTGGATGCTGGCGATATGCAATCGCATCATTGTTGCAACAACAAAATGAATGGCTTGAGTGCCGAAATCTGCGATAATCTCAACGAACAAGTAAGCATTTGCTAGTATTAGTTAGATATTTGAGCAAAATTTTTTTGAGAAAAATTATTAATTAAGTTTTGTGTTCACTTAAACAAATTTTTCGAAAAAATGGAAGGGAGCTAGCTCCCTATCATTTAACATGGACTACCCAAGGCTGTGTGATGACAGTTCTGCGTACTTTATATTATCTTCCTCAGATATATTGATAACTGGAATAACGGTTTTTTTCTAACATGTGTCACTAGCAAGTCTAATGTTTCGAGGTGCCCAAGGGTCTCCTTTGGAGGGTTTAGTCTTTCGGTTTCACCCAGCCCTTCAATCGCTACTGTTGGGTCGTTGTTACCATGATGTCTCAACAGGTGTAACGCACTGGCCATTTCATCGAGTGGAGGCATCACCTTTTCCCATATGGCCTCTTGGGGATGGTGTGCTTTGACATTATAGCCACCCTCGCCCAGACAAAGATATCTACGTGTCTTCGGGAGCTTGACAACATCTTCGCCTCGAACAAGTCGTGGCTCAATGTTACGTCAAAACTTCGTAAGACTTTCTATCGTTAAACGAGTAGTTGCGATGTTTTCTACGGAGCTAATTGCCAGTCTAAAAACACTCGCACGAAACGAACAATGCCTATCTGTAAAAAATACCTATTGAGATGTGGACCATCAGACTGTCACTAAAACGACGTCTTTAGTAAGCCTTATTGATGGATCGACTTGCTCCCTCAGGGTCTCCCAGCATCAATAATGGTATAATTAAAGAACCGAATCTATTCAACCTCCAACTCAATGTCATAAGTTGCGCTCCTGAAGCCACTCCCTTTCCCCCACTATGTTTCCGAGGTTGTTAAACTATCACAGAACCTTGTCAATTGCAGAAAGATTTAGTCTTCTGCTCTTTTATTTGACTTAGGCTACTCAGGAGTAAGGATACGGTTCACAGCTTCTGTGGGTTTTATGTTCATTTTTGACCCAGACCCATGGTTATTTGGCTAGGTGCGGCTGCCAGCAAGCGCAACGCGTCTATCGACCCAGAATGTTTGATAACCCTTTTGGCAAGTGTTCATCCCTTTTTTTATCCCCTTTAATTTTTGAACATGACTAGTCTGCGCGCAGGGTTGGAGCCACGCAAATTCGTTTCCTATCGCCAAAAATGTATATGAGACAATTTTTTCAATTTTTGACTCAAAATTTCCAAACAGTGGTCAATTATATTTCCTTATATTTCAAAAGATTCAGCTTTGATCTCCTGTTTAGTTGCTGTGGTGGTTAATACATCAAACTAAAAGTCCAAAACTTAATGGACGGCCTTAAAGTGAAAATTTTCTATAGTTTTTTTTAACCATTCACTAAAAAATAATGAAATTTGCTTGCTAGATTAAATTTTTTATAATATTTTTACTTGACATCGCGTGGACTGCATGAATGTCGTTGCATACCCTTAGGCGAAATTTTTAATTTAATTTTTTCCCCACATTATTTTTGCATAATTTTAGGCGAAATTTAATTTTCTTACCAATAAGTGTAGTTCTCAATTGGTTAGTTTAATAATATCCTTATAGTATCTGTGTTTGCATATGACTTACAATTGAAGTAAATTTCAATTTTAATTTTAATTTAAAAAATTCAGTTATTTAAGTTAAAATATACTATAGTATTCCCCTTATCCCGTAATCCACTTGTCCATAGCTATCGATTTAATCACTTGTGGCTATCCAAACACCGATTACTATTTGCTTTTCACATATTATTCTACCCTTCATTGTCTATATATCCTCCTGAGAGCTACAATTTTCAGTGAATGGAATGCAGAAAATAATTTTAAAATGTTAAAATGACACTAATGTAGAACTAATAATGGGTTAAAATGCCATGCGGTTATATTCATTAATTTATTTCATACACTTACATACATACACTTTTTGTGTGCTCCTCACTGGACGTAATTAATTCTGACCCCATGATTGGCATATGCATTATAAAATACGAGTGAACTCCCATACGTACATAGTATGAAGGGTATATGTGTATGTGGGCTATGTGGGCTATGTAATGACGGGCGAGGCAAGTAAATTCATATATTATTTATTAGGTAAATACGAACCATGAATTAAAGGCGACGGTATTTGTTTGTGCAGGGATATATGGACTAGAATGACTAGAATGAATATCAAACACGAACTTCCAATAGAAGACAGTGCCCACCAAGAAATTGATTGAGACTGAAAAAATTTATGAGAAATATAATGAAATTTGAGTAGTACAGAGAACGGGAAAACATGAGTTCTACTTACAATTTACTAAATAATATTAAAAAAAAAAAAATTATAGTAAAAATAGATAAAAAAAATAAATAAAATTTAAAAAAATATAATTAATTGAAAAAAAAAATTACAATAAAACAGATAAATAAATAGATGGAAAAAAAATTTAGAAACATTTAAAAAAAAAACAATGTTATTACAAAAATTTAAAAATAAAAGTATAAATGAGTACAAACTAAAAAAAATAAGTTAAATCAAAAAAAAAAAAAAATTTTTTTTAAATTGTGTAAAAAAAAATTTATAAAAAAAATTTATAAAAAATTTATAAAAAAATTGTATAAAAAAAAATTATAAAAAAATTTATAAGAATTTATAAAAACAAATTTATAAAAAAAATTTTGTAGTTGACATAACTAAATTACTCAATACATATTTTTCAATAAGCAAAAATTTATGAATTCAAATTAAAAAAAAAAGAAAAATTAATGAATTTAAGTAATGAAAGAAATTTACAATAATATTAATAATTGATAATAATAAATAATAATAAATTAAATTTTTTTATTTTTTTTTTTTTGTTATATAATTAATATTAATAACAATCATAAAGAAAAGCATCGAATATAAAAAAAAATTGAGTTAGAATTTTTTGAATTGAATATTTTGTTATACAACAAAGAAAAAGTGATCTCCGAAACAGCTGTCACTTCTACCTATTTTTCTTTGTTGTATAACAAAAAATTCAATTCAAAAAATTCTAGCAAAATAGGCCTTTGAATAAAGCTCATTTACTTATAACCACAAACAATTACAGGCCGCATTAAACAATACAGAAAATAAATTTATTTCACACAAAAAAAAAAAACCAAATAAAGTTTTTTCAATAAGAAAAATTAATAAAAATTAAAAAAGTCATATGATATTAAATCAATAAATTAATTAAAATGTTTCAAAATGAAAAACTTAATAATTAAAAAAAAAATTTTAATTTGAAAAAAAAAATTTGGTACTTAATACAAATTTTTCATTAACAATCATACCAGTTAAAAAAATTAAAAAAAAATTAAAGAAAATTAATAATAACTAAAGCAAAAATATAAATAAATAAATAGTAAAATAAATAAATCAATCAAAATTAAAAAAAAAATCTAAATAAATAAATAGCTGAATAAATTCTTAAAATAAAAATTAATAAATAATGAAAAACAAAAATCAACAAAATAAAAATAAAATGAAATAAATTTATTTTACCACAAGAAACTTCTGAAAAAAAAAGTTCAACAAAAAAAGTTTTAAATACAAATTTATAAAAAAAAAGAGTAATAAAGGAAAATTAAAAAAAAAATATTATTAAAAATTTACAACTAAGTTATAGGAAATTAATAAATGAAATTAAAAGATAAAATATAAATAAATAATGAAAAAAAGTAAATGAAAAAGGAAAGCTAATTGTTGTGATTTATGTTATAATTGCGTAAATTATTATAAATTATAAATATATATTTCTCCAGTTAAAATGAAGGCCAACAATACCCTGCAATTCGTGAAGTGAAGGATATTCCCATGCATGATAAAATATTGAAAATTCTTCACATTTTATTTTGCTTGATAATTTCCTAAAATTAAGAATTCAATTTTTAGCCAGAGGAAAGTTTTTTTTTGCAAATTGAAAGCAAATTCAAATGAAAAATTTTGATAAATATTTATTTATTTTAATTAAGAATAATCGAAAATCCAGAAAAAAACGTATTACTAAATTTTTTTTATTTTACCAATTAATTATTCATTTTTTTAATAATAATTTAAGTTATTTTAGCGTATTTTATTATTCTATATTTTTCTTATAAATAAATATAATTAATTTTAAAGGGTTTTTAAACTTTTTTTCAGCAAATAATTTGAATTGCACTAATTAATTTTAATTTTTATTTAATTTATTTTATTTAATGTAGTATATAAATCTTGAAATTTTTATAGACAACAAAATTGTTATTTACTACGTTTTAATAGGTGTTTTTAATTTCATTAATTAATTATTATATTTATTTTTATTTTTATTTAATTAAGTTATATAAGTGTTAAAAAATTTTAATAAAAAATAATTATTTTCAATTTTTTTTAATTTTCTCACTTCATTATTATGTTTAATTGCATTTATTTAAGTTATTTTACTGCGTCAATTTTTTTGTTCTTTACATTTTTTAAATTAAATTATTTTATTTATTTATATTAATTTATTTATATTAATTAATTTTTAATTATTTAATTTTTTTTGACATATAAATCTTTCAAATTTTTATAAATAAAAATAATTGATTTAAATTTTTTTCTCCTTTGCATACCATTATTGTCATTTTGATTTATCAATACTACCATCTGTACTTTATTAACACTGTTTTTTTTTTTTAATTTCAAGGTCATGCGCGCGCTTCATTCATTCAGTCAAATATTTCTTATTTAATTGCAATGCACGAAATGCACGAAAGTTTTTACGGCCAGCTTGTTGTAATGTGTTGAGAAAATTCTTTACTCTGTGTACATGCATGAGTACGAAATATATAATATTTGTTAGCCACATACGAGGGTTGATTAAATAGTAAATTTAATTTTTTTAAATTCAAATTAATAAAAAATTATATAAATTAATTTCAAAAAACTTTAAAAATTTATTAAATAAAAGAAAGAATAATTTATAACAATTAAACAATTATGATTTTTGATTAAATACCCATGACAACAAATTCAGCAGCCACCCTCGTAACAATATTGAACCGTCAATTACTTGCGCTTCTGTTTGACAGTCTGTCTAGTATAGTTAATATGTCTGTATGTTTAAGTGCACACACATTTTCATATATCAAAACCATTTAGATATTGACAACCACCACCCAACATTTTCGTGCCTCACAACGATTTAATAAATATAAAACTAACCAGCAACAATTTTGAATGCTCGCGAATTTAGTCGAATACAAATTTACGCTGTGAAATTATTCATAAAATACAAGTCAAAGCGAAAAGACGCGGAAACCATTGAGCGTAATTTTCATTGAAAATAGATTTAAAAAAATATATATATGTTAAATATGGATGAAGAAAGTGAGGTAATTGATGAAGATGGACGAAGAAGTGAAGAAGAAATTAGAAAATTAGAAAATATAGTATAGTGATTCACAACAAAAAAATTTATTTAATTTCGAATTAGATTATAAAAGTGTAAAATAATCTACAGAGAAAGGAAAAAATATTTAAATTGAATTAATAATAAAAAAGGGTAAAAAAAGAAATAAAAAAACAGTTAATTAGGAGTGTAAATAATCTATAAAAAATAAAAAATAAATTATAATAAAATAAATGAAAACCCATAAAAAAAATTAGAAGAAAAAGAAAAAAATTAAAATTTAAAAAAAGGAAATATTGAAATTTTTTTTTTAATTTAACAGAAAATATAAAAATATAAACAAAAAAACTATGGTATAAACAAAATAATTTAAAAGATGTTTAATAGCTACTCTAAAATATATTCTAAGAGTCAACTACATTAATTCTTATATTTCAATTGGATGAATAAATGGATTTTAGTGACTATTTTTTACTATTTGTATTATTTAAGAAAAATCTATAATAGCAAGGAAAGGCCATATTATCTGCCAAAATTTGCTATAAAATGTAAAGAGCCGGTATGATACGTATGTATATATATTTATGCAATACTTAAATAAAATAATTAAAAAAATAGATGAAAAATAAAAAAATAAATGAAAAATAAATGAATAAATAGATAAATAAATAAATAAATAAATAAATAAATAAATAATAAATAAATAAATCAATAAATAAATAAATGAATAAATAAATAAATAAATAAATAAAAAAATAAATAAATAAATAAATAAATAAATATATAAATAAATAAATAAATAAATAAATAAATAAATAAATAAATAAATAATTAAAAATTACAAAGGGGATAAAAAAGCAAATAAATAGAAATTAAAAAATTAATAAACTCTATAAAAAAAAACTTCGCGAAAGAAGCATATTAAATAAGTGGCGGAATCAAATTAAAATAATAGAATTTTCCCACATTAAATGGAAGCCTGGTAAGGTTTGTAAAATTAGTGACGAATTTTTTTCAGCCACTTTTAAAAGTTCATTTACCATAAAACTGTAATGATTTTGAATATAATTTTGACTTATATTAGGCGATTATATGCACAGGTAATGAAAATTTGTATGACTGAACTGCAGCAATGCGTACGAAACAAATATTTGTGATCAACAACATTTTTTGTTTGACTATACTTTATATTCAAAAGTATTTTTAAGTTTTTTGTACAGCAACATTTATTGCCTTTTTATTTAAATTTTTTCAATTTTTTCAATATCAAATTATATTTAAGGCTTAGAAAAATTTAATTTTTTGACAACAGCTTATTTTTTAGCGGACATTTTCTTGTCGGCAACAATTTTGTTTAGTAAGATTTTAATTTTAACAACTTTTTCCTTTAGCAACCATTAATAATTATAGCCAAAATAATTTTTCTTGGGCAAAATTTTTCTTTAACATCACTTTATTTTTTTAATAAATTTTTTCTTTAGCACATTCCTCCTTAGCAAAATTTTACTTTTGGCAACATTTTTTTTTTTTTTTGTAAATTTTTATTTATTTTTTAATATTTTCAATATTCTTGGCAAACAATTTTTTTTTAAAATTTTTTGTTTTGACAAAATTTATTTTTTAGCAACATTTCTGTTCGCAAATATTTTTAAATATCGACATTTTATTCTTTTTGGAGAATTTTTTATTATAGAAAATTTCTTTTAGCAATTATTTTCCATTTATTTCTTTAGTAAGATTGTACAATGTTTTGGTTTTAGCATTATTTTGTTTTTTTTTTTGAGCTCTTTTCTAGGAATATATTTTTACACATTTTTTTGCAAACTTTTTCTTGGCAACATTTCATTTCTGAGCAATATTTTGTACCTACCAACATTTTTTTGTAGTATTTTTGTTTAGCAAAATAAAATTTTTATCAAAATTTTTATTTTGGAATTTTTTTTTTTAATTTTTTTTTAACAATATTTTTCTTTAGCAATAATCATACTTCAAAAATTATGCAATTTCGGAATATTCTTCATTGAATATTATATGCTTGGAAACATTTCTTTTTTTAGCATAATTTTTAGCAATATTTTTACTTGAAAATTCTTTTTCTTTTAGAAATATGTTTACTTAAAAAAAATTTCTTTTTAAAATTTTTTTTAGTAAAATTTGTTGTAGCAATATTTTATTTATCAAAACTATGTAGCAATATTTATAGCTACACGATTTTCATATTCGAAAACCGCCAAAAACAAAGTAAAATATAATTTCCTTTTGTACAAATAACAACAAAAAGCATTTTTATTCCCAAATGGAAATCAAAAATTTGACTTTGGAAAAATAATAAAAGAGATAATAATAATTAATAAGTCTTTTATCACAACCAATTTGACCTAATTCACTTATACAATAATTCTCGTTATATGTTTGAAAAAAAAAAAAAAAAATACAAACTAAATAATGAAATGTAAAAGAAAATAGAATAAATAAAAAAATCCACTGAATAAATCATTCCATGCATTTATAATCTGCATACGCTCGTCTCGTCTCTCGTGCGCTCTCTCTGCTGCACACTGCACTGCACTCTGCGTGCAGCTGGTCAAACGAACCAGTTGCAGCGTGCCTATCACTTAATTAATGCCATCATTGCCTTTCCAAATTACAAGTACTTAGTTAACTAAGTGTACATAATTAAATATGACTCTATAGTACAAATTGCGACATTCAAGTATGCTTTGTTGCGCTTTCTTCTGCCTCAAAACTGATGAGCGTTTTTTTCGTAAAAAAAAAAGAATTTAAATAAATAAAACAGAGTATATAAGAAGATTGCTGCAACAAGTGGCATGTATGTGTATACATAAATATATATCTACATTTATTTATCTACACATTTCAGCCTTCATAATCCCAATTATGTATGCCAGTTAGTCGCAAAGTTTCCATTTGATTAAGCAGCGGAAATGCGCTTCAAGATTAGTAATTAAATCATATAGGGCAGGCTGGCTGGGCTCTTTGCAACTCATACATATGTAAAAAAATCAAGTACATAATTGAGAAAACTAAGAAATTGTGATTTGAGGAAAATATATATACGTAGATGTGGCTTAACAATATTATATAATTAAAAAAAAAATGAAAAAAATAAAAAAAAATTAAATTAAATATATTAAATAAAAATATAATAAATTTATATAAAATTAAAAAAAAAATTAAAAAAATAAAAAAAAAATAAAAAAATAAAATAAAAAATTTAAATGAAATAAAATAAAAATAAAAAAATTAAATAAATTAAATTAAATAAAAAAATAAAATTAAAAAAAAATAAAATAAATTAAAAAAAAATTAAAATAAAGTAAAAAAATACAAATAAAATAAAATAAAATAATATAATATAAAATAAAATAAAATAAAATAAAATAAAATAAAATAAAATAAAATAAAAAAATTAAAATAAAATAAAACAAAATAAAATAAAATAAATAAAATAAAATATATTTAAATAAAATAAAATAAGATTAAAGCTGAAATAAAATAAAATAAAATAAAATAAAATTAAAAGAATAAAATAAAATAAAATAAAATAAAATAAAATAAAATAAAATAAAATAAAATAAAATAAAATAAAATAATTAAAACAAAATAAAATAAAATAAAATAAAAGAAAATAAAATAAAATAAAAGAAAATAAAATAAACTAAATAAACAAAAATAAAATAAAATAAAATAAAATAAAATAAAATAAAATAAAAAAATAACATAAAAAAATAAAAAAATAAAAAGAAATAAAATAAAATAAATAAATAAAAATAAAATAAAATAATTAATAAATAAAAAAAATAAAATAAAATAAATTAATTAAAAAATAAAATACATTAAAGTAGTAAAATAATCATCGCAAAGTTGTTATAAATAAATTATATTCCACATATATTCACTATTTACTCATCGTTATGTCTAAAATCAATCGATAATTTCACTTGGCACAATTACAATGTAACTCCCACCGACCTGCACACATAAATCCCTACCTATAATAGAACTACATATATACACACGCTCTCTACCTGTATAAAAAAGTTCAAATACTATATTTATTTTCCATCAATATGTGCAATATTTCCATTAGACAATTGCTTTGTAGTCATTCATTCACATTTTCCTTTCAATATTGGCATATACATATTTACTTAGCCACCTATGAATTGCCTACAATGAGCACATTTGTTATTTTTAGCTAAAAAAAAAAACGGAAAAAATTATATTTTCAATTTTTATTACTCTTTTTGCGATTTGTTGTTCTTTTGCATGTCATATTGTAAATTTATTGACCAAACATGTGTTTAAGACAATTTCTTGAATATTTTTTTTGCTTTCGTATACACTAAAAAGCTTTCACGTTGGTGGGTGGGCCTTTCGCTGTACTTATACAACAGTAAATTTATGAAAAAAAAAACTTTGAAAGCCAAATGTAGCACGTTAAGAAATTATGAAGCTTTCTATGAGCTTTCACAGTATAATATTTTGCTTGTCAAATATAAAAGCTCATTGCATATCTATTTTTCATAGAAGTTTTTATTAAAATTACATAAATTGCCTCCCTGCGAAGTCTTCGCATTTACTTTATTAAAAACGTAATAAATTCCCTGATTTTTCTTGAAAAAGCAGATTTATAAATGAAAAATATTATCTATGCATCAGTTACAGAAAAGTTTATGAAGCTTTGATAGAGCTTAAATATACTATTTCTAAATCTCTTTTAATATTAAAATTTCTAAGGAGCTTTCAAAAATTCAAAAAAATATATATATAAAGTTTTTACAAACGATGACAAACTTTTTTTTGCGGTCAGCTACGAAAGCTTGTTTGTAATTTTTTCCCAATGCGAACGCAATTTGTAAAGAGCTTTCATATTAAAAGTTCTGTATAGCTTTTTTAACCATCTACGGAAATTTGTTTGTCTACTTTTGTGAAGATTTGGATATATGGAAAACATAATATCTATAAAAGGTACAGAAATTTTTTACTGTGAATATTAAGAGCTTTAATATTAAGCTAAGAAACTTTTTTTTTAGTTACAGCAAGCTTGTCGAAGCAGAGCTAAGCAGAGTTTACAGCAATAATTTGTAAATTTTTTTAACGCTCAGAAATATTCATAAAGCTTTCATATTAGGACTTTCGATTAAACTTTTTTTGTAGCTATCAGCGAAGGTACATTCGTATGTTTTTATAATGTTGAGAATATCTGAATGAGCAAAAATATTATAGCTTAAAATGATGCGAATCTATCGAAGCTTTCACATTAAGGCAAAAAGCTTGTGTGGTTACAAAAAATTTATGACGTAACAACTATTAAGTATAGATTAAGCTTATAATCATCATTTTAATTTAATTTTTTTTTAATCTTTAAAGCATTTTAAGAGAGCTTTTACTTAAAAAAGTTTGTATTCAAAATTCATTTAGATATCTACAAGTGTATATTTATTCACGTAGTACTTTCCGTTTAGAAAAGATAAAGTAAGCTTTGAAAAAGCTCAAAGCGACAGGGTTTTTAAAGAGCTTTCACGTAAAAAGTGTTCAACAGAAAAAAAGCGATAGAAAAATTAAACTATTCGCTTGTCTGCCTTTAGCAAAGAAACTAAAAAGTCACTTGAGCTTTCGAAAGCTTTTAAATATATTTCTTTTCGTTTGAACTCTAAAAAAAACTTATGAAAATTTCATTATCGCATTTTCATAAATTATTCTGAAGAAATCCAAAAATAAATTTTGAAAATTTAAAGTTAAAAATTATGCATAAATTGACTTAAAACATAAAAGAACACAACATAACATTACATCAACGATATTTTGTTAACTGGGTTGTGATATTGTCGGCATATTTGTATATTTATGAGAATATGTGAATTTTTCTGCCACTTTTCGCCGCCCCAACTGTCTAATGTTTACCAAAATGTGTAAATATTTAGGCGAAAAATGTGAAAACAAAAGTCAACCAAAATATTTGTAACAAAAAGAAGAAAAACTCCAAGTAGTAGAAGAAGAAGAAGAACATTTTTTATAGTAACAACATTTTTGGCAGCCGCTGCCATTTGGGACACATTTCATTCTAAATAAGCACACAGACAAATATCTAGTATTAGCGGCCGCTAGCTCGCTCATTTGCAGTGCTTGTGCCGCGGTTTGGGCGCCCAGACAGCAAGGCAGCCAGGCGCGCGGTCAGTTAGGCATTTTGTGTGTGATAGTTGGGTAGTTCTCAAAAACATATTGAGTTTAATGTTGTTTTGTTCATTTCAGTTTTTCAACTGACAGTTCTCAGTGCTTTCTAATGTAGTGATATATACTTCTAGGTATACTTATATACATATGCATGTTACATGAAATGTTCAATGTCTCTTTGTTCTTGTACATGTGTGTAACATACATATAGAGAACCGGGCAAACTATTTATTGTCTGATGACGGACTGCTTTAGTCTAATGTGTGTCTTTAGCGTTGTTGGAAATGTACGCGCCGGTATAAAATGTTTTCGAAAATTCTCATTAAATAGTTTATATATATGTACATGTGTATTTGAAGCAAATATTGTGTGTATAAAAATATATATAAATGTGTATTGTGCAATTTTCATGTCTAAATATATATGTATGTTTTAAAATAAATACAATAAAATAAAATAAAATAAAATAAAATAAAATAAAATAAAATAAAATAAACTCAAATAAAATAAAATAAAATAAAAATAAACACAAATGAAATAAAATAAAATAAAATAAAACAAATAAAAATAAACACAAATGAAAAAAAATAGAATAAAAAAAAAAATAAAATAAAATAAAGTAAAAAAAAATAAAAAAATTAAATAAAATAAAATAAAATAAAATAACAAAAACTAAAATAAAATAAAACAAATAAAAATAAACACAAATGAAAAAAAATAGAATAAAATAAAATTAAAAAAAATAAAATAAAATAAAATAAAATAAAATAATATAAAATAAAATAAAATAAAATAAAGTAAAATAAAATAATATAAAAAAAAATAAAAAAAATAAAAATAAAAAAAAATTTAACAAAATAAAAAAAAATAAAATAAAATAAGCTAAAAAAATGCAATTAAAAAAAATAAAATAAAAAATATAAATAAAATAAAATAAAATAATATAAAAAAATAAAATAACAAAAAATAAAATAAAATAAAATAAAATAAAATAAACTAAAATAAAATAAAATAAACTTAATCAAAAAAAAAAATATGAATAAAAAAAATATAAAATAAAAATATAAAAAATATGAATGATGATAAAAAAATATAATAAAAATGAAATAATAAAAAATATAATAAAATACAAAAAAAAAAATAAAAAAAAATAAAAAAAAATAAAATAATAAAAATAAATAAAAATAAAAAACAATATAAATAAAAAAATAAAAAAATATATAAAAGAAAAATAAAAAAAATAAAAAATTAAAAAAATTAAAAAAAACACAATTAAATAAAAAATAGATAATCAAAAAAAAATTTAAAAAAAGATAAGATAAAATGTATTAAATTAAAATAAAATAAAATAAAGTAAAATATAATAAAATAAAATAAAATTAAATAAAATTAAAAAATAATAAAATAAAAATTAAATTAAATAAAATTAAAAACTTAAAAAATTAAAAAAATTGGAAAAAGACAATAGGAAATAAAATAAACTGAACGCGTCTATGGCAGATCAATTTTTACGATTTCACCATAAATAAACTAAAATTTAATACTCTTAGTGGAAAACTTGCTCCTACTGTACTTTGTTCTCAGCCCATATAGCTTGATATATAACAAGCGATCGATATCTGAGTCAATAAGCTGTAGTCAGAATGCTATAAAGAAGTTTTTGTCTTCTTCAAAAGTATTTGCTTTCAAACCACCCTGTCTGTATATATGCTCATCATTATCACTAGGTTTGCTCGCTACCCGATATTCATTCTTAACCGTTATTTTTCGTGAACTTTTGTAAGCACAAACAACAAATTAGATAAGACATGTTGCTTGTCAGCTTGTTGGCCGCGACTAGCCGGTATAGCGAATGTGTAAACAAGAGGCGGGAGTACGCATGCATATGTATTTAACGCTTGCTTCACTGCCTACTAGAGAAGCAAGTGTGAGTTGTGGACTTTTTTTCTTGGTCATAACAGCAGATATACAAATGTATTTTACTACTAAGTAAACAAACGATAATGAATGAGTGACGACCGTACATGGAGGGGGTTAAGTATGACAGCTGTGAAAAATTGAAATAAATAAAAAAATAAAAAAAATAAAAAATAAAAATAAAAAAAATTAAAATAAAAAATATCAAAAAATATAAAATATAATATCAAAACAAAAAAAGCAATAAATAAATAAAAAATAAAAAAAATATTAAAAAACATTAAAGCATTTACCAAGCAGTTAGTCACGTTTATGACCAACTTATTTAAGAATTTTGCATATTTCAACTGGAATTTTTTCAAGCGTAGGAAACTATTAGTTGTTAGCTGTTTATAGCTAAACAAATGTGAGGTGGCTTGCACCACCAACGCTGCGCGCTAGACGCATCTGCTATTAGCACTGCCAAAAGCGGGTGTGAAACATCGTCATAAACAGTCAGTGTGTGCAGTAAGCACCATTTCCCCCCTCCCCTTTGCCTACAAACGGGCAACAAATGTTTTGTGAAGTATTTAAGGAGAAGTTCAGTTGTTGTTGAGTGCGATTGAGCATGAGACGTGTGTAGTAAATAAATGTAAAATAATAAACCAAAAATTTATAAATAAAAAAAATTAAAATTTATGAAGAAATATATAAAATAAAATAAAACAAATTAAAATTAACTAAAATAAAATAATACAAAATAAAATAAAATAAAATAAAAATAATAAAATTTGCTTAAAAATTATATAAAAATATCTGAGAAGATCAGATTGACCGAAACAAATTATTTTTAAATTTTTTTAGTGAATCATATATGTTCAAGGGAATTTCTTAAGATTTTCTTTAATGAAAAAAATTATAAAAATTTAAAAAATTATAAAAATATGTATTTGAGTATGTGCGAAATTAGAAAAAAATATTGAAAAATGAGAAAATATTAAAAACCGCGGCAAAAAAAAAATACTTTTAACAAATGCATTTTAAAACACCAATGGCCGATGTGTTGCTAATTGATGATCTGCTCGGTGATATACGTATATTAAAGAGCAATTGTGTTAGTAAATATATTTAAAATTATGCAATTACTAATTTAAACCGAAAAAATAAACAAACAAAAAAATACAAAAAAAAAAAAAAATTATTAAGTATTTATGCCTTTGACATTTGCCCTGCAAGTGAGACACGCTGTGCGCTAGGCCAGACAAAGTCAATTATAGCCGTACCGACACTACGTGCTACATACTAATAATTTCTTCTATACATATATTTTATAATATATATATATATACATATATATATACATAATTTTTCTATAATATTTGCATTTATTCCTTATCAGCGCCGGCTACTCAAGTTCATTTCTCTGTTATTTTCTTTATCAACATATATTTTGGTTTGCTTTTATTAGTGTGAGTACTAACTCTCTCTCTCTCTCTCTCTCTCTCTCTAATTACAGTTGGAATTGCTGCAACGTCAAGTTACCGATTTGGCTGACACACAGAATATCGCTGAGGATCGTACGACGCGCACAAAGACCGAATATGCTGTGCTGCAGACACGTTATCATATGCTTGAGGAGCAGTACAGGGAGGTGAGTGGCGAAAATTAGCTTAAATTAAAGATGTAATAAAGCAATTTATGAAAAAACGAGTAAGGAAGGCTGATTTATGGTGACACCTCTCTGAGATATACTCTTAAACACCAAACCCCCCTGCCTCTCCCAAAAATTAAATTGATTAAATTTTTTTCCACCCCATTTTGTTTTTGCAATTTAATGTGTTCTTCTCTACTCAATTATCGCGCCTTAGGTACTTTTCAAAATTGCCGTTATGAGGAAAGTGGTTGTAAACTTAGTCTGATTTCTCCAGTTTACAATATTATCTGCATTTGTGACCCAAAGGATGTGTGCACTAAGTTTCATCAAAATATCTCAACCCTTACTTGAGTTATCGTGTAAACAAATGGACGGTCGGACAGATAGATATGCCTAAACCGATTCGTCTCGTCATTCCAAGAAGTTTGATATACATATATCCATATCCATCCGGATTATGTATGCCCTTTTAAAACAACCGTTAGATGAAAAACCCTGATATACGCAGGATACGCGAAACCGAGTATATAAATTCTTTGCAAGTCAGCCATCTTTACCCTAACTTGTGTTTATGAGTAATCTACCGCTCAGTCCGCTTCAACAGTGCTCTTCAGTGAGATACGCGAAAGAATATTTTTCTCGCCTCTCCCTATTTTTTCTCTCTCTCTCTCTCTTTGAGCACAAAGCTGTAAGTAGTAGAGGAAGAGCTATGAACATATTCTAGAACTCGCAAGGAACTTCTAGCAATTTTTAGGAAAAAGATGAGCTAACGCAGCAGTAGTTAAGCCAGTTAAGCGGCCAGGAAAATCTCATAGATCTCATCGACTGAGCTCGAAAGATTACTCAATCTACCACCAATCGACATTTCAGTGGATAGCATTTCAACGAAATCGGCTGTATAGTTGGAGACGGGAGACGTTTAGAAATCCCCACCCTTTTTTTGTAAAACAAAAAGCTTTAATACACACATTAACAGAGTATAGATGGTGCCGGATCTTCCTGCCCGCCATCGAACCTTACAGCTTCCACATGTTAGGACCCAAAATACATAAATAACTGATTTAATTATACTTAGTATTTTCTTCTTGGAGGTCTTCGTTATTAGAAAAGTCATTGAGATGGCTAACACCTTTAAAAAATACTCTTAGGGGAGAGAAGAAGAGAACAGTGGGCTCCAGGGCGCAGGAACTTGCGTATCGCATTGTGTAGAACGCAGTAATTGTTGAAAATTGCCATCTTTTAGGCGACCGAATCAGTATATGTAGTACGAAAAACATTAAAGAAGCTTCCGAAAGATCTAGAAGATGAATCAGGGTAAGACGCAAGATCTTAATGGCATGGAAGAGCGTCAAGATGATGTTCAATGGAAGAATAATACACACACATTTTTTGCTCCTGCCGTTTGGGAAGGACTGCTGGATGGTCGTGAACCAAATGACAGTCCTTTAACCTCAAGCATCGCATGCGAACAAAATGCGCCTTGCTAGTAGTGATTCATATAGTATGGAGGCGGACATAACCGAGTCTGTTTCTGTCCGGCCTTATCTAGAACACGTCTCAGACATACAGAAGGTTCACTGTTCAGAGGACTTAAGGAGATATCAGAACTGAATGTCAGAGCACTCTCAAAATACGTAAAAGGCGTTCACGATGTAAGCGAAGGGTATTTCACTTCGAATGAGGTTTAACCGCCATCTGGCACTAACTCAATCTAACAATGCAGAACAGCTGTTGTTACTTCACCTAACCTAACATTACTTAACGAGATTTAAAGCTAAACAAAAAACTATATAAACCCAGGAGTTCTATGAAAAAACATTGTCAGCCGTCTCACAAAGATATTAGTTTGTTGACGCTCATAGAATGATCTATAAAATTGTAGATGGAGTGTAGCTACTTTGAGACAGAACTCAGTTGGGCAAAGGGTAGGTGAAGTGCTTATGGGACGCCTTCTGCTTTATATTGGGCTGAGGACGATTTCAACTACAGACTACATAATCAGCGGATGGCTTGTTTGGAGGGGGTCGATTCCAAACGACTTCTCTATAAGTCAAAGAGATGATTATTCCAAAATTTGGTGGGAGAACTGCACATATCGACATTTTTGGTATGGAGTCCGGGACTTACAACGACTCTGTCCATACCACGGTGGGATCTCACATTCATCTCATCGCAATTCAAGTTTATGTATGTAGTTCTCCAGACGTTAAAGAGTAGCAGACCGAGATTTTCGATTTAATCTCAAGCAGCAGCGATCTTTGAATCAATTGGAGATCGAGCAATTGAAAGGTCAGGTACGAACAAGAGTATGGGATGAATAAAACCTAGTGTAGTCTATACTCTTTACTATAGTTACGGTCTACGTCTTTCGGAATTAAGTTAAAGGCTTCAAAGATCAGCGACACAAAGAAGAGGATTTTATAGTATTTATTTTGTCATTGTAGGCACCAAAAAGGATTAACTTTTACTACCAGAGGGAGGTATTTCCATATAATTAGAGCTTCAAGATGCTTCAGTTGCTATCGTGTCATGATTAGATTTACTTATGAAAATTTTATATTTATCTTTCTCTCTCTCTCCCCTTCCCTACAAATCTAGTCCGAACTCCGCGCCGAAGAACGTCTCGCTGAGGAACAGAAACGCTATCGCGAACTATTGGCACGCGTCGAACGTGAAGCTGCGCTACAAAATGAAAATTGCCAAATAAAAATCAAAACTATAGAGCTCGAAGCGAATACATTACGCGAAGAGGCACAACGCCTGCGTGTACTCTGCGACAAACAAGCCAACGATTTACATCGCACAGAGGAGAAATATGAATTGGCGAGCGATCAAATCACATCACTGCAACAGGATGTGGACGAGGCGACGCAACGTGAGCGCAAATATGAGGAGGATAAAAAAGCGGCTGAAGATCTAATGCTGGAGTTGAGTAAAGAATTGGAACGTTTGCGCGCGGAGACAGGACCAGCGTTGCCAACCACCTCACCGGAGACAATAAGACTGGAAGAACTGCATCAAGAGTTGGAGGAGATGCGGCAGAAGAACAAAGGTGAGTGACGCATAATAATTTAGTAAAAAGAAAAACTCATTTCCATTTTACTACTAGCTTTGGAAGAGCAAAATGAGGAGTTGCAAGCTCAAGTACTCACACGCGGTGTGGAAGAAGGACGTAATCTGCTAAACGGCACACTGAATAGCTTAGCGCAGGAGCTGGAGGAAATGTCACAAGCACAGGTGGGTCTCACTTAACAATTTCGCCCGTTTTGCGTTTATAGAGAAGTTTTTAGTTATGCACTGCAATGTGTGCTCGCTATGAGCTTTTATGATCGAAAAAGCTTTTCTTTGCCGCTCTAACCCAAACGCTCTTTTTTGCTTTTGCACACAAACAATCTGAGTATAGAAAACAAAAACAACGCGTGCATTTATCACTCTTTTTTTGGTATATTATGAAAGCTTACAACACACAAAAACTCTTGCACACAGACACACTGCAGCAAAGCTTTCGCATTAGTTTTACAAAGCTTGTGCTTAAATGCAGCTCTTAGTAAGAGAAAATGAGGTTTTTATTTTTATGTTATTGCAATTTTTATTTTTGAATTTGAATTTATGTTTTGTTGAGCTTTAAAGCTTTTGTCCCGAGCTTAAAAGCTTACAGACTGAGCTTAATAGCTTATTTTTTATTATTAACATTTTTTTATTTTCATTTTCAGTTTTATAATTTTTTTTTCGTTAGGTTTCCTTTTTTGTTTTCTTCCTTGTTTTCGTGTCCTCCTACACCTATTCGTATGCATCCCGTTATTGTATCGCCCCACATTTATCTTTGTATTCGTATTTGTTATTTATTATTTTGTATTCTCCTTTCTTTTATTTATTTTTCTTATTACAGGACTCTGTGGATTCAGCCACATTAGCATCGCTGAGTCAGGTAATAATCAACACTAAACAAAAGCAATTAACAGAAGAATATCAGAAAAGAACGCATGACTCTTCTCATTATCTAATATTGGTTTCGGTTCGGTGATGGGTTGGTTGGTGGATACCAAGAAAACTAATTCTCAATATAATAATAACCAAAAAGTAACCAGAGAAATAACCTATAGTGACAAGAGCTGGGAAAAAATAAAGTAAAGAAAAAAAGAAAAAAGAAAAAATAAAGGAATAAATATATAAAATAAATAAATAATATAAAAACAAAAATTCAAATTAAAATAACAATAAAAAATAAAATAATATTCAGTGAAATTAATCCAAAAAAAATATATATAAAAACAATAAAAATAAAAAATGAAATAAAAAAAAATAAAAAAATAAAAAATTAAAAATAAATAAATAAATAAAAAATATAAGAGCCGAAAAAAAATTATATATAAAATAAAAAATATATAAAATGGATAAATTAAATAAAGAAAAAGTGACATAAAACAAAAAAAAGTGCTGTCTTCGATCATGCCGAAGACTTCTTTACCTTTCATGAATATATCAAATACTAGATTCTAGAGCATTTTAAGTTTAAAAATTAATTCTCATATCCGAAAAAACGGCTGTAGGTGGACTTTATGATGTAGTCTTTCGATTTCGCTGATTTTCAGTGGCAATATTTACTCGAATTCAGTAGAATATATGCCTTTTTGACGGATTTGTGACCCAAAATCTGAAATCTGAAAAGTCAATCGTATACATGTGTTCGTATATATGTGATATATAGTGCTCCGATCTGGCCGATACCAACAAATGATCGTATAAATATAAAAATAAATCTGTACTTTTAAATTTCGCCGGTTTAGAGCTCCGATTGCCACATTTCGTTTTCATTGTTGACTTTGTCTGTGATTTTCACCAAGATTAGACGAAAATGAAATGAAATGAAATGCCAACTGATGTTGGCATACGCCGATGATATTGATATAATTGGTCATAACAATTGCACCGTAAGTTCTACGTTCTCCAGGTTAAACAAAGAAGCGAGGCGAATGGGTCTGATAGTAAACGAGGGCAAGACGAAATATCTCCTGTCATCAAATAAACAGTCATCGCACTCTTGACTTGGCTCCCATATCACTACTGACAGTCATAACTTTGAAGTCGTCGATAATTTCGTCTATCTAGGAACCAGCATTAACAACAGCAACAATGTCAGCCTTGAAATCCAACGCAGAATCATTCGTGCCAACAGGTGCTACTTTGGACGGAATGGGCAATCGAAAAGTAAAGTCCGCTCTCGACGAACCAAAACCAAACTTTACAAATCCCTCATCATTCCCGTCCTGAAATATGGTACAGGAGCTGTACGAGCTATACGACGAAATTGGCATAGTTCAGCGAATCAAGAGACAGCGACTACGCTGGCTAGGTCATATCGTCCGAATGGATGAAAGCGCTCCAGATTTGAAAGTATTCGACGGAGTACCCGCTGGTGGAAGCAGAGGAAGAGGAAGACCTCCACTCTGTTGGAAGGATCAGGTGGTATCACTTGGTATTTCCAACTGGCGCCAAACAGCGCAAAGAAGGAAAGAGTAGCGCGCTATTGTTGAGGCTATAATCGCGTAAGCGGTGCCTCCGCCAAAGAAGAAGATGTTGGCATACCGATTAGTTCAAGCCATGCCATATTTTCCTGCTACCGAATTTGTGGAAAAACTATTAACGTTTTTTGCATCAGTATAATGCAGCTGCTCACACTTCATTGTTTAATCGTGAGTTTCTGGCCAAAAACAAAGCAAAACAATGTCCCGGCCTCAATATTTTCTAGACTTCAGTTCCGTGACCAAACAAAATATTAACAAAAATACAAATAACCTTCAGGTGCCATAGAGTTACAAGGGTAGATGACATTAAAAGCACATTGCTAATAGAATCAAATTCTATCTGAAAAAATGAGTTGGAAAACTATGACAAACTAATCTGAGTATAAATCAAGAGCAGCTTTCGAAAAGACAAACTGCGAAAATTTATTGAAAACCACACGTTTAAAAAAACACACTTTAAATAAGTATATATGTATAGTTAGTTATAATTTATTCAAATATCATCAAGAGAAAATTTCGTGCATTATTATACAACACAAACAAGTCGGAAATGGGTAAAAGGACATTAGAAAGGAAAAATATATTGCTTTCTAGAGAGCTGCTTATTTGCAGCAGATTTAATTTTTTTTATTAATGAGACTCCAAATTAAATTTCAACTGCCTTCCCTAACATTCGCAATTTTCGATGGACCACAGTGGCATCGTAGTCGATTTTGCACGGTATGTCCATTTTGGCAAGATGTCGGTTATGTGAAGCTTGGGAACCTATGTCTTAACTATTGTATTTGAAAGGTTGTTTGCCTTTGTCTTTATTCATTGACCATGCAAATCAATTAACCACTATTCCAAAACCTGTATATGTCCCGGAGAGAAGCACAATGCAGAAATTGTGTGGTAAATCAACTCGAGAGTTGCCAAAAAATCGAACGAAATCTACCCATTTCGAAAAAAAAATTAAGTTGGTTGGTGTAAAATGGATTATTTGCGATAATTTAGTGCCAAAATCGATCACGTATCAAGCAAAATGGTTCTCGAAAGTCGACAGTCGCAGCCAGTATGGTTTACAAATGTACACGTACTAGTATAGTCAGCTCGAAACTTCATCTAAGTAACCAAACTCTTTATTCTAATGACTGATGTCATCAACTATTGATATTGAGTCCTGAAGTGGGCAATTGGAAGGGCGTGATATACTCTGTTATGATATTGTATATTAATCTTTGAATATCTGTCAAAAAAATTACAGAACTCAATCGGAAACGGATCTCGCAAACAGCCTATAGCCATGATTTGATTCCCTCTTACACCATTTGCTAAGCTCTCTTCAAAATATCTTGAATGATACAACTTTATATTCTGCTGAGACTCTTAAAAAGATGTTGGATCCGTTCTTCGTTTCTAAAAATCAGAACTTCCTTGAACATAGAATTTTTCAACCTACCGGAAGGTTGCAAAAAGTCATCCATTAAAATGTTTAATATTACATTGATTCAAAACCATTTTTTAGTGTAAATAATTTGCTTTGAAATTTATTGAAAAATATTTTTTCATACTTTATATATGTTTTTTTTTAAATTTTTTTTCTACATTTTATACAATGAAAAAATGTTTATTTGCGCATTTTCAAGCATTTAGAGGTTAGGTTCATGGTAAATCATATTTAAAATATTATACTTGTAGTAAAATGGAAGTGGAAACTATGCAAAAAATCTTTTAATTAATTATACGTTTAATAATTTAATACAAATTTCTTTATTAAAAATAATTCCCTTAAAAAACAATCAGTACCTTTGGTAAAAGGACTCCCTCTTTTACTAATATTTATAATAATTTTTTTATTTATAATATTTTTTTAATTTCTTAATATTTTTATTTAATTTTAATTTCTTAATATTTTTATTTTTCATTAAACAAATCAATAATTAGCACTTCATTATTTTCATTTACAGTTGCAACAAGCCTTCCAAGAAAAGGAAGATGAGAATACCCGCCTTAAACACTATATCGATACGATACTGCTGAACATCGTCGAGAATTATCCACAACTATTGGAGGTGAAACCAATTGCGAAATAAGGCGCTGAGAAGCTGCAAATGCAGAAGGGGAAAGAGAAAACAGTAAATTACAACTAAAAGAGCAGTGCAAACAATTCCTGAAGTAGAAAAACATGTTGCAAAAAGTTGGAATAAATAATTGAATTAAATTAAAACTCTCCTACTCTCCATGGCATGGTCCAATGGATATAAAAAATAAGTTTTCTTCAAAATTTTTGCAATGAACTGAAAATTTTCTCCTAAAACTGCGAATGCAGCTCAACACTTCTGATTTCTTTCTAATATATATTTTTACATATAATATAACCGGAGTCACCGGAAGCTGATGAAGAACAAATAAATAAAGAAAATTATATTAAATATTTTAAATTTAAGTAATATAGAAATACTAAAAATTTATACTAAACAAATATTTAATAACAAACATACAAAACAAAAAATTGAGTAGACAATAAATTATGCAACTAAATCAAATAGAACTACTAAATAATTAATTAAAGAAACAGGCCAACTTATTTATATATAATTTTGTATTTAAATAGATTTTAAAATTAAATGGAATTAAATTAAATTAAATTCAATAAAAAAATTCAAAAAAATAAAAATAAAATAAAATATAAAGTAAATAAATAAAATAAATTAAAATAAAGTACAACAAAATAAAATAAAATATAAAATAAAATAAATTAAAATAAAATAAAATAAAATAAAATAAAATAAAATAAAATTAATAAAAATAAAAAAAATAAAATAAAATAAAATAAAATGAAATGAAATGAAATAAAATTAAATAGTTTTAAATAATATCAAAAAAAAAAATGAAGCACGGAATAAAAAGAAATAAAGAGATAAAAGTGAAATAAAATAAACTAAATTAAATAATTATTAATTAAATGAAAATGAATAGAAAAATTAAATATATTAAAATAAAATAGTGAACTAAATTAATAAAAATTATAAAAAGAATTAAATAAATAACAAAAATAATATAAATTATAGAAAAATATCCAAAAAAACAGTAAAATAAAATAAAATAACATTAAAAAAAAAAATAAAATAAAAAAAATAAAAAAATTAAATAATATAAAATTAAATTAAAAAATAAAAAAAGTTAAAAAAATAAAAAAAAAAATATAAAAAAATAAATATAAATTAAACAAAATAGAAATTTATAAAAAATAAAATGAAATGAAGTATAAAAAAAAAAAAATAAAAAAGAAATAATGAAATAGAATAAAAATAAAATAAAATAAAATAAAATAAAATAAACTAAAATAAAATAAAATAAAATAAAATAAACTAAACTAAAATAAAATAAAATATAATAAAATAAAATACATTAAAACAAAATTAAATAATTTTAAATAAATAATTTTAAATTTCAACAAAAAAAAAATATAGCACGTAATAAAATGAAATAAAGAGAAAAAAGGGAAATAAAATAAATTAAATTAATTAATTCTTAATTAAATAAAAATGAATAGAAAAATTAAATATATTAAAATAAAAAAATAAACTAGAATAATATAAATTATAAAAAAAGAATTAAATATATACCAAAAATAATATAAATTAAAGTAAAATTTCAAAAAAAGCATTAAAATAAAATAAAATAACATTAAAAAAAACCAAATAAAATAAAATAAAAAAAATAAATGAAATAAAATAAAATTAAAAAAATAAAAAGAATTAAAAGAATAAAATAAAATAAAATAAAATAAATATAAATTAAACGAAATAGAAAAAAAAAATAAAAAATAAAATGAAAAAAATAAATAAATAATAAAAAATAAAAAAAGAATATAATGAAGTAGAATAAAAAATAAAATAAAATAATATAAACTAAAATAAAATAAAATAAAATAGATTAAAATAGAATAAATAATAAAAAAAAATAAAATAAAATAAAAAAATAAAATAAAATGTAATTAAGTAAAATTAAAAAAAAATTAAAATAAAATATTTACTAAATAAAATACATAAAAATAAATTAAAATAAAATTAAAGAAAATAAAATAAATATTAAAGAAAAAACTCCTTTAGTTTCAAAATTTGTATTTTAGTTTATTTTAAAACGAGTTTTTTAATAAAAAGTATTTCAAACAAATTGTTGATATATTTGTAAGAAAAATATTTTTAAGACTAAAAACTAGAATAAACCGATATATGTATGTAAAAAAAGAGAATAAAGTAACTAACTGTGTACTAAAAGCAGCAAATTAGAATTCTTTATTTATTATGCAGAAAAAAAAATATATATATACCTATATATAGATACGTTTATGTGAAAGATACTGCGTATTTAAAACAAGTTTAAGTTTAAAACAAACATTAATAATGAAAAAAAAAACTGCATGATGTTTGAACAAAAAAAAAAAAAAACGTATTTTAAAGTAATTTTTCGTTTGAGCGGAAATCGTAAATAATGAAAAGAAAACAATTCAGCCTATATGATATTGTAATTTAGTTTTATTTCTGACGAAATGAGTTAGCTTAAAATATATTTTTTTCACTTAATTGAATTAATTAAAAAAATTTTGCTTAGAAAATTAAACAAAATTCAAAATAATTCTTTTAACTAATTTTAATAATTAAATAAATTGCATGCATTTGTTTTTGCGACACTATTAAATTAGGTTAATTAAAATCAATTTTAGCGCTGAGCATAGATGCAAGTGTATGCGTATTCAACTTAATTTAGATAACATTTAATAATTTTACTTAAATTTTTATAATACTTAAGTAAAATTTTGGAAATATATATTTGCATGTATGTATATATTTATAATAAAACATTGTATTTGTGTATGATTTGTTATAAATATACTAAACTAAAAGTAATACTAAACAACAATATTGCGTTGTGAGAGAGAAGATGAATAAATTTGCGTTGCTTAAGAACGGACAATCGCGTCAGAATAAAAAAAAACATTTAGCATAATAACGGTGTAGAAAATAAATATAGAGTGACAGTTTAATTTTATTAAAAAAAAAATTAAATGAAATAACGAATATAATAAAAGTAAATAATAAAATTACATATTTCCCCACATACATACATATATTAAACTTAGTAAATAAACATAATACCAACATATAATTATTTATAATTAATATCATGTCTAACAAAACATATTACATAATCAGTTTAAAAAAAAAATAATAATAAAAATGCTTATCACCAAAAAAGGCAATAAATCATAATTACATATTTAAAACAATATTAAAAAAAAGTTTCAAAAATGCAATAGACAAAAATATATTATTAAAAATAAAAAAAGAGTACAAAATAAATATTTTCAAAAGTTTGTGGACGACTTTAAAAATGAAAATGTTAACAAAGCACCGTTTCTTAAGGGGTTAGGCCACTCTAGAGGCCGCTTTTGAGATTTTTTTCGGGAAAACTGTTCTGATTTTTGGCAAAAGACATTTATTATACATATAATTAATTGCTTATAACTACTTTTTAAGACAAATTAATTTAAAAATTGCGGTTATGCAGCGTTCTCCTTAGGATGTCTCCATATTTTCGGGAACTACGACCAGACACACTTGTAATTTTTTAATTTAATTTAATTAATTTAATTAAGTTGTTTCCGCTTGTAAATAGCAATAGTTACAGACGTACTTAGGACTTTTTAATGCATTTTTTTTACAAACCGGCGGGTCTCTAAAGGAAAAAGTAACAATTTGGCCTAAAAAATTGTTCGAAATTAGTTAGTAAAAATTAAAAAAAAACTTTGCAAGATAGAAAAAATCCTACGTACCCCAGTAGATAATATATTTCTGAAGATGTTGTCAAAATTTCTAGTGAATCGGTTGTAAATTGTTTGAGTTATGTCACCGGGCAATTTGAAAAAGGCAGTTTTGAAATAATAAACTCGTTTAAAGTTTTTGGACCTACTTACTGAAACAGACGCCTCAACTAGAGAATGAAAATGGGCCTTTAGAAATTTTTATCTGTCATAATCTTTCGGGATAACATTTTTGGGACCATAATGTATCATTTGAAAGAAAGAAAAATCCATTTTATGAAAATTCTAGAGTGGCCTAATCCTTGCAAATAAAACTTAAAAAATTGAACAATATTTGTACGAAGATATAATATTTATAAAAATTATTGAAAAATTAAAAAAATAGTATATATAAATATTACTATTTATAAGCATGTGTAAATACATATTTGGAAAAACATAAATACATACAAACAATATTATATTTGTTATACCATACCCAACTACCCAACTATACATTTTTGTTAAAGTAACACTAATAAAAAATAAGTAATATCAATTTAAAAAAAATAACAATTTAATAATGTATTTGTATTTGTAAAAAATTAGTATTAACATTTCTTAATAAATACAAATAAAAACATTAAAAAAAATATAAAACATATTTATAAAAAAAACTCTTAATGCATTTTTCTTAAACATTTATGAAGATTTTTTTTATAGTTTTCTAGAAAATTATTTGATACAGAAAAATTAAATAAATGACCTACAAAATGGTATAAATAGTAAGTACTTCAAGTTAGCAGGTAATTAATTTTTTTATTTTTTTTTCAGTCGAACCTAACCTAACCTAAGCTAACCTAACCTAAGTTCCACTCCAGGCATATTTTTCAAGTATTAATGCTCCACATTTCCGTAAATTTTATAGTGATTTTTGTCAAATTTTAATATTTTATGATTTTATTTCAGCGCTCATAATTTATGACTCAAAATCATATTTCTGACACATTTTCGACTCTATTTTTGCTTAGCATATTCCGTTTTCCCTGTCGAACTAATTTTTCAACACATTTTTTTATAATTGTCTCAAGCCATGAATCATCTAGGGATGATGGGCGTAGAATTTATTCTTAAAGGCTCCAGCAACCAACAGCAGCCCAGAACTATATTTCTCCAAAGAAGAGCTTCAGGGTGTTATCGGGAAGTCGAAAACCTTCAAATTTATCGAAACCACGGAATAAGCATGATGTTGCTAAAACATTTGAGTCTAGCGGGGGCAAATTATCTCACGAAAGTGACCGAGTGAAAACTGG
The DNA here is from genome assembly GCA_030068015.2 of Neoceratitis asiatica. Taxonomy (NCBI): domain Eukaryota; kingdom Metazoa; phylum Arthropoda; class Insecta; order Diptera; family Tephritidae; genus Neoceratitis; species Neoceratitis asiatica. The sequence continues at coordinate 16,199,183 of CM061526.1, forward strand.
GTAGAGTGGTTCCGCTACTTAAACCGGAGAATCTTATCGGCCAATGTCTCTCCTTTCTGGAGTACGGAAGATAATTGAGATTTTGCTGCTGCCGTCTGAACCCAACACCTGTCAGGATGGTTTCCGCAAAGTGCACAACACCTCAACCGCATTTAAGAAAGAGTCAGATAGCCCAAATTTTTAACCGAAATCCAGCCTGCGCTCGAACTGTACTGGTAGCACTGCACGATTGACCACGCAGTGGACAGCCTGAGTGTGAGACAATCATCAGTAGACGTTCGAGTTCAAAATTTTAAACTCCTTTAAATTACACAAGGGTGTGCCGTAGGATGGTGTTCTCACTCCTTTACTGTTTTATTTTTATATTTCGAGGCTCCCTCCACCACTTTGATCTCATTTGTAAATGCTCGTCCGTTATTGGTGTCTGACCAGGATACTGATAATCTTTGTTCGAATGTGAACTGCTATTTCGCCGATCTATCCCACTTTTGCACTGCATGATAATTACAACTACAAATTTCGAAACCCGCGGTCACCATTTTTACAAGCGGGACGAAGGAGTGCAGAATTCCATGTAAAAGGCGATGACGTCAAAATTCCGACGATAAACAAACCAAAATTATTGGGACTCACATTCGACGGCCTGCATTCTTTCACTCCACATACGATCACATTTGTCACTTAAGTAAAGAGCAGCAACAAAATTCTCAAATCGTTAGGTGGCAGCACCTGGGGAAAAGACAATAAACGTTGCTTGCAACATATAAGGAAATTCGCCGGCCGGTAGCAAATTACGCTGCACCGATGAGCTAAAAGCATGTCTGACTACCTACGTATCGTGATAGGAAATCTCCTGATGTGACACACGCATCACTTACACACCGAAACATATACATTTCTAATAAAGGAGCTTAATGTTGTGCTGTGTAGGCAATAGTTGTTAGCAAACTACCGTTGAGATTATCCCAGCAGGCACTTACTTGAAGCCGAACCTCCAGCCAGGCACATCATGAGGAAAATACTTGGCTACCACGACTTCATACTGCAATAAAGACAAGAACAGCTGGATGGGTCAGCGTACCCACAAGCTTTAAATGCCATTCACCGAGAGTGCGCTAGCAGATTTGTGAGCTCTCCTCCTGTGAATGGCGTTTTCGGAATGCAAGCATCAATTTTTCGGATCAAGAGCTCGAATTTCTTTGAGAGACTAAAGTAGGACTGGTAAAATTAAGATCTGGATATTATAGTCGGCTTAATTCCGACTCATCCAGTCTCCACACTGTCATACCCAATGTATGTCCTACATGCTATGAATCCCCGCACAACATTAAGCACCTCCGTACATACTCACCTAAACCAACTCATCTAGCACCCCTCTCAATCTGGGACAAATTCGTCGAAATATCTCCTTTGTTGGATGGACGTTTCTTTATATAACCTCGATGATTTAAGCTAGTTCAGGAAGCCGTTACAACAAAAACAACATTAACTATATAATTTAACTTCCGCATAACCGATTTGTTCAGTGTCAAAAATCCATCAAGAAAACGTTTAAAAGCGCGTGAAATTTGTTAAAAGGCCATTTGTTGTGTTGATTCCAGCCCACGTTCGAAATCAAAAATTATAGAAAAATAATTTTTCTAAATACGATCGCCCCTCGGCAGGGAATGTCAATCCCTCCGAATGTATTCCTGACATGAAATAAAAGCTCCTCATAAAAATCCATCAGCCGTTCGGAGGCGGCTTAGAATAAACTGTAGTGAAAGCATTAAGACGCAAAACCACAAATTGGAGGAGGAGCTCGGCCGAAAATCGCTTCAGCGATTACAAAGCGCCAATTAATCCTGAAATCGAGTCGAAATCGAGTTTTGAAGTTTATAGTTAATAAATTTTATGTTCATAAGAGATATAAGGACTGCGGCACGGCCGAAGTCGGTCCTTCTATGTTGTTTTTAACTAATATTATTTTATATAAATTTTTTCTTTAATTTTTTTTTAACTTTTTCTTAAATTTTTTTATTTAATTTAATTTTTTTTTTAATTCACGAATCGTCTGTTAGGTGAATCATGCTTTCTTTTGAATGTTTACTGTGTGAAATGAAGCAAAAAATCTGAAGAAACATTAAGTTACAACAATAAGTAAGCATAACGAAACCAGTGACGTCATCAAAGTGTTGTTGGAACACCAAATCAAAAGTATTCAAAGAAATGCGGAGGTGTGTTGTAAAGCGATAATTTGGCATTCCGTTACAATAAAGATCATGCAACTGATATCTGCGGATGACAGTGACAGCTAAATTAACCAACGATTAAAACAAAGGAGGGAAAGAGAACAGATTTGCCTCAGAGCAAAGCCCTTACTATATAAATGTTAACATTTGTCGTTGAAAGCACACAACTCACTCAGCCTCAAAGCGTACAACATGAAGTTACTCTTAGTGATTTTCACCACAAGTAAGTACCGTAATAATGTGGGAATTATAATTTCAAAAAAAATATATATATTTTCTCTCTCCTTTCAAACACAGCCATCATCTGCGCCCACGCCTACAAATCGCCATTTACGTTTTATGGCTCCTCGGAATCCAGTGAGGAGGAATACCATGTGCTTGTATCATCCGCACAGGGTCAACATCCACTCAACTTACCAGGTGTTGGTATCTACAATCAGCCCATTTTACACGCGGTTAAGGTGAAAGTACCACGCTACCTTAGTCCAGAAGTTAAAAGACAAATTATTATACAATATCTGGCAGCACGTGGTTTGACTCTGAAAGATTTTGCCGGTCAACCGGCAGAGAAAGGTGTCATCGGCGATGTAGCGACCACAACCCCTAGTGTAGCATCCACTCCAGATGTATCGGTAAATGAACTGCTCCCTCCAGTGAAAACTTCTGACATGTAATGGTGGATGTCAACGACGAGGAAAAAGCGGCAGAGGTCTCAGAGGTTTCACTACCACAAGTGGTTGGAAAAAGAGAACCTGTCGTGCTAAAAATTAATTACTTCATTTCCTTGTATTAAAAAAAGAATAAATAAAATATTTTATTTTGTTTAAAGATTTCAGTTTCAATCAAATAAAAAAGTTTTTAATACAAATATTTTACTCTTTCATTTTTAAAAGTAGAAAACTATTAATTCTTGATATCTCTAATTAAACCATACCGCCTTAAATGCAACTTAAGAAAGAGCTCATGATGTACAGTAGAGGTAACTTTTTCATTATCCCTTTTGTGACAGATCACGCGTGAGTCGTGCCAAGCTGTCGTGTTATTTTCGTTCAATATTGTTTGGCATTTCGTCATGGAAAGACTTTCGTCTACAAATCATTCAACTTTATTACGAAAATTCAAGTTCTGTAAAGAATGTGTCTCGGGCGCTACGCTCAACTTATGTTCAACATAATCGGCCTACTCACCGTACGTCCAGCAGGCAGTGAAGATAATATGGCGGCCGTAGCTGAGAGTGTATACGAAGACCGTGGAGAGTCGATTCGGCGCCGTTCGCAGCAACTCGGATTGACGTATGAAACAACTTGGAGCATTTTAGTCGAGATATTAAATTGAAAGCTTACAAAATACAAAGCTTTTGCGAGAACTGAAGCCATTCGATCTTCCCAGGCGACATCGCTTTGCTCTATGAGCTCTTGAAAAGTTCCAAGAAGATCCGACGTGATTTCGAGCCAAATTTTGTTCAGTGATGAGGCCCACTTCTGGCAATGGGTATGTAAACAAACAAAATTTCCACAGTTGGGACGAACGGCAACCTGAAGAGATTCAGGAGCTGTCATTTCATCCAGAAAAACGACGGTTTGGTGTGGTTTGTGAGCCGATGGATTCATCGGTCTATATTTCTTCAAAAATGATGCCGGTGAGCACGTAACCGTCAATGGCGACCGTTATCGCGCAATGATAACCGACTATTTGACGCCTGAAATTGAAGCTCGTGATCTCAGCGACATTTGATTTCAACAAGACGGCGCCACATCCTACACATCGCGTCAATCAATGAATTTATTGAGAGAGCACTTCGGTGAGTAGATAATTTCACGTTTTGAGCAGATCGATAGGCCACCAAGATCGTGTGATTTCACACCGTTAGACTTTCTCCTGTGGGGATATGTAAAGTCTAAAGTCTATGTGGACAATCCTGCTTTGATTCAGACCTTGGAGCAAAACATCATTCACAAATTACCAGTGGAAAAGCTCGAACGAGTCATCGAAAATTGGACTCAACGGATAGGTCATCTGGGACGTAGCCGCGTCGAACAAATGAAAGAGATAATTTTCGAAAAGTAAATGTCAAAGAATGTTCTTTCGAATGATAATAAAAATTCTTCATTAAATTTTAATTTTCTGTGTTTTGTTTTCCTTTAAAAAAGTAGGGAACCTCGAAATGGATCATCCGTTATAAGACGAATCTCTTGCTTTTTGTGTTCCCTATTCTCTTTAATGTGATCTTTAGCATCTTTTCTTATCCTTTTATTATCTCCATCGAAATCTTATCAGGATTTTCCACACTCCTTCCTCTATCTTCTTATATCTAGTTTTTCATTTCGGCGCAATTAGTGCTTTCAAAGCTTACCTGCTAAAAGCAATTTTTGTATCTTTCTTAGATAGCGGGTTCCTTATTTCTTCTTCTTTTTCATTGGCATAGATATTGCTTAATCGATTATAGCGGGAGATTGTATATGGAGACACCAAGTGGAGACGGGTTTAGGTTTTGGCACTTCATCTACTTCCGCTGGAGGGTACAGCGTCGAAAACTGTTGATGTTCTCTTAGGGTCAGAATAGTTTTTATCTAGTTAGCGCCAACTTTTACCTCCTGTTTAGAGTACAATGTATGTTGGCATTATAAAAATCAAGACTTTCCGTAGTTTATATCTTCAACGATTGGAGCTTTTCTCCTCCATTTTTTTCTACTATTATTAGAAGTTATTATATCTAAAACTTTCACCACTGGAGCACCTTCCTATAGAGGGAAATTGATCTATTAAAGGTTATTACTGGCTTTTATTTCCTGTAGTTATGTAAAATACCTCTTCAAAATCATCCAGCATCATTTCATTGGATGTTGTGATGGTCCTCCCTTCTACCATCAATATAATAGAACAGACACTCTGATCGAAATAAAAAGTTCAGTTTTTGTTCGATGAAAGAGGACTTAGTTGTTATTTTAGTCATTCAAAAGTATCCAGACAAAAATAGCCCAATTCAACTTACGGATCTTAAATTTCGCGTTCCTCTCAGATCATCTAGATATTTTTGAGAGAATTTATCTTGTCTAGGCAAAACAACCATTGATATGCTCCTCTCCTTCACTCGTTTTTGTTTTAACATTTATTCCATCAGTATTAGTCCCTTCGCCTCGCTTTCCTCTATTGAGAAAAAATTTAATGACTGCTTCAACGCTCTTTGATTTCAATTTGGTTTGTATCAACTAAGGCAAATTTTATAGCGATCTTCTTCTACTTCCTACTACCTTCTGTTTGCTTCTATCTTGTGGGAGATGCTATTTTCTACTATGCTAAAATCTCTCGTGCTAGCAAATGCCTTAGAGAATGCTTTCTCAATTCACCAGAACTTTATTTAGCTTCAACTCGTGACTACAAAGTCGATTAAAAAGCGATCGTTTCCCCGAAGTCGTTTCTTAGAAGCTGAGGAAGTATATATATAAGCATGCTCGGAAAGTCTATGAACAAATCGCCTCTTTTCTCCTTCCTACAGATATTGAAAGCATCAGTAAATTGATATATCTTCTTTACCAATTTCAGCTTTCCTACTCTCGCATTCTTGTCTCTTTCACTTGCTTCCCTCTCTATTTTTTATGATACTTTCGATACATTTCTTACTAGGACTTTTCTCAGGGTGACAGTTGCTAGCGCGATTTTGTTCAAAATCTTTCTTTACGCCCCTCTCCAGCTGTACTGTACCGATGTAGTAGAGGCTTCCTCCAACTCAATGAAGTCACAGATCGTTAGATCAGAGAGCTCATCGTTCCTTCGTCTATGGTAATCGCTGTCGCCTACAGGAAAATGAAATTACAACAAGGGCATTGAAGATAATGAGAAATCCGATGAGATTGCAAAAGATGGAGTTCTTTCAAAACTTGAAAACAAGACGTAAATAGGAATTTGCCAGTCACTCCCAGAGCAGTGAAACATGAAAAGGAAACACACTTTCATTGCCAAGCTAACATCCTTTGGAAACGAACAAAGCGATACGAAGAAGCAAAAATTATGTGGAAATGATATGACCCAAAGCTTACTAAGTTCTTGCCAGAGAGACCTCTATAGTTTACTACGTAACTTTCGATCGGCTGATGGATTTTTATGAGGAGCTTTTCTTTTCATGCAGAAATATATTTGGAAGGACTAACATTCCCTGCTGAGTGGTGACCGCAGTTAGAAAAATTCATTTTCTATAATTTTTAATATTGATAAGGCCAGGATTAAAGACCATGACCACGACCATACGTATATTGCGGCGTTGTTGTTGTTGTTGTTGTTGTAGCGGCTGCGCCAACCCCGTCTAGGGTCAGGCAAGTTTAGTTTTAGTCATCGAGGTCATCTAGCGGGAAGTCCAGGAAACGGGTTGCTTAGATGAGTCGGGCTAAGAGGTGGTTAGTGTCGGGCATGCAAAGAGGTGGTTAGTGTCGTGCGGGGATTCTTTGCATGCGGGACATGTGTTGGGTCATTTCGGTGTCTACTATCTCGGTCTTATTTACTTTATCTCTTCTGTCACTTTCGAGCGCTTTCTCATCGAGGCATTCCTACGGCTGAGTGGTACTCGGAGAGCGCGACAGCACTGAAATATTGAAAGTTTCAGTGCTGTCAAGTCCTCCGGTGAATTATCTCTTCAACACTCGTACAAGTTTGAGGTTAGGAATTAACCTAATATTCTCCCTTAGGAGGTAACATTAAGCTGGTAAAATTCGTTCATCACTGATAAAAGGAAGCAAGAACAAAGTTCGAGCTGTCTCGTTTACGCCCTGGCAAATTAGATAGGGATCTAAGAATGTGCGAGTAAGAAGATGTGCTAAATGAAAAATAATAAATCTGTCAAACGAAACTCGACCAACACGCGTTAATCTGAGCTTCGATTATCAAAGAAAATAAATTAAAAAGTTGCAAAGAAAGGTGTCAGCAGCGAGGAAACATATTAAGAAACTTCTATTTATAAATACATTGAGAAGTGCAGGGGGTGAACGCTGCAACGCAAATGAAATGACTCAACGCAGCGAGTGGCGTTGGCGTGAAAGCAAGCAACAACATCAAACCAAATAAGTATGAGGAGCAGGAGAAGTGGTCGTTTGTAATTTGCATATGCCGCTGCGGGTATTATGTTGAGCCTGCGAAGAATGTGTAATTGAACTTCGAACGTCTTAAATCGATACTGTTTTTTATTAGCGATTAAAACAAGGGTTAGGCTAATTTTATTTTTAAAGCCAAGCTTAATGGCTAAAGGCGCACCTTTATGGCTTATCAAATTTGAATATAAAAGCTTTTACCTACAGGACTTAAGGCATTACGAGTTAAACACTCACAGCAAACAACATGAAGTACTTAGTCATAATCGCAGCAGGTGGGTAGTGCTCATGCTCTCATTTACTGGAGACTTCTTATTTCGAGTTATTTACTGTGATTGTTTCTTCTTTATCCCCCCACACATACACACACAGCTCTCGTTTGTGCACAGGCTGCGAAATTGCCTTACATCGTACAGACCAATTCCTTGGAATCCAGCGAGGAGGAATATCGTATCGTCTTGCCGGCTCAGAATCAACAACCAATCAGCTTACCCGGTATTGGTGTAATTAGTCAGCCTGTGGCGCAAGCGGTTAAAGTGAAAGTGCCTCGCTTTGTCAGTCAAGAAGTTAAACAACAAATTATTACACAGACCTTGGCAGCACATGGTATTAATGTACAAGGCTTAGGCGCAAATACTGTAAAATCCGCTGCAGCTCGGGAGGTAGTACGTCAGCTACGTCAAGCGCCATTTGTAGGCTCAGTGGTTAGCGATAATGTGGTACCTGGTAAAGTGCCACAGGTTCCAACAGTTTCAGGTGGTGTACCAGTAGTACCAGTAGTGCCAGGCGTATTAACGGTCGGAGTGGTATCAAAAGGTCCCGGAGCACCAGTAGCATCGGGAGTACCAGTAGTGCCAGGTGTATCAGTTGGTCCAGCAGCCTCAGCAGCTCCAGCTATTCCCGTAGTGCCAGCGGTTCAAGGTGTTCCAGCCGGAGCAGTTGTGCCCAATGCTCCTGTTATACCAGCTGTAGGAAAAGTACCTGTCGTCGCTGCTGTGGTCACTGTTACAAAAGCGCCAATCGCTGTTTCGACACCAGTTGTTACTAAGTCAAATTAGGACTCTAAAATTTCATTATCTTTGAATAATTTGAATAATCTTTTTTGAAAATTTTAATATCAGTAATAAACCGTTAAACGATTCATATAATTTTTGTGTGATTTTTCGAAAATAGTTTCATCGAAACAGAGTGCTTAAGCCCTGTGTACATTATCCTTTCTTCTTCTGTAGAAGACTAGGTTAGCATTCATGCGGGAGTCGGAGGCTCGCAGTTTCATATTTTGCCTGAGACATTTGAAAAGAAGGTTTCCAGCGAAGAGCTGATCTTTGGAGCCCAAATTGTTTAGATTTCCCCACAGAAAAAAAAGGACTTAATGAAGTAGTCATTTTTCAACAATAACAGAAAGATAAAACTCAGTCAAAGTGGTGGGAAGAAAACTATAGTGGAGAAACGAATTTCTCTTTCATCAAAAATCGAATTTTAACAAGTAGAGTAACTGAACTCTCACTCGGCTGATATTTATTTTACATCCTCAGATCGGTCTAATATACAAGGTAACATACCTACAAGGTGGTAGTTCTATATCTAGCATTTTTGGAGAGTCCCCATTAAAGGTAGTATACCTGCTAAGTTATGCTGAATTCAGTTGATGAATGCCTTAAATATTCGATCTTGAGTCAAACTGTGGGTGGATGAATTTCTAGGTGTAAACGTAGGTGGTGTCACTTCCACACGAAACTTTTTTCCATCCCACCTTCCCCGTTTTCAGCGGAAAACCGCACCAAAAAGTCCCCGTTAAGGATACATTGGATTTCCCATGGTTACGTCTGGGTTTCCTGCGTCCCAAATGCGGCATTTTTACTTGTTAACGTAGACGGCGAGCCGAAAATGAGCTTCATTGGAAAATATGATTTTTCGGTGAAAATGCTTGTTGGACCATTTGGACTTCGAAAACCTTCATACCGAGGTATTTATCGAAAATCCTATGCAAAGAAGTGCTTAAGCACGCTTTGAGCTACTGCCACTTCTGCAGACGAAAGCTTAAATAGGTAGAAAAGCATGAGTGTGACGATCTTGAGTGTTTGGCTGACAGCGAAAGAGTTAATGATTCGAAGAGAAGATATGTTGAAAGGCAGAGGGTCATAAAGCTTTCTGTATGAACGAGAGAGGCGATTGTGACATTAAACCTCAGATATCATCCATTTAAGGAGAGAACAATTCCCTTCCGTCTCATTATTCGTCTATGATGAAGTTCGATTAGTATTGCAGCATCGTAATGGATGTTTGGTAGGTAGGTAGTTAGGGGTGTTGCTCGCAGAATTTCAAAACCTTGATCAATTAGTACTATTCTGTTGTTGGTCCTAAGATCTTAGTACCTCATTCCATCGTTACCATTATCCTTTTATGTGTTGGTTTGCTACCTGATAGATTCCAAGTGTTTTGTAACGAATTTATGCGAGAATTAGGCATACTCTCGGAAGGCTCAGTGGCCTGCCATTGTGGTTTCGAGTACATAAATACTTTTCTTTGACCGGTATCACAGGTCCTTTACGCTGTCATACTTGGTCCAAATCTGCTTCGTTATCTTACAGAATTGATTTCTAACTATTCAAAGATATTACAAGCGAACCTTTATAATGATCACTTCTCACGAATATGATATTAAGTACATTTCAGATTCGTCAAGAGATGTTCCTGGCCTGGCCAACTCGTCAGCATATTCGCCACCAAAAATGTTCCTACGGCTGGAAATCCAGATTATAGAGAGATCTAGTTGAATTGTCAGGGAGATTAGAATAAAAATACCTCCACTTTATAAGAAAGATCAGTTGGTGAGGACTATAATTCACTTGGTGTTACTAATTCATGGTCAGTAGTAAGACGAAGAAATGTCGTTTCTTTATTTTGGTAATAATCTTAGGTGAAACTAACGCAAATTCAGAGAATGAAGGAGTAAAGGGTGATCCATTTCGTGATTCCCTACTTTTTTAAAGAAAAAAAAACACAGAGAATTCAAATTTAATGGGGAATGTTCATTATCATTCGAAAGAACATTCTTTGGCATATACCTTTTGAAGATTATCTCTTTCAAATGTTGGCCGTGGCTACGTTTCAGATGGTCCATCCGTTGAGTCCAATTTTCGACGACTCGTTCGAGCATTTCGACTGGTAACTGGCGAATGACACGCGTGATGTTTTGCTCCAACGCCTGAATCGAAACAGAATTGTCCACATAGACTTTAGACTTTACATATCCTCACAGGAAAAGGTCTAACGTTACGATATCACACGATCTTGATGGCCAATCGACCGGACCAAAACGTGAAATTATCTGCTTACCGTAGTTTTCTCTCAATAAATGCATTAATTGATGCGATGTGTACGAATTGGCGCCATCTTGTTGAAACCAAATGTCGTGGAGATTAAGAGCTTCAATTTCAGGCATCAAAGAGTCGATTATCATTGCGCGATAACGGTCGCCATTACGTTCTCATCGGCATCATTTTTGAAGAAATATGGACCGATGATTCCACCGGCTCACAAACCACACCAAACTGTTTTTTTTTTTTTGGGATGAAAAGGCTGCTCTTGAACCTCTTCAGATTGCTCCTCGTGCCAAATGCCGCAATTTTGCTTGTTTACATATCCATTGAGCCTGAAATGGGCTTCTTCGCTGAACAAAATTTGGCTCGAAAACATCGGATCTTCTTGAAACATTTCATAGAGCGAAGCTTAGGAAGGTCGAGCGGCTTCAGTTCTTGCACTAGCCGTATTTTGTACGCTTTCAATTGAATATCTCGACGTAAAATGCGCCAAATCGTTCCATACGTCAGTCCGAGTAGCTGCGAACGGCGCCGAGCCGACTCTCCACGGTCTTCGTGTACACTCTCAGCTACGGCCGCTATATTTTCTTCACTGTGTGCTAGACGTGGTCTATTCGGTCGAATATTATCCAATAATGAATTCTAGGTCTCAAGATGGGTTATAGTGTTGCGAATAGTACGCTCAGTAGGCCGATTACGTTGACTATAAGTTGAGCGAAGTGCGCGAAGCGCATTCTTTACAGAACGTGAATTTTCGTAATAAAGTTGAAGGATTTGTAAACGTTGTTTAGGCGTAAGTCTTGCCATGATGAAATGCCAAATAATACTGAACAAAAGTAACATGACAGCTTGACATGACTCACGCGTTATCTGTCAAAAAAAGGCTATTGAGAAAAGTACCTCTACTTGGATCACCCTTCATAACTCCTGGAATTTGCCTAAAAAGTGATTAAAACGAAACCACTGTGCCAACCTGCCACGCATTTTCGATCTCGATAAAACAAAAAAAAAAACGCCTGAGAGTCAAAGACAGTGACGCGTCGCGACATCTCTACGCGTTTATCTCACTTCGTCTGTGACTCACATAAATTAACGCATATTGGAATATAAATGCTACACAGTGTTAACAGTATAATAAACAACAATCAGGCATTTTCGTGGAATGTTACGCCAAAAATACGAACAAACAACAATGGAGTGAAAAAGCAAAAAAGCAAAGGCGACGACAAATTTGTACTGGAAGAGATGGACTGAAGACAGCTGGTGGCAAGAGCGTGTGTTAAGATTGAAACAAAGCAGAAAACAAAGCAAATTAATAATTTAAATAAGGTAAACACGCACATATTTTAAATATTTATATACATTTATGTGTGTATGTGCGACTGCCTGTGTGTGTATGCGTGTGTGTGCGTAAAAATACCTTTAATCGATATACTAATTTAAAGGAATTATCATGATGAGTACGAAAGGAAGCGACAATAATGAAATATCAATACACTTTATGACGCGAATTTGAAATGTTGACACACACACACACACATACATACATACATACACGATCTTATAACGTGTAAACGCTTGTGTGAAGCACGAAAAAGGTTAAAAATATTTATTTTTGTCCCTCTGTCAATGTAATTATGGAATTTAATGAGTGAGTTTAAGGAAAATATTTTTTCAAATTTCAAATTGAATATAAAACTGTGCGCTGCACTGGCGTGTGAGTATTATGGAACAGAACGTTTGCAGCTGAAGATCGAACATGAAGTTGCTAGTGATATTTGCCGCAGGTACGTAATCACATCGAATGTGTTGTGGAGTGTTTTCTGTGTAATTAAAACAAAAAAAATTATTTAATAAAATTTAATAAACAATTTTTTAAATTAAATTTAAATTTTTTTTCTCATTTAAATTTTATTTTTAAAACTATTTTCTGCCCAGGTAAGTAATGTGTTGTGGCATATTTTAGTGAATAAAAAAAAAATAAATATTGAAAACTATTTAAAAAAAAATTTTTTTTTTATTTAAATTAACTTTTTTACAATAATTTTTAATTTTTATTTTGTTTATTGTCAATACATTTTTTTAAATTTAATATTATCTCTTCACTTAAATGAAGACGGAGCCGGCAGTCGGAAGTGTTGTTAAGAACTTAGTATTTGCTTAAATATTGGTTTTAATGATTATTAAAAAAATTTAAATTTTATTAAATTTTCTTCAACTTTAAAAAAAATTTAATTTTAAAAAGTGTTTTGTTACAATTGAAATTTTTTTTCTTTCAAAATTGTTTGCTTATTTTTTTTAATTTTTTGATTTAATATTATTCTCTTAGCACTTAAGTGGATAGTGGGAAATGCTATACCAAAACACATGTGAAATTTTGAAAAAAAAATATAAAAAAGAAAAATTTAGTTAAGAATTCAGTTTTTACATAAATATTTTTTCCTAATGATTATTAAAAATTTTTATTTTTTTAAAAAGATTCTTTTTTTTTCCTATTTTAAAAATTTTTTTTTCTCTTAAATTTATGAAAAAATTAGCTTACATTTTTATAAAAAAAATTTGTTTAATTTTTTTTAATATTTTGTTAAATTTTTTTTTTAATTTTTGGCTTAAAACTTTAAAAAAATTTTGAAAAATTTGATTATTATTTTTTACAATTATGCAATTATTAGAAAAAAAATTGGATAAATAATATTTTAAAAAAAAATTAAACCAAAAATAAAATAAATTCAAAATTTAAAAAGTTTAATTTTATTTGCAATTATGCCAAAATTTGAAAAAAAAATTGAAAAAATTTTAAGACAAATTTTTAAAAGAAAATTAAACGAAATATTAAAAAAAAATTTAAACTAAGAAAAAAAATTAAAAAAGAAATAAACAAAAAAATTTTAAGAAAAAATTATCCAAAAAATATTTTTAAGAAAAATTTAAATATAAATTTTTTTCAGTTTTATTTTTTTTTTAAATTGTAGCTAAAAATAAAATTGCCTTTTTAAATATAATAATATGTATAATTAATATATTTTTTGTCTACCTAGATAAGTAATGGAATATGCGTTGAAATATTTATAGTGAATAGTTTGAAAAAAAAGGAATATATTTTCAAGCACTTTGAAGAAACTTAAAAAAAATATAAAATAAATTTAAAATTTTGAATTTAATACACTTCAATTTTAGCAATTTTATGAAATTTTGAAAAATTTCAAAATTTATAAATTTAATGTTTGTTAAAATTAATTTTCTTTCAATTTTTAGTTTTAATTTTGATTTTTGTAATATTTGAAACTTTTTCTACAATTTTTTTTAACAATAACAATATGAGTTTAATTGTTTTTTCTATTTTCTGTGCAGGCAAGGAATGTAATCTTTTTTGCAGCATTTTTGTGATTTTTGGGGGAAAAATTTTAATTCAAAATCAAAAAAGTTAAATTTTATAAAAAGTAAAAAAAATGTTTTTTTTTTCTTAATTTATGCAATATTTTTTCCAATTAATTTTTTACTGAAATTTTAAATTTTTTTTCTTCTATCAAATTTATTTCTAAGTAATATTCAAAATTTTTTGTATTATTTTTTAACAGTTAACTTATAAAATGTGTATAATTGTGAATTTTTGAAAGGATTTTAAAATTAATAATTAAAATTCAGAATTTAATTTTTTTGAACTAATAATTGTTTTACTTTTTACTGCAATTAAATTTATCCAAAGTTTGTATTTTGAGTAGCTAATGGAATGTGGATTTTTTGAATTTATGTAAAAAAGATATTAAACTTTATTATTTTTTTTAATTTAATTTTTACTTAAATTAGCTTTTAAATTTTTTTGTTGAAATTTTTTTTATTCTTTTCAAATATAATTGTTTTTTAATCAAAATTTTTTTAAATTTCATTTTCTGTTCAGAAGGGATTGTGTTGAATCTTTCGATTTTGTTAATTGTGATTTTTTAAAACAAAAATTTGTTAAATAAAACTTTTTAATTTATTAAAATATTTTTTTAAATCCCTAAATTCAGTTAATTAAGAATTAATAATTTTTAAAACCAAATTTGTAATTTTTTATGAAGGATATTATTCTATGTTTTTTTTAATTTACAACATAGTATTTTTTAATTTTTATATAAAAATTTTAATTTTTTTCTGTTTTATTTTTTTCAAATTTTTTTTATAACCTTTTAAAAAAAATTTCACATTTTTTTATGAATTTTTTTATAGATATTTTTTCTAATTTTTTTTTTTTTTTTTTTGAAGATCTGTTTTAAATGTTTTTATATTTTTTAATTTTCTTTTTATTTCCTTTTCTCGATTTTCTCCTCAGCGCTGCTTTGCGTTCAAGCAGTTCGAGTGCCGTATATAGTCACTGACGAGGATGGCGAAAAATATGAAATACTTTTGCCGCAAGGAGGACAACGACAAGGCGGACGACGACAACAACAACAACAACAATTACCATTAGTCAGTGTAGCTAATCATCCCGCTTACGGTCTTAATTCGCAAAATTACCAGGTATATTTACCACCCAACCAACAAGGGGTGGTGAACTATCCAGTTGGTAGAGGTCAAGCAGATCTGTATTTACCGCGAGGTCTGAGCATAGCAAGAGCGCCCGACAACGAAGACAGTGATGAAGACGACAAGTGGCAGCCTGTATATAGAAAATCAGAAGAGAAGTCCGCGGAGCGTGAAGAGGACTCAGCGAAGGAGTCCGGCTCAGACTCCAGTGAGGAAGAAGAAGATGAACGTAAGCGCAGAAAGCAAAAAGCAAAAAAACGTAAAGAATCCGGTTCGGATGAGGACGTCGACAAAAGCGATGAAGATGATAAGGACGATGAGAAGGAGGAAAAAAATTTGGACGTCTACAATTTGATTTTACCAAATAGTGTGCCGCAACAAGTGCACATACCCGGTTTGGGTGTCGTAAATCGGCCAGCAGTTAAAAAGGTCAAGGTTGAAGTGCCACAGTACGCAGATGTCTTTCTCAGACAACAAATAATTGAGCAATTTTTGGCTGCACAAGGTTTGAATCCACAAGCTTTCGATGTGCAAGGCTTACTCTCACAGCAAACACGCGCACCAAACCCCTACAATACCGGTTGGGATCAACAGTATTCAGATAACCAACAAGCGTTGGAGACACGTAAGCTCCGAAAATCTATTAATCTACAACAACTCATGTATGTTACCGTGCCGGAACGTAGAAGACGTGCGGCGCCTGCGTTGAGCAATACAGAAACTCCTTTGGAGTCCACCACCAGCACTTTAGACACCACAACAGTACCTGATGTAACTGAGACGAGTACAATTACTGAAACGACAACAATGACCGAGTTGCCGGAAAGTATTACCGTCACTACAGACTCACCTCAAATAGCGACAAAACAACCGACTGAGAGCACGCCTATCATAGCCGTAATTACTAGCCAACCAATACTCGAAATCGAACTCACACCAGAGCCGGAGAAGCCCTTTATACCACTTTTTGGCTACGGTTCCGTACTACCAGCTGAGATTTCGCGCGTTCCCTTCACGCCAAGTATACCTGTAAGCTCAGAAGAAAGCCGCTCTATTGAGGATGTAGCAGCTGAAGGTCTAGCGCCGCTTTTCACAATGCACAATCGCCGCGCACGTGCGGTACCCTTCGATGCAAAAGAACCCACTCAGCTGAAGAAGGCCACACCAGTGCCACCTGTGCCGAAAACGGATTTGCGTGGTCCGAAAATGTCTTCTTTGCCGAAATCGCGTTCGCTGCGTGCTGTAGATGTTACACCATCGCCGATAGTTACAGAGACTGATGCTGCTGTTGTTCCTAAAATCGTGGAGTCGACTACGCCGGTGAATTGTGATATTGTGTGTACGAAATTTGATTTGAATCCTGTTTGTGGCTTCAATGGTGAGTGTTATAATGAGTTTCCGAATCAATGTGCCATGGATACTTTCGTGTGCAAACATCCCGAGTTGGGTTTCACGTCTACGCCGAGAGAGCGTTGTGTCATGCATTGGCTTACGCGTTGCACCGAACAAGATTTGAAGAATTAGTAGCGGCTGGAGTTGGTATTATCAAGGATTCAATTAGTTATACTCGTATGTGGAAGAAGACCATTTTTTTATACTTTCTAACTCATAAATTTAATTTAAGAATTTTTATTTGCATGATTTCTGAGCAAATATTTGTATGTTTTATGTAAATATTAAAAAGTTCTCGAGCAATAAAATTATGAAATCTCTAAATCTTCTATTTCGCTTCTTTTTTTTTAAGTAATAGGGAGAAACAACACTCAGATGAGTTTTCCAACAAAGAAAAGCTAAGAAAAATAACTCTAATTTATCAAAAGACATTCAGTGCTATACAGACAAGGCTGCATGAAGTAAAGTATGTGCTGAAGCTCAGCAGGAGACCTACGTCTCTACCTATCATTATGTATATATCCTAAGATGAATAGATTACCGAGGTGTTGTGCATTACGAAGACTTTCCGACGAGTAAAACTGTCAATATAGACTATTATTGAAAGATAAATCATGGATTTTTTCACAACGATAATGCACCGCCTTATCCTGCATTGATGTGATTTATATATTCAGTTGATATCTTTTGAGAGCGTGCAATTTCATTCAGTTTTAAGTTTCGGTCATTCAAAATCATTTTGTTGATCTTTTGATGTTTTCGTCGGTAATAACCTCTTTTGGGCTTCTACTGAGTTCACCATCCTCGGTGCTCATTTCACTATGACTAAACTTAGCATACCAATCCTTGATGGTTGATTTTCCTGGCACAGTTTTCGGAAACTTAGAATGAAGCCAAGTTTTTGCTTCAACCGTATTTTTTCCCTTCAAAAAGCAATATTTTTTCAACACGTGAAATTCCTTTTTATCTATTTTTCCCCCAATAGCAAAAGTTGCTTCACTCAAATTGCTATAATTCGCAAACTAATTATCCGACAGCTTTCAAATTTATACACGCGTCTTTTGAAGGTTAGGGCTAACGAAAAATCTATTTGAACTTAATTATAGTAGCGCCATCTATGTGTCAGACTGATGACTTTTCAATTAGCCTTTTAGTTCAGTGCGATTTCTGGCTATTCAAAAAAACTCGGAAGGCCGCACCGAGGAAACTGTTTTGAGTCCATTGAGAATATTTAACGAGAATCGCTGAAGGAATTGCAGGTAATTCCGGCCGTTGAATATAAAAAATGATTCGAGATTTCAGAAAATCGTTGTCATAAATAAGTGCATTGAAACAGAAGGATATTACTTTAAAGGAAATGAAAAAGATTTAGAAGAAAAAATTTATACTTTGAGAGTTATAATAGAACGACTATATGTACACAGGTGGTTTGAAGTGGTTTAAAGTAATTAGTTCAATTTTGTTGTTGTGACTTCTAGATCATGGATCTTTGACCAAGCGCATTAAGGACGACTACCTTCTCATTGTGTTATCAATTTTGGGTCAATAAAAAGTTCATTCTCATCTTTCTAGTTGATCAACCCATTTAAGGATGAAACTAATTCGATGAGGCAGTCGTGGTATAAAACGGGAATTTTGAGCCACACTGAGAACTGTGCTGTAGCACAGGTAATATTTTTTTTGACTCCGCCTTATGTAGGTCTTTGTAGCTTCGACAGAAATTTAGAGGAAGTAGCTCATCCTCCTATCATGAGTCCGACAGGTTGCCGTGTGGATTGTGAAGCTAATGGGGAACCGCTTTAGATGTAATAGGACTTTGTTTTCTTTATTTGGACCAATAAGAAGCTCTCTCTGGTCACATTGAAGTTCCTTGCGCCACCTTCTATTGGTGGCGGCAGATTTTAACAGGTACTTTGCAAAGGAAAGAGGTATGGCGGCAGATTTTACTGTGATTAGAATGTTTTCTTTGCAATCTACATGTCGATCCCACCATTTTCACTAAT
The DNA here is from genome assembly GCA_030068015.2 of Neoceratitis asiatica. NCBI lineage: Eukaryota > Metazoa > Arthropoda > Insecta > Diptera > Tephritidae > Neoceratitis > Neoceratitis asiatica. The sequence goes on from CM061526.1 coordinate 16,217,716, forward strand.
ATTCCTGTATACGGAAACTCAGAATTGAGTAAAATTCAGTGAGCTTAAGGAGTTGAGCGTTAAGGCTACCACTCAATGGCGAGTAGGATCATTGTGCTTCATTGTAAATTCCACATTGCAGTGATCAGGAAATCCCTTGCTCAAATCGATTACGCGGTGGGTGGACTACACAACCCACTCTATCGTCGGTAATTCTCGCTACGGTTCTTTGATCAGAAACTGTTGCTTGTTCCACGCTAGGATTTTTGTTGAAAATGGATTATGAAAATAGAAAATTGAGCAAACCAGACCAGAAATTAGTGTAAAATTTAGTCACTGAAGGTGTCCTGTGTTGTGTTTTCTTCAGTGTTGGCCCGCATTTTTCTTAGAGCTTTACGACTCGCTTCAAGTTGACCTTACAGGTCCAACGGGGTTGAAAGTTAAAGATAGTTTCGAGGACTTTCGTGGGAGTGGAATGCATCTTCTTTCTTCTTCTCTCTTCCTCTCTTCATCTCCTTCTCGTTTTCTCTCTTCCTCCCTTCCTCTCTCATGTAATGAGGATGCTCAGCTCAAAGTACTACGCTGCCATGCATATATAATCGAATTTTGATCACATTTCGCGTCAATTGATCTAGCGAAGTTCTTCTGAATTTAAAAACGAACCATAATCTATGTTTAAAAACATTTATTGTATAAAAATTAAAAATTTTTAGTTAAAAAAATGTATAGTTATATTTTAACATGCTTTTGAACACTCCTAAAAATAATTAATATTTTAATAATAATAAAAAAAATCTATGTTTTCATAGAAAACATTACACAATGTGTTACAGAACGACACAGACCCGCATTTTTGCCAATTACAGGTCTCATCAGCAGTTAAAAAATGAATATGTTTTCCACAACAGAGAAAAAATAACTTTTTTTCCACACACAGTTCACAGTTTTAGTATTCCAAACGGTAATCAATCGCTGGCAACTTCTTTTTTCGTTCACACTTCCGCTTGCCAACAATCAATGCAACGCGCTGTACCGTTATTTTCGTACGCTGACGCACGCTCCTCGCTACCTTGTTTATCGTAAGGAAAATCATCATCAGCGTAATGTTGTTGTTGCTGATGTTGACCATGTTGTTGGTAGTGATGTTGACTACTACTGATAAGAGCCCAGCTGGTGGTTTTGGTGACGGTGATATGGAAGAGTGCTAAGCAAAAAAATGTAACGGAAAAATTATTTATTATAAAAATTAATTTAAAAAAATTATTTTTATGACAAAAAAGAGAATAAAAAAAGATTTACTTAAGCAAAGAAAAGCGGTGAAATATTTCATAATCTTCACTTGCCGCCTACGCGTTGTAAAGAAATATTGATTTTTTTCAAATTTGGTCATTGACTATGCGTGTGTGTAGTAGGCGTAGGTAGGCGCTTCCTTTCTTTTCTACAGCTTGATGCTTGCCGCGTAAGTGCTAATGATTTTCAAGCTGATTAAAGCTTTTATATTTCAGCGCTGAGCTGCGCTGCGCTTATTTGAATTGAACTCTTTTTTGCGCTGGTTTCTTTTTTCGTTTTGCTTGCTTTTTGTGCTGTGACGCAAATCGGTTAGGAATTTTCTTCATTTTTCTCCTTTTTTTTTGGATCATTTGGTGTTTAATATTCGTTGCACATTTATTTAATGGCATTAATAAAAGAATATTAACAAAAAAAATTAATTTATTTTCTTACAACTTTGGTACAATTTTGTGCTCATTCAGGATGCATACGCACATGTTTGTTTGTGTGTGTGTGTGTGATCGGGGTGTGCTCTTTAGTTATTTAATTTGGCTAATTTGCCCTCTGACGTGCAGAAATGCATACGATTATCGTTGACAAGAGCAAACTGCGTTGGTAAAGAAAAAACTTTCACGAAAGTGTTGCCTCAATTGTTGCTGTTTTTTTTTTTTCAAATACAAATGCAACCAAATGATCACTGCAGGTATGTATGTATGTGCATGCTATTGAAGTAAAATGTATTTATCTCAATATTCTGTACCAAAAGCGACAAACAATATTTTTTCAATTATTTGTGAAAACTCAGGAATTTTCGTGAATTTATGTAATGAAAGTATTGAGAAATACAAATTTTCCAACAACTTTTCGGGTGATCCATTTCGAGGTAACCATTTTCTTTTTTGAGAAAAAAACACAGGGAATTCAAATTTAATCGGGAATGTTTATGATCATTCGAAAGAGTATTCTTTGGCATTTATTTTTTCAATATTATCTCTTTCATATATACGCCGCGACTACAGCTCAGATGGTCCATCCGCTGAGTCCAATTTTCGATGACTCATTCGAGCATTTCGACTGGTAATTGGTGAATAACACGCGTGATGTTTTGCTCCAAGGCCTGAATCGAAGCGGGATTGTTCGCATAGACTTAAGACTCGACATATCCCCACGGGAAAAAGTCTAACGGTGTGATATCACAGGTACTTGGTGGCCAATCGACCGGCCCTAGAAGTGTTCTCTCACGTGCTTCGATTTTAGGCATCAAATAGTCGATTATCATGGCGCGACTGACGGTTACGTTCTCACCGACATCATTTTTGAAGAAAAAAGGACCGATGATTCCACTGGCTCACAAACCATACCAAACCGTTGTTTTTCTGAATGAAATGGCAGCTCTTGAATCTCCTCAGGTTGCTCTTCGTCCCAACTGTGGCATTTTTGCTTGTTCAAGTACGTACCCATTGAGGCAGAAACGGGCCTCATCGCTGAACAAATTTTGGCTCGAAAACGTTGGATCTTCTTGGAACTTTTCAAGAGCCCATAGAGCGAAGCAATGTCGCTTGGTATAGTCGAGCGGCTTCAGTTCTTGCGCAAGTTGTATTTTGTACGCTTTCAGTTTAAGATCTCGACGTAAAATGCGCCAAGTCGTTCCATACGTCAGTCCGATTTGCTGCGAACGGCGTTGAATCGACTCTCCACGGTCGAGGGTTTACACGATCTCAGCTACGGTCGCTATATTTTCTTCACTGCGTGCTGAACGTGGTCTATTCGGTCAAATATTATCCAATAATGAATGCTAGGGGTCTCAAGATGGGCGATGGTGTTGCGAATAGTATGCTCAGTGGGCCGATTATGTTGACCATAAGTTGGGCGAAGCGCGCGAAGCACATTCCTTACAGAACGTGAAATTTCGTAATAAAATTGAATGATTTGTAAACGTTGTTCAGGCGTAAGTCTTTCCATGATGATGAAATGCCAAACAATACTGAACAAAAATAACATGACAGCTTGACACGACTCACGCGTGATCTGCTAAAAAGAAGGTTATTGAAAAAAGTACCTCCACTTGGATCACACTTTATAAAAAAAGGTAAAAATCGCCGCAAAAGCGTGCCGAAAGATTTGTGTGATTTACGTTAAAGCATACTCATGTAGGAACCGGTGAGGTAAACTGTTCTGGCAGTAAAAGTGAAAAACATGGAGATGTTGAACCCGAAACCTCAATCGATGACGATGGTATCGATGGATGGACGTTCTATCACCCGACTATGATATAGTTCGAATAGCGAATGACCGCTTTAAAAATAACAAAGAAGCTTCTATGCAGAATATTGATGGACCAACGCGTGCCCGACAATTGGAACCTCAGTGTGTTTTGTCCAATCTATAAAAAGGCCACCCCAACGTCTGTGTCAGTTATCGTGGGATAAACCTCGTCAATATCGCATATAAAATCATATCTAGCGTATTATGGGAAAGATTAAAGTCTACAAACTATTTGGACCTTATCGGTGTGGCTTTAGACTTGGTAAATCTCCAATCGACAAGATATTCACCTTGCGTCAAAGCTTGGACAAGACATCTGAGTCTTCCATTCATATTTTCATTAGTTGTAAAGCTGCCTTAGAAGTCACAAAAATGAGATGCCACTATGAAAACTGACACTGGACTATATCACTAGCGTATTCAGAATTGGGAAGGACCTCTTCGAGCCGTTCGATACCAAACGAAGCTTCAGACAGGGTATCTCTTTGTCGTTTGATTTCTTTAATTTGGTGCTGGAAAAACTAATAAGAGCCGACAAGGTACAATACTTTACAAGAGTATGCAATTAATACAGTAAGCACATAACAGATCATTTGAAAAGTCTCCTACCTAAGTAAAACATATTTTTTGGCAAAATTAATTTTTTTTTTATTCAACATAGTTCCCTTTAAAGGCGATATGCTGATCATAGCGACCCTCCAACTTTTCGATACCATTTTTGTGGTACGATTTGCTCTTCGCATCAAAATAGGCCTCAATTTCGGCGAACACTTCTACATTCGATGAAAATTTCATCACAGCGAGCATTTTTTTGAGATCTGAGAAAAGAAAATAGGCCCTGCGGGCCAGATCTGGAGAGTACGGTGGATGCGGAAGCAATTCGAAGCGAAATTCATGGATTTTTGCCGCCGATTTCACTGACTTGTGGTGACACGATGCATTATCTTGGTGAAACAGCACTTTCTTTCTTTTCTTCAAATGCGGCCGTTTTTCGGCAATTTCATTCTTCAAATGGTCCTATAACGCTATGTATTAGTCGCTGTTGATGGTCTTTCCTTTTTCAAGATAGTCAATGAAATGCGCATCCCAAAGTACAGACGCCATAACCTTGCCAGTCGACTGTTTCGTTTTTCCACGCTTTGGGTGGGTTCAACGTGTGCTGTCTACTCGGATGACTGTCGATTGGACTTCGGAGTAAATGATGCCAAAATTCGGGTTTATTGAAACACTGCTCTGAATTATTAATTTTTGGTCGAAAGTGAGGTCGCGTAGAACCCACTTTGCACAGAGCTTTCTCATACCCAAAAATTCGTGAATAATATGATGTACATTTTCAGTTGTTATCTTAAGAGTGTCTGCTATTTCATTCAATTTCAATTTACAGTCATGCAAAATTATTTTGAGGATTTTTTGATGTTTTGGTCGGTACCAACCTCTTTTGGGCATCCGCCGCATTCTCCGGCCTCGGCGCTCATTACAGCACATCTAAACTTAGCATACCAGTCCTTGATGTTTGATTTTCCTAGGGCAGTAACTGGAAACTCTTCATAAAGCCGAGTTTTTGCTTCAACTGTATTTTTTTTGCTTCAAAAAGCAATATTTTATCAACACGCGAAATTCTTTTTCATTTATTTTTTCACAATAACAAAAGTTGCTTCACTCAACATGCTATAATTTCCAAGCTAATAATGCCAAATTTATATGCGTCTTTTGAAGATTAGTGCTAACTAAAGTTCAAATAGATTTAATTCTTCCTCATTCCATCTATGTGTCAGATCGGGTACTTTTCAATTCAACTGTTATATCTGTAGCTCAGTAGAACATAATACTAAATAAAAAGGTATTAAATTGTACAGTATTCACGTCTACTTCACATAATAATAACGAAAGGCTTGCACCCTGTTAAATTTTCTTACTCCAAGCACTTACATATTTCACAACGCCTAAAAGTATACTTCAAATTTCTTAGTAACTAACTTTTCAGTATTTATTGATATTAATATATCGTCGCTGTGAGCTGCAACAACGGAAAGCAATGTGCATAAATTTCAAAAAAACGCTTTCTTATTGTTTTTGTTATACATTTTTTTATTACGTTAATATAACCAGTCACTTAACGGTGTATATATTTTTAATATATTTCTTAATTTATAAATAACAAACAATTTAATTGCAATTAATTGTTGAGCAAATGTGTACAAGCAGCAACTGGCATTCATCATTTTTACATTTCAGTAATATATATATATATATATGTATATATACATATGTATGTTCATACATACATATGTCGTTATCATTTTTGCATTTTGACTAAGCATTTCACACTCCAATTATTCAATACTTTGTCGGCATTTAAACGATTTTTATGTTTTGCAATATTAATTAAAATGTTAATTTGATGAGTTTTTTGCCATCCCGTCCATCGGTTTTCTGCGTTGAAATTTTTATTTGAAGCGTGTCACCTAAAAATGCAATATGCGGAGCAGATTCAAACTGATAAAAATAAACTAAAAGTCATTGCACTTTCCCTCATTCAAAGGAACTAGAAATAAAATAAAATAAACAAAGAGAGAACAGAAAAAACAAATAGAGATTGAAATAAATTAAAAGAAACTAAATTAAATGAAAAAAAAACACACTAAAATAAAAAAGACTACATATATACATATATAGGGTGTTTTTTTTTTTATAGAAGTATAGAACTTTAAGTTGCAATAAAACAACGTTGGATTACTCGATTGACATGAATTTTATTTAGCCGAAAGATAATCTTGTGGCATTACATTTTAAATATGATTTCTGGCATATGACCGCCACGGCTGGCGCGGATGTAGTCCAATCTGGACGTCCAATTTTCGATGACTTTTTCTAACATTTGTGGCCGTATATCGGCAATAACACGGCGAATTTTGTCTTCCAAATGGTCAGGCGTTTGTGGCTTATCCGCATAGACCAATGACTTTACATAGCCCCACAGAAAGTAGTCTAGCGGTGTTAAATCACAAGATCTTGGAGGCCAATTCACAGGTCCAAAACGTGAAATTAGGCGGTCACCAAACGTGTCTTTCAATAAATCTATTGTGGCACGAGCTGTGTGACATGTTGCGCCGTCTTGTTGAAACCACATCTCCTGGACATCATGGTTATTCAATTCAGGATTGAAAAAATTAGTAATCATGGCTCTATACCGATCACCATTGACTGTAACGTTCTGGCCACCATCGTTTTTGAAAAAGTACGGACCAATGATTCCACCAGCCCATAAAGCGCACCCAGCAGTCAGTTTTTCTGGATGTAACGGTGTTTCAACATACACTTGAGGATTACCTTCACTCCAAATGCGGCAGTTTTGTTTGTTGACGTAGCCATTCAACCAGAAGTGCGCTTCATCGCTAAACAAAATTCGCTTATGAAAATCGGGAACAACGGTAATCTCGTTTTGAGCACATTCGACGAATCTAAAATTTATTCTAAGGCCTCTCCAAACGGCCAATGGAGGAGCTTTAATTTCATCATCATTAAATACACTCGATGGGCTTTCCATGCCCTGTCGAGGACCGATCACAATTAGAAAAATTTATTTTCGATAATTTTGGATGTTACTCGAACATGGACTCGAACCCCTGACCTTTATGGTAGTACGCAATGTTAACCAATTGGTTAAATACAATAAAATATATTCAAATACAAAAAAAAAAAAAAAAAATTATAATAATAATAAACAACTTGATTGCAGACGCAGAGAAAGGGTGCATTTAATTATAGACCAATTAGTTCTTGGACAATCTAAAAGGCAAAGCATAAACCTCTTTGCAGCGTACATCGATTGGATGAAAGCTTACGATTCAGTGCCCCATTTAAGGTATACCGAGGTGCTGCATTTGTGTAAATTCAATCTCAATATAATACTTTTCTTAGAGAAAGTTGTGCACTATTGGAGAACTCGAATAAAATGGCCTTTAACAGGAACTGCTCAGTATACGAGGGGCATACACATCAGCAATGAAATCTTCCAAGGCAATTCACTGTGTCCACTCTAGTTTATCGTCATCATGAAGTTATATTCTACGGAATACAGGCCAGGGTTATATGGATATCGTTTTCCTCTGGTTATTCACGACGGCGTATATTGGGAAGGTTTGCTGAGCCCGCATGCCGACCAAAAATTTTCACACTTATGGCTCACAAACAGAGCAATATTCGGCGAAAAAGAAGGAATAATTTTTGCAATGCAAGATGGAGTCATTCGCATCCGAACTTATGTCAAGTATATAATTCGTGACGTAATTGCTCCTGCAGACAGATGCCGTAGGTGTCATATCAGAAGCGATACCTCTGGTGCATGTCCTTGCTGGATGTGCTAACGAGACTACAATAGACCAGATATATTTGTGGTTGACGAGGCTAGCAAAATAGCATTTAAAAGGTGATCCAAATATGATGAGCCTGAAAAACGTTTCCAAATCATTTAACCGTATGACGAAAATTCACGTTCTGTAAGGAATTGGTTTTGCGCGCTTCACTCAACTTATGGTCAACATAATCGAGACCCAGCATTCATTATTGGATAACATTCTACTGAATAGACAACGTACAGTACGCAGTGAAGAAAATATCGCAGCCGTAGCTGAGAGTGTACACGATGGCCGTGGAGAGTCGATTCAGCGCCGTTCGCAGCAAATTGGACTGGCTTTTAAAACCACTTAGCGCATTTTACGTCGAGATCTTACATAGAAAGCGTACAAAATACAGCTTGTGCAAGTACTAAAGCCACTCAACATCCCCAAGCGACATCGTTGCTTCGCTCTATGGGCTCTTGAAAAGTTCCAAGAAGATGCGATGTTTTCAAGCCAAATATTGTTCAGCAATGAGGTACATTTCCGACTCAATGGATATTTAAACAAGTAAAATTGCCGCAGTTGGGACGAAGAGGAACCTGAAGAGATTCAAGAGCTGCAATTTCATCCAGACAAAAAACGGTTTCGTGTGGTTCATGGGATGGTGGAGTCATCGGTCCATATTGCTTCAAAAAGGATGCCGGAAAGAACGTAACCGTCAGTGGCGACCATTATCGCGACATGTAGTAGTAGTAGTGATAACTGACTATTTGATGCCTAAAATTGAAACCCGTGATCTCGGCGACATTTTATTTTAAAAAGACGCCGCCACTTCCCACACATCGCATCAATCAACGGATTTATTGATAGAATATTTCGGTGAGTAGATAATTTCACACTGTTAGACTTTCTCTTGTGCGGATAAATAAAGTCTAAAGTCTATGCGAACAATCCCGCTTCGATTCAGGCCTTGGAGCAAAACATCAGGCGTGTCATTCGCCAGTTTCCAGTTGAAATGTTTGAATGAGTCACCGAAAATTGAACCCAACAGATGTACCATCTGGGACGTAGCCGTGGCCAACATTTGAAAGAGATAATCTTCAAGAAATAAATGCAAAAGAATGTTTTTTTGTATGATAATAAACGCTCCCCATTAAGTTTGAATTTTCGGTGTTTTTTCCTCAAAAAGTAGGGAGTCTCAAAGCAGAACACTCGTTATAAGCTGCTGCCGACAAATGAAATTTACTCCCTAACGAGGTGCATCAAAAGGAAATAAAATAAAATAGAACAAGTTAATTATTTAAAATGAAATAAAAAAAATATTATTTATTAAAATAAATAAATTAAATTATAAAAAAATTAAAAGAAAAGGTAAACAAAAATGATGTAAAAAAAAAAAAAATTTAAAAAATTAATTAAATAGTTTAAAAAAATTAAAACAAAATAAAATAAAATACCAAAGATATTAAATAAAAAAAAATATTAAAAACTTATAAAAACTAAATATAAGAAAACTAATAGTAAATAAAATAAAAAATTTAATAGCAAAAAAAAAAAAGAATTAAAAAAAGATTAAAAAAATAATAAACTAAGATAAAAAAATTTAAATAAAATTATATAAAAAATATTTACTAAAACAAAAATAAAAATTTAATTCAAAATATAAATTAAATAAAAAATAGTAATTTAAAATAAAATAAAACAAAACAAAAATTAAATGAAACTAAAAGATATAAACATAATAAGAAGGTACAATAAATTTAAAAAAATAATAATATTAAAAATAAATATAAAAAATAAAAATAATTAAAATGAAATGAAACAAATAATATAAGAAACAATAACATTCATTCAAATTAGAAAAAAAGTAAAATTTAACTAAGTTACTCAAAAAAATAAAATAAAATAAAGCAAATAACATTTTTAACTAAAAAATGCGAAATAAAATATTTGTGTTGCCAACAGCAGTTGTCATGAAAACGCATAAAATTATATATACGAATATTTATGTAAATTATTTAAATGCAACCAAAAATAACAAACCAACAGACGAAAAGAGCACAATGAACCAAAAATTATGCAGCAACCAAATTTTCGCATTACCCGTTTTACGTAAATTTAATAAAAAAAAGACAAAAATCTAAAGAAGCTCCCAAGAACACGCAAACAGCATGCAATCCTTACAAGATTTGATTGGAAAATATTTAGTACACAACGAAAAGGTGCAAAAATTTGCATAAAAAATTCAAAAAGAATACAAATTTTAATATTGTCATACTTAATATTCCAGACAAAGGAAATGAAAGGGTCACAAATTTAGTGACGACGATTTGACGAAAAAAAATATTATTAAAGAAAATTTACGCTGCATGTTGAGGTATAAAAAGCACTTGCGGCCAGTTAACCGAAGCGCAGAACGTTTCTGAACGTTCGCTGTGAAATTGTATTATTTGAAAGATCCTTAATTTGATTAATTTTCTTTTTTGAAAAATCGAGCAATATGAAAAGCTATATATTAATGGGTGTGTATTTGAAAAATTTGATAAATTTTTTTTTGCTTTTAGTAAAAAATTGCTTGAGTAAATAAAAAAGTGTTTTTTTTTAAGTAAAAAATTTTGGATGTTTGAAAAAAAAAATTTCTTCACAAATATATTCCAAAAAATCTAAAAATTTTATTTTCAAAAATTAATTAAACAAATAACGAAAACTTTAAAGCAAAATAATGTTTATAAATTTTCAATAAATTATTATTTTGAAATTTTAACCAAAAAATAATCATTCAAAAATATTTCTTCACTTCCAATGCAGCACTGATCGCTAGTGCTTTTGCTCAGCAACAGCAGCAACATAATAATATCGGCAACCTAGGCCATCATCATTCAGGGCAATCGGGTCAGCCAGGACAGCCAGGACAGTCAGGACAGCCAGGACATCCAGGACAGCCCGGACATCCAGGACAACAACGTACTCACCACCACAGCCACCATCAGCAATCACAACACGCACAAGAAATCGCCCAACATGTTCAGCAAGTTTTGTCGCATGGTCAGCAGCAACCTGTTGTTTCGCATCACCAACATGAACAGCAAGTTGTATCGAGTCCACTACAGGTTCATCAGCACGCTCAGGGAGGACAAGCAGGGCATCAACACGTACAAAAGGTGCAGCAGCATGTTGCCCATGGACAGCAGCATATTACACAAGGACAACATGGCCAACAACATGCCCAACATGGTCAACATGGTCAACAACATAGTCAACATGGTCAGCAAGGTCAACAGCATGTTCCACAAGTTCAACATGGTCAACAACATGTTCCACAAGGTCAACATGGTCAACAACATACTCAACATGGTCAGCATGGTCAACAACATGTTCCACAAGTCCAACATGGTCAACAACATATTCCACAAGGTCAGCAACAGGGTTCCCAAGGCCAACAATACGTTTCCCACGGTCAACAGCATATTCCACAAAGTCATCACGGTCAACAACATGTTTCGCAACGCTCGAAACAACAACACGTACCACAAGTGCAAAAAATCAAACTGACCAGCGTTGTGCAACATGTTCCCATACCACATGAGAACTACAAAGTACCCAGTCGCGTACAGTCTATTGTCGACAGTGTGCATCAACACATTCCACAGGTATTGAACTATCATGCAACCCATAAAAAAGTGCCGCGCTCCATTGCCGACACTGTGAAAGACGATAAAGTGCAAGTCATACCACCGAAAGTGCAACAAATTGTGGAACATGCACACACACACATACCACAAGTCATCGCCCATCACATACAACAGCAGAAGCAAAAAAACGAACATGGTGTTGTACCCACGCCGCATGGTGCTGTAGCCGCACGCAGCCAACGAGAAACGGAGGTGCCATCAAAAGTGCAAGAAGTCATCGAACATGTGAATAAACACGTTCCACAAATGATCGAATACCTTACACAGCAAGCGCAAAAACTCCAAGAGTTCATTAACAAATTTCAACAACATCAACAGCAGTTAACGCTCGGTGTTGCCGCGGTGGTGGAACAACAAGAACCAGTGGTATTGCCACAAATACCCGCTAAAGTGCAGAATATCGTTGAGCAGGCACACGCACATATTCCACAAGTGATCAGCCATATCAAGCAGCAAAAGGAACAAGTACAAAAGCAACAGGAACAACAGGGTGTGGTAGAAAATACCGTCGATCACATCAAACAACCCGCAAAGGTGGAACAGGCGGTCAATCAACATCAGCATCAACACAATCCACAAGTCATCGGCCACGCCCAGCAGCACCAACAGCGGGTGCCAAGTCCTGGAAAACCAATCGTTGAAATTGAAATCTGAACGGCGTTCTTTCACTCTCATTTGAGCATATTTTCCTCAACCCCCTCCGTTTGACTAGAGTTTTATTTAGCAAAACAAAAATTCACTGCCTCCATTTTCGACATAAAATTATTAAATTTTTCGAAAACACAAAGCACGAGTTTTATTTTCAAGTCCATGGAGTTGGTTTTAAAGTGGTTACTGGTTTTAATGTTTACTAAGGAAAATTGAGATAAATTCGTTTGGAATAGGAAAATATGTACATTATCGAGGTTAAAGGACTTAAGACTGAGACATTCTTATTTAAAATAGTACTAATTTCTTGAAGAAACGTATATTCTTTTTTATAAATACCTATGAAGGATCATGGGGTTCACTCAATAAAAATTTTCTCAGTTGGCCAAAAAAGAAAGCAAACAGTTTCAAGGAACTGTTTTACACGAACACTATAAAATAACTCTTTCACAAAGAGAACAATAAAATGGAAAGCTCGGCTAAAAAAAGAGAAACCATATATAAGCCTCCTTTCTCAGTGAAATTGAAAAAAAAAGGGAAATCAGGGCGTCAAGTGTTCAGTGTTCCCGGAAAACTAACATAACATTTATGCCAAAATTACGGTTTTGTACCTCGAGAAAATTTTGTTATATAATTTTTGAGGCTATCTCGAATCTATAAAATATATTTTCCTCTCATAAAAGAAAGTTATTAAAAAGAAGATCTCATTAGATTGTGTCAACGAAATAACGGGTGATCCATATCGATGTTCCCGACTTCTTTAAAGAAAAAAAAAAACACAGAATATTCAAATTTCTTGGAGAATGCTTATTATCATTCGAAAGAGCATTCTTTGGCATATATTTTTTTGAAGATTATCTCTAGCAAATGTTGGCCGCAGCTACGTCTCAGATGATCCATCCGTTGAGTCCAATTTTCGATGACTCGTTCGAGCTTTTCGGTGGTAACTGGCGGATGACACGCGTGATGTTTTGTTCTAAGGCCTAAATCGAAGCGCGATTGTCCGCATGGACTTTAGACTTTACATGTGCCCACAGGGAAAAGTCTAACGGTTTGATATCATATGATCTTGGTGGCAAATCAACCAGCCACCGAAGTGTTCTCTCAATAAATCCATTGATTGATGCGATGTGTGGGGAGTGGCGTCCTCTTGTTGAAAGTAAATGTCGCTGAGATCACGAGCTTCAATATCAGGCATCAAATACTCGGTTACCATGGCGCGATAACGGTCGTCATTGACGGTTACATTCGCACCGGCATTATTTATGAAGAAATATGGACCGATGATTCCACCGGCCCACAAACCACACCAAGCCGTTGTTTTTTTCTGGATGAAATGACAGCTCTCGAATCTCCTCAGGTTGCTCTTTGTCCAAAATGCGGCAATTTTGCTTGTTTACATACCCATTGAGTCAGAAATGGGCCTCATCGATGAACAAAATTTGGCTCGAAAACATGGGATCATTTTGGAACTTTTCAAGACGCCATAGAGCGAAGCGATGTCGCTTGGGAAGGTTGAGCGGCTTCAGTTCTTGCATAAACTGTATTTTGTATGCTTTAAATTTAAGATTTCGACGTAAAATACGCCAAGTCGTTTCTTCCGTCAGTCCGAGTTGCTGCGAACGGCGCCGAATCGGCTCTCTACGGTCTTTGTATACACTCTCAGCTACGGCTGCTATATTTTCTTCACTGCGCGCTGGACGTTGTCTATTCGGTCGAATATTATCCAATAATGAATGCTGGGTCTCAAGATGGGACAGTTATGTAAATTGCTATACATTTCAAAAATTGTCTTGATTTCAAATGTAGTGAAATTTGTGAAAAAATATCTGATGTGATGTTTTTTTCTTCTAAAAAGAAAAGATGGAAAACATAACCTTATGAAAAATGCGTTGCGTTGAGAATGTTGTAAGTGAAAGACAGACGCAAACGTGATTTGCTAGATTCTCTTGCGGAAATTTTTATGTCAAAGAAGCATCTCCTTCTGGTTGGCCAGTCTGTGGAAAAGAAAATGAAATTCTGCAACCGACACAATACGACTGATATGCAAGCTGTCAAAAGATAGCGCAGGCAGCAGGCATCAATCGCGTGACAGTTTGGACAGTTTCTGACTTAGTAGTAGGTCGAGGTTTGGGTGTGACTCACGAATAAATGCCAAAAAAAATATCAACCGAATTACGACCAGTGCAACGCTTCCGAAACGCTTTAAAAAGGCTGATTACCCTGCAAAAACGATTTCAACTCGTGAATTGACGCTTGAGCGTATGGTTGATTTAGAAGGGAATTGTTCGTAATGAGCTGTTACAACCTAGCAAACCCGTCAATTCTGAGCTCTACGTTCAGACCCCATTGCTCATGATGGTCGAGCATATCAACACCTTAAAAGTGATTATAAACCAATCTTTAGAGTGTCGTTACTCATGTGTATCTATAATTTATTGATTTTGAAAAGTCGTTCGACACTTTCAAACACAATTTGGAGGGCCCTGCAAAGGACTTCCCGAAAAATTAACTAACCTCCAACGGGAGCCAAGTTCGGACTAAATTCAGGTAGGTGTGCGTACTATCGCTATTTTATTCAACTTGGTGCGTGTGGTGAACAGAGGCATATCTTGGGGTTTAAGCGAAGCAAAGCGATTTTCGGACGAGTTCCTCCTTCAATTAGTGGTGAGCATCTTGAAGTTTTTCAAACAAATGGAGAAGCCTACAGTTTACTCTAAGCAGCGGCCGAACGGCCGAGTTATTTTTATTTCATGCCAGAAATACACTCGGTAGGCTTGGTATTCCCTGCCGAACGGCGATCGCATTGCTAGAACCTGGACTCGAAGCCAGGCCTTCCGAATTGTAGTATGCCAAGCTAGCCACTTGGCTACTGACGCCGCTACGGACCATATAATATAAATTTTCTTCGAATAAGTCGGTCTGTAGTCCACTTCTTGGACTCAGTTATAAATCTTAACCATTCTCAAGCCCATTTGAATGTGCAAAAGCTATTTAATCAAAATCGGTTGAGCCGTTTAGAAGGAGTTCTATGCCGAATAGATGCACACAGGATTTTTATATGTAGACATAATCAGAATGCCGAGCTCAGTTCTTCTAGCCATATCTAGACTGCTTGACTGCTTGAATGCAATATAGTCACCCAGTTTCTGAGATACTTAAATTTACTTTCGAATACGAATGAGATTTTGCCATTTATTCATCATTTATCGAAACCAGCCAGCCTAAATGGCTATACTTTTCGGTTCGAAAATAGTCCTTCACCTTTAGTGAATGAAAATATGTATGCTTTGTAAGAAATTACTAAATTTTTAAATCGACATTTGATGAAATTCTTGAAGTAAACACAAAATTATTACTTTCAACAGTGCTAAGATTTTTACAGGTAACTTTGGCGTCTACAATTGCCTCCGAAACACATTGATAAGATTTGGATTATCCTTAGAAGTTGGAATCTACTTTACTTGTCATGTCGAAAAGAGATTAATTGATATGATAGTGTTTATTTTGAACTTTTTTTTTCGGAATGAAAATACTTTTTTATTTTATGTGGATCCCAAAAAGTAGATCATTGTCAGAAAATTGTCAATTTCTAAGGATGACCTCTTCGACTGAGTGCGGCCTAGGTATATAATCATTAAATCGCTTTATGTTCCGATGGATCACATTTCATCCTTTATAAAAAGCACTCCTGTATTTCCCAAGTAAGATAGAACTGAATAGCACAGTGTAAGTCTTGTTGATGTTTTTGAAGAATGTATGGTTTGGCAGTTGTAAGTCGCTTTGTGGATCTTCGTGAACTCTTGAACAGATGAAAATGAAAAGGAGAGCAGCTGTACGGCCGTAGCTGAGAGCGTACACGAAGATCGTGGAGAGCCGATTCGGCGCCGTTCGCAGCAACTGGGACTGACGTATGGAACGACTTGGCGCATTTTACGTCGAGATCTTAAATTGAAAGCATACAAAATAGAGTTTATGCAAGAACTGAAGCCGCTCGACCTTCCCAAGCGACATCGCTTCGCTCTATGGTCTCTTGAAAAATTCCAAGAAGATCCGTCGTTTTCGAGCCAAATTTTGTTCAGCCATGAGGCCTATTTCTGGCTCAATTGGTACGTAAACAAGCAAAATTGCCGCATTTGGGAAAAAAATGCAACCTGAAGGGATTCAAGGGGTGCCATTTCATCCAGAAAAACCAACGGTTTGGGTAGGTTTGTAGGCCGGTGGAATCATCGGCACATATTTATTTATAAATGATGCCGGTGAGAAGGTAACCGTCAATAGCGACCGTTATCGCACCATGATAACCGACTATTTGATGCCTGAAATTGAAGTTGGTGATCTCCGTGACATCTGGTTTCAACCAGACGGCACCATTACTCACACATCGCATCAAGCAATGGATTTATTGAGAGAACATTTCGGTGAGCAGATAATTTCACGTTTTGGACCGGTCGATTGGCCACCAAGATCGTATGATATCACACCGTAGGACTTTTTCCTGTGAAGATATGTAAAGTCTAAAGTCTATGCGGAAATTCCCGCTTCGATTCAGGCCTTAGAGCAAATGTCGAAATGCTCGAACGATTCATCGAAAAGTGGACTCAACGGATGGACCATCTGAGACGTAGCCGTGGAAAACATTTAAAAGAGATAATCTTCAAAAAATAAATGCCAAAGAATGTTATTTACCCATTAAATTTGAATTTTCTGTGTTTTTCTTTTCTTTCAAAAATTAATGAATCCCGAAATGGATCACCCTTTATATACCACTTTTTTTTTGAAATTTGTAAGAGAAGTCCAATTTAATAAAACAGTTAAATACATTTTTTTAAGTAAAATTAATTGAGAAATACAAGATGGTGTTAGAAAAGTAAAGAAATGTCTGTATATAATATTGAAAGTAAGAAAAAAAATTTTCTTAATATATTTTTTGCATTGATTTATTTTAATTTTTTTTCGAATTTTGTTGCGTTCTCTAAGCAACAATTTCACTTTGTGATTGAATTAACATTAGAAATCACATAAAGCGCTGCTGTTACTGCCAACACCTGCTTGAAAATATCCCAATTAGAGTTCTGCCATTAACCAAGTGCACGCACAGCCTTTACCGCAGCATCTTGTGGCGCAAATATTTGCGAAAGATAATGATTGGCGCTCAAGACATTACCATATTGAGGTAACTTCGTTTTTACCGCTTGCAAAATTGGCTTGCGTATCACGCCAACGCCAGCTAAATGACCACCAGCAGAGGGTAGTAAAAGCAGTTCTTCACTGGATGCTGAGGATATGGAGTTGATGGATTGTGGTCTAATTGGTTGTGGTGGCCTCACAATAGGTGGTGTAATTATAAGCTCCTCACTTGATGCGGATGACAGAGAGTCGACGACGGGCACGCGTACTCTGTAAGCACTGACGCAGAGGAAGGCTGTGTGGGTGGGTGAAGAAAAAATTAGGTTTCAATACAGAAGTAACTAATAGTTTTCGCTACTTACTTGTGAAGAACGCGATAAGGAATTTCATTTTGTTGCTGCTGCTGCTGCGTGGTGTAAATTCACTACTGAACTGTTGATTGGGTTGACAAATGAAAGCTTTTATATATCCACGGAGCTGAGAGTCGAGGGGTAGCCACATCACATCATACGGCGCCTCACCCAAAAATAACTTAAATTTAAATTTAACTTATTTTATAGCTCTTGCGGTCTACTTACTGACCGACCCTTCAGCCTCTTTGCAAGTTTTCTTCTTTATCTTTCACTTCTTTCATTCTTTTGCAATTTCCTCATTTTCTTGCCTACTTCGTACTGCAATTGCATTGTATCAAAAATACGCACCGAAGCGTGTGTGCCGGTGTCAATATCTTTTGTTATTTATGTGAATTCACATAATTTTAATTTTGGTACTTTTTCAGTAGCTTCTGCTGTCTGCCGCTGGCTGTTGGCTTTGCTTACTCATTTGTTGATGTTTGTTGTTTTACACACCCACATCGTTACTCAGGCAGCCTCCAGATGCAGCTGCTTATGCAAATGAGCGAGGGTGAGTCTCTACTGATCTTTGTTTATTTGTTTAAATTTGATTTTAACAACAAGTACACATTCCATTCGCGTCCCTAGCGGGTTCCTATAATCTCAATGTGACGCCAATATCAAACTTTTCTGCTTTTATCCGTTGGAAAAACCAAGTGGTGAGAGGTTCGTCTTCACCTAAACTCTTCAACGGCGGGTACTGTGCCGAAAACTTTCAAAACTGGAGTGTTGAAGCTAATACGCACGTCAAAACCTAGTCAGCATAACCTTCTTCTTCTTCTTCTTCTTTGGCGTAAGCACCGCTTATGCGCTTATAGCCTCGTCAACAATAGCGCGCCATTCGTTTCTTCTCTTTGCTGTTTGGCGCCAGTTTGAAATACCAAATGATACCAGCTGGCTCAACATCTGATCCTTCCAACGGAGTGGATGTCTTCCTCTTCCACTGCTTCCGCCAGCGTGTACTCCATCGAATAATTTCAAAGCTGGAGCGCTTTCTTGCATTCGGTCGACATGACATAGCCAGCGTAGCTGCTGCTTCTTGATTCGCTGAAGTATGTCAATGTCGTCGTATAGCTCGTACAGCTCATCGTTCCATCGTCTGCGGTATTCGCCGTTGCCAACGCGCAAACGACCATCTTCCTCTTCCGCAAAACTTTTCTCTCGAAAACTCATAAAGCCGACACATCGGCTGTCGACATCATCCAGGCTTCTGCACCATATGTCAGGACGGGAATGAGAAGCGACTTGTAGAGTTTGGTTTTGGTTAGACGAGAAAGGACTTTATTTACCAATTGCCTACTCCATCCAAAGTAGCACCTGTCAGCTTGAGGGATTCTACGTTGGATTTCAAGGCTGACATTATTGGTGTTGTTAATGCTGGTTCCCATATAGACGAAATTATCTACGACTTCGAAGTTGTGACTATCAACAGTGACGCGGGAGCCAAGTCGCGAGTGCGATGACTGTTTATTTGATGACAACAGATATTTCGTCTTGCCCTCGTTCACTACCAGACCCATTCGCTTCGCTTCTTTGTCTAACGTGGAGAACACAGAACTTACGGTGCGGTTGTTATGTCCAATTATATCAATATCACACACACAATAGCACACTCGTGTGATTGTCAGCATAGCAGCTCGCTCTTAATTCTCTGAACTTCTTCAGAACCCTAGTCAAGTTATATTTCTGTCACCGACAATCGATTCATAATACAAAACTTTGAAAGTTTCGGCCCATGAATGGTTTTCACTTCAGATAACGTTGTGGTCTACAATGTACTCTGAAACACATGAAGAATATTCTGATTATTCTCAGAGGGTGGAACCTACTTGACTACTGAATAATCATGCCGAGAAGAGATAGAGAAGGACGACCTCTTCGACTGAGTGCTGCCTAGGTATATAAACATTAGACCATTGTATGTTCCAATAGATCACATTTCATCTTTTGTAACAATTGCCCCTGCATTATTCAAGTACAATAGAACTGGATAGAACAGTGTGAGTCTTGTTAATATTTTTCAAGAATATATGGTTCGGCAGTTGTAAATCGCTTCATGGATCTTCAGAACCAGCTATACTTAACTAACTCTAGAGTGTGAAGTCTCATCATATCTTCTTTGGGCTCATTCCGGTCAATAGGGTACAGATGAAAATGTAAGGGAGAACAGTCTTACCTACAGCCTTCACGGATGATAGTGAGTGGTAGGTGTTTAGCAACCCTGTTATCTCTGGCGAATAGGGCATTTTGAACGATGAATGTCAGTGGGACTCACTGATTTCGTGGAACTCAGTATTGATTTTGATTAAAAAAAAAAACACATTCTGTGCACAAGAAAACACAAAATTTCAACACGTATCAAACAAAAGCTACGAGATGCTAGCAAATTGTGTTGGACAGTAAGTTTTTATGAAGACTCAGTGTGGAAAAGCGAATGAAGGAGGCATCAGCGTTCATAATTTAAGTAAATCGTTGTTGGGTTTCTCTTGGGATCTTTCATCCGCCCTCTTATATTATTGCTTCATCGTTGGGTTAAGCCAATATTTTTCTACGGTGATCTAATATAATGAATGACTAGGGACAAAATGTCACATTTGTATAGAAGGGGTTTTCAGACTTTCAATGAGGTCATATGAACATCAAAGGCAATGAGTTAGCTCATAAACTGGCCAAAGGACAGGACACTCTCTGCGCTAGATCCTATTTCGTCAGGTGAACAGACATATGTGTAAAGGGTTGCAGAATAACGAAAATTATTCTAAGAATTTATTAATAATTTAATTATGCGAAAATTGTGTTAAATTCATGACGCGAAACTTACAAAGTTCTTAATAGCGAAATAGAGGGCGAATTCTTCTGTTATTTTCTCCCCACTATTCTTGAAGTTTCTCTGTAAGCAGAGGATCACTTCTTGTAGGGTGTTTTCGATTTTTTCGCTTCAAAATTTCACAAACGTACTCTACAATATTCAAGCAATATTCAGCAACCCATTCTTCACTACTTTCGCCGTTTGCTTAGAATCAATATCCACTTGGAAGATCCAGCTTGTGCCAAAGCATAATTTGTCCACAAATGGCTTCTAATTGTTTTCCGATACGATATTGTTTTGAAATAGATCCATATTTCCTTAAATAAAGACCAAATTACCTACTACTGATGCTGTAACTTCTCACCAAACCATGACACTCTCACCACATTGCCTTGCCGTAGGAATAAGATGCTTAGGATCTTTGCAGTACTGGGTTTCCTCCAAAATTGAAATTAGAAGATATTAAAAACACTTGCAACGGGTGATCCATATCGATGTTCCCTACTTTTTTAAAGAAAAAAACAGACATTTCAAATTTTATGGGGAAAGTTTATTATTATTCGAAACAACATTGTTTGGTATTTATTTTCTGAAGATTGAAAGAGTCAAATATTAGCCGCGGCTACGTCCTAGATGGTAAATCCGTTGAGTTAAATTTTTGATGACTCGTTCGAGCATTTCGACTGGTAACTGGTAATTGACGAATAACACGCGTGATGTTTTGCTCCAAGGCCTGAATCGAAGCGAGTTTGTCCGCATAGACTTCAGACTTTTTATATCCCCACAGGAAAAAGTCTAACGGGGTGATATCACTCGATCTTGGTGGCCAATCGACTGGCCCAAAACGTGAAATTATCTCCTCACCGAAATGTTCTCACAATAAATCCATTGATTGATACGATATGTGTGAAGTGGCGCCGTCTTGTTGAAACCAAATGTCGCGGAGATCACGAGCTTCAATTTCAGGCATCAAATAGTCGATTATCATGGCGCGATAACGGTCACCATTGACGGTTACGTTCTCACTGGCATTATTTTTGAAGTAATATGAACCGATTATTCCGCCGGCCCACAAACCTCACCAAACCGGGGATGAAATGACAGCTCTTGAATCTTTTCAGGTTTCTCTTCGTCCCAAATGCGGCAAGTTTGCTTAATTATATACCCATTGAGGCAGATATGGCCCCATCGGTAAACAAAATTTGGCTTAGAAACGTTAGATCTTCTTGGAACTTTTTAACAGCCCATTGAGTGAAGCGATGTCGCTTGGTGAGGTCGAGCGGTTTTATTTCTTGCACAAGCTGTATTTTGTACGCTTTTAATTTAAGATCTCGACGTCATACGTCAGTCGGGTTGCTGCGAACGGCGCCGAATCGACTCTCTACGGTCTTCGTGTGCATTCTCAACTACGGCCGCTATATTTTCTGCACTGGGTGCTGGACAAGGTCTATTCGGTCGAAAATTATCCAATAATGAATGCTGAGTTTCAAGATGGGTGATGGTGTTGCGAAAGGTACCCTAAGTAGATCGATTATGTTGACCATAAGCTGAGCGAAGCACGCGAAACACATTCTTTACAGAACGTGAATTTTCGTAATAAAGTTGAATGATTTGTAAAATTTTTTTGTTGGCGTAAGTCTTTCCCTGATGAAATGCCAAACAATAATGAACAAAAATAACATGACAGCTTGACACGACTCACGCGTGATCTGTCAAAAAAAGGCTATTGAAAAAAGTATCTCCACTTGGATCATCTTTTATTTTTTCTAGAAATAACCTTGAAGTAAAATTTACAGCTTTTATTTTTTTAAAATATTTATTTAGTTTTTGGTGGCATACAAATTTTGAAAACCAAACAAAAAAATGGCGCACAAGTTTTGGCGGCGGCGGATTCATTCCTCATTTAACCAGGCGCACGTACATTGTTAAACAGCGACATCTTGTGGTGCAAAGTTTTGTACGAGTAAGCGATTGGTGTCTAAACCGCCACCATGTTGTGGACGCTTCACCTTCACGGCCTGTAGAATGGACTTTCCAAGTACACCAAGCGTCTGACGAGGTCCACCATGTGGTAAGACAATTAGTTCCTCGCTAGAAGCTGAAGATAAGGAGGCGCCAATTGGTTTTGGCAAAATTGATGGCCGCGGTGGTTTAATTATGGGTTCCTCACTTGAAGCTGAAGAAATTGAATCAACGCGCACTATATAGGCGTTAACGCAGAGGAAAGCTGTGTGGGAGATAAAAATTTTTTTTTTTAGTTTTACAACAAAGTTCTGGGCTTAATAATAGATATTGTGACTTACTTGTTAAAAAGGCGATGAAGTATTTCATGTTGTTGCTTTTGTTGAACTCTGTGCTTAACTGTTGTGCTGTGCTGTTAAGCAAACTGTTATATATACCTGTGCAACTCTGGCACCTCTGCATAGGCTGGGTGGAGACTTTACTCCCGGAGCGTTCTAAATTTATCTTATTTTCTTGGATTCTTCGAGGTATTTCCAGCCTCTCGGCGGTTTTTCTTTCCTTCCGTCTTTCATTTCATTCTGCAATTTCTTCATTTTCTTTGCTTATTTCGTCTTGCATTGGCATTGTGTCAAAAATATAACTCTACTCGCGTGTCCCAAAAGTAATTTTATTTTGTTATTTATTCGAGTTTGCATTATTTTAATTTTGGTACTTTTTCAATAGCTACGGCTGTCTGCCGTCTGCTGTCTGTGCTTACTCATTCGTTGTTGTTGTATTTTCATTACAAAATCATTTCGTAACTCACAAAGCCTTCTTGTCTGTATGTAAATTAGTGAGGGTAGGTCCATATAAACAGGTTTAGTAATCTCTGTATTCTTCGTTTTCTTGGGGTTAATGATTTAAACATCAATATTATTGTTTTCAGACATTGTTTTTGTTTTTTTGCTCAGTTATATTCCACTGCTGAAGTATTTTTTAAAGTAGGCTGTATAACTGTGCTATCGGACACACGGCGATGATTTTGACTCTGTGATTCGATTATTACTGCGAACACATTGAGACCATGGTTAGTGGGTTGGTTGGTTGATAGTTTGAAAAGGAGAGGATAAGTACCTGTCAAGGGGCGGCCGCCTTGCAGTGACATCATTGTTCTTTCCGGCTGAGCTCAACTATGTTTTATCAAATAATTAGCTCGATTTGATGAATTATATTGTGTCCTCACTTCTTGTTGTTTTTTTCTTCTTCTATGAAGTTGAATCTTGGAACATTGTGGAAGGTGTGACGGCTCAAGCGGCTGAAGAACGGGCAGTCTCGAAAGTAGTACCTAAGAATATTGTTCACTTCTGTGCATGCTCTGTACTCAGTTGATGCAACCAAACTTAGTTTTTGAAGATATTATCACAGAGGTAGAAGCTAAGTCAATACCACTAAAAGGATGCTAAGTTCCCTGGTGCTAGTAACTGCTTGATTTTTATGCAATCTACTCTACCGCTCAGTAATTTAGTTCCAGGAAGTGCTCTAGAACCTTAAAGGTCCTCAGATGTTAACTCTTAAAGGCACTGAAAGGCTAAACACATAATAATCTCTAATCTACCTTCTTGCATGTACTCAGACATGTGGACTTCGTACTGACAAATTTAATTGTCTTTATTGCTATTTGACTGTCTATCAGAAACTCGTTTTCCATTAAACCTTTACCTACTTCGTACCCTCAGTAAACCTCCTATTTCTGTTTTGAAAAAATACTACCTATTTTGAGTTTGAAGTTATCTAAGCTATTGAGGCAGTCACAGAAGATTCCCACTTCAATACCTGCCTCGCGTTTAGACTCATCAGTAGAAATATAAATATTTTCACTGTTACCGATGAGTTTTGTCTTCCGCCAATTTTTCATTTCTCGAGAAGCAGCAGGTGGCTTGCACTTCTCTCACTTAGATTGTGAGTTTAGCCCGAGTTCATAAATAGTTTCCCATATGATGCCATATACTTCGCATTTAGTGAACTGAACCCAATTGTTTAGTACTTTTGACGACGATCTGTTAGCGCTGACTCATATATAACTTGTGTATTAATTGATACGATGTCGAGGATGACTTCCAGGGCTTTTTTGTTGTTGATATAGTTCTCTCCCAGCTATACCAAGTGGACGGATACGTTGCACCCGTTCCAAGGGGTTTAATGTGGCACTTTCTCTCTTTAGTGTCGTTCACCCCCCCAGTGTTTCATTAGCCAGTGTACATCTTACGACACCTGTGCAAAGCCAATGTACTATTCGAGGTCGTAGCCCCCATTTGTTTGCGAAATGGCACCCTTCAGGTGCTACAAATTCCACTTTATTGGCTCTGCTTTCGATGTGTTCTGCCCAGCTAAATTTGTTTTCAATTACAAATTGATAAATTTATGCCTTTTTTAAAGAAAGGCCATACCGTTTTTTATTGTACTCCGTCAGCCTGAAAATGTCTTACGGTTAGCAGGGAAAATCCTTTCTGGAAGTCACCCAATATCTCGAGTACAGCAAAATAGTATTTGTTACATCAGCCGCATCGGTGAAAAGCTCAAGAAATTTTGGAAACTATTGGGTCTTGCGGTTTTCCAAGAGACGGCATTACTTGATTATTATTTCATCGTTTCAATATTCCGAACATGTATTGGAATGCCCCTGTCATTTTGT
This sequence comes from Neoceratitis asiatica, assembly GCA_030068015.2. Lineage (NCBI taxonomy): Eukaryota > Metazoa > Arthropoda > Insecta > Diptera > Tephritidae > Neoceratitis > Neoceratitis asiatica. Next base: position 16,242,873 of record CM061526.1, read on the forward strand.
GTCTTTTCCAGTTTATGCCATTCCTTTGAAACGTAAACAAAAATAACTTTTTTCACTCAAAAATGTCGAACTTTGCGTCTGAATAAGTGTTTTTGGGCAGAGTTCTTCCATTCCATTATTTTAGTATGAAGAAACCCGCTGCCGAAAGTCATTTCATTACGCTGGAAGTTTATGGTGAGCATGCTAAGCAAATCTGTCGATGGTGGGTGGTTTGAATGCTTTAAAAGTGGTGGTATTGGCTTGAAAGAAGAAGAACGTTCTGGGCTCTGTATTTGGTGGAATCAGAAGATCGTGCTATATTATGAGCTTCCTGAGAATTTTGTGAAATAGATAATGGGGATTAACGGGGTGCGCTACCAAGAACCACTCATCAAATTGAAGAGACAATGCTCGGTCTCATGTCGTAATAACGATTAAAAACTAATTGTAAAATAGCGACTGTGAAGTTTTCCCTCACCCGCCTTACAGCCCAGATCTTGCCACTTCCAACGGTCGATGTCGAACACCCTCACTGAAATACCATTCACATCAGAACAGAGTAAATTGGCCGGATTTATTCTTGGCCACCAATATAGTGCAGGTTTTTTTTGCTGGAAAGATGGCAAAATTTTATAGCTTTCGATGGGCAATACTTTGAAAAATACTATTGTACATGGATTTCTTAGATAAATATACAAATTTTGAAAAAAAAAAACGGCATGAATTAATAATGAAATGAAAACCGATTGAACCGGAAAAGTGTACTGCTCTTTATGGTTTATAATTTTAGTCTCATCTGACGAAAATTCTCCACTTTCCCATCTTCTAGAGAGAGAAGAAAATAGTCATTGATATGAAGGAGCTGAAAAAGGCTACAAGAGACCGGAAACTGCTAAAAACACTTAAACAAGAGCAAGAGTTAAGACGACAGTGCTTCATCCTAAGAGGATCCCATTCAGGTACGTAAGATCCGTTCGTTGTGGTGAAGAGTCAAACACCTTTGAAAGAAAACAAGCAAATGTCGAAGGAAGTGGAATTATACAGAAAAGATATAGAATCAGCAACAAAGGTTAACAGAAATTAATTGCATTTAATTGCATATCTGCTGAAAAATGTACTCTAATAAAAATCATTAAGTACAGTTAGGCAAGAAGCAATGCAACAAAATTTTGCTGTAGGCAAGCCAAACGCATAACGAAGATGAAATCAAATAGCAAGCACAAGAGCTGAAGAATAAACCTGATGATAGAGGTGCAAAGAAGAAATGATGAGGTGAAAAGTGGCTTTACGCATTTAATCAGTACTGCAGCCGCCGGTAGCTAACAGCTATGCCAAATCTTGTTATAGAAGTATGTAGCAATGCGCTTGCAGCATCCAACATGCCACATGCCACATGCGTGTTGCACTAACAAGTTGTACTTAAAATTTTTCGCATTGCTACGATGCGCGCAAAGAGATTTTCCACTGCGTTACTGTTATCCGAGAGCTATCTGAGAGAAAAATGCATTTGCGGCATAAAAGTTCGGTTGCAAGTGGAGTGTGGAGTGCAAATTGTTGAACGCCCAAAACATGCAAATAAATTAGGAATGCAGAAATGCGTTAATCGATAAATTTGACTTTGGAAATATTACAACTGGCGAATGCCAAAGTGTAAATAAGTTCGTGTTAACACATAGCTCGATGATAAATGAGGGTGTAACCGGAGGCGGTGATAAATGAAATGCAATTAGCTTGTGGCTTTGAGTGTGTGTTGTGGAAGGAGTTTAATTTAAAATTGTTCATAATTTTATTTTATTATATTTGTAGTTTTTTTTATTCAATTTTATTGGACGTCCAACTGGAGGAAGGGAAATGAGGAAATGTTGGCCTCGGTTAAGGATAATAAAGAAGAAGCCCCGTCGTTCTACGCGAATCGGCTTTGATTCATTTGTTCTGAGATTCAAAATTCTCAAACCGGGTTGCTGAGAGCGAAACAGCAGGACCGGCTGAGAGATTGAAACGAAGAGACAACTCAACGAGTTTTAGGCCACATGCGCGATTGAGAGAAACCCACCAAGTCTGAATGGGATCAAAATCTTAAAATTGAAAAACTACTCCTTACTGCTAAGGTTAAAGAGAGTATCAAGCTTCAAGGTCTATGGCTAGGTGCCTTCTATTACTTAGATATAGTTGACTACAGTTCCATTCCGTCAATATCGAAAGCGCAGTTGATCTTACCTGACCAGGTAAAATGCTAGATGCAAGGAAAGAATCCTGATGAGCCAACAGAAGATGATGGCAATATGTTGAGAGCTTCTAACTCCGGTAAGACGATGGTAGCTAAAGTGACACCCTTGAAATCAACAAGGTGGCCGAGGATAGCTTATTCCCATATACCTTTGCTCCAAGAATGCAACCCGGTCGATGACAACTAGAAACCAAACTAGAGGAGCGAGAGGGTGTGAAGCGTGTGCGAGTGTTCCTGGAGGCAACTCTGGGCGAAAGATCTTCAATTAAACCCACATAAAAGCAAGATCGCCTCTCCCGAGCTCGTCCTCAATATAGAGAGGAATAACAATTTAGCTATAGCGAGCCGAGGTAAAAGATGACCATATATTGATTCGACCTCGAAGAGCGTTTTTGATATACCACACTATACTAGTGTAAGACTCGGTGTAGAAAGTTGGTAGATGCTTCGTACACCATCGCTTTCAGACCGAAGGTACGTGGTTCGTTTAAGTAAGTTCTCAGTACTCAAAAAAAAAAAGTGGAAGTTTCAGAAAGCCTAGGAATACGAGCTGAGACTTATGTAAGAGGATAGTAATTAGGAATTTAAATAGACACGCACTGAAGGACTAGTAAATCAACGGAGGAAGCCCTGCAGCCTATTATACTTTCCTAAGTAATAGTGGCCTAGCGCTATAGACAGTGGTTAGCATTGCGAACTACAATTCGGAGTGCCTGGTTTCGAGTCCAGGTTCGACCCACATCCAGAATTATAGAAAATTATGTCAAGCCCTCTGAGTGTATTTCTCACATGAAATAAAAAGCTCTTCATAAAAACATCAAGACACAAAATCACAAATTGGAGGAGGAGGCTCGGCCGAAAACCGCCTCAGCGGTTGCAAAACGCGAAATATATATAAAAAAATGGTCTGGTGGCCATCACTCGGTAAAAACTATGAAGTACAGGAGGAACTGTAATGTATTAGTGAATCGTTACGGACCGCACTAACTTAGGTTATGAAGGGGCTCTTGGATCTACTCTACATTTGTATTCTGGGGTTGCATAGAGCTGCTTGTGCGATGGTAAGATACCCTTCTCTGATTTCGCGAGATATTTCAAAGATAAGATAGACCCCGGATACCAGCAAAAACATTGTATTAGCAAATTATTCCGTTTACCAGTTTATTGGATTTTTTTTTCCTAGGAGGATATACATGTGACTATCATTTGTTTAATCTCAATGGTACTTTCAGGATATTGTATCCATATCTTTTCGGATATCCAGGCCGTGGTCAAAGCTCTGGAATCTATAAAAATAAAACCGGAAACAGTAGAGAATTGCCGCAAGTTACTTAACGTGATGGCTAAGCAGTTCTCTCGGACCTTAGTATGGGTGCTTGGACATAATATACCGTGTAATGAGATGGCGGACTAGCCTGTGGGTAAGAGAGAGTTACTCAGCACAGATGCTAACTTATGATGGAAAGATCTCAATGGTTGCAACGTGACCCGGATAATCTTAACAGAATGTAATAAAAGAAAATCACGACAGCTCGTCACGCTAATGGGGAAAAGATATACCTAAAATTGTGGGTCTTTCTTCAAAGCATCTTCTATTGAACCTCTCTGCGTGGGTTCTGCGTACCAACAAACAATTTCTACAAAAGGAACAAGATAGAAGAAAGAACCCAGAGGCCTTAAGGCACTTCCTTTGCAAATTACACGAATTTTAGAGAAGTAAATTAAAGTCCTCTATAGGCGGCATGGCGAGTACTAAGTGAGATCATATTGGGTAAACATTTCAACATAACCTATAATTTTATTTTATTTATTTTTTATTTTTTATTAGTTCAATTTCATTACTTTTGATTTACTTTTACTTTTTTTTACAAAATTTTTTTAAATTTATTTTTATTTTATTTTATTTTTCATGCAACTAAATTTTCTCTGTTTTTGCCATATCTATTTCCTAATATTCTTCAATTTAAGCGCCACATAAACTGCACAGTCGTCGGCACCACTCGTAAATTTCAAACTTGTGCAACTTTGACCCACTTTTACTTTTAGAACTATAAACTTTTGAGTTTGAGTTCATTCATGCGTGCAAGAAATATGATTTGAAAAATATTTGAAGGTGCATATGTGGAATTTATTTTCTTCACAAATACCACTCACCTTTGCCACAAAATTTAGTGAAGCGTGAAATTGCGAAAAATTTTCTTTATCCTCCACAAATGAGGCAACAAAAGAAGAGAAAAAAAATTCTTGGAAAATTGCTGTACCTGCCACATGTACCACTAGAATGAGTGCGCGATATTGAAAATTCATTGAACATACGCACATACAGCAATACACTCGTAGTATATACGGTTATGTAATAAGCAGGGCATCGAATTGGTTTGTTCGCGGCTAAATCGAGCCATGTCATGCCACCTGCGTTGAACTTGCCACACCTGAGTGCATCAAAACTAATTGAGAGATGCTATTGTGTATTTCTTTCATTTAAACTTTCGTGTTTGAGTGGGTGACTGAGTAAGTAAGTTTTGTATTTTGTACGATTTTGAGGTTAAATATTTAGGAAAATTCACTGAACTTAAGGTGAAATGTAAAATCAATTCAATTGAATTGATTTAAGCTCTTGAATGGCTGGAGGTCATAACTAACAGCGTGTCAGTCGTGATTTTAAGAGAAACTGGATACTTAGGCGGTTCGAGGATTAACAAAGGGATCACCGTGTCCCTGAATTCGGAACCCCACTGCGAGTATTTTTGACTGATGGAATGAAAAGCTTCTCATAAAAATCCAACACCCGCTCGGAGGCGAAAAACTATGGGTTCTTCTATTTATGAGAAAAAAAAACCACAAATTGGGGAAGGAGCTCGGCCGAAAGTCGCTGCAACTGATATAAAGCAACTTCTAAGGGTTGTAATGGAGTATAGTACAGCTTTTGGCTATGTAGTTTCAAGGATGTACCCAGTTCTAATTCTTCCGTCCTCGTCACATATCTGGAAACATGAATAACTCCAGTATGAGATGCGGTAACCAATCCGCCTGCGGGTTAAGGGTTCAATAAATTACTCGCGATCAATAATGACTGTCGTAAGCGGCGACTAAAATCCAATAGTTAACGCGACAGTCGGGTCTTTACACCGAAACGAACCGGATTTTTATCTGCCCAAGGAATGTCACTCACGTAATATTCCCCGAAAAACAATTTTGGGAATATTTTTACGGTTACTAACCCAAGTGAAGCCTTGATTGACACTTAAAAGAGAGGCAGCTTTACGGAGCTTCTACGAAATATTCGATTTTAGGATTCACTGGAGACTCTTTGAAGAATCTGTTCACCACAGGTGCCGATGCGAGCGATTTTCGATCTTGAGGCCAGCGGCTCGCTATATAAATGTGTCTTAAACCTACACATACTCCCGCTGCGGTGATTTACATTGAGCTTGCGACTCCCCACCCCTAAATCAGCTGCAATGCAAAATAAAGCAATGCCTCGCCTGGGAGACTACTTTTTAAGCGACTACTACAAACATTTTAAGGAGCACTATTCAGAGCATGTACTTGGAATTCTAGTTCTATTAATTGGGAAGTTACTGTTGCCTAGCTGGTTGATGTTTTCGTAAGACTAAAGACTGACATCACAGCCGTCTAAGAATAGTGATGGACGGGACAAAGACGTAAACGAGTAGATGTAGCTGTAATACGTTCTGCAGCGGCGACATGAAGGAGCTTAATTTTGGTATCGGATTTGTGGTATCAAAGGGGCTCAGTCGCCGTATGCTGACAATCGCCACGTTCGTTGAACGCAAAGTTTCTCGAAAGTATATCGATGATTTGCGCCCACGTCATGGCGAAAGAGAAGAACGATGCGACCAGCATTTCAGCTTTTCCCGTACAACCGCATACAAAAAACTAATGGATTTTGAAAGAAGAGCTGATTCGATTAGGACTGTCATACCGCAGAGGTTGGGAAAAAGGCTGCCTACACTGCCACATTTAACATTAAGTAGAAATCCCGTTGCAAACTAACTGTGTTTGCTACTTTATGAAAGAACACAAAATTTCTTATGTACATTCGTGTAATTAACATGCAACGTTTCTTCCCAGCACAGAAACACAACAATATGTTCGTATTACGTCGTTATGAATGCTCATTCAACTTTCTCACTCTCCCTCCTTCTCTCTCATACAGTTATTTTGTGTATAAATGCATAAAAAATCAATTTTCACACAATTCAGTGGGACTTCGGTAAAGCTCTGCGATTATTACCGTTAATAACTATAGGGTAGCACAAAGGAATTGTCATATCCTGCAGCAAAGCACAAAGAGAAGGAAGACTTCAATAACTCAGTCTATTCATGTTGTATTACAAGTAAGTCTAAAGCACTGCAGTCAAAAGCTAAACTCAAAGGTAAAAAGCGTAGTATTGAACTAGCACTGAATTGATGAAGTTAAACACTTCGGCAAGTGGTAATTTAGCATACATAAATGAACTAGTCTTTTACTGGTATGCATTTTTTTGAAGTTAAATTTTTTTGTATTAAGAAATCTAGATACTAGTTCGCTAACATACCAACAGTACTTTTACTTTTTATATATTTTTTTGTGTTTTTATCAATCAGCTTAGATCGCAGCGTTTCTAATAAACATAGTATACCCGATTCAACTATATGAGACTGTTTCCAAGCTGGAAAGAATGGATAAACAAAAGAATACTCCAGTGGGTAGCATTGAAGTTCACACAGTTGGTTCAAAACTTGATGGTAGAGTGGGACGAGAAGTTTTCTTACCAAAATCTTCATTGGAACTCTCTTTCAAGCAGTCAAATCATTGCCGCGCGCTTCTGGCAGAAATTCCTGAAAGTTGTTAAACATATTGGAAGCGAATACTCAGAAAGACAGTGATAATCAGGCAGCAGTAAAAGCTCTGGGCTCGATTACAACAAACTCTACAACCGTAATGGACTATCGCAGATCCCTACAGTGGATGGTTGAACAAAAATTTTCCTCTTTGAGGTTCCTAGTAACACAGATATATAGAGAGGAAGAGCAAAGTAGACGAGCTTGCTAGGCAAGATACGACCAAGCCGATTCAACATGATAAATAACGTATTAGTAAGCCTCTAGCCACATGCATACTGCAACTAAACGAACGTTTCTACAGACAGGACGCGTTAAGTTCGAAACAAAATTTTACCTGCAATAATTCGAGGCAAATTTATACCAGAGAAGGTGGTTCATTGAAAAAGTAGGACATTTCCAAAGTAAATGGAATCCGGGTGGCACATTGCCGTATAGAACGGCATGCGCGGAGTCTAGGGACCTCATTTCAGAAACTGAAGTGGAAGTTGCAGGAATGGCGCTGAGGGAAATCGTTTTTTCATCCGTTATTTGATTCACCTGCCCTAAGCAGATGTAGATTGCGACATTTTGAGACCGCTTTTATGGATAGCATTGGTCATATTGCAGAAAATAAAGTAAGTGAACCAATAAAGTTCATAAGCGAGTCCCAATGGATGGAAAAGGAGCACAATGGGCTTTTTTTTAGTAAATGTGTCGATACTCATATATCGGCAGGCAATCCCACCTACCTGCCTACCTATGTAGCTAGTAGCTAACATGGAAAAATTGATGAAAAAATATGGAAATTGAAGTAGTTGCTATGCAAATGCAAAGTGGTAGCATTCCAGTTCAGAACTGGTTGCTTTTCCCATCGGGTATGAGCATATTTGTGATCATACGTGAGACTCGCATTGATCCTCACTCAATAATTTCGCTGAACAGACATTTTTAGCAATGCGCTTAAAGCTGTATGTAATAAAAGCAATAGAATAAAGATTGCTGCTGCTGCTGTTGCCATTGAGGATGGTAAAAGAAGGCAGAGTCAATTGCTAGTAGAATGCAGTCTGGCGCTTGGTCGATGGGTTTGGTTAGGCAATTTCGAAGACTAACCAGCAATGAAGCAATTATATTCGTGTGCATATATTTATGGAAGCTCACATGCACACATATTTTATAATTCGGGATGATGACGTCGTTTTCCCAAGCGCGAATAGAGGCGCCATAGCCAAGTCTGCAGCAACTCCACTAAGCAAATAACATTTATATTTGCTTACAACATCAAATCTTGACTTTTGTAGAGCGATTGAACAGTGATCTACAAAGATAATAGTTTGCTCTTTAGTTAGGTCAGATTGAAGCGGCTGCTGGCCATTAGCTCACTTAGGCCACCAAAGGGGTCCATTGCGAAACCATTGCGGATGCTATTAGTCCATACCCGCAAGTCATGCAAATATCGCAAAAATCTCTAAAGGTGAAAACCCCGAGAGTTTTAACCTACTCCACCAAAGCTCGAGGTATTCGGAAATTTCCTTTCCGTTTTCAAGTTCTTTCTCGTTTATAGAACTCCCGGAAAAGACGTTTTATGGTAAACCCAATTTCTGCGCGTGTCTACCTAATAGAAGATGTCCGGTAAGTAGATCCATCATTGCAAATATTTCGTTCTATTTCAGTGAGACATGATCTCTCCACCTTCTTTTATTGCATGTCGGCCGCATTACCCTAGTCTCATTGCAACAATTAAGACTTTTTTATACTGATTTAGCATCTGTGATGAATATCTCTCTTATAGAAAGTGCGATGGAAGCGCTTTTCCTCGCAAGCTTGTCCGTCATCTCGCTAACTGGTAAAATACTGAGTACAATTCTTTATCGTTTCTGAGTTTATTGTGACAGATTGTAGGGATGATAGTACTGCTGGGCTATCCGGTAAGATATAGAAACAATCCACTGACAGTGTCATTAGCCCTAAAAAGAATTTACACCACCGCCTCTTATACAGGATTTGTTCATGTTGCATGCGCAGTCTCGTGTATGGCCAACGATTCCACTCTGAAACACACTACACTGATCGGGTAGCCGACAGGACTTTTTGATTCCAAGTTCCTTTGTGTAGTTTCTAGCACCTATCCTAGGAGCAAAATAATTCAGAGGATGGGACATACAGAGTTAGGGCCAGGACCAAATTAGATTAAGCGTCCGTGAAAGTCTGAATGCAGCGACTTTTCTCCAAAGGTGCATTAGCAAGAATCAATCAAATCTACATCTTTCATCAAGTTGACGTTTTGGGCTTGGTGGACTCCAAAAAAAATAAGCTCTATGAAAACAAGAGAAAAGCCTCAAATGAGAATTTCCTTACTTCCGTTACGGGAGCTGAATTTTTCAACTGTTTTCAACGAAGACATCCACTACTTCTTCGTTCTAGGTGCTCATAGAAAGCTTTTATGTTCACTACGTTTATCTCTTTCGACGGGACGTCGACCCAAATCTGCGACATTTTACATGTCTCCTGTAGTAAATTCTATAAGTGTCACCTCTTTCCGTCCTTGTGCCTGTCCTCATGCTTCTTGGGTGGCGCTGATATCAGCCATTAGTCAACGAGGACTTCCACCAGCTGGATAGGAGCACTTATCAATAAAATAACTGTATATTTCAGGTGTATGTCTTCGAATCGATGAGTTGAATTTAGGAGGCTTCAAGAGAAAAGTTTTCAGGAGATTTGTGGAGATTTGTGAATATTAATATAGTCCTGTTCTGAACAATATCCGCCGGTGGAAGCAAAGAAAGAGGAAAACCTCAGATTGAAGGGTCAGGTGCAGAGCCACCCGGTTTCACTTGGTATTCCAAATTGACATGGTATAACTCAAAGAAGGAAGGACTTACTGATTGAATAGGCCTTTTAAGAAGAAGAAGGAGAAAAAGTGGTGACAAAAGATCTAAGAGCTCTGAATCCTCTGAATTCCACAGAATTCTTTTAGACCTACAGAATTGAAGTGGTATGAAACTATTCGCCTAAGCATCCTAGAGTCTTTCAACTGAATGAAAGTTTTCTTCCATCTTTGGGAAGCAGATTCCTGCGTTATCTGTTGAGATTCTCTCCAATCTTCAGGTCAACTGATCTTGTGGTTAATGAAGAACCCCAGATAATCGCCTTTAGTGCCAAAATCCTTGCTCAGCTTCTAATAACCTACACATGTTCACAAAACTTGTCTTAAAGACCGTATTGAGGAGCCTGTACATCTCTGTATTGTATTTCCAATAATCTTTATATACTTCAGAGTGGGAAGAAATACTTGCGCTTCTAGGCGTGATCTGCTCAAATTTCTTTATATGCAAATATATACATATGTATGTGTGTTTGTAGCTCGCAAATCTAGTTTCGATATCATAAATTTGAAGCAACCGAGGAACACCGCTACTCTCTACTTTGTTGCAACAGCGTCAATAACAACATACGAGTATGAGTACCCATGGGAGTGTGCCAAAGCCTGTTGCAACATCTTGTTGATGGCTTTTAATCAATTTGTCCAAAGACTGCCTTCATACCAACATATTCTATGTAAATCTCTAGAGCAGCGAATGAGTAGGCTTATTAATTTACCTCTTGCATAATATAAGTATTAATATCAATTTCATGTCTCTTGCAGTGAATTTATGTGTTGCCGCAACAGACTCACCTCTGCCAACCTCCTCACTGTTTAAGTCTATACTGCGGAGCTCTGCGCTGAGTGCTGACGGAAGTTGTTAGGCGGTGGTATGATAATGATACACTAACAAGCGGCGTAACTTAGATGAATGTACACATCATCAACTTGACGGTGGTAGGCAAATTGGTGAAAGTTCGCTCCCTCTCTGCTTCTTGCCTTACCTAAAGCTCAATTGAAGGGGATATAAAAAAGGTAAATAAAAATATTTGTATAAAAAGTTCTGTTAAAGCTTTCCTACCAACATCCGCAGCGAAGTTGTGCGCTGGGTTACGTAGAATCCCACACAAAAGTAAAAGCTCCTAAGTCGGATGAGGGACTCGACTTTTGATGACAAAAACTGCAAGCGTATTAAGAACTATGTTGTTTGTTGACGCATGGTTCGGTATCTTGATTGGGAAGGTGCCGTAGCCCAGCTCGTTAATGCTCTCGTAAGACTAAACTTTGACTTCACCGCCATCGAAGCACTTTTATAAACGGGACAAGGATAGAAAGGAGTAAGTTCTTGTGATGTATACTACATAAGGAGAGAGACTCAACTCATCGCTGATTAGTAGATATGCCCCGATGGAAGATAATGACGATTTGAACAAAAAATACCTTTTATGAGTGCCTGGTACCTACTTGGGAGCACTGCCGCGCTTCTAAATCGAAATTGTGCTTGTGATCTTAGCGCCAGTGTGGATAAAGAAGCTATATTCGGCATAATTTTTGCAAAAATCCAGCTCCATGATGAAAATCCCCAAATCGATTATAGCTGATCGACTTCACCGGTGACCCGAAATATGGAAACCACTACGATCACGTTGTGATGAACGAAGAATCACGCATCAGCGGGCACTGCATAGAAAACTTTCAAAGCTGCTGTACTGGGCATTATCCAGCCAGACGTGACCGCCGATCTCTCTTCTCTATTCTCTGAATTATTTCAAATGATGCCTTAAATCTCGTAAAGCTTATCATGCCATCCTCGCGAAGGTCTTAAAATTTTTAGCAAAACCTCTTGCTCGAAAATTTCTAATGCTGAATCATTGAATATCGTCAAAGTCCAAGCCTATGGTACAGAGAAAGAGAGTGATGAGTGACTTATAGAGCTTGGAATTTGTTCGTCGGAAGATAAGATTAGATTATCTCCTGTCTTCAACTGCAACTCTTTCATATATGGAAGTTAGTTGACCTAAAGATTTTCGGGTGGTAACTTTTGTACACTTCTATTTTAGCGTTTCCTGACTTTGCTAGATTTAAGTGAGTTTAGATTATGGTCGTTACCGATCAATCACATCGATTACACCTAGGCGTGAGAAAGACAGTTAGTATGCCACAAATTACTGGCCTCTAAGCTATGCTATCGAACCACTTTGATTCTCTGATGGTCCTCTGTCGAACCATGGGCTAGCTTGAACAGATTACTCAGCAATGTTGGACGAAAATTTCGAAACCTAGCCTGCTCTAATCAGGATGGTCTCAAAAAGGATGAGTAATCGTTTACTTATAGTCCTCATCATCTTTACAGCTCCTGCAGCATTTGTTATAGGGAAGTCCTATTTTTTTTGCATGGCGTCCTATGCGAACTCTTCTCTCTTAATACTGTGATATGACCTTGAGAAGATCACCACTTTTTAATAAGTACATTTCTCCTTATCTCTTTCAGTCCCATTTTGGCCAGGTTTGCTAGATTTTATTTCACCTTAAAGCGGCCGGTTCATAAATACATTCCTTGAGAAGCAGCTTGCAGGAGTCAAAAGTGTTTACTCTATAGAGAAATATCTGCTCCATTGGGCCTTGCCTGGTAAGTACCCGTATGAGAGATAGTATGTTCTCTTAGGTCATCGGCTGTTAAGATAGGCTACAGTTCAGCAGTCAGCGAGCCCAGTGCTGCTATTACTAGGTTGTCGCTGAAAATAATAATTTAAGTTGGATCACTTATAGTCAAAAATCTTTATATGTATCTCTTGATATGGTAATGAGATCTTAAGATATACTCTTACCCTTTTCCTCTCTTCCCTTGCACTATGGATGAGATTATTCTCTACCTCTTCATTGAGCTCAATCGAGTTTACTCTAAGAGTCCACCGGAGGACAGTTGGCTTTAATTTCAGCCCTAAGTAAACTGAGAGTTAATCTAAGGACTCTCCATCGTATATACATGCCATACTGATCAGTGATCACCCAACAGTGCCAATTGAAATGGAATGTAAGGTGACAGCCTTAAGCCGGCATACTAAGCGTGGAATTGAGCACCTCTAATGACAACTAGACGGAGCTTAAATCATAAACAGATTTCCAAGTCAGACAGCTTGTTGCATTCAGCGAGGCATTGAAGCAGAAGAAGAAGAAGAAGAAGAAGCACAGAAGCCGACAGATGAGCCGGCAAGTGTCAATTGTGATCAATCGATACATAGCTAAATATGCATGTATGCATTAGAGCATTGAAGTTAGCTGCTTGCGGAGCGCTTCATCACAGAATGTAGTTGTTGTTGTTGTTTTGTTGTTGCTGATCAATAAAACGTAGTAGTTGTTATTTCCATTCATGCAACATCTGATGCTTGCATAATACAGTTGCTTCTACGTCTTAGTGTTTGTTGTTTGATCAGCCAGCCGCATATTCTTACTACTCTCGTTCGCTGCAACTTGTCAGTTTTTTATGTAATTTTTTTCTAATTTTTTTTGTTTTTGTTTTTTTTTCTCAGTATTTTATATTTGCTTCCAATTGACAGTTTGTGGGAAATATCTATCGTTGGTTGCTTTATCGATGGCACATATTTTACTGCCAATGCGTGTAGTCACGACGAACGGAGAGTACATGTTTCAGGTTTGTTTTAATTATTTATGTTATTGTTGTTGTTGTAATAACCGTTAAGCACTGATATTCATCACTAATTGCCAACGCGCATTGCTTCGTGACAGTTATTATTTGTTGTACATACAAACGTATACGAGAGTATGAGTAAGTGCGCTACTGGAGTTTCTCATTTTCATAATTCTTCAACTCTTCGATTGCCCATTGTGTAATGTGTCAACCTTGACAGATGGACAAATTAGTTGAACAGTATTATATTTGAACAGAAAAAAAAGTTTCATAAGAAATTTACCGTTCGTGAGTAGCTACGTGACCGAGTTGGTTGGGAGCAGCGCTACGAATGAAGAATTTTTTTAATTTTTAAAGAAAATGTATATATCGCTGCTGAAACTCCGAACGCCTGACTCAGTTAAGACTACGCAGGAGACTAAGTTAACAAAGAAACAGAAAAGCCCGCTCCTACCGCAACGCACCGCCTGGAAAGGACAGTGACGTACCTGCAGCCCAGCCACAGGAACCTGCGGGGCAAGCGGCGCTACTGAAGGTGTAGTGAGGAATCGAAAGGCAAAGCTGCATACGAGGTGCCCCTTCAACTATGCCATCTTAGAAACTGGGCGACCCGGAGCCGGCATAGGGTCACAGAGAGCAGCAGACCTTGCTGGTGGCGGCGATCTTGTGGATCTGATCTTGCTATCATCCTTATGCAGCTGTGTTTTTCAGCGCGATATTGCTGGAATACAAGTTTAGAGAGTATGTAGACTAAAATCAACTCAGTTTAAAACATTGTAGCCATCCGTTCAATGGTAGAGAGTGTCCCGGCGCTGTCGAACACCTCTAAACCATTATATGTACGTGACGAAGATACTCCCAAGTTCCTTAAGACAGTTATAATTTGTCGGAGTTAGGATGGCTGTGCTATCTACGCAGTCCATACTGAAGGTTCTGACTAAGCAAGACAAGGAATTGAGGACGAATCTGTGGGAGTTATGCGATCACAGTCGCATTCCGGCCAGAGATTTCATAGTGTTAGGTATCGACAAGAATTTTTATTCATATCTTGAGATCGTAGAGAGTGGAGTTTATCTTACCTTTTCCACGGTCCAATTCAAAGCTATGCACCGTCATATAGCGACTAGACCACCACAGGAGGGAGCTTTACCTCTAGTTGTGAGCTCCAGAAGGAACGGCGTAGATATGTAGGCGATGCTGCCACGGCACCAACCGGAATTGCCAATCCATTACTCCTCTACGACTCAATGACAATGGCAAAGGAGAGGTTTGGAAATGTTTTTGTCCACGTTATGACCTTTAGGGCACCACGGATATACTGAGACAGCAATAACAGTTTAAGAGCGTGTTCACTAATCTACCTGACTGCTCAAAAAAAGGTTAATTTGGTACCGCGTTAGCCCGGGAACCTTATACTTTCGGGTTCACGGTCACTGGACCGTCCGCTCCTTGTTTCTAATTATGACAGCTGAAAAAGCTTAATGCTCCATTATATCGCCAAGGCTGCTCGCTCTACAGCATTACTCAAGCCTCGCAATGGCATAGTAGCTGGAATAAAGTGCTGAAAGGACTCCACCATTCCTTCCAGATAGGGTTAGTTACCCAAATTCATTAGTTAAGTAGTGGCCAGAGGTTTCCTACCTTCTTCGTGCGCCTTGTTATTGATTCGAAGCTACATATTCTTGTAAGTCCACCATTTCCTAGGCGTTTCAGATTTTTTAAAGATCTTCGCGATATTCGCAACACGCTGACAATGGTGATGAGTACAACTTACTGTACTCTTTGCTTACCAAAAGTTAGAGACACTGAATGCTAAGATTACTGACGGAGGTGACGAATCTAAAATACGTCTACTTTTGCCTTCTATTAAAAAATAATAATTAATTGTGAAATTTATATTTAAAAATTTCCACAGTCAACACTCCTTAGCAAGCGAAAAAACATGATTTTCTGGTGAACACATTTCCATTGCTCTTAAAATCGAACGAATGAACACACAACCATATTACAAAGGCACCTTGTTCCTTCACACATCAGAACTTTAATGAAAAATTAATGCAATCATTTTTGAAAAATTACCAATTTCACTCAAATTTAATTGAGCAATTTGCAAGCGATTGCGCGTAACCAAAGAAAGGCCGAGTAGTAGTAGATGCTATTGAAATCACTGCATGTCTGCAAAGATTTATGTATGTACGTATGTATGTACATAAGTACATAATTGATCTCTTAACATAGTAGGTACCCAAGCAGCAAGTGCAATGCAAATTAATATGCAAGAACGTTGGAAAATCGCTTAAGCGGAACGAAATCTTTATATTTGTATGTGAAGAAGTGCATTTTTATTAGGGCAGTGTGGTTAGACTTATCATATGAATATGCTAAAAAAGTATTATAATAAAAAGATAAATAAATAAATACATAAAGAAGGAAAAATTAAAGAAAATAAAAATTAAAAAATAAATAAATAAAATAATAAATATTAAAAAGTCAGCGCAGTAGACATGCTGCTTTTCTACACACCTCTTCCTTTGCGCTGTCTATTGTCAAAGTCCGAACGTGGGATGTGCCCATTGGCGACGTTCCCCATTGAGCTGGCATCCGCGTCGAATGCAACAAGTGGTTGATGCATGTACTTCAATTTTTGCTTGGGTAAAATAGTTTTATATGCATTCTGGACTTTCAATTTTATCGGAAAAAATTCTCAAAAAAAAATTTCGAAAATGTTTTATTTTTATTTTTTTTTTTATTCAAAAAAATTTTTTTTAATTCAACTCACTTTCATAAGTCTTTTCCAGTTCATATTTGCTTTAGAATTATTTTATACGCAGTGAGTAGCCTAAAAGTATGCCACAAATCCCTTTTCATTTCTTTTATTAAGGTAAAGAATCGGATTTAACGTAAGTTTCATATATTTCACAGCAATTCTCATCTCGCTTAATAACGACTCGAAATAATAGCTTCTTTGAAGATAATATACTAACAATTATCTTATATCAGTTGGTAAATAGCTCGAAAAGCGCCTCATTTGTTCCGCTATTGCTGAAAGGCTAATAAGCTTACCACGGCTAAATTTATATCTCAGATTCGAAATTTCGAAAGGAGTACCTTTAAAAATTTTCTTTAAATCCTTAAAGGTATCGTTTCATCTTCTCTTATTAACTAATAGTGTAAAACCTTGTTCACACAGACACTCAATTAGCTAATTAGGAACAATTTAACCACCTAATCTGCAACAGAAACATCATGTTTTATTCGACGATATTTTCTGGAGATTTTTGTGACACTGTTGGTTATTTAGAGTTGGTCTTAAATAAAGAGTATTCTTTATAAATAAAGAGTATATATGTCTCGATTTATCCGCTCATTGCCAGTCTGACTTCATGCGAAGTTTTTAAATTAATCAAAGGTGAGATATGTAAAGGCATATAGCTTTAAAATCCCGTTCAAACAGGCACTCAATTAGTTAATTGATAGTAATTAAATCATTTAGTCTACTCCAGATAGTACTTCACTCAAATAGCTCTTAAGATGTTTACAATACTTGATTATTGTTAAAAGCTAGTCTTTAGGAAAGGAAACTCCTTCATATCTTCTTTTCATCACTCACGTAAATTTTCCTCTGTCAATGAGAAGTGGGTCAATGGATAAATTTAGAGATACTTATAGACAAGAGCTTGACCTGTTCACACAGGTACTAAATTAATTAATTGAGAACAATTAAGCCATTTCGTCAACTCCAGAAATATCGCATTATATTTAACTAAAATAGCTCTAATGGTTTTTACCACCCTTGAATATTTCTTAAAGCTGATCTTCAGCAGAAAAAGGCCTTCAAATCTTCTTTTTATCCTTAGAAGTCTCGCTTCACCTGCTCTTTGTATTTCGGATCACAGAAAAAGTTGGTCAATGAATAGAGGGGTACTTATTGCCTAATTGCTTAAAACACTATTCACATAGGCTCTAAATTAGCTAATTGAGAGCATCTAAGTCATTTAGTGTACCCCAGTAATGTCGGCTTATACTCAACTCAAATAGCACCCAAAAGTTTTACGATATTATTATCCTTAATGACTTCGTTTCACACTCACACTGTCAGTGCGACCTCTTAGGAATATTGGTCGACAAATAGGGTGTGGAATATTTACTGGCTAATCGCATAAAATCCTACTCACATAGGCACACAATTAACTAATTGGGAGAACTAAAGTAATTTTTTCCACTCCAGCAACGTCGAATAATATGGGACTAATTTGCTGAAGGAATTTCTATGGCACTTGATTATTGTATTGATATTTAATAAAAGAAATGTCTTTAAATCGTCTTTTCATCCTTTAAGGCCTTGCTTGACCTTCTTACTGTAAGTCTGACCTCAAAAAAAGTAAGTTGATGAATAAAGACTGACATACTTATAGGCTAATAGCTTGATAACACTGTTCACACAGACGCTCAATCAGCTAATTAAGAGAATTGCAGCAATTTAAATCATACTTAATCCATCATACTTATGAAAATTCAGTAAATTACAAGGCAATTAGTAGGTAATTTTCAATAAATTGTTGTAAAATTACAATGAGGTAATGAGAAAGGACTTCCTGTGCAAGAACGAAAATCATAAAGTCGTCCTACAACTCAATTTGAGTTTATATTGCGGCAAATTTAATGGCGAATGGATTTACTTAGAAAACTCTTTTGCATAGCCGAAGCGAGAAATCAAAGAGAAAGAAGTTAGATTTGAATATGGGTGGTGAGCTGGTGATATTGATTCTGTGAAAGAGATTTCTTTGAAGGATGAATTATTATTAAATTTTCCTCTAATTTTCTTATATTTTTAAAAGTTTTTCAACTTAATTGAATGCGTGTGAACACTAAATTAAGTATCGCAACTTAAAGCGTTTAATTGTCTACACTAATTGACCTGTGTGAACACGCTGGTATCATATTATATCTTTTCTTTAAAGACAGTGAGTAAATTATATTGTTTAATTTTGGAGTACACAGAATAGGATTTCAAATGATCGCTGAGTATTTCCTCATACTGGGAATCTTCTAATTATTTTCAAATCTAGAAGTTTAGGCTCTCAATTATAGTTATTTGGACTGAGCCTAATCCATCGTCCGGAACAATTATTACCAGAGAATTTGTGAATACAAACGTCCATGGTGCCCCGGCAGGCAAGTCCGACTCTGCGCCTGCTCATGCTTACTTTTAAAAGTCACATTTCAAGCGCGTTGCAAGAACACATGTTAGACGCGCTAATAGCACAAAAACGAAACGTTTCTTTTTATTAAACTCCAGCAAAAATATAAAAAATATAAACACAGTGTTCAGACCTGTGACAACACAGTATCGAGACCGTTGAACAAGTTAACTGCAAATGCGGAACAATTTCCGCCCAACCAATATAAGTGAAATGTGAGGTTAGAGCTGACGTTGTAACGCCGAAGGCGAAAAGTAGTGGTCGGTCAGTAGCCATTGGCGCAGTGGCAACATGACAAGCATTTAAAAGCGTTTTATAGAAAGCAGCACGCTGCGACATGCCACCACCACATGTGCAGAGAGAAATTAAAGCCACCACACGATGAGGATGAGGCAGTAATGCAGGAGGCGTCAAAGTCGTACTTCAACAGAATATCAAGGTAAGAAATGATGAGCGAAAGCACTTCCTACTACACATCATATTTTCCTGAGACACACTCCGCTCCTACACCGCCAGCGCCTACACCTGGCCTACACATAGCCATCCTCAAGACTCAACTCAGCTCCTCAACGACGCACTGCTATGGCTCACTCCAGCACAGCACGCTGCTGCCTCCGCCACGTGTTTGTCTGTTTGCCTGCCTCACTTGATGAGTGGCACTTAAACCGTGATTGCATTTAAACCAAACCACAACAACAACAAGAACTTTCATGCAATTAAGTTGCCAACAAGTTTGAAATTATGCAATTATGATATAAGAAATTGCCGGACCATCGGTTGCCAAAGGTGCCAGCGGAGATATCAAGAAATATGAATAGAATGAGCAGAAGAAGAGGTTAAAAAATAGTGGAAGAAATTGTGGAATTGAAAGAAGAAGACCCGAGTATCCCTCAGCTCATGTGCACAAAAGCGTCTCCGGTGTTTGCTTGATATTTTTTATTGGCTCACTTGTGTGCTCTTCACTGTCAGTCAGTTGATTAGTTGGTCATTTCTTTACGGCTACGTACGCGTCAAGTTATTTGTATACAACGGTAATTGGCGACTTTTTTATATTTTATATGTTTAGTATGTCCAGTGCAGGTAGCACCATGTGAGAGAGAGCGCACCGAGTCTTTGAAGATATGACAGATGAGTAGAAATTTCTCTTGTACAGTTATGAATCTCTGATTGCTGAGTTTTTGTACGTCCGGAGAGCATAATGTGATCGTAAGAATTTTTATTTTTTAATTCTACAGTTTTAGAAAGTCTTATAAGAGCAGAGTCGCAATTTTTCTAAACCATAAAATTTTTTTGTCTCTCCCCACAAAGTAAATCAAACTTCTCTTCGTAAAATATCTTCCCTCCCTACTCGTCCAAATTTGGAAGCAGACCTTGTCAGATCTGTGGAGTGTGTAAGCAAACGTTTCGAAACCAAAAAATTTCCAAAATTGCCTTTTGTAGCCATCTATTTCCTGGGCTAGGGTCCCGCCTCAAAGAGAGAAGCCACTCAGAGTGGAGTCACTGCGAAATATTCGGTTTTACGTTTCGCTGAAGTCTAATTGCAGCGTCAGTTCAGCAGAGACGCAGCTTCGAGCGGGCGCCGATCTTGAAATGAAATAAATCCCATCTAATACCCTCCTTAGCCTGCGGAGATTGTGTGCTAGATTTGAGACCGCCACGTAGAAACCAGATCAATTGAAAAAATTGTCAAAGCCTCGAATGAACTCTGATTTAAGGGCATGCGCCTGGAGTGTCCGGCTCCTTAATTGGGAAGATGCTGCTGCCCAGCTGATTGATGTCCTCGTAAAATTAAAGGCCAGCGCCAACCATGTCAGCCTTTTAATTCAACGTATAATCACTCTTGCCAACATTTGCTACTTTCTACGAGTAGACTATTGAAAAGTAAAGTCCTCTCTCGACGAACCAAAATCAAACTCTACAAGTCGCTCATTATTCCCGTCCTGATGGATGTATGGTGCTGAACCGTCCATGATGCAGACATCCGATGAGTCGGCTTTAGGAGTTTTCAAGAGAAAAGTGTTGCGGAAGATTTGTAGTTCACTAATATATCAGACAATTGAACTATGAGCTATACGAGCTATACGACGACATTCGCATAGTTCAGCGAATCGAGAAACAGCGGCTACGTTGGCTGGATTCGAATGGATGAAAGCGCTCCAGCTTGGAAAGTATTACTCCATCGAATACCCCTCCACACTTGTGGAAGCAGAGGAAGAAGAAAACCTCACTCCCTTGGAAAGATCAGGTAGAGAGCGTTGCTTTTTCTTGGCATTTCCAAATGGCGCCGAACATTGAAGAGAAGGAAGAAGTGTTGCGCTATTGTTTTATCGGCTATAATCGCGTAAGCGGTAGTTACGCCAAAGACAAAGACAACACCGCCCTCCAGGAAATGCGTTTTATCCGACAAGAACGAAAGAAGATAAGTGCTAGAGAGAGAGAGACTCGGATAACGAATACACTCGTTCACCAAGTTGGATGAATGTCTGGACATTCGCATCAAAGTGCAGTTCTTGGGAGTATCGCTGATCTCCACTATGCTCCAACGAAAGGGAAGTACGAACGTGCCTTCAATTTTAACGATATGTGCAAAGAAGGTATCTTTGGTGCAACGAAACGGAAAATTCTGCTTCCACGACGAGGACTCCAGTAATAGGCTGAGACTGATCGCCTGCGTCAGGCTACAAATATGATTAACTGTAATACCGGATTCTAACAAAAAAAAAAAAAAAAAATTATCAAGCTACATAGCTGTCAACAGATTGAAAGATTTGACACCAGAGCGATGCTGTTGTGATAGATGGAAGGCATGACGGAAACATTGTCTCGGATCTTTATATTGCTGCAACGGTAAACATTTCGACATCCAGAAGCTGCAATCACAGCAGCAGAACTGAAGAGTTTTCTACTCGACATTTATTTCTACGCGATGAGAGCACTCATTCACAGCTCGGTGTGAGGAAACAACTGTGGGACGACATTTCAAATTTCCCACGTACAGCTGTAGGTGAAAATATTAGTTTTCGATAAGGTCAAAAGAAGTGCTGGTACAAGAAAAAGAGCCGGCAGCAGCTAAATAGTAAATCTAAGCTATTGGGAATAATATCAAAGCTATCGCAGCAGAGAGCCTCGACGGAGAATGTCAAGCTCTCATTTGTGCTGAGAGTGCTTTGAGTGCTTTTCTAAATGACATAAAGAAGCTCCTCAAAAAAATCCATCAGGAGTTTGGATGCAGCTTTGAATAAAATATAGGTCTCTCCATTTGTTAAAAAAAAAAACATGAAGACGCAAAACCGAAGATTAAGTGAGGAGACTGGCCGAAAATCGCTAAAGCGGCAAAAAGAGCCAATTCAAGTTATAGTAAGAGTTTTTTTAGTGAGAGCGCTTTGTATGTCGACACTTGAAATATATTTATGTGACAAATCTTTCGAACTGATGGGGTATATTTTCTCGAAATTTAGCCTCGCATATTCTTATGGATGAACTTTATAGCTTTCTTAGTAATTTTGTTTTCAAATTTTAACAGAATATGTATGATTATCGAATTATTATGAATGAGTTAGAGCAAGGAAGAGAATAGAAAGAGAAAGAGAGATAGAGAGAGAGAGAGCAGAGGTTGTTATATAAATGACATGAAGAAGATTGCAGAGCTCCAAATACTCTCGTTCTCTTATCTAATGTTTAATGAAAACTCTTTTTTTTCGTGAATTTTTGTAAATTGGAAATCAAAACATTTTAGTCTAGAGATCGAATTAAAAAATTCGATTGAAAAATTCGATATAAAATTTCCAGAGAATCTATTAAAATTTCCTTATTTCAACTTCCTTTCTCTATAAAATATCAAAAAGTATCATGTAAAAGCTCCAATCTCACATAAAATATAAAAATTGTTGAAGCTGCATTAAATTTTAATTAAATTTTCCTCAGATCCAGAACGATGGTGATGGTGACGCTTAACAGCGACAAATGGCAAATTACAAAGCATAATATTCAATTAATAACAATAATAATGGTAGTGGTATTGAAGAAGAAAAAAATATTTATATGTATAACACAAAGGAATAACTTTTCAACAACAACAACAATGAGCACTTCTTACAACAAAAACACCAACAACAGCAATAATAATCGTTGAAGACCATTAACCAGCAGCAACACACAGCAGTGGCAGCAATCTGTCCAACTATTAGCGGTGCGAATGTAACAAGTTTTATGATAAACGGAAGAAGAGCAAGAGTGGACAACAATAGCACAACAATAATAACAACAATAGCAACAACATAGCGTATTCATCAACAACAAAAATTGCTTGATTGTTGAGCGCTCAATGGGCTGTTAGGTTTACAGAATGTCGTAGCCAAGTTTCTACCCAAGGTAGAGTTGTGACGAATGATAATTTACGAAACTTCGCGAAGTCGAAGCATTCGTTTTTTACAAGGAAAATTTGAAATAAAAGCTTCTCCAAAAAAAAAAAAAAATACAGCAACAGTTCGGAGGCGGCTTACAGTAAACTGTAGGTTTCTCTATTTGCTTGAAAAATTTCCCCAAAAAATTAGGAGCTCGATCGAAAATCGCTTCAGCGGTTATAAAGCCTTAAAAGTCTGTTTGGTGTTCTCTATCAAGCTTTGGGTTCGCAGGATAAGAATTCCTAATTAAATGGCCACAAATTGGCGATTTTCCGCTTCTCCGATCGATCAGCTGGCATCTCTAATTCGCTTTAGCCTCGAATAAGTAAACTAAAACCTTCGACTTCGATTTCGATTGCGTCAGTATTGCTTTCATAACATCTTCAATATCTAAGATCTAAGCTTCCAGTAATGTTGATGCTGCTGCTTGAAAGCCACACTAATACACTTTCCGCTTCTCAGACAGATCAGCTGTCAATTTTAATTTACTTCGTTTTCGAAGTAATAAATCAAAACCTTCGGTTCCGACTTCGGTTGCGGCAATAATGCCGCAGTTGCTGAGAGCTTCTAGTAGTGATGCTGCTGCTGCTTGAAAGCTACATTAATACACTTTCCGCTTCTCAGACCGATCAGCTGACATTTTTAATCCACTTCATCTTCGAAATAATAAATCAAAACCTTCGGTTCCGACTTCGGTTACGGCAACAATGCTTTCATAACATCTTCAATATCTAAGAGCAGTTGCTGAGAGCTTCCAGTAGTGATGCTGCTGCTGCTTGAAAGTCACACACTAATATACACGTTCTTTCACAGCCTGTCCATCACTGAGCCGAGCGAGCGCACTGTTGATTGGTGATGATCTCAGCTGTGTTTTTTTATTCTCCTTTCAACATTTCAACATAAATTTTTATAGTCTATAATTATTTGAGTTGCATGGCAGCGCCGGTTTGCTGCTGCTGCTTGAAGCGCTAACATAAAGTCCATAAAATTGTTGCAACATGAACAAAAGCAAGCAACCAAGAAAGCATAAGCAAAGTGACCATCATCTGGACATCCAATGATTGCTTGAGCTAGTCCATATTTGTATATGGCAGCGGGCAATATATTTAATAATAGAAACATGTTTTCACCATTAAAAAAAAAAATTGGAAAGTTGCAAATAAACTGCATTCAGTGTTGGCATTAGTATTATGAGCTCTCTTCATTCAGTATTACAATTGAAAAATTATCAGCAAATCGCAAAAAAAAAATAGTCATTGGATTATCCATGCAAAAATAATGATTTTAATAGCGGTCATTCATGTACATCATTCACAATTTGTCGGTTTAAGAAAGTCAATTTGAGTTCGATTTTGAATGACTTGATTATCATTTCAATTGCATTCCAGCCGCGCTACTTATAGATGATTCGATTACATTGCAAATATGGGGAAATTTCTATGATTAAAAGAAGAAGAAAAGAGAGTTGGAGTCGAGGAAGAGAAATTTATGATTAGCGCAGTGAGAAAACCAAATTACTTTTTATTCCGACTAAAAACTTTATTTACGTACCAGAAACTATTAACCATTTAAGAATTCGGTATAATAAAAAAAAATATGTAGGAAACCTATTGCCTACATCTAGGCGCAGAGCTTAAAAGGGGTATAATAACAAAGCAAAAATCTGATTGTTCGGCCATAAATCAATTTTAGAAGATATTTGGTAAATTTTTTAAAGCATTATCAATTTTTATCCGGGGCATGGACTGAATATACCTTTCATGTGTATGAAATAATATATTCACTTTGGTACGACATATTTATCAGAAGGAGAGGTGATAGACCCACCAAATTTTATACCGTTCAGAGCTGAATAAATATAAATTAATTTTTTTTTTTCAATTTGGACCTGGTCAAGATTTGCACGGCTCGAGCATTAACTGATACAAAAATGTATATCTCTGTATCTTTGGCATTTTTTAAGAGCTGAAGTGGTTTGGAAATCATTTTTATAGGTATGTAGGTAGGAAAGCTGACCGAAGGGTCTAACTCTCGATTCCAGTTAGCGCTGATGCACTATTGTTAGACCCAGAAAAAATATATATTTGCTATCAGCTTTCATTATTACATTTACCCATCTGATATGCTTTTTGTGTCTTGTGTCGACTTTTCGAGAGAGCTGGGCATTCGCAGAAAAAGTGGCCTTCTCTTCGGTGGCCACGATAGCCGAATGATTAGCGTTGCGTACTATAATTCGGAAGGTCAGAACAATCACTGCAGAAGGTTATAGTTCGAGTCCTAGTTCGACCAATATCTCAGATTAGAGAAAATTAATTTATCTAATTGCATTTGGCCTTCGGCAGAGATATGAAATGAGAGCTCCTCATAAAAATCGATCGGCCGTTCGAAGACGGCTTTGTATAAATTGTAGGTCCCTCCATTTTCATCCATAAAAACATCAAGACACAAAACCACAAATTGGAGGAGGAACTCGGAAAAATCTCTTCAGCGGTTAAAAAGCGCCAAATATATATATATATATATTCTCTTCTAAATTACAGCTTGCTTGAGGCAAGTTCTCCGAAGGGCCAATGACCCGCTATAGTGACTGTAAATCTATATATTCTTTCCCTCGACCATCATAATTGGTCCTGTATTCCGATCATGTCATACTTATGCCAGATCTGCTTCACTATCCTACAGTTGGGTGTGAATTTCCATCTGTTTAGCGTAATTTGTTCAAATTGGAAGTGAAGATGTCTCTTGATCGTTTCTAACGGATATAATATTATCTGCGCTTCAGACTGATCAAGAGATACCCCTGGCCAACTCTTCAGCCTTTTCATTGCCGAAAATGGTCATATGGCTGGGAACACAAATAATAGATATGGCGAGGCGACCTGCCAGTGAGCTTAGCGTATTCTTGCAATTGTTGACAAGTTTATCTTATGCGTTGATAAAGCCAACAATGCTGCCTGACTATATGAGCACATAACTACCTTCTGTAACCACTCGTAATCATTTACTATTGCTCTACAGACCTTGTCGATGGCTAGTACCTTCGGAAGATGCTAGCTGAATTCGCTAGACTTAAATGCATGGAGATTTTGAGATCTTCGGAGTATATGCACTCATCCACTCCGCAGTTCATTTTAGAATCGTCGTTTTAGATTGTGATGGTATCCTCATCAACTCCAAAACCCTTTTTCATTCACATCTAGAGTGAGTTTCAGTGAGCAAATCTAGACTCTTCTAAGCTGCCCTTCAAAGAAATTCAAAACCCCTGAATAGAAAATTGACTTGTTTCCAGCTCTCTTGTGTTTGTCAAGTTCTGATTGGATTCTCGAACGAAGAGATTATTCTATGTTCTAAAATAGTCTTGAAATTAGTGAGAATACTCGTAACTTAACAGCACTCCTCAATTGATTTTTATTGGCAGGCCCTTCTAGCAAGGAAAATGCTTTTTTGGCATCTTTTTCAAACGCAAACCGAGTGAAAATGCTTAGAAAGGGAAATCCTATATCAAAATGATATTAAGATGCGATCTACGACAGAAGACCAGCCATTCAACCAGATACAGCGACTGTTTTAAAGCTAAGGAAATCAATCAGGTGGACGAAAGGGTATCGGCTAGAACTTAATGTGAAAGTCGATGATGTTAAAATTCCGACCACAAATAACCCCATGTTACTGGGAGTCACATTTGATAGCCTGTTTTCCTTCACCCTGCGTACTACTGCAATTGCCACTAATGTACAGAGCCGCAACAAATCCCCAAATCTCTAGTCGGCAGCACTTGAGATAAATACAAAGAAACGTTGTTGGCAACATACAATGAAATTGGGCGACCGTTGGTCGTGAACTATGCTGCTCCGATTGGCATCGGCGCATCTATGCTCCCAGTTAAGGAACATAATGTTATGCTGTGTAAGCAATATCTGCTGGGATGCTACCGTAGGCATCACCTAAACAGACACTTACTTGAAGCTGAACCACCACCTAGGCACATCAGGAGGGGAGCACTTGCCTTCCGCGACTCCTTACAACAATGCAGATAAAAACCGCTGGACAGGACGGCATATCGACAGACTTTAAACACCATTCACCGGGAGTTCGTTACACCTTTGTGAACTCTCTTCCGGTGAATGCTGTTCTCTGAATCCAAACGCTACCCATTGCAGAATAAGAGTTCGAACTGCGTTGAGAAACCTGCATAACCTTGGCACAATTAAGGTCTGGTTATTGTAGCAGGCTCAACTCTTATTTATCCAAATTCGTCCCTTGCGTACCCAACACATGTCCGGCATGCAACGAATCCCCGCACGACACTAAACACCTCTTTGCATGCCCACATAACCCGACTAATCTAACGCCTCGCTCTCTCTGGTCGGAACCCGCCGAAACGAGCCCGTTTACTGGGCCTACTGTTAGATGAACTCAATGAATAAGACTTTACCTACCTGACCTTAGGCGGGATTGGCTAGCCGCTACAACAACAACAACAACAAGTGAACATAATGAAATCTTTCTTATGCATTCACGAGTAGCTTTAACCTTCTGGTTATTGCGTTACAAAATCCCTTCTATCTCCACTCTTGCTCTTCTCTCTTCTGATTTATTTTAATTATTTTCTCTTCCATTCTTGTGAGTAATGTGTTGCAGATGCTGTTCCACTTACGCATAAGCCATTAAGCGACTCTTCCTTTTAGTGTCCACTGCGGCGCCTCTTCAACGGCAAAATTATTATTATTATTTTTTTTTTTTTGAATCGAAACAAAATTTCATTTCGTGACTCCTTGTGTAGTTGTTTTTTTTTTTTAATTTATTATTCAATGAAAAATTTTGCTGGGAAAATATTATTGCTTGGTTGAGTGGTCGCTGTGGACTATTTATTGTCATCTGCAGCAGCAGCAGCAAGGGCGGAGTATGAAATAATATGCTTTGTTGTGACATTTATGATGTTTAAAAAGGGGAATGAAATTTTTTTCTTCTATATGCTATATATTTGTATACAAAAATATTTTTTTATTTAATAAGCGAGCTGTCTTCGGTGCAGTACAGAAGGTTCATTGTAATTTATAACTTTATTTCTGATAAAATATTGTTTTGTAATGATTTAGTGCACATTTGTCCGTTCATTTCAATAAGATCACAGCTTGAGGGGATAGACCAAGAAAATATATAAAATAAAATATTCATAAAAGAATTATTGAAGTCTGAGGGAGTTGCAAAAATCAGGAAAAAATTGCAACTGACTCGAAAAAAAAACAGAGAAAGAGTGAAAACAGCTTACCATGCTTTTGCTGTACAGCAATGATTCGACAAATATTAACGAATTGATGGCGGAACTTATTACTGGAGCTAGGTGCCTCTCTAGATGATTTTTCCACCGAAGTTGAGACTTTCCTCTTCCTCTGCTTCCACCAGTGCATACTACATGGAAAATATTCAAAGTCGAAGTGTTTTCAACCATCCGAAGGACACGATCTAGCCAGGAACCCTTTGTCAAATCGTTCGCAAAGTCTTTCTCTCGAAAACTTCTAATGCTGACACATCGGATGTCATCGTTCACACTTCTGCACCATACATCAACTGGTTCCTGGATAAACGAAATTATCCCCAGTTTTTGCCTATAAATTTTCTAGGTTTTTCTCATGGCTTTGTTCATAGAAACGACCCTATCTAAGTTAAATTCTATATAGCGATGATCGGAAAAGAATTGCTCACTAAGGACGCCCCAATTCCTCATCGCCATCTCGGTTTATTCCGAGATCTAGAACTTCCTTGACTTGTGATAAGTAGGTTATTTCCTTTAACGCATATTACCAAAAAAAGCTTGCTGGATTTCAAGCTTCACAGATTGAACGAAGTACTTGTAGTCCACCGCTTCCTCCGCTAGCCATCGCCCTGGTTGCCATCGGAAAATTCTCAGGAAAATGATTTTCTTGTCTTCTCAGTAAATGATAATCTCTGAGTTTTCACTCTTTTCGTCGCAGGCACCGGAATCCCTGGCGATCCAAACTGTTCCCGTATCCTGACCATCAGCAGACCATTCGCTGGGTGTAAAGTAAAATTTTAAATAACCGTCTTGGCCCATTCTATTTCCGCTAGGATCATCTTGTCATCGTTGAAAATAATCTGGAGAGGTTCCCCTTTCTAACCCCCCTCAATGTTGTAATTTTTAGGCTGCAATGGAACCGGTTGGGTCATTGACTCTGATTCACAAGCTTCTGCTATCGTTAAACGGCCTGAGGAGAAACCTTGCTTCGCACTGGTCACTGAGCATTTCAGCTTCTGCTCTTCCGACCTTTAGAGTGCCGACCTCTTCGTGCAGTGTTGTTTTGTTGGTTCTAATGATTTTTTGCTTGATTTAATGCCACGAATAGCGAAGAAAGGGTATATCCATATAAGCAGAGATCAATATTAATAGGGTATGGCAATGAGTATGGCCTTCTTCCAAGAGGCTTCGTTCGAGACTGCGCTATTTAGGAACCCCCAGCTGGATGATCCTTGGCACGAAAGCGTGTGACACCTTGGTCCATCTACATAACACTTCTATATAACAGAAATTGAAATTGAAATTGAAAAAATAAGCACATAATATAGTCGGTGTCCACGTCCCACTGGCGTTCTTAACTGCACAGAGGAAGTATGTATTCTTAAAGGGCCAAGATGGAGTCGATGTTAGATCCTTGGAGCGTATCCAAATGTATTTCGGACTCCGCTGAAATGGATCATCCAGCCCTCAGCCCATTTAGGCAGATTTAAAGATGAAATAAAATTGAGACTTCCTTGAAATTATTTACCAAAATGAACCCCAAATTAATTAATTCCTCTTCTGAGTAAAGTAAAATTAATTTATCACACATGACTTCGCATAGTGTTCACAGTCGGATCTCTCTCTGACTTATGTAAATTAAATTACTGCTTCATTAAATGCACGAAATCAATTCTATGGTGTTTACCCGATACAACATGCAATTAACGGTATATAGCAAGAGCTAATTCCACATTCACACCAATTTATCGAGTCTCCTCTGCTCCACTGCTTCAATCTACTTCGCGACAAGCGGAAGTGATGTGCGAAATATCGGCTACCGGCAAATGTCACTGTCACAAATTCTAATTGGCGAAAAGCAGACTTGTTAGAGCCAGAGAGAGAGAGAGAGAGGGAGATAGAAAAAGAGTGAGAGATATTAAATAAAAAGTGAAATAAGAAGAAGAAGAAATTCATGAAATTGTAGTGGCATTCGGTTTTCTTCGGCTGCGCTAAGTGTCATGTTCATAATTAAGTTATCGCCGAGCGTGGAATGTCACGATTAAGCAATGCTTGTAAAGCATCAAATGCAGACAAAGTGTGTAGAAACAACAACAACAACAACAACGGCAAGATAAAAGTGTTAAAACTACAACAAAAAAACCAACTGGCAGCAAATCTATGAGGAGTCAACGCAACTCTGAGCTGTGAAAAACGAAGAAAATCAGACAAATGAAGAAACTCCACAAAGCATATTAGCCACGCAGTGTTGCTTCAGACACTTCTGCTGCTCCCTAGTCCACACAAGTAATGAAACCTGTGTGCTGGACGTTGGTTCACCTACCGCTTATGCGACAGCGATTCGCCGCATCCACTGTCAGATTAATGAATGCATACCAAACGTGGCGTTTTATGGTCATAGAGGCGCATACATACATATTCATATGTGAGGTGTTTATGGTGTTTAAATGCATTCCTGTTTGCTCTTACAAAGGGTATGTGAAAAGGAAGCATCGCAAAAACTAAAATTATTTTCTAAAGGTTGAACAGGGGGAAGGCTGAGAACAGTACAGAGGAATGAGAAAACGATCGAAGCTTTTGAGCTCCCAAAAATAAAATACCAGGAGAGCACTGTGGCCAACTTTGGGCGAACTATTTTCTGTTAACAGTCGGCAACTGAGCATGACGGTGCTTAGGGGCGCGGGATCACCCTCAGGCAGGACACCAATGACAATGGGATTTCGGTCCTCATCATGAAAAGATTTATAGAGCACCACGCCCTTCCTCGTGGACCTTTTGGGTGACGGCTTGGCCTTTGAAGTGGTGTGCTTGGTTTGTCTTTTTGCAGCCGCTGCTGGTGTTTCGAGCTTCAAATTTGGTAGCACCACCTTCGCTCACACAATGCATTCCAGGAGCTCCTTTTTAAGCTATTCTACGCATACCATGCCTTTGCTGGGTAATTGATCTTAAGGGTGGATCATTATCGGGCAGATGCACCAACAACCTCAATCGCATTTCGCTTTCTGCCTTTTAAACAGACTTGATCGCTTGGCTTGGTTCCGGTTTATGCAAATGATGTTGCCTTCATGGAACTACAGTCTTTGCACTCAAACCGTCTTTGTGTCTGCCATTTTAGAGCTCGCTGAAAACGTTGCTGTCTTTTAGGAAGAACTAGTTCCTATCGATTTGTTTGAAGTAGATCTGTACTCATCTGGTTTTTTATTATAAATGGGTGTATTGGACGAACGAGTGTGGTGGTATCTATTTCCAGTCAGCACCTTCGGAAAGGGTTCAAAGATGGATTTCTGTCTCTTTTGAGGAGCTTAGAAGTGGCGTTCTTACACAATGACTTCAGTAACCCCTCTTGAGGAGTTATTCCCTTTGGTAAAGTAAAGCTCAAAAGTGAGAGAGCTCTGTCTATTTGCGACAACAACAGCAAGCGCTCAACGGTGTCAAGTCTGCTTTTGATTCAGTATTTCGACCTACTTTGAGTTCCATGCAAGTTCCTGAATCTCTATTTGGATCACCAATTACATAAAAAAGAATTCGGAAATTTTTGAATTTAAAAGAATTGCATGGGAAGTAAGAAAATGTGAATTCCTTTTTGGCACACCCTATACATATATTTCTCTCTGTAAAATTTCTTTCATTTAATTTTTTGCCCAACACTGCATTCTTTTGGCTTTCTTTGATTGCATTAAATGGCTTTTTTTTGTTTTTGTTTTTACTCCTCTGTTTTATTCATAGTTTGTGGCCGGTTGAGATTACTTGCATTGTAGACAAGGTAGGTTGTGCAATGTGTATGAACGCAAACATACACAAGAGTACATATGTACAGACAGGTAGTTGTATTTAACAACAACACCAGTTGACATTTGTTGCTTATATGCTTAACGTCTTACTGGTCTATGTCGAATTGTTATAGCTGTTGTTCTTGTTGGTGCAATTAAGGCGTGTTAGAGTAGAAATAAAAAAAAATTACGCGGAAAATAATATTTCCTTCAGGCATAGGCGAGCTGGAACTTATTGCTTCCGAAAGAATTTATAGTTTTTTTTAAGGTTAGTTTCAGTTGGGACCAACGTGAGACTAAAATACCTATTCGAATACCTAAGGACTAAAGTTTCATATGATTTTTATTAAAAATTTGAAAACATCAACCTGATCCAAGCAAAACGCTTGAAAAGCAAGAAGAAAATCGAACTAAAATTTTTTTATAACCTCAATGTCGGAAATTCCTTGATTATAGCGATAACCAAAGTTGATCCCGACGCCATGCGTCAATTTTAAAAGTTTTAAAGGCTCTTAATTGAAGGTGACAACATTTTACTTCTACTAAGCTGCAGATTATCGCGCCACTGAGTGTTGAACACCGGGCCGTGACTACGTGACTATGTGACAAGACTTCACATGATCAGAAAAAGGATGAAAAGTGGAGGAAAAAATTTTAATTTGCAACAAATTCATCGTTTTCTTAGCGCCAGCTCTTTACGAAATAAATTTCAATCGCTTCTGAATTTGTGCCTAAAAGTATGCTATAAATATTTTTAACTGAGTAATGCACAGTGTTACCACTACGCTGTAATTCTGCTTTCCTTTTTCTTAAAAAATTCGTTATTTATTTATATTTTTTAGCTTTTGTATTAATATTTTTTGAATAAGGAATACTTAAAATTCTGAAATTGCAGTTGAAACTGATACAAATAATATCTTCTCTGGCCTCTTCTTTTATGCGCTTAAAGTTTAAATGGAAAAAAATAGTTTTCCGAAAAAAAATCTCCTAAGAAATCATAATTTAAACATTTTCATTTATATTTCTTCAATATTTTTTTTTTCATTATTCAAGGCGAATTTATAAAGGTGAGAACCGGAGAACAAATACAACAATTCTCGTGTATTTTCTTTTTGCTTTTGCGTTGTGATTGTCAAAATAATGGAAAATTTTTGGGTTTTCCAATGTTCACAAACTCTCTGTTTCACCCTTTTTAGCTCACAAATCAGAATTGTAAAATCACAATTCTCAAGATTTTCGCAATTATAAATAGAAAATCAAATCAAATTCAAAAAAAAAAAATTTACTGAAAAATAATTTTGACAATCGCGATGTATAAGTGTAATGAACGAGAACGCTGCGATAGTAACTTCACCTTGTAAAAATCGACTTGCCATTATCATACTTTTCATCAGTTTAAAGAAAATTTTCAGATTTTAACCCCATGATGCTGGAGTAAAAAGTAAAAATCAATAGAGTTTATCAAAATCCTAAATAGGCCTTACAATTCCTACCAAGAGCTCATGTTTTCTTAAATTTTTTTTTATAGATTTTTATTATCTTTGGAAAAGAGACCTTTTCTAATTTCAAACGTTTTAGAAATAATTTTTTTATTTGTATAAAAAAAATATTTTTTCTAAAATGGCAGACATATGCGTACACCATTTTGGTAGATCTTTCTCAAGTGAATGATATTTCTTCTATTTTATTTTATTTCTTGTGAAGAAAAATGTGTCAAAAAATAGCGAGAATTTTAATTTTTTGAATAAAATCTTTGTTTTTTCGTCGCAGTAATGCTATCGTCTTCAAAATAGCGTTTTCTCCAATCTCCGAAACCTCGTACTTTGACATAGCCTTTAATTCTTTCAACAATAAGCTTTTATTGTCATCTACGGCTGTAAGATTCTGTTTACTTTGGGAATAAGCGAAAGTCATACAGGGTAATGTTTGGCCAAAAACAGGTGAAGCTGGCGTTTTCTTTCGGATCGATTTATTAAAACTTCGTTGAACTTGTTGACTATTCCTTTTGGTTACAGGAATTCGTAATGCACTATCCCACTAAAATCGCTGATTACAGTGAGCATAAACTTCACGTGCGGTTCTCTAAAATTGTTTTTTGCCATCTTGACGCTCCGGAATGCCTCCACTGCGATGATTGGCTTTTAGTTTCGAGCAATGGCTTATTTAAATCAAGTTACTGAGGAATGATCGATTTTTAGTGATATTACTTATTTTAATTTTTCTATTATTTTTAATAAGAGCTTTAAAAAACTACTTATTCAATTTTGTTTTCAATTCCAAAATTGAATCATATTTTATAATTTTTTTTATTTTCCAAGCAAATTTAAAAGCATATTCACTGCTTTCAATCTTTTTTTTTATTACACAGCATACATGCTGATTTGTCAATATAAAGCTTAAAATACCTTCAACTTTCAGCATCATTAACGGTGTCATTTTAATAACCTTGCGTGTGACATTTATGTTGGCAATTTTACACTTCAACCTTACCGCGCACTTTCCTTTTCTCCTCTACCAACCACTTTTCAAAAGCACTTTGCTGATTTTATACGATATAAGCGTCAGTATTTACTGCCATTTATGTGGTGAATTCATTTTATATTACAGTTATATATTTATATATATTTTTACATGCATATAAACATACAGATCTGAGTGATTATAATGTTGGCATATAAACGAGTTGTGAGTAGGGTAGTCCATTTAGTCAGGTGTGAAAGTGGAGCAAGTGAAATTGTTACACTTTCAATGAGGAAAAGTTTGATTTATGTAACTCAAAGCTTATTAGAGAAAATATTTCAATTTAAAAAAATCAACATATTTTGCCATTAGTTAAATTTATTTCAATATAATAAAGACTCTTTACAAATTTTATATTAAATAACAGTCATTAACTCCAGTTGGACTAAAACATCATGATGTGCTTAAATTAAAAAAGTGGAATTGCTTTTAATTCTCTAAAATTGGTAACTTTTCCACTAATATTGTTAATTTTTTTTAAAATTCGAAGGTAATTTTATTTCTTCTCACTGGTGGCAGCTCTGATTAAGTAGCTGCCAAAAGAAGCAGAAAAATCATTGCATACGCAAAGGCGCCAATAAATAATACTGATTAAAACTTAGTATTCATTTCGTGTTTCCCTACTTTTTTAAAGAAAAAACACAGAAAATACCCATGTAATGGAGAATGTTTATTATAACTTGAAAGAACATTCTTTGGCGATTATTTTTTGAAGATTATCTCTTTCAAATATTGGTCGCGGCTACGTCTCAGATGGTCCATCCGCGGAGTCCAATTTTCGATGACTCGCTCGAGCATTTCGACTGGTAACTGGCGAATGGCACGTGTGATGTTTTGCTCTAAAGCCTGAAACGAAGTAGGATTGTCCCCATAGACTTTAGACTTGACATATCCTCACAGAGGAGTCTAAAGAGTCTAACGGTGTGATATCACACGATCTTGGTGGCCAATCGAACGGTCCAAAACCTGAAATTATCCTTTCACCAAAGCATTCTCTCAATAAATCCACTGACTTATGCGATGTGTGGGATGTCGGCATTATTTTTGAAGAAATATGGTCCGAAGATTCCACCGGACCACAAACCACACCAAACCGTTTTTTCTTCTGGAGGAAATGACAGCCCTTGAATCTCTTCAGGTTGTTCTTCGTCTAAGATGCGACAAGTTTTCTTGTTAACATACCCATTGAGCCAGAAATGGGCCCCATCGCTGAAAAGATTTTTCTCGAAAACCTCGGATTTTCTTGGAACTTTTCAAGAACCCCTAAAGCGAAGTGATGTCATTTGGGAATGTCGAGCGACTTCAGTTCTTGCACAAGCTGTATTTTGTATGCTTTCAATCTAAGATCCCGACGTAAAATGTGCCAAGTCGTTCCATACGTCAGTCCGAGTTGCTAGGAGCGGCACCGAATCAACTCTCCATGGTCTTCGTGTTGACTCTCAGCTACGGCCGCTATATTTTCTTCACTGCGCGCTGGACGTGATCAATTCGGTCGAATATTACCCAATAATGAATAATGAATGCTGGGTCGTCTCAAGATGGGTCACGCTCAGTAGGCCGATTATGTTGACCATATGTTGAGCGTAGCGCGCGAAACACAATCTTTACAAAACGTGAATTTTCATAATAAAATTTAATGATTTGTGAACGTTGTTCAGGCTTAAGTCTTTCCATGATGACATGCCAAACAATACTGAACAAAAATAACATGACAGCTCGACACGACTCGTGTTCTGTCAAAAAAAAAGTATATTGAAAATCATTTTCCCTTAAGTTAGCACCAGTGAGGTACTGAAGAAGTGTAGAGTTAGCTAGAGTCGATCTACAAGTTCTTTCTACATATATCTCAGCATTACGAAGCATTGGAGAATTTGCTGAAGTTTTTTACATTTTTCTATTCAAAAATCTCTTAATTTTTGCACTACTATTTACATATTTTGTTGTAATTTATGCAAAACAATATTTTAGCCCATACAAGACATCCATAAATATGCTGATTAGCGTACAACCTCCATGCCTTGCACAAATATTTGCATATAGCAATAAGAAATAATACAAAAACTCTCAAACTCTCAATCCTAACGGGTAATTTTTCAACACCAACATTGTATTTATTAGCGGCAATAACTTAAATTGCAACAACATTATATATGTATCCACGTACGTCCGTACAGTTGGGCGTGAGACAAGCAAGCAACCAGGCAGCCAGCCAGGCAGCTAGCGAGCCAACTTGACGGCCGCCAAAAAAAAAAAGGCACATTCATCAATGGATTAGCCTAATTTATGGCGGAGCGCAATTGATGAAGCCATTTAGAAGTGTGTATTGGGGTTGTGGCGGAGGATAGGGGGCGGTGAATAGGTGGTGAGTAGCTGGTGAGTAGGTATGTAGCAGGAAGCGAGTGTAGGCTCAACGATGTTGAGTTTGAAATATGCCGACGGTGAGGCATACTGAAGGAGGCTAAGCACAAAAATATATGTAGAGGCACGAAAGATATTATTATTATTATTTTTCTGAGTTTTTTTTTTTTTTTTTTTTGATTGGCAAACATATGAAAAGCTTTAGTGATTTACTCGTTTCCACTTGTGCCTTTACTTAGAATATTTAATGAGAAATTATTGCGTTGTGGTATTGGCTAAAGACCAAAGAAGGAATACAGAACTATGAGAATTTTATAAAGTCAATTTTTGCGATGTGCATGCTATTAAAAAAAAAATAGAATATGTTGTTAATATTAAAAACTCACACTCTAGAAAAAATTTATTACAAAAAATTTTGGATTTATTTTTTTCACAAATATTTAACAATATTCCAAAGATTTATAGCTTTTTCTTTGACTTTCATCAAATTTTTGAATTATTTATGAATATAAAAAGCTCTGTTGAGTTAGTTGTATGACATGGGTAGGAGAAGTACAAGATGAAGTAACAACAACAAAAAAAGAAACAAAAATTGAACAAGATTCTGAGACGAAACAAAAGTA
This sequence comes from Neoceratitis asiatica, assembly GCA_030068015.2. Taxonomy (NCBI): domain Eukaryota; kingdom Metazoa; phylum Arthropoda; class Insecta; order Diptera; family Tephritidae; genus Neoceratitis; species Neoceratitis asiatica. The sequence goes on from CM061526.1 coordinate 16,280,550, forward strand.
CCATACATAAATCAGCTTTTCGACAGTATTAACCAACAATTGAAGGGTTTTTGTAAGCCTACAGCGCTTACAAGGTAGATATACTTTGTAATATTACACAAGTACAGCTGCAAGTTAAAATAAAAATAAAAAAGGTAAAAAAACAAAAAATAAAAAAAATCAATAAGTTATAAAATTTAAAAAAGACTCATAAAATAAAATAAAGTTAAACCAAAAAATAAAATAATATGAAAATAAAACAAAAAATGAATTTTAATAACATTAAAACAAAAAATATAAAAAAATATAAAAATAATAAAATAAATTAAGTAAAATAAAATAATATAAAATAAAATACATAAAAATAAAATTTAGTTAAATTTAATAAAATTAAATAAAATAAAACAGAATAAAAAAATTTAATAAAAACTAAAAAAAAATTAAAAAATAATCAAAAAATAAAAATAAAAAATTTAAATAAATAAATAAAATAAATGAAGCAAAATAAAATAAAATAAAATAAATAAAAATAAAATTTCATAAAATTGAATAAACTAAAATAAAATAAAACAGAATAAAACTTATATAATAAAAAATAAAAAATAAATAATAAAAAAAATTAATAGAATAAAATAAATAAACTGAAGTAAAATAAAATAAAATAAAATGGAAAAAATGGGCTCTTGAAAAGTTCCAAGAAGATCCGATGTTTTCGAGCCAAATTTTGTTCAGCAGTGAGGCCCATTTCTGGCCCAATGGGTATGTAAAAAAGCAAAATTGCCGCATTTGGGACGAAGGGCAACCTGAAGAGATTCAAGAGCTGGCATTTCATCCAGGAAAAAATAACGTTTTGGTGTGGTTCGTGGGCCGGTGGAATCAACGGTCCATATTTCTCCAAATATGTTGCTGGTAGGAACGTAACCGTCAATGGTGACCGACTATTTGATGCCTGAAATTGAAGCTTGCGATCTCCGCGACATTTGGTTTCAACAAGACGGCGCCACTTGCCACACATCGCATCAATCAATGGATTTATTGAGAGAACACTTCGGTGAACAGATTATTTCACGTTTTGGGCCGATCGATTGACCACCAAGATCCACCAAGATCATGAGATAACACACCGCTTCGATTCGGGCCTTAGAGCCTCACGCGTGTCATTCACCAGTTATCAGTTGAAATGCTCAAACGAGTCATCGAAAGTTGGACTCAACGGATGGACCACCTGAGACGTAGCCGCGGCCAACATTTGAAAGAAATAATCTTTAGAAAAATAAATGCCAAATAATGTTCTTCCGAGTGCTAATAAACATTCCTCATTAAATTTGAATTTTTGTGTGTTTTTTTTTCTCTAAAAAGTATGGAACCTCGAAATGAATCACACGTTATTTTATATTATATTATATTTTATTTTATTTTGTTTAAATTAATATTTTTTTAATTTTAGTATTCAATTTTGATTTATTTCAAGTTATTTTATTTTATTTTATATTATTTTATTTCAGCTGATTTACTTTAATTTAATTTTATTTTTTTCTATTTATGTTATTTTAATTTAATTTTGTTTTATTCATTTTACTTTTCTTTTAATATTTATGTATCATTTAATTTTTATATAAATTTTAAATTCAATTTTAATTCATTTTATTTTATTTTGTCCTATTTAAATTATGTTAATTTAGTTTAATTTAATTATTTTAAATATATTAAATTGTTTATATGACTAATCATCTTGATTTTTGTAAATTTAATTTAATTTTATTTTTTTGTATGTTCAGTTTTTTTATTTAATACTTCTTTTTACTTTTACAATTTTTTTTTTATGTCATGCTCAATTCTATTATTTTGCGCAAAGTTGGTGTAAAACAAAAATATATTTGAGTGTGAAACCCTAAAGCTTGAAAACTCCGCCACACAAAGTAAGGCATAAAAATGATAAAAAGCCAAAGTTTGCCCATTTAATGCCTTTGTGGCATGTAAGGCGGTAATTGCCGTCGATCAGCAGCCAAAATGCGGAAATATAAAAACCTTAAATAACTTCACTGCTGAAATACACCAAATAACAACTTCATTGTTAGCAACGACTTTGTAAACTGCTGATATGACTTTTTATAGGCTTCTAAGGTGGATGGTTTGAATGGTGCAAGAACATGCAACAACTCCTCAAAATCCTAAATAGTTTGTTAGTAAAAAAAAAAAAAATCATAAAAAAGTTTTGTTTTGCATATCTATGTACATAATAAAATCACTAGCTCAGTTAATAAAACTAGCAACAAGCAAAAAATCGTCTGAGTAGAACACATTTACATTATTTATTTCCACGGTTTATTGAGAGATGGTTGCTGTGAATGAAAATAAAATTCAATTTCACTCATAAATTACCATTTTTATCACTAATGAACTTGTAACAGTTAATAGAATGTATTAAGCCTCTCCATGCTTTTAGTTTCTTTCATTGTCACCGAGTTAGACTAATACCATAGTAACCACAATAAATCCCTAAACAATATCAGTGGTTATTTCAGCTTTCTCAGAATCAAAAAAAAAAAAAAAACCTCATGTTGAGCTAAATGTGACGAATCTGCTGGATTACAGTCAGTTGAGAACCACACCACACAGAAGTATTGTGAAATAACAACGTGAACTGTACTAAGAAGGTATAAATCAACCCACTTGCAATGAACGCTTTAAACGATCTGGAGAATATTAAGAAATGAGAAAATGAAGACTGCATTCAGAGAATATTTTCTCGGATAACCCCACTGCTAACCACCCGGCTATTTCCGATGCTTGCTGAAGCTCATTCGCTAGGCAGTCGAGCTGAGAACCTGCAAGGAGCCTATTCCGAGCCGCAACGAGATCTGAGCACTGTTAAAGGTAGTGCTCAACCTACTCTTCCTCAACTATGCCTCTGCAGTTGCGACATCAATGAGCAGAGATATAGTCCATCCTCGTATAGTGAGTCCCTAGTAGACAGTGTAACGTTTTTAATGCCAGTTGGGCCGGCTGAAAAAAAAAATAACTTTTTTCTCTACTCTTCGTTCAGATCTGACTGATCACATTATATGTGATTTCCCACCACCAACTGCTGTTGACTCTACCGATGAAGGTAAGTCCACTTACTGTTCAACAGTACAGCTAGTCGACCGCACAATTTTCTGGAGTGTACCTGCGTCCGATGGTACAAGCCGCGGACGCTTTTTGTCCAGTGGCAATTTTTTTTCTAACTTTTCCGCTTCTTGTTACCCTTTTGAACACGACGTTTCTCCGCGGCACACTCTGATGAAAATATGGCTGTGGACCTTTCCTCCAAAACTATCACACTTTCCCAATCGTTCCCCTTCTTCTTCTTCTTCTTTGGCGTATGCACCGCTTACGCGGTTATAGTCTCATCAACAATAGCGCGCCACTCGTTTCTTCTTTTTGCTGTTTGGCGCCAGTTGGAAATACCAAGTGATACCAGGTCGCTCTCCACCTGATCCTTTCAACGGAGTGGAGGTCTTCCTCTTCCTCTGCTTCCGCCAGCGGGTACTCCATCGAATACTTTCAAAGCTGGAGCGTTTTCATCCATTCGGACGACATGACATAGCCAGCGTAGCCGCTGTCTCTTGATGTCAATGTCGTCGTATAGCTCGTCCAGCTCATTGTTCCATCGTCTGCGGTAGTCGCCGTTGCCAACGCGCAAAGGCCCGTAAATCTTCCGCAAAACTATTCTCTCGAAAATTCCTAAAGCCGACTTATCGGCTGTCGACATCGTCCCGGCTTCTGCACCATATATCAGGACGTGAATGATGAGCGACATGTAGATTTGATTCTGGTTCGTCGAGAGAGAACTTTACTTTTCAATTGCCTACTCAGTCCAAAGTAGCACCTGTTGGCAAGAGTGATTCTGCGTTGGATTTCAAGGCTGACATTGTTGGTGTTGTTAATGCTGGTTCCTAGACAGACGAAATTATCTACGAATTCGATGTTATGACTGTCAACAGTGACGTGGGAACCAAGTCGCGAGTGCGATGACTGTTCTTTTGATGACAGGAGATATTTCGTCTTGCCCTCGTTCACTACCAGAACCATTCGCTTCGCTTCGTGGAGAACGCAGAAGTTACGGTGCGGTTGTTATGACCAATTATATCAATATCCACGCCATACGCCAACAGTTGTACACTCTTGTAGAAGATTGTACCTGGTCTATTTAGCTCTGCAGCTCGTGTTATTTTCTCCAGCAACAAATTGAAGAAAACACATGATAAGGATTCTCCTTGTCTGAAACCTTGTTTGGTATCGAACGGCTCGGCTCGGTCCTTCCCAATTCTGATTGCTCTTCTGGTCAGTTTATATAACCGTATGAGTTTTGTTGGGATAGAAACACTAAATTGAGAAATTGTAATTTATTTCTCACGAAATGGGTGTCCTGCACCGTGACATCTCCAGAGTTGCTTTTAGCTTATTGGTATTGCTGCCCGCTTGATGCTGGATTTTTGGGCTGTTGACACGGATATATTTTTTTTAATTTTTTTTTTTTTTGTTTTGACATCGTGGTCATATCGTGCTTCCCTTATGCCCGGGTGTGGAAAAATTCTGCGATTGGTTGAAATACTTCACTGACAGTACGTGGTGATGGAGTCTCTCTCTCTCTCCACGAATCTGAAAGTAAATCTGCACTTCTCTCTTAAAGCGCCGCAGTAGTGTTTTCAGGAACCCATCATCTGACATCTTTCACCGTACATCACACCGCTTGGTCGGAGATGATGCCAGCTTTACTTTTCACAACAATATGCCAGATATGCTTCAAATACTCTTCCAGAGGTCGTTAGCAACAGAGAGGACTCTCATTCAGGCCTTTTCGCTGTTTTTCACGGGAGCAGTTGCGTTATGGTGGCCGCGATAGCCGAGTGGTTAGCATTGCGTACTGCCATACGGAAGTCCTGGGTTCGAGCACAGATTCGAGCAACATCCAAAATTATACAAAATAAATTTTTCTAATTGCGGTCGCCCCTCGGCAGAGAATGTCAAGCCCTCCGATTGTATTTCTGACATGAAATAAAAGCTCCTCATAAAAATCCATCAGCCGTTCGGAGGCGGTTTAGAATAAACTGTAGGTCACTGCATTTGTTGGTATAAATATCAAGACGCAAAACCACAAATTGGATATATATAGTTGCGTTATGGGCTGGGATCGAAATTCTACATATAACCACTGAGAGCGAACTTCTCACTTCTTAATTTAATAGCTTATTTCCGAACGGATTTTGGTCGGTACCCGGAGTATGCATGTTCTAAGCCAGGGAGTTGTGAGCTGCTCGAACCATATGTATAAAAATCTTTTCTGGCCACTTCTTGGCGAATGACAATCAAAAACTTTCTCCACTTTCGTGGATTTTTAGACATAGCTCCCACCTTCTCCATGGAATATTGAGTGAGTTTTGAAAATTGGTGCTTTCTTGCTTCAGAAATGTAGTTCCTTGTATTCTGTTATTATTTTTCTTCTTACTCACTTGCTTTGAGGGGTCCGATGTGGCATGTGAAGTGTTTTCAGTTCCCCCAGTCTCCTTTTGAAATTTGAAAACTCCATTTTTTATGCAGCTTGAAAGGCTTTTATGTACACTGCCGTAACTTTCTCTTTACCTCTATCTCTCTCACTCTCTCTGAGCACTTCCACCACACTCCCCTGCACACCTTTAAGGGCATTACCTTCCATCTAGTGTCTACAGGAATTTCCATCGACTCGCTCTTATTTATTTACCAACAACACTTCAACTGACTTAGCTGACTTTAAACACTCACTCAGTGACAGGCAATTTATTTTTATATTTTCAACTTTTTGAGCAGACAAAAAGGGCAGGAACGTTGATGTGAGATATAAAAGGCTTTGGGTGAGCAGGTGTACATATGTACATACATATGTATGTAAATTGTTGTTTGAAAAAAAAAAATGAAAAAAAGTCATTTGCGGTTGGTAGGCACAGCTGTTTCAACATCACAGTGGCTACATAGCATACTTTTAGGCACAGTGAAGTTCAAGTTACGGAAAAAATATGCCAGTAACCCTCATTTCACATGACTCTTTTTTGTTGCTCACCTGTGCTTATTCAGCGTAATGTAATTTTTATATTCTCAACACGTTTCACACATATTTTTTTCTCATCTGGATTATGTTTATGGTTTACAACTACGTTTACGCAACTCCTAAATGTATGCTATAAATGTAGATACCACCCGCTATCGGCTTGAACTTCACAACAGAATTATGCAAAAGATATGGTATATACTGAAATGAAAATCTATGTATATACTAACGTGTAAGCCTACCTTCAACGTTATGTAATCACCTCATCACCCTAGATATGTAAAATTAAACGTATTCATGTGTTAAATTTGTTTGCTCATGTGCACCAATTCACCCACCTCCGGGTTAATTTTCGCCCCACCCATTGTTAGCACGTGAGCTCATTCGAATGTATATAACTTCGTTAACTCCAATTTTGACTTTTTTTATTATTACTTCCATTTTTTTTCTCACACTTTTCTAGTTTTTTTCTTCACTTTTTTTTTTTTTTGACTCAAAATTATCCAGACGGAAAGCCTGAAGGCATTTTAGCGGCTAAAAGGAGTGTAAAAACAGCGATTGATGGAGGATAAGGTGTTTTTAGATGAGAAAAAAAAATACAAATTTTTTACTTCCGCTCAACAAATTTGAAATTGTATATAAAGGGTGATCCATTCCCAGCTTTCCTACTCTTTAAAAAAAAAAAAACACAGAAAATTCAAATTTAATGGAAAATAAACATTTCCCATTCGAAAGAAGATTCTTTGGAATTTTTTTTTTAAGATTATCTCATTCAAATGTTGGCCGCGGCTATGTTGAGACATCCATGTTGAGATTGTCCATCCGTTGAGTCCAATTATCGATGACTCGCTCGAGCATTTCGACTAGTAACTGGCGAATGACAGGCGTGATGTTTTGCTCCAAGGCCTGAATCTAAGCGCGATTGTCCGCATAGACTTTAGACTTTACATATCACCACAGGAAAAAGTCTAAAGGTGTGATATTACACGATCTTGGTGGCCAATCGACTGGCCAAAACAGGAAATTATCTGCTCACCGTGGTGTTATCTCAATAAATCCATTGCTTGATGCGATGTATGGGAAGTGACGCCGTCTCGTTGAAACCAAATGTCGCGGAAATCACGAGCTTCAATTTCAGGCATCAAATAGTTGGTTATCAAGGCGCGATAATGGTCGCCATTCACGGTTACGCTCTCACCGGCATCATTTTTGAAGAAATATGGACCGATGATTCCACCGGCAAACAAACCACACCAAACCATTGTTTTTTCTGGATGAAATGACAGTTTTTGAATTTCTTCAGGTTGCTCTTCGTCCAAGATGCGACAATTTTGTTGTTGTCTCCATACCCATTGAGTCAGAAATGCGAAAGCGATGAGCCCGCTGAACAAAATTTGGCTCGAAAACGTCGGATCTTCTTGGAACCTTTCAAGAGCCCATAGAGCGAAGCAATGCCACCTGTTAAGGTCAAGCGGCTTCAGTTCTTGCACAAGCTGTATTTTATACGCTCTCAATTTAAGATCTCGACGTAAAATGCGTCAAGTCGTTCCATACGTTCAGTTCGAGTTGCTGCGAACGACGCCGAATCGACTCTCCACGGTCTTCCTGTACAGGAGATGCATATGAGCATGTTTGCTTATATAAATATATAATCAAACCACATACTCACATGAGTAGATACGAGCCGCTCATAAATTATGGATTATTTACACTCTCAGCGAATGCCATAAGCAATTTCGCCAACTCCATCAATTAAAATTAATAAAAAAAAAGAAATGAAAAGTGGGGAAAAATAGGGAAGAAAAGAAGAAGAAAAATATTTCACTGGAAAACTCGCGCCAGTCAACGACTTTGGAGGGCGCCGAAAGCGACAGCAGCCACAACAATTCATCTTTACTGTTGTGCTGAGTGTGCAACACGGGAAATAACAACAATAATAAAATGGATAAACAATGCATAAATGCAACAAAAATGCAGCGACGAGTTGTTGGTGTTGAAAGAGCTGCTGAAGGTTCGAGGGATGCAGCATAAGCACAAGCAATGGATATAATAACAACAACATGTACAGCTAATCACCACAATGGCAACCAATGAACAACAATAATAACAATAGCAATGCAAAGTGACAATAACAAATACAACAATGAACAATAACAACAACAAAAAAGCCCCCCAAACACATGTAGCAAAGCAATTTGAAGCGCTCAAGCGTAAGCTTCCTGCCGCACATTGGTGGCACTCAACAAACAACAACTGCAATAACAACAAGAAATGGTCTCCACACACAACCACGGATCTACAGCAGATAGCTGCCGCGACGACGGCTGGGGAGTGTTTGAGTGTGTTGCCCTTTACATAATTTGCCTTACGCCCACCCGTGTTGCAGTCGCCCGCCGCCAAACACGTCGAGCTCGCGTTGGCTTGTAGTCACCCACGCACTCGGTGTTGTTGGTTGAATTGTTAGGCAACGCATATCTGCATACATACATATATACATATATATATATGCACTTTCATATAAAATTCCACTACAGCGGTTTACATTAACAAGCTCCATGCTACAAGCCGTAAAATATTGCATTATCTCTCCCTCCCTTCACGTCTGATGCCGTTTGTGGGCTCCGCAGCTTAGTGTAAACTGAGGTTAATGTTGTTGTGTGCCGTTGCAGCGTCGCAAAATTGATTGCATCAATGTATAATATTTGCATGTTGGTAACCCTGTCAGCTGGTGTTAATCGCTAGCGGGTTAAGCGGTTAATGGTAACAAGTTGGTGGGAGAAAAAGCAAGCAACCTTAAGCAAAGATGATTTCTTTTAGACCCGGACGATAGGTCGGCTACACACCCTGCAGATAAATTGAGTTTTTTCAATATTCTCACCGAATTCGAGGGACTCCTACCGATATGGAAGAGGATCATGCCGAGGAGGGCACTTGAAATTTGGTTTTGAGACCTTTATAGAAAACCCTGTTTCCTCATGAAGAAAAAACATATGAAACTATTATTTGCGCTGGACCAGTTTTTGTTGATGTTGTTGTTGTAGTAGCGGCTTGCTCTTACTCCATCTAGGAGCAGGCAAAGTTAGTCTATGACGTCGGTATCATCTGACGGGAGATTCAGGAAACAAGCTGGGCTCGTACCAGAGGGAGAAGAGTTTTAGATGATGATTGGGTTTTCAGGTGGCATGCAAATAGCTGAGTTGAGTCTACAACAGAGCAAAGACCTTAATTGTTCCAATATTACTCGGATCTCACGAGGCAGCTTGAGCTCTTCGCCTGCTAAGAGTGGTACTTGGATTTGGAGGACGCAATTCATCGAAGAGGGTTTATGTCGACTTGTTCAGATGTGCTCTTATGTGGTGCTAAATGAAGTACATTTGGTAAATTACTCCCTTCTTGGTTCGCCTAGCTACTGGTTCCAGTAGATACCTGCAAGGCTGATCTCTACGCTAGAGAATAGATGTTTCACTGTGTAAATGGTGCACAGGTGGTATCAGCATCCTGTTACGATGCTAAAATCGGTGTTCTGAAAGGCTTGTAGCTTCTTCATTTGCGTCTCACTAGTATCTCAGTGTCTAAAACGGTACGGCATGTAAGTTGCGAGCAAACGTTTCTTTATCTTCTTCTTAGATGCTGTTTGAGGATTTTGATCTTGCTCCGTAATCCGTAATCGCAGTCGTATGCGGAGTGCAGACTATTGAATGTCACGCCCTTTAACTGTTACTGTATCCTCCAGCTAGTGAAGAGAGTTACCGAGGACTTCGCTTCTTTTAGTTAGCTGGCGTAGAGTGATGAATTGGGTTAGGTCGGAGAGATAACAATTTGCGTATGAGATTAGAGAAATTACCTCTGGTGAGGAAGAATTGTTTGAAGTATAAATAATGTGGAGAGGACGTCTCCTTGCGGAAGCCCTTGTTTAATTTTTTGGAGTTTTGAGCTTTGATCTCGATTTATTCTACCGATGGGTGTGAGTCGAGACATGCAAATGATTAATGGTCCATCCCCTTAACTGCGGTTGTAACGAGGATCCCTCACCGTCTACGTGATGGACCGTGTTCAGGCTCGACTTTGATTAAGGTTATGGATTATCTGGGTATTTATGGCATTAAGTGCCGCGGTGGTACTGTACACTTTGCGGAATTTGTGCTGCTGGGCTCTGGGGGTGAGTAGAAGAACTGAAGTGTATTTGCTACTAGGGATATCGGCCAATACGATTCTTCTTTGTTAGATAATTTCCGGGGTTTTGGTAGCGAATTCATTATCCACTGTGTTCATAGGTCGGTTATTTTTTAAGTGGCTAAAGACACATTGAGGACCTTGGTAAAAAATTCTGCTCTCGCACAGGAACAGATGTTTTAGCCTCAGCATGCTTATTCAGCCGGCACCGATGGACGTCCTTTTCGGAGAAATTAAGCACGGCATTAGTATTTGGTAGTTTTTGAGCAGATGGCGAGTCACTTCTTCAGCCTATTTTGTATCAGCACCCAACTCTCAACTAATTTAGGCAGTGAACTTCAGCTGAGGGTTAGAATACTTGTTTGGAGTGTGCGGATTGATGTTTTTCCCAAAAATAGAGCCTTCTAAGTTGCCTCCGAACGGATGATCAGAAATACTGGAGGGGCTGGCATTCCCTAGCCAGGATGTTAGTCGAGTCGACTATCTGGTAATACGCACTACAAACCAAATATTTACCTTCCCAAAGTTACTATTATTGTACTGAGGATGGTTGTTAAAGCAGAGGCGTTAGTAAATAGGTGGAGCTCAGAAGTGGCTTAACATACCAAAAAATCTACCCTAGAATATTATTATATATCTACACATACTTGTTATGTCAAGAGCGACGCGGTAGCCCCAGACGTTTGACAGATGTCACTTCTTCACTACTAAGCTTTCATTACCAAAACTTTATTACTTGCAAATCCCTTTAACTTACACTCAACTTTCCAGCGTTTGTCACATTAAATACTTTTCGGCACGTTTTTATACAACTTTATGGGCTAGCGAGAGCATTTCTTGTAGTTTATAGGTTTATTTACCTTTAGGCGAATTTCGTTGTTGCTGTATTGTCACCTTTTAATGTCATTAATGACAGCAAACAAGTTTATTGCTGGTTTGCCAGTCTCAGCGCGTGTGTTGGTTGACAATGCGAGGTGAAGCGAAGTGAGTACAAGCAAAGCACACAAGATGTAAGTGAGTTAGTGTATTACAGAACTCGTGAACGAGTAAGCGAGTGAGGGAGAGAGTGAGTGATGTTCAAAGCGAGCTCTACTCTTATACATGTGTATGCATGCTTGTATATGATGGCTTGTGGCTTGGACAGGAAGTGTCGCTTAAAGCGTGACCGCCTTTGCTTACTTGGCAATTAAGCGTAATTTTACTTTTCATCAAATGAAGATATTACTCGTAGCAACAATTGTGTTCTTCTCTCTCTCTCTCTGTCATTGTTTAAAATGGCTTGAAATGCGCTAATTATCTTTTATGAGAAATCATTAGTAATGACAACTATATTTAAGCTATAAATGTCTATATTATTTTCATACTTGTTAGTGGATGATCAGTTTGGGAAATTAAAAAAAAAAAAAATTTAAAAAATAATAATAAAAATTAATAAAAATAAATATGCGAAATCTTATCATTATGAGTTATTCCAGAGACGAGTCTGCAATTTGGATAAAACCTTGACTGAGAAACTCGACTAGTGAGTATAAAACAGGAACTTATCTTTCGTTTTTGTGGAGTGATAAGCATTTTTTGTGATTTCCTATTTTCGGAGAGGTATAATCGTGCTTTGATGCTGGAGAAAATAATACGAGCTGCAGAGCTAAACAGACCAGGCATAATCTTCTACAAGAGTGTGCAATTGTTAGCGTATGCCGTGGATATTGATATAATTGGTCATAACAGCCGCACCGTAAGTTCTGCGTTCCCCAGGTGAAACAAAGAAACGAAGCGAAGCGAATGGGTCTGGTAGTGAACGCGGGTAAGATGAAATATCTCCTGTCATCAAATAAACAGTCATCGCACTCGCGACTTGGCTCCCACGTCACTGTTGACAGTCACAACTTCGAAGTCGTAGATAATTTCGTCTAACTGGGAATCAGTATTAACAACACCAACAATGTCAGCCTTGAAATCCAACGCAGAATCACTCTTGCCAACAGGTGCTACTTTGGACTGATTAGGCAATTGAAAAGTAAAGTCCTCTCTCGAGGAACCAAAACCAAATTCTACAAGTCGCTCATTATTCCCGTCCTGGCATATGGTGCAGAAGCCTGGATGATGTCTACATCCGATGAGTCGGCTTTATGAATTTTCGAGAGAAAAGTTTTGTGGAAGGACGATACCTTTGCGCGTTGGCAACGGCGATGAAACGATGAGCTGTACGAGCTATACGACGACATCAGCGAATCAAGAGACAGTGACTACGCTTGTCTAGGTCATGTCGTCCGAATGGATGAAAACGCTCCAGCTTTGAAAGTATTCGATGGAGTACACGCTGGTGGAAGCAGATGCAGAGGAAGACCTCCACTCTGTTGGAAGAATCAGGTGGAGAGCGACCTGGTGTCACTTGGTATTTCTAACTCCAATAGAGTCATTTCGGCTTATCCGGTTTAAAGAGAGAGACTCAGTCACCGTGTCCTGGAATTCACTCCGCTGGTTTCGCCATAATCGACCACAAAGCGAGGTTCTTCAACATAAATATCGCTGATTTGCGACCACCTCCCGGCAGCAGAAAAGGACGGCATTACCAAAGAAATCTTTTATCATAGACTGGAGCGTACTTATGAGCACTATCCCCACAACGCGTTCAAAATTATGTTTGGTGACTTTAACGCCTGAAGAAAAAAAGGTATTTTCGAGACAACAGCTAGAAAATTCAGCCTCCAGGACGAAATATACCCAACTGGTTTGAGGCTGATCGTCAACAAAAAAGGGGATCCCAAAATCTGCGGCAAATATCATTGGATAAGGCGCAGCAATATCACATATAAGGTCCTATCAAGCGTATTTTATCAATGTGGCTTTTAACTTGGTACATTTAGTATTGACCAAGCGCCCAAGCTAATGAGAAAAGCATCAATCAATTGATTTTAAGGCTGCCTTTGACGGCACGAAAAGGAGCAGTTTCTATACTCCTATATCGGAGTTTGGTATCGCCGTAAAACTTATACGGCTATGCAAACTGACGTTGATTAACACCAAAAGCTCTGTCAAAAGTGGGAAGGACCGCTCCAAGCAGTTGGATGAGGAACAAACGAATGGGTCTAGTACTGAATGAGGGTAAAACGAAATATATCCTGTCATGAATGAAACAGTGCGATGATTTTGAAAATTAAGAAATCCTTAGTGCAACAGACCAGAGAAGATCCGCTAAACTATATTTATTCCAACAAAAATAGGATGAAATCATATTAAAAATTAAAAGCCAAAGCAAAGACAACCAAAAGTAAACAAATAATGTAAAGTCAAAACAAACCACAAAACGTAAACAAACAGCGGCAAAGAATTGAGGGAGCCAAATAAATATCTTTTATCTACACTCGCTCTTAAATTATCTACGAAACTCTCGTGCTCTGTATTCCGCCACACAAAATGTGGTACACTACCCACCCTCCTTCCCGCTCGCTGGAGTGGAACCTGCTGTTTGTAGCGAGTTCATGTGGACCGGTTTTGCCGGCATTTTACGCGTCTTCCACACACAGTCAGCCGTTAAAGGCTTAGTTCTTCTCTCAATAGAGAGAATCTTTTTTATTATTTGTTTTCATTTGTTTGGCGTGCAAGAAGTCAGCGCCGACGGACGCAAAATAAAACAAGAGTAAAGTCAGCGAAAATAAAAGAAAATAAAAAGCAAAGCGTAACAATGAAGCCAGCAGTATTCAAGTGCCATTATGCTTAAGTTAGCTCGCCGCAACTTCTATTCATGGCTCCCCTTCTCATTGTTTATGGTTGGATTTGATTTGAATTCTTTTTCTTCTTCTTTTTTTTTTTTGTTTCTTTTGTGGGCGGCAGCAGTTTGCGTTTGTGTTGTTATCTATTGTTCGAACGCGTGTGAACGAACTTTTGGCATTTTTGTGGTCGGCTCTGTTGCGTGTGCTGTGAGGATCTGAGCTGAGTTGAAAAAAGGGAGAAGAGGTGAGGAGCAGAAAAGTTTCCATTTGTAACAAAGTTATGTATGACGACTGCGCTCTTGAAACATTCAAAGACTTCAGAGAGAGTGGCTCACAATCTTGGTTATTCTCGTATCAAATTCAAGTTGTCAGTATTCCATTTAACGAAGTAGGAAAGTAGAATATATTTTCAGTAGTAAATTCAACTATTAACTCTCAAGACTTGACACCGGCATACTTAACGTACTTTCCCCATGCAGTGAGCCCTCGCACTACACTAGCCACCTCTGTCCTACTCATCTTACACTTTCCTCCCTCTGCTCGGAAGCCGTCGAATTAACTCGTTTCCTAGACCCCCCGTTAGATGATTTCGGCGATACGGACAAACTTTGCCCTCCCCTAAGCAGGGTTCAGCAAGGCGCTGAAAAACAATATCAACAACGAATGACGCTAGCCATATTCCAGTAAGGAGTACTTCTAAGAACACTATTATACAGTTTTAACGAGTGCTTTTTAAGGATTCAAGTATTTAGCTTCAGTAAGGCAACGTAAAATGTGTCTAAAAGCTCATAAATCTCTCGAGAGACCGATCTATGTACCAAAACGCCTGGATTTCCTGCGGTCACGGATTCTCCCGCGCCTATAACGTTTTTCAAAGCTTTTTCGGTCAATATTTTGAGGTTAAAACAACAAGAATAATGCTTAGAAGCGTGGCTCGCCGTGAAAATATATAGTAGAATTCGCTTAACATCATGTGAATTTCTGGTGCTTATGGAATGCCACTGACCGAAAAAGCAACCGCTCCCAAGCTTTACCTCTCCTAAAGAGCTCTTCTGCTAACTGATACTCTCGGATGATTCTTGAATCTATCATGTTACGTTGGAAAAAGGGTTCCAGCTGTCATTTGTTGAGGAGAGCATTTATAGTTGTCACCTTCGCTCCTGGTACTAAGGATGCTTCAACTTCATTTATGGAACTACCGCCATCCTAACGCACAGTTTAGCCGGTGAGTACAATGAGCTTTCGTTTTAACTCAGCATCTTCTTCCAACCAACCAACTTGTTCTTTAATATATAACCTTCGCTTTTAGTGCTTTTCCAGCAGAGACTTTGGTGTGAGTTATCCCTGAAAGGCTCTCTTCTCGGTCGACAACTATTCGGAATGATTGGCGAGCATGACTACTTATAGCCCGCAAAAGACCTTGAGTGATCAATACTACACCGAGATCATCTCGGGTTTAAAAGCGACTTCAAATTTCAGATTTCAACGGTTCTCCAATCATAAAAGAACTTCAATGATTCGCAGTCAGAGAGCAAAATTTCCAATTGGATATATTTACAATAGCACTCTCTCACAAACATCTTTCCGTCACCTGCTTGCCATAACAAAACCCTTAATTCAAGGTCACACAGCTGAATTGCATTGCTGTTATTAAGAGAAGAGTGCGTAAGAGAGAGAGAGACTACATAAAAGAGCACAAAACTCACATGAAAGAACCAGTTTCTTCTCGCTCTTTATATTCAGCGCTGAATTAAGCCAACCAAAGTGGTTGACATAAACGGTTTTGAAAAAGAATGTGATAAATAGCTCATTTGGAAACTGCATACAAAGGAATATTTGAATAAGAAAACATGTTAGAAATTTCTTTTTTTGAAAAAAAAAAGTTTTGAAAATTTTTGAAATTAAATTTTTCTGCTTCATTATTCAAATAATGTTTTAAAAGGTGCTCGCTTGTAGTCATTACTCAAAATTTAACATAAACCACTTATGCATTTCTAACTTTCACACATTGGCTCATTGTTTATGCCCATTGGTTTTCAGCTTGTTCGGCGCGCATTTAACTTGTCCATTTAGTTCGGAAGTAACTTTTGCCGTGTTTGGTTGTTATATGCGAGGTTGCGTATTGTACGAACGCGAGTGTTCGATACGAAAATTTATTTGCCGCCGGTTTTTGTGTGTTGCGTTGATGCTGTAGCCATACTTTGTACAACGTGTTTGGGATGGGATGCGCGATGGCTGCATGCAGCGTGTGCCATTTGTGAATTGTTAGCAGAAAAAAAAATATAAAAAAATATTCAAATTAAATGCGTAAAACTTTTGTGAAAATTTTGAAAAAGAAAAAAATATTTATTTTCGAAAAATTTTTTCTTTTAAATAATGCAATCTGATCAATTTTAAGTCCTTTGAAGCACGCATCGGGAATACAAAAAAGGTTAGTGACAAAAGAGTTTGTTTCGAAATACGATTCAAGATGTGTTTTTAAAAATGTAAGTGAAATAGAGTACCGAAGTGTTTAATTAAATGAAAAATACTGAGAATTAGAAAGAAAAATTGAAAATTTATATTAAAAGGCTCAGTGAGTGTTAAAGGAATTGATTAAACAAAAAATACTGAGAAATAAATGAAAACTAATGATGAAAATTGTTAAAAAAAGGCTGTAAATGTAATTGAACAGTAAAATTATCCTCCCAACAACAACAATTACAGCTAAGATTTATTTTTGTGTAATAGTTTTACTGAAACCTAATGAAAAATTATCAACAAAAAAGGGTTTACAATAACTCAAAAGCTGTTTTCATTACAAAAAAAATTGTGTCATCTGAAAAATCTTACTAAACAGGATTTCAAGGCGTGTTTTAAATGGTATCTGAAAGAAATCTCGAAAAATATGGAGATACCTTCAAAATATAAAAGTTTAATTTTCCGAAAAATATACGGGTTTCCAATAAGAGTGATATGATTTCTTTTGGAAAAAAAACGCACTAATTGTTAAGGACATTCAAATGTTTTTTTTTATTTAATGTGAATTCTGAATATAACATCATTATTCAAATGGCCTCCACGACTTCTTTTGCAGGAATGAATTCGATGAACCTAATTTTTGAGCAGTTTTCCACTAAATCAAGTCGTCAAGTCATGAATATCACGTTCAATTTTGACTTTTAAAGCTTGAAGAATGGTCTTAAATCACAACTTGAAATAATCGAATCTCCTAACCGAATTCTAGCAATAATTCGTTTGTTGCACATGCTGTGTGGCACGTAGCCCCGTCTTGTTGGAACGAAATGTTGTTAAGATCAACTTCCACCAACTGTGGCCATAAAAAATTGGTTTTTATCGATCTACACCGCTCTCCATTGACAGTAATCACAGCTATCAGCTTCATTTCGAAAGAAGTATGGACCGTTGATTCCACCAGACCAAAATCCACACCAAAAAGGCCATTTAGGTGAATGCAAGGGGTTTTCAAGAATAATTTGTGAATTTTCTTTGCACCAGAATCGACAGTTTTGTTTATTTACTACACCACTAAGATGAAAGTGAGCCTCATCGAAGAAGATGATTTTCCTAAAAAAAATCGTTATCGTTTTCAAGTTGTTCCAAGGCAAAATCAGCAAATTCACGACGTTTATTTTATGGTGGTTCAATGATGAAATTGTTAACATTACTGAATACAATGAAAAAAAAAATGACAGATCATGACTTAAACGACACTTAGAAATCATATTATCCCTATTGGAAATACTTTTATATAAAATTCAACAAAAAATATGAAAAACTGCTAATGAAATTAATTTTTTTTAATTCATTAATTATTATAACATTAATTCTGAAAAAATATTAATAATTCTAAATGTAATGTAAATAAAACTAACAGCAAATCTCTCGAAATTTAAATAAAAGCCATAAATGATAAAAAAAATTACTAAAAAAATTTCAATATTTATCATGAATGCTACTAAGTGAGAAATAATATTCGGCAAAAAAAATTGACATTGAAATATAAAAAAACAAATATTTAAATTGTATTTCGCCAGTGAAATATTAAAAATTTTGTTTAAATTTACAGGCAACAATATTATTTGACCTTTTGAATAAAAAATTCCTCTATTAAACATTGGAAATTTGGCGGTGCAATAAAAAAATAAGAAAAATAAAATTTTAACAAAATAGTTTGGCGAAAGCAAAATTTTATATTTTTTTTTTTTAATTTTTAACAACAAAAATTTTTTTTAAAATTCTATTTCGCCAGTGTAATATAAAAATATGCCGTGAAGTTCACCTACAACTGTATTAATTGAAGTTTGTAATAAAAAAAAAAATCCAGAAAAAATATCGGAGATTTGGCGGTGCATTAAAAAGAAAATACGAAAAATAAATTTTGAAAAAAAAATTGTTGGCGAGAGCAAAATTTTACATTTTTTTCTAATTTTCTGCAGCAAAAATTTAAACCAAAAATTAATATTTATTAAAACATTTTTTTAGATTTTGATGGAACACACTACAAAAAAAATAATAATTTAAAGCAAATGTTCCAAAAATAGTAAAGAAAGATGCAAAATTAACAAAGACTTCAGAGAATAAAAAAAATAACAAAACTCTTGAATAAAAAATAAAAAATATACAGAAATAAAAATAAAAATAAAAATCTTAAATACAAAAAAAAAATTACCAACAACAAAAACTGCAAAAAGAATTAAAAAACACTAAAAAAAATTAAAAAGAAGCAATAAGAATATAAGGTCAGAAATATGTGAAAGAGTTTGTAAAATAAAAAATTTAAATGTTTTTTATTAGTGCAAATTTACTAAATACTTCCGGAAGAAAATGTAAAAAAAATAATAATTAAAAAAATTTTTAATTTTGAAAAAAAATGTCAGAAATATGTGAAAGTGTTTATGAAGGATAAAAAGTCTTTTTTAAGTTTACATTTAACAAATACTTCAGAAAATAATTCTAAAAATATTGAAAAAATACTTAAAAAATATATGAAAAAGGAAATATTTAATAAAAGTGAAAATATAAGGCAGATTAAAAAGTTCTAAAAAAAATTAAGAAAAGCTAATTAAAAATAAAAAAGAAATAAAAAAACGTAGTCAGTTTGGAAAAACCTGTTTGTGAACTTTTTTGAAAGTTTTTTGTGAAATTTTTTAAAAAGCAATTAAATAAATATTGAAAAATAGTAAAGAATTATAGCAAATTGAAAATTAGTGTGGAAAAAATAACAATTTACTTGCGTAAGTGCTTAATTAAAAAATAATAATTACTAAAAAAATGAGAAAAAATTCATTATTTAAAGTGCAAATAAACTTTGCGCCATAACAAAAAGTATGTGCTGAGATTTAAAAAAATAAAATAAATAAAATAGAAATACAGGCCACAAAAGTGTTCGCTTACGTAAACGAAATTCCTGTGAAGTGCAACCCAGCAATTGCTGAAAAGTCAAACAAATCAATGCAATAAAAAAAAAAAAAAAAAAAAAAACAACCAATAATATTTTGGATGTGAATATCCCCACCTAATTAAATATAACCAATCGCCGCCAACAGCATTCAGCATTACTCCGACTAACTATTACGCCGCGAAAATGCGCGCGCATCAAAGTGTAATGCCGACGGCCGTACGCCAACGTTCCGCCGCTGCCGCTGCAAGCAACGCATTAATCTGTGCCATATTTGTCGCATTCACATGCCTCACACCACCAATCGCAGTGCGCGCTGTACATCGTTACGAGCAGACGCCCGTCGAAGCCAGCCCCTATTATCGCACCTCCGCTTCGGGTGAGATGATAAGCTCATCATCAGGCATGACGATGAGCGATGCATTTCCGCATCACAATCGCTGTGAACCGATAACGATTTCGATTTGTAAAAATATACCCTACAACATGACAATAATGCCGAATCTAATTGGACATACGAAACAAGAGGAAGCCGGTTTGGAGGTGCATCAATTTGCGCCACTCGTTAAAATCGGTTGTAGTCCCGATTTGCAACTCTTCCTCTGTTCGCTGTATGTGCCCGTTTGTACGATACTCGAACAACCGATACCGCCGTGTCGTTCGCTGTGTGAATCGGCGCGTATTTGTGAAACGCTCATGAAGACGTACAATTTCAATTGGCCTGAGAATTTGGAATGTTCGAAATTTCCCGTAAATGGTGGTGAGGCTTTGTGTGTGGCGGAGAATACAACTTCCTCAACACCGACGCCGACGCGCAGCATACCGAAAGTGACGCCGCGTAAGAATTATGCCGATGCGCCGCATCGTAATATCGGCTTCGTGTGTCCGGTGCAATTGAAGACGCCCCAAGGAATGGGCTATGCGCTCAAAGTGGGCGGAAAGGTGAGTGTTCGAAAATTAATTAGATGTATGTAAGTGTGTAAGAAGATAAGGATACCATCTCAGTCTCAGTACACGGAGTATTTGATTATGGCAGCCTTTGTGATTAGTTTTTTGTGACTCAAGTTCGATTTAACTTATTGGTGCGGGCGAAACTTATTGGTGGTATTTGGTTTCCTTTTAAGTATTGTCTAAAAAAAATTGTCCTTAGAGATCACTCGGTAGTGTTCTTTTTTTAAGCTTTCATAAGGGCTGGGTATGAGTTGGAAAAAAGCGAGTGAACTCGATATTTATTACACTTCGAGGCGAGTACTGTTGCTTCCCATCTCCTTCGAAGACTAATAAGTTTTAATGAAGCTCACTGCGTTTTCTTAGATCTTTGAAAGTTGAAAAAAGAGAAACTCACATCTATAAAAATGTTTTATAAAATTTTATTGCATTTTCTTATAAGGTCTTTGGAAGAGGAACTCAGAAAGATTAATTACTATTTCCTTGTTTTGTATTTCCTAAAATTTTTAGAAACGTCTAGAGGTCCTGAAACATTAATGAGCTTTAAATACCTTTTTTTTGGCACTTTCATATTTATGGGAAGCCCTAAATGGCTTTAATGGATTTTATTGTGTTTATTTGTCTCTAGAGCGAGTCGGAAAGTTGAGAAACTTTTATAATTTTCGTTTCGTTTTTTCAGAAATCTTTTAAAGTCTCTAGAAAGACTCGAAAGGATAATTAAGTTTTAAAAATTATCTTACCTGTGGAAGTCTCAGGCGAGACTGAGACTTTTCCTCTGATATTGTTTGGTATTTTCCAAGATCTTTGGAAGTCTCTAGAGGAGCTCAGAAAGATAAATGAGCTAACAGATTTTTTTATAAGATTATTGAAAGTCTCTGGAGCGACTAGAAAACGTTCCGAGAGTTTTTTTTAGTATTTAAAGACCTTTGCAAGTCTCTAAAGGGATGGGGAAAGATGGAAAATAATAAATTTTATTGCATTTTCTAATTGGGAAGTCTCAGACGGAATTTAAATATTTGTATAAGTTTCATTGATTTTCTCTATGTTGATTTCTCAGATCTTTAAAAGTATTTGTAATAACTCAGAAAGACAAGAAAGTTGAAATAAATTCTATTATGTTTTCGATGATCTTTGAAGGTCTCTAGAGGCACTCAGAAAGGTACATAACATTGTAAGGTGATAAAACCCGCTTTTGGCTGTATATATGAAGAATTTCTATCGCTAAACCATAATTATGAAGTTCCTTTGCAAAATTTTGCACAATAAAGTGTGAAGGAGAACCTATATCTGCCAATAGGATGCATTTTTATGATCCACTTCGAGGTTCCCACACAGAAAATTTAAATTTAATGGGAAATGTTTATCAGCATTAGAAAGAATATTCTTTGGCATTTATTTTTTGAAGATTACCTCTTTCAAATGTTGGCCACGGCTACGTTTCAGATGTTCGTTCCATCCATTGAGTCCAATTTTCGATGACTCGTGTGATGTTTTGCTCCAATGTCTAAATCGAAGCGGGATTGTACGCATAGACTTTAGACTTTATATATCCCCACAGGAAAAAGGCTAACGGTGAGATATCAGACGATCTTGGTGGCCAATTAACCCGTCCAAAACCTGAAATTAACTACTTACCGAAGTGTTTCTCAATAAATCCATAGATTGATGCGATGTGTGGAAAATGGCGCCGTCTTGTTGAAACCAAATTTCGCTGAGATCACAAGCTTCAATTTCAGGCATCAAATAGTCGGTTTCCATGGTGCTCTAACGGACGCACATTTTTAAAGAAACAAGGACCGATGATTTTACCGGCCCACAAACCACACGTTGTTTTTTCTGGATAAATTGGCAGCCCTTGGATATTCTCAGGTTGCTCTTCGTCCTGAATGTGGCAATTTTGCTTGTTTACATACCCATTGAGCCAGAGACGTGCCTCATCGTTGAGCAAAATTTAGCTCGAAAACATCGGATCTTCTTGGAACTTTTCAAGAGCCCATAGAGCAAAGCGATGTCGCTTGGGAAGGTCGAACGGCTTCAATTCTTTCACAAGTTGTATTTTGTACGCTTTCAATTTAAGATCTCGACGTAGAATGAGCCAAGTTGTTCCATACGTCAGTCCGATTTGCTGCGAACGGCGCCGAATAGACTCTCCACGGTCTGCCTGTGCACTCTTAGCTACGGCCGCTATATTTTCTTCACTGCGTGCTGTACGTGGTCTATTCGGTCGAATATTATCCAATAATGGGTGCTGGGTCTCAAGATAGGTGATGGTGTCGCGAATAGTTCGTTGAGTAGGTCGATTATGTTGACCATAAGTTGAGCGAAACGCACAAAACACATTCTTTACAGTACGTGAAGTTTCGTGAATAACAGAATTCTCAAAGGCTAATACTTACTCTGTGCTTAAATGTCAGTATTCCGTCAGGAGTCCGTTTCATATTTAGCTGAAAAATATTTTGAGTTTCAGAGATTTATTCTTAATCTTGAAATTGTCTATCCTTTTTCCCACCTCTCTGCTACCTTACTTAATTCCCCCTTATTCTTTTCCACGTAATCACATGGCACACAGCACTTCCATTCCAACAAACAAAAAAATCCTCTAATTCCAAGGATTAACCTCATTATCGACGCGCTGATGTATTTTTTTTTTTTTTGTGAAATCAAAGCAAAAAGAAGAAATAGACAAAAGTAGAAATTCCTTTGCAGTCACGCCACTGCATATGAGTACATACACACTTTATGCCATAATACACTAATCAGAAACTTAATACCCATTTTCCTTTGCCATTGTGTGCCAAAACAATATTCCCTTAATGTTTGCTCATTGTGCAACACTATGACAAATGCACAAAAACCCTCACATTTGACCTCAATTCCTACGGAGAATCCGTAATGCACATACTTACATGCCACACACACACATTAATATTAAAAATGTAAACGTATCTCGTCTTTAGGTGCACATAAAAAATTCAACAAGTTTGTTTCAAAAACATCAAACAAGACACAGAACTACGGTGAAACTATGTACCTGACTTGCCCCACATGCAACCACACGGAGGACCTGAGCGTCTTTCCTATACGAGTATATACAGATACTGTATTTACCTGCTCTCGCAATCAAAAAGTGAATGAATGGCAGAGTCAGTCGACTGCTTAGCGCAATAAAGGAAAGCAGAACAAAGGATAAAGTTGCTAAAAAAAAAGGAAAAGAGACATTAACAACGGTTTCATCCCTTAACGGTGCACATATGTACGTACGTACTACAAATGCATTCATTTACATGCCTTGTGTACATATTTACTCACACTTATTCATGAACAAATGTAATTTTGTAGCCAAGGATGTGGAGGAATCTCCGATTTCGGTTTTGAAATGTCGAACTTGGTGTAGAGCATGGAGTTTGATTGGTTTTCCTCTGCCTTCTTACGTCTAAAAGTCGATTAAACTGACTTCGGCAGTGAAAAAATAATCTTCGGTTGCTGGTTTGTTAAACTCTTCTTCGATTATTACTCCAATTCGACTGCATATGCGTGATACTCACCGTTCTTATATCCTTTCCTTACTAAAATTGGTTATTTAAGGATCTGCAACGGCCTTTCGTCTAATTTCTCCTCGGCAGCGTAGGAAACGAAGACTTTTCTGTAAAAATAAAATTAGGTACTTCTCCATGCGGAATTTTCGATTTAGGTTTTGAAAAATCGAAATTTCCACTTCATTCTTCACTTTGACACGGAAGAATTAAATTTCAGAATTTATTTTCACTCCAATTCTGGATATTCGTAACTTAGAAACAGATTAAACCTAAGTAGCGCACAGTACTTCGTGTAGAGCATGAACTTTGATTGGTTTTCCTCTGCCTTCTTACCTCTAAAAGCCGATTAAACTAACTTCTGCTGTGAAAAAATTATCTTCGGTTCGTGGTTTTTTAAATTCTGCTTTAATTATTAATCCAACTGGACGTCGTATACGGAAAACTCCCCTGTATAATGCCATTTCCTTACTAAAATTGGGTATTTAAGGATGTGTGACAAACTTTCTGCTATCTTCTTCTCGGCACCGAAGGAACCCAAGACTTTTCTGCCACAATCTTTTAGCACGAAGTAAAACCAAGTACTTCTCCATCGGATTCTTCCAACGTAGTGGAGGCCTTCTTCTTCCTCTGCTTCCATCAGCGGTTACCGCATCGAATATTTCCAGAACTGGAGTGTATTCGTCTATTCGGACGACGTGAGCAACCCATAGAAGCCGTTGTGTTGTTGTTGTTGTTGTTGTTCTAGCGGCTGCGTCAACCCCGTCTAGGGTCAGTTAAGTTTAGCCTTATTCATCGAGGTCATCTAGCGCGAGGAAAGTTGCTGTTTCGATGGGTTTGTGCCTGATTGAGAGGGGTGTTAGATGAGTCGGGTTGCATTCTCGACATGTGTTGCGTACGTCAGAGTCGAGTCCGGGGTATAGAAGCGGCTATTCTCTTGATTCGCTGAACTTCATCTTCCAAAAGGAAAGCAAAAGGTATAGAAGCTTAAGAACTTCAACTCCTACCCCCGTTTCCGCAAATTTCATTACCGTAGCAACTCTATTATGTACATTTAGACATAGATATATATACAATATATTTTAACTGATTGTCAATTACCCCGCAGCACGTGAGATTAAATATTTACACGCCATGCAAATATTCGTGTAGAGGAAAAATTTCAATGTTTTCATGAGTGTGAAAGAAGAAGAAAATTTTTTATGTAAATTTGTATGTTTTATATACAAATTTCGGCACCTTTTTTAAATTAAGCATATTGACTTTATCTCTATTGTTGTTGTTGTTGTTGTTGTAAGTCATGGTGTGGTGTCAAATTTTTCTTGGGTCTCATATTCCTTTTCATTCAATTTCGCTTATGCTTTGTGTGTTTCAGTTACAAATTACTTTAAGTTTTCTTTCGTTTTTTGTTTGTATGCCTTTTTTACCTTCACCATTTTGAAAAAGAACTCATTTTCTTACTTTTGCACACGCTGTTTTCGTGTGGAGTAATCTTCTTTCCTTAATAACTCATCCTACGATGCTCCGTAGTGAGCGTCCCTTAGGCAAATGTCATATTACCTGAGGAATTGAGATTTTTGTGTTCAATTTTTTTTTTTTTTACCTTTTTTCTGAAGACAGATAACCTTGTTTTAATAACGTTCTCGCCGTGAGTAGTAATATTCCACTGATATATATTATGAATACCTTTAACTGTCTCATTCATCCCCGTCGAGTGATTTTCGGCAGTTATTTCCAGTTATTTTAACAATACTACAGCCAAACGGCAAAAATTGGCTTGGAAATGTAGAAGTTATACTCTAAAATTGTGCTGAATCGCAACGCTAATTCCTATAGAAGATTGTTATACAGAGTTGACTGACTTCTACTTGGGTTCCTTGAGGGAAAATGTAAGGTGAATGAGCGAAATGATGAAAAAGTACAACCAAGCAGTCGTTAGAGAACACCTATTATGTCTCTGCTCCTCACGAAATTCTACTCAGAAAAAGTTGAAAGACAGACAGGTCTCAAAAACTGAGCAAACTGGAGCAACATTTAGCTTAAATTCGCGAATGTACTATTCGAAAATGAGACAGAAATATGTCTAGGCTAATTGGGATCTTAACGAGACACTGCCTTATCAGGCGGCTTGGATATATGGTGGTTCCTTTAAAAAGTGGTTGTTAAAGGTGTCCAAGGTATTCCCTTCCAATTGGGCTTAAAGGTTAAAGTGCAGAAGAAATTTCCTTATAATTATTATTTTTGCTTTCTACCCAAATTCAAGACATTTAATTTTCTGAAGCGTTGTCCATGTTAGCTCTGCTATATGTGGAATATAACATCGATCGATCGATCGAAGCTTTGGGATTAAACTGTAATCGTTTTCCGTCTTCTTTGGGTTTTGAAATGAGCACGGTTGTACCTACTTATTAGTTGGGTTCTGAATCAGTCGAGCAAGTTATTTAACAATCTGTTGGACAACCGTAAGTTCTTAATTTCGCTAGCTGATATGCTTCTTGGGATTTCTTGGTACAAAACCAAAGGGGGTTTTATTTTCTGAGACATTACAGTGATTTAATTATAAACATCTTAAGGTACAGTAAGAGAGAGTGAGAGAGAGTGAGAGAGAGAGAGAGAGAGAGAGAGAGATGGAAAGAGAAGGAGAAAGAGAGAGAAAGGT
The DNA here is from genome assembly GCA_030068015.2 of Neoceratitis asiatica. Classification (NCBI taxonomy): domain Eukaryota; kingdom Metazoa; phylum Arthropoda; class Insecta; order Diptera; family Tephritidae; genus Neoceratitis; species Neoceratitis asiatica. Next base: position 16,307,023 of record CM061526.1, read on the forward strand.
GGTAGATGTAAGGGGTCGTGGTCTTGTTTCTGGGTATAGAGCTACGGTTACAGCGCTATACTCAATTTTTACTCTTGCGTCCACGTCATCGGGTAGCCTGGAACAAGAGGGAGCCATGGCTAATCAAGAGGGATCTCCAGTGGAATCACTACGACAAATCGGTTTAAGATTTCAAAAATATCAAGTTGCAGCCTCGCTATATAAATGTCTCCCAGTTAGTACCTACTCACGCAGGTTGTGTGCTGGGTTTGGGGCCCGCCACGTAAAACTAGTTCAATGAAAAACCCAACATAGTCACGGATGAGAAACTTCTGTTACGATGACGATCCCAGCAAGTGCACTAAGGTTTGAGGGCACATATTTGGTATGCAGGTCCTTCCATTTGTTGAGACATGTGAGACATATTTACAGACAGAAAAAGGGAGAAACCGGAATGCGTCAGTACGAAGAGCTTAAAAAGAGCTGGCCGACAGGGATAAAATTCTATGATATTAAAAAAAAAATCGATTTTTTCATAACTAGGGTAGCCCTAACCGCTTAAACGGTAAAATTGGTATCCTTCTTCTTCTTCTTCTGTGGCGTAGGCACCGTTTACGCGATTATAGCCTCGTCAACAATAGCGCAGTTTCTTCTTATTGCTGTCCGGCGCAGGTTAGAAATACCAAGTGACACCAGGTCGCTCTCCACCTGATCCTTCCAACGGAGTGGAGGTCTTCCTCTTCCTCTGCTTCCGCCAGCGGGTACTCCATCGAATACTTTCAAAGCTGGAGCGCTTTCATCCATTCGGACGAAAAGACCTAGCCTAGCTTAGCATAGCCGCTGTCTCTTGATTCGCTGAACTATGTCAATGTCGTAGTATAGCTCGTACAGCTCATCGTTCCATCGTCTGCGGTATTCCCCGTTGCCAACGCGCTAAAGACCATAAATCTTCCGCAAAACTTTTCTCTCCAAAATTCCTAAAGCCGACTCATCGGCTGTCGACATCGTCCAGACTTCTGCACCATATTTCAGGACGGGCATGATGAGCGATTTTTAGAGTTTGGTTTTGATTCGTCGAGAGCGGACTTAACTTTTCAATTGCCTACTCAGTCCAAAGTAGCACCTGTTGGCAAGAGTGATTCTACGTTGGATTTCAAGGCTGTCATTGTTGGTGTTGTTAATGCTGGTTCCCAGATAGACGAAATTATCTACGATTTGGAAGTTGTGACTGTCAACAGTGGCGTGAGAGCCAAGTCGTGAGTGCGATGACTGTTTATTTGATGACAGAAGATATTTCGTCTTGCCCTCGTTCAATACCAGACCTATTCGCTTCGTTTCTTTGTCTAATCTGGAGAACGCAGAACTTTCGGTGCGGTTGTTATGAGCCTAACACACAGTTTTGCCACAGAAATTCTACTTCCTCTTGACTCTTTCATTTTGGCTTTACTGTGCTGAGTTTCCTTTCAACTTTGCGCTCTGGCTCTGGTTCTTTTCAAGCCGGTTTTAGTTAATTTCACCGTCGCTCTTTTTACATTTTCTCGCATTAAACAAGCCGCAATTGTAATGGGACAAATCCCAGCACTGCTTTTATTGATTTTCTGTTTCAAATTCTGTTTTCATATTTACTGCTCTCTACTCACCTACCTTGTATCTATGTTATGTATAGCCCAAACCGTATTATGTGCCCAACTCAACGTATTCTCCAGAGCATGCATGTGCTGAAATTCAATTTTCTACACACCACGCAGCACATCTATTTTTAAAACTTGGCTAATGTCTACAGTATTTACTTCAAAAAAAAAAAAATTAAGATAAATATTGTGTTATGTAATCAATGAGTTTGTAAAAGTATTTATTTTTGTTTGCCCTTCGTACATTTTCAAGGGATTTCAGCAGCGCAATTTATGTGTCTGCTTGGCGTAGCCAGACGCAAACATGGACAAGCCGAAATTTGTTGGCGTACTTAGAGTAGACACTGTACAGTATGTGCATGCACTAGTGTGTACGTGTGAGTATTTATGGCGTTGGGGCGCTAGAGTACTTCGTATGTATATATGTACATATGTACTTATACATGAGTGAGTTCATTGAAGCGTTGAACTCGACGTTGGTTGCCTCTTTGTCACTGGGAGTTGTAAGTACTATCTTGACTCACAGTGTGTAGTGTTGAAATATCGGCGTCTTTTATTGTTGTTATTAACTTTTATCAATGTATTTTTGGTAACTTATGTGCTTTTTTATTATTAAAATTTTTTCTTCTTTTTTTATAATTTTTATTTTTATTTTATTTTTTATTTCTGTCACCACCGCCATCACCCTCTATGTGTGACTTATTCATTGTTGATATATGTGTGTGCATATGTATGTACTTCTGGCTGCTCATATCTCTTCTGTGCTCGCCACGTCGCTAAGCTTTGTGTGAAAATTGACAGGTGGTGTCAACTCTATGCTTCTTCTTCCTCTGTGTGGGTATGTGTTAATTTTTGACATTGTCAAAATGTGTTTACGTTTACGTTTCATGTTATTAATGAGCGTACTTAAGGTGTATTAGCGACGTTCCTGCATGATTAGGTTACTCTTCTGTAGCTTGATAAACACATATGTAAAGGGTGATCCCTGTAGAGTTACTTTTTTCAATAGCCTTTTTTTACAGATCACGCGTGAGTCGCGTCAAGCTGTCATGCTACTCTTGTTCAGTCTTGTTTGGCATTTGATCATGGAAAGACTCACGCCTGAACAATGTTTTCAAATCATTCAACTTTATTACGAAAATTCACGTTCTCTAAAGAATGTGTTTCACACGCTTCGCTCAACTTATGGTCAACATAATCGGCCTAATGAGCGTACTAGCCGCAACACCATCACTCATCTTGAGACCCAGCATTCATTACTGGATAATATTCGCCCAAATAGAACAAGCCCAGCACGCAGTGAAGAAAATATAGCGGTCGTAGCTGAGAGTGTACACGAAGACCGTGGAGAGTCGATTCGGCGCCGTTCGCAGAAACTCGGACTGACGTATGGAATGACTTGGCGCATTTTACGTCGAGATCTTAAATTGAAAGCGTACAAAATACAGTTTGTGAAAGAACTGAAGCCGCTCGACCTTCCCAAGCGACATCGCTTCGCTCTATGGTCTATTAATAAGTTCCAAGCAGATCCGACGTTTTCGAGCCAAATTTTGTTCAGCGATGAGGCCCATTTCTGGCTCAATGGGTATGTAAACAAGCAAAAATTGCCACATTTGAGACGAAGAGTAATCTGAAGAGATTCAAGAGCTGCCATTTCATCGAGAAAAAACAACGATTTGGCGTGGTTTGTGGGCCGGTGGAATCATAGGTCCATATTTCTTCAAAAATGATGCCGGTGAGAACGTAACCGTCAATGGCGACCGTTTTCGCGCCATAATAACCGACTATTTGATGCCTGAAATTGAAGATCGTGGTCTCCGCGCCATTTGGTTTCAACAAGACCGCGCCGCTTCTCACACATCACATCAATCAATGAATTTATTGAGAGAACACTTCGGTGAGCAGATAATTTCTTATTTTGGGCCGGTCGATTGGCCCCAAGGTCGTGTGATATCACACAGTTAGACTTTTTCCTGTGGGGATATGTAAAGTCTTAAGTCTATGCAGATAATCCCGCTTTGATTCAGGCCTTGAAGCAAAACATCATCAAAATTGGACGGATGGATCATCTGAGACGTAGCCGCGGCCGACATTTGAAAGCGATAATCTTCAGAAAATAAATGCCAAGCAATGTTCTTTCGAATGATATAAATTTTCCAAACAAGGTAGGAAACCTCGAAATGGATCACCCGTTACATATCTATGTGCTATGGAGCTTGTCAGTCGAATTTTTTTGATAAATTTAAGACAAAGTCCTCGTTGATAAGGTTCTTGAATTTCGTTAAGTACACAATACCGTTAATCCTTCGTAAATTTCTCTTTAGTGTACTGCTATCTGAAAAAGAATATGTTTATCTATCGATAAATCAGTTGCCTTTTGTGGCCTAAAGCAACACACGTAAGATTTATAACTGTTTGTAGACTGTGTCTAACCAAAGATAACAGTAATTATGAAATTATTAAAAATGTTTGGCCTGGAATGAGCCTATTATATGTTGACTGTCGACCCATTTATTCCAAGACATTTCGGATATTTCCTCTATAGTTGCATTGGTGGCTTCAGTTTCGTAGCATTTTGCTGAAACGGGCCCCCTCAAAATGTATACCAACAGAGTCAAATTGCCGTTTCGGTTAACTAACCGGTCACTCGTTAAGGATGCATTGGCTTATGCTTGGAGCTTAACGGGAGAAGATATTTTCCCGTGAAAAAGCTTATATTCTGCGTAAAATAGTGTTTAATTCCGGTAACCGATGTCATGTTGATGTTGAAGACTGTTCAGAAACATTTTGATCTACGACAGCCATGTTTTCTTCTGTACACACTGGACGAGCTGTTTTGTCAGTTAAGAAATAGGTTTGGCGAACAAACTAGCCTCGAGGTGCTAGTTTGGACTGAGTAAGAATCTGGTCGGTAAAGTAATATCTCGGCGAACAAATTAAAAACTCTGTAAGTCGCACATAATGTCCGTCGTGCGGCATGATATAGAAGTATGGACAATGAGCTGCCATTGGGAGTTTTCGAGTGAAAACTTTTTCGTAAAGTAATATATAGACCATTTCCAGTCTGAGTTTGTAATGCTGTAGAGACTTTGGCTTAGTAATGACAGAGTACCCATACTTTCCGTTACCTTAGACAAAGTTTTGTTCATATTAGAGCGTCTATAAAAAAATTACCCTTAAAAGACTACTTTTTGACATCTGAGGCGCTTCAAATATGTGTAGCCTCTTGACCGCAGCATAAATTAGAGAATTAGCTTGGCTGAAAATAGCTACAGCGTTTACAAAGCGCCAAGGTCTACTTAGAAAACCTCTGTTAGCCTAAGCAACCTTGTGAAGCCCTTCTCTCACTTAGAGAGAGAGAGAACTCTGGTTAAGCATTCTGCTATTAACATTCACGCGACGAGGCCGGTGGACTTGTCGGACTTCTCCCGCTTCCAAAGTTATCTGTGGCAGAATCAGAGGGCATCATTTATGCACTTTTTCTGAACAGTACTGCGGTTTCGTTGGCATGACAACGAATGCACTTTATATGTGGACATGTGGATCAGCCGCCTCGTAACCTAACTTAACGCAAGTAAGGTACTAGTTTACAAACCAGCTCCTCACTACAATATCAGAAGGTCTGCATACTAAGTAATGTGCAAAGTAAACAATATAATAATTTTATTTCCACTTTTTCCGGTTTTTATAGACTTTCTGGTGAACATTAAAGTATTCCACTTCTGAGTTGTACGAAAACGTACTTCACTTGGGTACATAACAGAAAATTTAGTTGAATTAAAAAAAACTCCCAAGCATAAAATTTTAATTTTTTTGTTTTTTTTTTGTGTGCAAATATTTAACTTATCAGCCAAAAGAATCTGTGACACAAAGTACCACATTTATGACCACTTCCACGCTGCCTCTAGTTCCGCCCTGCTACTCTTACAATGCTGGTACTTCACCGCGAACAGTAATGTCTGGCAATAAAAACTTAACAATACTTATCTTGTATGCCAAATCAGCCAGCACTGCAACACTACCAGCACTGACAGTTGTCAGAAAAATGAGAGAGAGAGCGTCGTGCGTTAGCCAAAGTCCAGCCGAAATTTTTTGAGTTTCCAAGTTTTCCATTTACTTTTTTATTACCGTTTGCTGAAAATTTTTATAGCAAATGTAGATTGTGTAGTGTTGCTATTTCGCTTTTGAATTATTTTTCGTTTTTTTCTTGTTCTTTCCTGCCAGTGCCTGCATGTGGGCGCCAAAGTGTCAGTTATTAATGGCATTCACGCGTTTATGCGACTGCCTGCCTACTTGCGTACTTACTTACCGAACTTGCTTGCAATTCTGGGTGTGCGATTCTTTTTTTTATAAAATTTTTAGTCGGTTTTCTGTACAAATGTATAAATGGGCTCTGTGCAGCGTGTGTATGTTTGTGTCGAAAATGCATGTAAAATGTTTAATTACAAGCCTTTAATGACAATTTGGCGTAAAAAACATTTATTGCCAAATTATATCGAGTTGTTTCTCCCTTTTCTTTTTGCTGGCAAGTGCCTGTGGTTTGTAGTTTTTGTCGCAGCATTAACACTGCCACTCATATTATTTCAAGCATTCTCGTTTACATATTTTTCATTAAAAAAAGAACTAAAAAAATTTATCAGTTGGAACAATTATGTATGGCCTTGGAACGGTCACGAACGGGTGATCCATTCGAGGTTCCCTGCTTTTTTAAAGAAAAAAAAAACACAGGAAGTTCAAATTTGATGGGGAATGTTTATTATAATTCGAAAGAACATTCTTTGACATTTATTTTTTGAAGATTATCTCTTTCAAATGCTGGCCGCGGCTACGTCTAAGATAATCTATTCGTTGAGTCCAATTTTCGATGACTCCTTCGAGAATTTCGACTGGTAATTGGCGAATGACACGCGTGATGTTTTGCTCCAAGGCCTAAATCGAAGTGGGATTGTCCGCATAGACTTAAGAGTTTACATATACCCACAGGAAAAAGTCACACGATCTTGGTGGCCAATCGACCGGCCCAAAACGTGAAATTAACTGCTTACCGAAGTGTTCTCTCAATAAATCCGTTTATTGATGCAATGTGTGGGAAATTTCAGGCATTAAATAGTCAGTTATCATGACGCGATAACGGTCCCCATTGACGGTTACGTTTTCGCCGGTGATTCCACCGGCTCACAAACCACACCAAACCGTTGTTTTTTCTGGATAAAATGGCAGCTCTTGAATCTCTTCAGGTTGCTCTTCGTTCCAAATGCGACAATGTTGGTTGTTCACATATCCATTGAGTCGGAAATGGGCCTCATCGCTGAACAAAATTTTGCTCGAAAACGTCGGGTCTTCTTGGAACTTTTCAAGAGCTCATAGAGCGAAGGGATGTCGCTTGGGAAGGTCGAGCGGCTTCAGTTCTTGCACAAGCTGTACTTTTTACGCTTTCAATTTAAGATCTCGACGTAAAATGCGCCAAGTCGTTCCATACGTCAGTCCGAGTTGCTGCGAACGACGCCGAATCGATTGCCCACGTCTTCGTGTACACTTTCGGCTACGGTCATTATATTTACTTCACTGCGTGTTGCGTGCTGGACGTGGTCTATTCGGTCAAATGTTATCCAGTTATGAATGCTGCGTCTCAAGATGGGTGATGGTGTTTCTAATAGTACGTTCAGTAGAAAAAAAAAAGTGTCTCTCTTCTGGAACAGTTGAACGTTGCTCTCTGTTTGGTCTACCTCAACCAGAGCCCTGGAAGTTATACGGCCGAGTAACAAACAAATGAAGTATAAAGCAGCGCTAACAGCTAGCTGCCTGAAAGTTCTAAGCAATTGGGTCCAGTCCCCAAATTGCAAAAGGCATGGCATTATTCAAAATATTATGTCAGAGAATAAGAATGGGCGGAAAGCAAACCGATCGCTAAGAGTGATGAATGGATATCTATACTAATGGGTCTAAGTGTGAGATAGGCACAAGATCAGGGTTCTTCTGTGACTTCCCCAATAATCTTGGGGAAAATTTATCAAACTTCTGGTAGATACCCAAGCAGCAGTTAAGTATGTCAACACAAAGTTCAAATGCATGAGAACATGCAAAGAGGAGAAGAATTAATAGACTAACGCACACAATGAATATTACTTAGGCCCCAGGTCAAACGGATGTAGAAGACAATGAAAATATACAGGGCAGGCGTGCGAGGTTGCCAAAGCCAGCATTGTTTGGCCTCAGAACTTTCAGCGCTCTCAAATATCAACTTAAATAGTGAACACAAGGGGTACACTTAAGCTCCTGCAACACTTCCAGCGTAGAACTTTTCATTAGATTATTGTAGAACAGGGTGGGTTATAGGCAGATCAAACTGTTGCTAACATCAAACAGAATTTGTTACTTTTATTGGTACTTTAATGGGTTAGCTAACCCTTAGATAACTGATACACAAGATAGCTAAAGTAGAATCCGCTTAATGCAGAGCGTGTACAGAAGATAACGAAAGACTGGAACACTATCTGTGCGATTGTCCGACCTTCAGCCAATTGAGATGTTACATCTTTCAGGATGCTTCTAGGTCCAGTCTGACGAAGGTGAACACGTATAGAAACTGAAAAAGTTCATAAAATCGAGAGCTGGTATACGCGAGGGAGCACAGCGAGCCTACTTATGGCTTAAGTGCGAGCGCTTGCGATCAGATCCTCAATCTACCCCTTCAACAAACCAGCCATTTAATTTTATATTATGATTTTTTTATTTTAAATTTTTTTATTTTATTATTATTATTGTTTTTGCTTTTTTCCTTATTTTTTATTATTTTTAATTTATTGTATTTTTTACTTTATTCTATATTGTTTTTCAGTATGGGAGCAGCCTTCGTTCGCATTCGCTGCGACATTTCTAATTAAGCATGGCTCTCACGCTTCACAGAGTGCGTTTGAAAGGCGTGTCGCTTGACATACAGCAACCAAACCAAGTCAAGCCAAAATGATCTATGTTTCTAAATTGTCATTGCAAATAGCTGTCCAAATGTTATCAGTTAACCTGAGCGTAGTGTATCTCTATTTCAGTGACACAGTGTGCGCAATGAATTTGAAAAAGAAAATTTTAAAATTAATATTTTGTAATTACTTGGACTGTCCACGAAAACTGGCTTTATGCGATAAGCTTTGAAGGCACTTATATTGCTTACCAAATGAACGCGCTCACTCTCTGTCTGCCTGTGCCCCCACAAAGTATTACCGGAACGCCACAGTCGGCGGCTAATGGCCGCCACCATCAACCACCAGCTGTGAGTGATTGCCCGACATTAGCGCGGTGATTTTGTTAATGTGCGTAAATCAGTTATGTGTGTAACTGATATTTAACCAAAACTAATAATAATATATTTTTCCAATAGCTTTAGCGACACGCCGAAATGACAGTTTGAGTGCGACAAGTAATTAATGTCGGGTTCACTAAATGCTTTTGCCGTTAAAAAATTTTTTTTTTCTACCTTTTAATTCAATACTAAAACGGGAAATAAGTTTTGAAATAATTAAGTGCAAAAAGACGTGAAATGCGGGCCTAATGAACTGTTAATTAAATAGAAAAAATATGAAATTTGGTTGGTTGTTGATAGAAGGCGATTTAGGGGTAAGGTAGAAGATTTTGCCATAAGGAAATATGATTTCGAAAGTTGTTGCTATTGCTCTTCCCAATTAAGAATATACGGGAGTGTTGAAGTGAGGATAGCATAGTCGTTTCGGTGTAAACGAACTGGCCATAGATTATTAGAAAGTAAGAACTTTTCCATGCTGTTCACACAGACACTCAATTAGCTAATTAAGAGCATTTCAAGAATTCTGATATATAATTGGAACAAAATTAGCATCAAAAACTGAAAAAATTAGCTAGAAATGACCAACTAGTTGGTAGAAAATTGTTTTGAAATCAAAAAGTCCAAAACGGCGTAAAATATTGGCCTAGTGAGCTGTTAATTAAATGGAAGAAAATTTAAATTTGGTTAATTGTTGATATAAGGCGATTTAGAGGTAAGGTAGAAGATTTTGCCATAAGGAAATTTGATTTTGAAGGTTGTTGCTGCTATTCTTCCTAATTAAGAATATATAAGTCTGTTCACACAAGTACTCAATTAACTAATTAAGAGCATTTCATGAATTCAGATATATAATTGGAACAAAATTAGCTTCAAAAACTGAAAAAATGAGCTAGAACTAAGCAACTATTTGGTAGAAAATTATTATAAATATTTTATGAAACGAATAAAGGTTTTCTGCAGTGTGAACACAAACAACACATAAACAAAGTGTCAAAAAATTAACAATTATTAAAATTAAAAGGAAAATAATGGCGAACTGGAATAATAGTGGTTCAATTTCATGCATTTTCAATAAAACTTTTTATTAACTAATTGTTTCAGCTTAATTGATTAAGTGTGAACACCAAGCACAGTGCCGTAATTTAAGACTCAATTGCCTCAGCTAAATTTCACTGCTTAAATATAACCTTAAAATTCGTTCAGACCAACATAGTTTAGATTTTTACCTGTTTTACGCAATTTAATTTTAAATTGTTTCAGCTGATTGGGCTATTTGAACACAATATCATAATCTCTCCACATCACAGTTTGACAAATTTTGAACGGGTTTTCATGTATAAAAGGGATTGTATGAAAGTAGGGCAGATGTCAGGAATATTTGGTATTGTGGAGTTGTAAAAAAAGCTTTCTCACTCCAATACCCTCTCTGTCTCTCTTTCTCTTTCTCTTTCTCTTTCTCTTTATCTTTCGCTCTCTCTCTCTTCTGTTCTGACTAAGAAGTTGCCGCACATTTTTGTTCTCACACCACATTAGCGACTTCAGCGGCGTCACAAAAGTTTCAACACTTTGACATTTCCCGTTGTGAAATGTTTTGACATTTGACAGCCGCGTTGACTTTTCCAGTGGTTTGTACGAATCAAAATGCACCAGAACAAAAAAAGAAGAAATTTGTGGCTGGAAATAGCAAATCCAAACCCAAATATGTGTCAACATGAAATGGCGCTTGAGAACTTTTCGAAGCTAATCAAAAACACAAGCGCGTTTTGAATGGGTTGGGTGCGTGGAATACGCACGACTAGGAAACTTTCAAGTAGCTGAAGAACCAAACAGCAATGAACGCCTGTAGGGTGCGTACACGCGAAAGCAAATAAATTTTTAACATTATTTTTTATGATTGTTGGTAGGTAGTCAGCGTGTATATGAGTTTTTTGAATTTTATTTTATTTTATTTTTATTTTTATGCTTTAAGGCGCCAAGCTTTTAGCGCTGGCAAAACAATGTTGACACTTTGTTGTCGCTGTTGTTTCACTGCTGTTGATTTGTAATACAAAAGTTATTGCTGTTGCTGTTGCTGCTGGCATATGATACTGAAAATTTTTCTTTTTTTCTGTTGTTATTGGTACTTTTTGTATCAGTGTTTTCCTCTACTTCGTTTTGTTTGGCAACAACAATTGGCTAAATTTTGCTGCGCTTGGCCGTCGCTTTCGAGGCGTGTTGCATGCCAATTTGTTGCCTCAACAGTGTTGATTTGTTGTTTTTGGTTATATGCATATAGCTGTAATGGCTATTATTAAATTTTATTAGCCATGTTTTGGCTGTAAACCGTGAATCATTTTTTTTTTACTTTATTTTATTCTATTTAGGTTTTTTTTTCTTTTAAATAATTTTATTTTGTTTCACTTCGTTTTATTTTTCTTAAATTTTGTTTATTTTATTTTATTTTACCTTACTTGGACCTTATTTTTTGGAAATGATAACGGTGAGATTTTCACTGTAAATTCGGAGCGTTATGGTCTTATGATAACCGACTTTTTTTGGCCTGTAATTGAAGAACAAGACTTGTAGAATATGGTGTTCCAAAAAGATGATGCCATACGACATGAGGGAATATGGCTTTATTGCGAAAGAAATTCCCTAGACGCGTAATCTCTCGTCTTGGCGATTTCAATTAGCCATCGAGATCATGCGATATGACTGTTTTTTGGGGTGCTACGCAAAATACCATGTTTTTGCGTATAGACCTTTAACTCTTGAGCACTTGAAAGCCAACATTCGTCAAGTTATGGCTGAGATACCGCCCAACATGTGCCAAAAATGGTTGAAAATTACCTCCAACATATAGGGACCATGGAGGTAATCTGGTGACAGATGTCCAGAGTATACTTAGTGTATGGAGGGAACACTTCTCCAACCTACTAAATGGCAGTGATACTGAAAACCCCGGAGATGGCGAGCCCGAACCCGCAACTGATGACGATGGCATAGAAGAAGTTCAAATAGCGATTACCCGCTTAAAAAATAACAAAGCGGATGGTGCCGATGACTTACCGGCAGAACTATTCAATTACGGCTGCAAAGAACTCCTTGCATCAGCTTCTTTGCAGAATAAGGTCGGACGAAAACATGCCTGACGGAATGGAACTAAGTGTGCTCTGCCCAAACCAAAAAAAGAGAGGCCCCACGGTCTGCGAGAATTATCGTGGGATAAGTCTCCTTAATATCGCATATAAGGTCCTATCTAGCATATTGTGTGAAAGACTAAAGCCTGTGGCTTTAGACCTGGCAAATCTACCATTGACTAGATATTCACCATGCGCCAAACTTTGGAGAAGACCCGAGAGAAAATAATCCATACATACCACCTTTTTATCGATTTTAAAGCTGCTTCGACAGCATAATAAGGAGCTGCCTCTACGCTGCTATGCCTGAATTTGATATCCTCACAGAACTCATAGGGCTATGTAAACTGACCCTGAATAATACCAGAAGCGCAGTGAGAATTGGGAAGTACCACTTCGAGCCGTTCGATACCAAACGCGGTTTCAGACAAGGAGAATTGAAATCCAACGTAGAATCACTCTTGCCAACAGGTGCTACTTTGGACTTAGTAGGCAATTGAAAAGTAAAGTCCTCTCTCGACGAACCAAAACCAAACTCTACAAGTCGCTCATCATTCCCATCCAGACATATGGCGCAGAAGCCTGGACGATGTCTACATCCGATGAGTCGGCTTTAGGAGTTTTCGAGAGAAGAGTTTTGCGAAAGATTTATGGTCCTATGCGCATTGGCAAAGGCGAATACCGCAAACGATGGAACGACGAGCTGTACGAGATATACGACGACATTGACATATGTAGTTCAGCGAATCAAGAGACAGCGGCTACACTGGCTAGGTCATGTCGTCCGAATGGATGAAAGCGCTCCAGTTTTGAAAGTATTCGATAGAGTACCCGCTGGCGGAAGCAGAGGACGAGGAAAATCTTCACTCCATTGGAAGGATCAGGTGGAGAGCGACCTGGTATCAACGGTAAAGAGAAGAAACGAGTGACGCGCTATTGTTGATGAGGCTATAATCGCGTAAGTGGTGCCTATGCCAAAGAAGAAGAAGAAGAAGAAGGATCGAAGGTTGCAAAAATTCACGAGGCGGCTATTTGAATGATGAAGTGTTTCATATATAATGTAAAGATACTAATTTTATGATACAAAAGGAGTTTCAGGAAAAAAAAAATTTAATGTTTTTTTTTAATTTCATTTTTTTAAATTAAATAAAAAAAATTTATTTTATTTTATTTTAGTTTATTTTATTTTATGTTATTTTATTTAATTTTTTTTATTTTATGTTTTTAATTTAATTTAATTTTATTTATTTATAATTTTTATTTTTTTATTTTTTTTTTATTTTTTTTTATATTTTTTTAAATTTTATTTTATTTTATTTTATTTTATTTTATTTTAAATTATCTTATTTAATTTAATTTAATTTAATTTAATTTATTTTATTTTACTTTATTTATTTTGTTTTATATTATTTTCATAAAAAGTGTTTGTTGTAACTATAATTTGCTCTAAGCTTCATTTCTCACTCACATTTTCAGTTTATGACTTGTCACTTGCTTTTTATGCCATAAAGTCCATATAAACCTTTTTTCCTCAACCCAGCTCAGCTCGTGCTCGTCACACCAAAGTGAGAGCCATGCGATAAATAGTTTTTGTTATAGAAAAAAAAAATCTATTATGTATATGTGCCTTTGTGTGTATGAGTTAAGGAAATGCCAACTGAGTGACAACTTAAATGGCAGGAAGTTAATTGCACTCTATGCGGGCGTTCAAATACCTTACAGGCATACATAAATACATACATAACTATAGATATGTACATATATATTTTCCTAACCAAGCGTCATCAAAGCAGGAAGATACGGTCACATACTACGCGCATATTAGTCACAGGTAGGGTATGTTAGAGGGCATGAGTGCGTAGTGGTAGGTTGTCAGCTTCGTTCGTTGGCCCATCGCAAAGGAAATAGGAAGTAATGTAGGAAGCAACAAATGGATTATGATAATTTAGCGACAGTCAGGTATTGGTGTAGAAGGGAAACTGCGTTGGTGGACGATAAAAAGGGAGTGACAACTAGTAAGTAGATAATAAATTACGAAATAATAGCTGTGAGCTTACTAAGTGCAGCAATGAAGGAAGCGACGGGCTATGTGCGGGAAGCGAAAGCGCAGAGATTTTTTAAATACAAAAAACCCGATAAGTTAATGGATTTGTGAAAGTTTCCTATCGCAAGTTAAATATGCCCATTTTAAATGAAGAACTATGTGTATCGGAGACGAGTTCTGTGACAAAAAGAACGTGCTGGAGAGGGAAGCTCCCACTTGCGAACACAATCTTAGTGACAATACATCAGCTCCCTTCTCAGAGTAGTTCTTGATGAACTCCTGCATAAAGTACGGGGTTGTAGTGGACCTGCCTCATTGATTGCCATTCGCTCTACATGACCTACATGGATGCAGATTTGACAACTTTTGGAGTGACGTAGAATTTTTTCCTCACAAATTGTGGTTTTAAACATATACTTATTGACCGCCGCGGGACGTCTGCTAGAATTTTGTTAAAAGCCCTAACTGTTTTGCACAAAACAACACTCGAAGGTATAGAAATCCCTCGCCATATGCCGAACGCATTAGAAATAGCTTGATATGGGTAGAGCCTGGGCTCGAAACTATAACCTTCTGTATAGTAAAACGCTCTACTAAATACGGTTGCCATTCATTACTATCTTCCTGGAAAGTACGAAATTCATTGAGAGCAGTCTGCCAGGGCTTGGATGTAGTGCTAAGGAAAGGCGCAGAAAATACCTCTACTCGGTCATTCATTCCTAAATTACGTTTGCGAAGACGATTTTGGGTATGAGGAGCTTTGATTGGTACGAGTCTTACATACGCTAGACTCAGACTAAAAACAAAGATCATGTTTCCAAACAAAAACGCTTCACCGTGCCCGTTTCTTTAAGTGCTGAGTGGATGAGAAAGTACATATAGCCATGTGCCAGTATGAACCTGCTATCACTTATGGGATGTGTCAAGTAAGTTTAGACTTGAACTCATTGACCATTTCAATGAATTATTAGTCTCTAACAAACTTAGTTGTGCGCTGGAGCACAGCGGGGATGCTTGGATATATAAGGTTCACAAACAGGTGTCAATATAGCAACACACTCAACACCTACTTATCCAGGGTCGATGCCGACGTACTTAACATATATTCTGCATGTACAGAGTCACCCCACGACACTATATACCGACTTCCCATGACCCTCACAGACTCACATTCATCTAACACCCTTCTCTCTCTGATTTGCGTCCGTCGATGTTGCTCATTTCCTATGCCTCCCGTTAGATGACCTCGACTACATCCATTAATTTGGACTAAGTCAAGTAAGTCTCCACAACAACAACACAACATCACTGTTCTCAATTTTGTTTGAAAGAATACTCACGATTTAATAATGAAAAGGAAGCTATGAGAGCTATTCTGGTAATTTGTTGTCTACTCTTCTTACAGTTGAGAGCTCTACCGGTGGAATATACTCTCTGTGCTTGGCGTAAACCACGTTTGATCACAGAATCTTTTCAAACTTCCGAATATATAGCTATAGAGAGTTAGAAAAAAGAGTGAGAAGGAGAGAAAGTAGCAGCTTTGAAAGATAGCTCTCTCATCGGTATGTTCTACAGTCGGATTTGCCTAGAAAAGCAAGAGATGGTGGTGTATCAGCATTTCCTTAATGATATAAATGCTGTGATACCTCGAAATGATCTTATTAAAGAGCGAAAGAGTTACAGAGCATAACTTCAGCTCTCTTCTCCTTTTTCGGAATGAAGATTTGTAATCTTAGAATGTTTGAGAGCAAATGTC
The DNA here is from genome assembly GCA_030068015.2 of Neoceratitis asiatica. Taxonomy (NCBI): domain Eukaryota; kingdom Metazoa; phylum Arthropoda; class Insecta; order Diptera; family Tephritidae; genus Neoceratitis; species Neoceratitis asiatica. Next base: position 16,322,849 of record CM061526.1, read on the forward strand.
TTCAATCAATTTCTGTAGACCAAATACAGTAATTTTTCTTAACCAATTGGAAAAAAGCTCAGAAGTGGAATATTAAAATTTAATGAGTATCTTCTATAGACTTATATATATGCATGTATGTTTTCCGCTAAATTTTATTAAGGCAATTTTTCAACAACAAGATCCCATTAACTACAACACTTAATCAAGCGAATGTACATATGTACATACATATATAAGCAAAATCTACATATGTTATTTTTACTGAAAGGGGGGCTACTCTACACTTACAGATGCAACAGATGCCACACATGCAACCAATCAACCAGTACATCATGTTCATGCCCTTTAGTCCCTCTTCCTGTGTTACCTTATGCCTTGCTACTGCGTCCAACTTCACATATTTTCTATATTCATCTTCGTTTCAAACATGGCTAAGCATAATTTATGGCTTCTTCAAGGCAACAACACCGGTCGGTAGCTATCAATTCTCGTCTAAACTGGTTTCTTGTTTGGCACTTGAGCGGCTTGAATGCCGCTGAAACACGATCGGTAAGAAAGTACTCGGAGAAGCAAAGAGTCCAAACGAAACGAAGCAAGCAGCAGTGGGATCGTATCTCTGCGGATGTGTGTGTATCCATTGCAGGCTAAAAATGCAACGCTGCTTAGTATGTACGTATGTGATCGCTGGTGGTGGTAGACAATAACACACATGCGCAGAGTAGTAGCTTTTCGCCAAAAACCCACGTAGACAGCGACCCCTATCCGTAGCTGAGGCACTGAACCATGCTCCTCGCCACAGACATAAGTGGCTATGGTGATCGGTTGCGCAGCGGAGCAGCACCACTTATTGTACTTAGTAAATGTATGTAAATACATTTAAGTATTAATAAAATACTTGAAGAACACCTACTCTTCGGCTATTTATTGACTACCTCCCTGCCGCTTTGGCTCTTTACTCCACTGCGCGGCACACCAGCGTTTCCTTTGACTGCTATTTACCTTCGTTAGTTGTTTGGCTCGTTGATTGCCTGACGACTGTTTGCAGTTTGCGTTTGCAAGTTCCACTCTTCACACTCTTTGCCTCACACACCGTTTGCATTCGTCGGAGCTTACATATCTTGTCTACATACGAGTATGTTGCATGCAACGATCGCATGTTCACTTCGTTGGCGGTTTGCTCGTATTGTAAGCAGTCACTCAGTCTTTGTTTAGTTCTTGTGTTTTCCTACTTGCCACATAGCGCAGATAGCGCAGTTGAGCCGTCACCACACCGCCACCGCTGTCATAGCTGCTGCCGTGTTGCAAATGTTGCCTTTAATTAAAGCCCTTTTGTCATTGGCAATTTATGAGCGACACACAATCTTAAGACTACACACATTTTTTATGCATTCATATATGCAGCTGATGCTGCGAGCCAGAGGATTACATGGTTGATCCCGATGTATCTTTGGCAAAACATGCAGCGCTGATGGTGGTAGGCGGTACTCAAATGAATAAATGAATGATAGGCGTTGGTGCATTTACTAGACGATGGGTGTTGATCTTATTTGAAAATAAAATGTTTCTTACACACGTTGATAGCCGCATGCAGTGTGATAGGCACGGATTGTGTGGCATGCTTGGTTAGGCAACGAGGAGCTCTTTTTGTTGTACTGTAATCGAGAAAGGAAGGAAAGGAGGAGGGTTTGCACGACAGAGATCTGCAGTTTTTGAAATTCAAAAATTTTTAATGTACTAAAATAAATAAAAATAAAATATTATAAAAAAAGAAAAAAGAAAAAAAAAAAAATAAAAATAAAAATAAATAAAATAAAAAAAAAAAAAAAAAAAAAAATAATAAAAATATAAAAAAAATATAAAAAAAATTTAAAAAAAAATAAAATAAAAAAAGACAAAAAAAATAAAAATAAAAATATAAAAAAATAAAAAATAAAATGAAAAAATAAAATAAAATGAAAAGAAATAAAATAAAATAAAATAAAATAAAATAAAATAAAATAAAATAAAATAAACTAATATAAGATAATAATAAAATAAAAATTAAATAAATTAAATAAAAAATATAATTAAATAAAAAATAAAATAATATAAAAAAATGAAATTAAAAAAAAATTAAATTAAATAAAATAAAAATAAAATAAAATAAAATTAAGTAAAAAAAACTATCAATTGAAAAAATAAATTAAAATAAATTAACATAAAGGAAAAAAAATAAAATAAAATGAAATGAAAAAAAAAATAAAATAAAAAAATAAAATTAAAAAAAAATAAAATAAATTAAATAAAATTAAATAAAAAAATGAAAAAGAAGGAAATAAATAAAATAATAAAAATAAAATAAAATCAAATAAAAAAAAACAAATAAAAAACAATGAAAAATAACAATAAAATTAAATAAAATAAAATAAAATAAAATAAAATTAAATAAAATAAAATAAAAAAATAAAATTAAAAAATATAAAATAAAATAAAATAAAATAAAATAAAATAAAATAATATGAAGTTAAATAAAATTAAATAAAATAAAATAAAATAAAGTAAAAAAAAAAATTAAAATAAAAAAAATAATGTTAAAAAAAAAATAAAATAAATAAATTTAAATAAGATAAAAAAAATTTAAAAAAATATTAAAACAATAAAAATAACATTTAAAAAAATAAAATAAAATAAAAAAATAAAATAAAATGAAAATACCAAAAATAAGCAATTGTTTTTGAAACAGAAAAGCAACTAAAAAATATATAATAAAAACTAGCTTTGCGCAATACCAATTTAATTGAATACAAATTGTCTGAACCAGAAATGACTGCGTCGCTTCCTACCATTTTTATTGCCACACAACAGAAAACTATCTAATCACAAAATAATTGACATTACAGTTACTTATACCGACAGAAAAGACGAAATAAAAAAGAAAAAAATAATAAAATCGATAAAAAGCATATTAGAAAAAAGTATAATAAAATAAAAATTAAAGCAACGCATTGCATTTGAAGAACGTCTCACGCATTTAAAAGTGAATAGCTCCACACAACAACAGCAGCATACATAAATCAAAATTGAAATGCTCCAAATACTCGAGGCTTTCAATCAAAACACAGTCGAAAAACCTGATTGACAGTAACTGGTGACTATGCGCCGACTGCTGAAATATAAATATATATATGTGTAACAACGTACAGCGAATGCCCAACGGCAACAACACCGACAAAGTGCTTACACTGGCAGAAGCCGCTTAAGCGCAGTCGCAACTAAAGCCTTCGCTACTTCAAGCGTTTTAGCGTGGGCTGTACGAAAGCGGATTTCTTTTTAGAAATCTTTTTCAAAAGAAAAACTTAAAGATTTTGTAAATTGAGAAAAAGTGATGGCAACACAAATTGTGTGAACTCGGACTTAAAATTAAAAACAAAAATGGAGAAAATATGTTTATAAAATACTGTACTCTGTGCAGTGGAAACTGATTTATATTAGTAGAACCGTAAACTTCAAAATTTTGAGACAACCGTTCTTTCTTTGTTGTAAAATTGTATGAGAAATTTCTATATTTTTTATATCAATTTGTTTTTGTTCGATTATTTTTATTTTCGTAACTGGTAATTAAAACACTGTCGAGATATTTGGTAAAGGTTTTTCTAGAAAGACTAGAAAAGACAAGTACTTGGCCTCTGCAGACTTTGGCGCAAGCAGTTTAATAACCTGTTGAGAATTGCAGCGGTCTCAGCTCGGCTTTAAGGAAATTTCGGTCGGCCTTGTTGCGCATTTCTCGGTTGCTATAGATTTTTCGAAGGTAACCGGGAGGTACTTCGACTCCCCTCTCAAAAATACCCAACTATCTCTGAAAAATGAAGCAAAAAAAGAAAAGCTTATATAATTTCTGAAACTTCCTCCGCCAGCTTGTGGATTCCGTCTCCGCCAAAGGAAAACCTATTGAGGGATTGTATAAATTTGAAGGAATTCATTAGTGCCACTCCAAGTTATTGGTTTCGTCGCAACCTCTTTCTAACGTGCTCATCCAGTGGATATTTTATTAATATCAATGAATTTTATATAAGAACCAACCACAGCCGGTAAGCTGCATAGCTGATAAGGTTCTATCCAAAATGAAATTACCGTCGCAGATAAGAAAGAAAAGGGAAGAGTTGTTCCCTGCTACCGTAGCAGAGCTCATGCCATTGATAATACACCTCCGAGACTGAGACTGTAGATAGATCTCTCAATTGCGAGCTCGCCGTACATGATTTCGGCGTTAGATACGAGTGGCTCAACTTCAGTAATCTCAGAGCTAGCAAATTTTTCTATTGTTCGCGGAGGCTTGTGCTGGTTGCAGGTTAATCTCCCTTGCTTTTAGTTGAAAAGATCTCAGAACTAGCCTGACATGACCACAGTTAAAAAATCCTTAGTACCTTTGATATACCAAGTAACTAGAAGAAATTGGAGTAAAGCGGCTGGACTCTATTGTTCGTAGTACGACAACTCGTATTATAATTGAGAAATCAAACGTCTCAGATTTTTTTGCCACCCCTTGAACCAGTCTTCTGAAAACACAGTGTATAGGTACAGTGTATCGTTGAGAGACCAAGGAACTGAATAAAGTTTGATAGAAGCGTCCCAGCGTCAGTGTTCTCTTTTGGCCGTGGTAATTGCCAGGCTATCTGTCTCGACTCCATTTGGAGTACTGAGAAGCCGTCTTCCAAAGCCACAATGTGTAAAATCTTTGTTTAGTAGATAGTTAAAGGAGCTGAAGAACCCTCGAGTAGAATAGCTCGGCACTATTGTTCACAGTTCGCTGGCTGTTGTAGTAATTGCTAGGTCATTCGTCTCAATTAACTTTGTAATACCGAGAACCAGTCTTAAAACCGTTCGTAAGGGCATTAGTTGTTGAGAGATCAATATACTTCAAAACATTCGCGAAGAGCAGGGCGACACCAGTATTTACTTTGCACAGACTCATGTAGTTGGTGGGAGTACTTCCATCTCGTTTTCAGTTGGAGAAATAGCTTCGATTTATTCCCACATCGTATATTTGAGGGATCAAAGTATTTCTGTATATTCAGGTGGAGCGGCTGGACTCAATTATTAACAGTTTGCCAAATCGTTTAGTAATTGAGCGATCATTCCCTCTCGACTTTAGTTAGAGTTCTGGGAAGCAGCCACCAAACCACAGTTTTTAATATCTCTGAGTCGTGAAGAGATCAAGGGCACTACAAGACATTCTAGTCAAGCGGGTTGAGCACAGTTAGCCGACTCATGTAGTAATTGGGAGGTCATTAGTCTTGACTTCACTCCAATTCTGAGAACTAGCCGACAGAAGCTTCAGTTCATAACCCCAGCCAGCCTGTGACAAACTAAGGTATTACTAGAGATTCGAGAGGAGCGTATCAGTTTTCACTTTTCTGACACGTGCAGCAATTGGAAGGCAATCCCTCTCGACTTCAGTTAGAATCTTGCGAAGCAGTCTTCCGAATCTTCAGCTTATCACCACTGAGTGTCTTTGAGTGACTACGATACTATTAGGCATTCGAGAAGAGCGGATCGACTAAAACGTTCACAGAACTAGTCATTTTTCTGTTATTTCTCGAGTCATATGCTCACTTGGAGTTCAGTCCGGTCTCTAATTGAAAAGGTTCAGAGAACTCGCCTCCCGAAGCAGCAGCTTATATTCGTTTTATGTCGCCGAGAGATTAAGTTGTTGCAAGACGTTCGGCTGACGGGGCTAACCATTGTTTACAGGCTCAGTTTCTTCTATATAGTACTCTTAGCCGAGAAGTAATTTAGTGGTCTGCCATAGCGATTCCAGTGGCCTTTAATGACACGGATTACAACGGATTTGTGTCACTCAGAATTCAACCTGGTACTGAATCATACATCAGAGCGAAGTATTTACATATTAAAGGTTCTCCGTGGGTTTACTAGTAAGAACAGGGGCAGGGAGTAACAGAAATTCGTGGCCGGAACCGAAAAGGAAGATCCACCTTCTCTCTCTTTACGAATATCTAAAGTTGGCTGCCGCTCTATGAATCCTGTGGGTTCTATCAATATTCCTTACATTACAGATTTCGAGACTCAACAGATTTACCGAAACGAAGTTATATGAAGATCACTGAGGGATAATGTGCCGAAACTTTCGCTCATCCAATATGCAAAAGAGACCGGAGTTGTCTTAATAAAGAAACTATGATTACGGCAAGCATTTAAGTAAGTCAAATCGCTGCGCTGTGATCACCAGCAACGCTTTCTAACCACAATTCAACAACTTTTCATAACTCGTTTTCTTCTATACCTTTTTTGTGGCACATCTCAAATGTGTGCCAGGCAAGCTTAATCAAAGCTGAGCGGAAGGCTGAAGGCTTGACACTTGCAGTGGCTACCAAGGCAAATGTGTGTGAGCAGATATGAGAGACGACAAGAGTGTCATATTGCGAAAGCGAAAAAAAAAAAATTATGAAAATGTATAAGCACACGCATGTATGTGTGACTGTGTGTGGTAATTAGTGTGGCAAGGTATGCAATTCTTATTAAATTAACAGTTAATTATAACGCTAACGCCTAAAGACAGCTACAGCTTGCATTCAAAGCGTTTAAAGGATGTGGACTAGAAATCTATCTAGCTATATCTACGCGTATACATATGCCGCATGCCACAAATCATCAACGTCAAAATGCGGTACTTTGTGTGTGTGTATGGTTGCGTAAGCTTGTGTGTGTGCCAGACACTTGTGTCCGTCTATGTGTTTTCGCGCCTAGCCGTCCATCGTCTTGCCTCCGCAACAGCAACAGCGCGCTCTAGTGGCTGCATGACCTTGCCACACCGCATAGCTGGCGCGCTGTGGTGGCAAATAGCAAGCGTGCGAAATGACAAATCACGCGATAACGTGATTTAGTGTTTGTGGCATATGCACACGCAAATTTTCATACATATTTATACATGTGGCATGCAACAAGCGCAGTTATGCGACACCCTTAACACAAAATAAATCATTTTGCGCTCGTGCAAAGCTGGCAATTGCATTTTGGTATGAAAAAAAATGTTGACACATGCGCTTGACGGATTTGTGGCAAGTTCACTTGGGAGCAAAAAGTAATGTGAAATGCTTCAAAAATACATATTATTGTCACAAGCTTGCAATTCTCAGACCGCTGTTCATATTTTCCAACATTTTTTCTTGTTTGTTGCACATTAAAAGTGCTTGCAACATTGACTTTCTCAGTGTGCTGCTCAGCAATAAAATACATAACTTTATGTTGCTGCTAAATTGTGTACTTTGAACATGCTTAACCAGATGCTAAATGAAGTAATTTGTACAGGTAAGACAGCAGGTGGCCAACAAGCATGCATACATACATACACACACACACTTGCCACAAGCAGAGTTTGTGTTTTACTTATGCGCATCTTACGCTACTAAAGTGTTTCACAGGCGCATAAAAAGCCAATAAGAAAGACAACTAATGCTTATTGGCGCACCACTTGACAGTTAAGTGCTTGCCACATGGCTGTAATTCTAAGCCACAACAGCCTGCTAGTCACATTTGTGTGCACAAATAATTAAAACATTTTATTATACGAAAATTTCAATTCAAAATCAAGCGAAATTCAATTAAAATGCACTTGCCACATTTTGTGGCAACATCAAATTTCGCTAAAAATTGCTTTTCAAGCACATTTGCCACACTTGCCGTGTTGTAAAAATCCGTACGAAACATGATTAGGCGTATATATCGAATTGTTGCATGCAATATGTGGCACGACATTTTTTTTTTGCTTGCACATTAAAGACGTCAACTGAATAACTTAAGCCTAAATTGGTGCTGAGGTGCGCCGTATAGATACATACATATGCATTACATGTGGTTGTGTGTTAAATTTTTATGTTATTGATATATTTGTATGTGCGTTAAATATGTATGTATGTATACAGTGGTAAATACATAGCTATAGCGTCGCCATGGTTTTTAGCACAATCATGATTCAAAATGTGCAACACGCATATTTTCTTGCTTCGCTTTGAAGTTGCTTCAAGTTTCCGCGCCATTTCTCTCCACCACTTACCGGCCGGTCGATTGCATGCTACTCTGCTGCAACAGTGTTGCTTGCGCTTCACGGTGTCTGCCCGTTCGCGCTAATGAATGTGCTCTCGTTTTGTTATTAATGCTCGCCTGTATTTAGTTAATAAATTGTTATACTTTTTAAGCTTTAATTTTCTCCATTTTGCTATGGCGCATTTTCTCTTCACATATACCTATGTATATACGTGACCATACGTTTTGCTATTTTTTGTTTAAAAAAAAATATTTCTAGAAATAAAATGTACTGCAGCGTTAGCCATTTTGTGGTAAGTATTTTTCTTCTATTATTTGAGGATTTTCGCAGCCACAAATGCGCCACTTTTGCTTCTTTACATACTCACCGGTCCACACTGCGTGTTATTCAAGCACTCAATCGACTTAACTACGGCGTTGTGAATGGTCAGCTGGCTTCAGATGTTGTGTGAGAGCGACTTTATATGAATTTAGGTGTAAGTCCAAGTACACAATATGCCACAATGTTCCGTAAGAATGTTCCCGCCCTTGAGAACGTCGGGTATTCGGTTTCACGATATTTGAGGTGGAACGAGCAACACGATGATGCACAGACCTTACAATATCCGTAAACGATCCGGTCTCTTAAAATTTCTTAAAAATTTTAGTAGAAGTTTACAACCCTTTAGTAGACTACGAGTCTAAACCATACTAGTCCGAAAAATACCAAACTGAAACCAGTTATAAAACAGAAATAAAACTTCCATTGAATTTTTGTAAATAAAAAAATAAAATAAAAAATTTATTTTGTTTCAAAATTGACCTAGAATCCTATTTGTCTGGTTTAAACTAGTATGAGATTAGTATCCATCTGATAAAAACCTTTTAAAATTAATATTTTAAGGGTGATCTATTTTGAGGTTCCCTTTTTGAAGAAAAAAAACAGAAAATTCAAATTTATTGAAAAATATTTATTATCATTCGTAAGAACATTCTTTGGCATTTATTTCTTGAAGATTATCTATTTCAAATGTTGGCCGCAGCTACGTCTCAGATGGTCCATCCGTTGAGTTCAATTTTCGATAACTCACACGAGCATCTTGACTGTTAACTCGCGAATGACACTCGTGGTGTTTTGTTCCAAGGCCTGAATCGCAGCGGGATTTTCCGCATAAACTTTAGACTTCACATATCCCCACAGGAAAAAGTCCAACGGCGTAATATCACACGATCTTGGTGGCCAATCGACCAGCCCAAATCGTGAAATTATCTGCTCAGCAAAGTGTTCTCTCAATAAATCCATTGATTGATGCGATGGTGCCGTCTTGTTGAAACCGGCTCACAGAACACACCAAACCGTCGTTTTTTCTGTATGAAATGGCAGTTCTTGAATCTCTTCAGGTTGCTCTCTTCGTCCCAAATGTGGCAATTGGTAAGAAATGGGTCTCATCGCTGCAAAAAATTTGGCTCGAAAATGTCGAATATTCTTGGAACTTTTCTAGAGCCCATAGAGCGAAGCGAAGTCGCTTGGGAAGGTCGACCGGCTTCAGTTCTTGCACAAGCTGTATTGTTGTATTTTGTACGCTTTCAATTTAAGATCACGCCGTAAAATGCGCCAAGTCGTTCCATACGTCAGTCGGAGTTGCCGCGAACGGTGCCGAATCAACTCTCCACGGTCTTCGTGTACACTCTCAGCTACGGCCGCTATATTTTCTTCACTGCGTGCTGGACGTGGTCTATTCGGTCGAATATTATCTAATAATGAATGCTGGGTCTCAAGATGGGTGATGGGTGATGGGTGATGGTGTTGCGAATAGTATACTCAGTAGGCCGGTTATGTGTAAATTTTCGTAATAAAGTTGAATGATTTGTAAAGGTTGTTCAGGTGTAAGTTCTTAAATGATAAAATGGCAAACAATACTGAACGAAAATAACATGACATCTTCACACGTCTCTCGCGTGATCTGTCAAAAAAGGCTGTTGGAAACAGTACCTTTGCTTGGATCACCCTTTACAACAACCATATGTAACTGCTAATTAAATATTAATATTTCGCAAATTTCCACCTAATTCCACACATTTTTTTTTTTTACTTTTCACTCATTAAAATCGAAATTCCCTGAACCGTATGGTGTTAAATTGTTGTCTTTATCGCTGTCATCGACATTTACCGCCCAAACATACCAATGCAGACAGAGCGCGAGAGCGATCCACATGCTTGCAACAAGATTACGCAGAGATACATATCAGTTTGGTGTAACGCCATACTTACAAATGCGATATTAATTTTTAATTTAATTAAAATTTTCTGCAGCATTCAATCGCGCAGCGCTGAGTGGAAATGAAGTGGATGGCGGTTGGCAGACAGCAGAAAGCACGTTGCAGCAAAATACTGATTATAAGCCCTCCTAACGCACGCAGGAAACTACATAAGTGAAATGTGCATGCCACAAGTGTGTTGAAGTGCTTTTGAAGCAATGTGGCAGGTATGCAAGTGTAGCGCAGAGCAAAGTGCAGAGTCTGAATGCAGACATACGTATATACTTGTATATTGGTATATAATTTCAACTGATTATGCTGTTGCACGCAGGTGAGAAGTAAAAATGTGATGGAGTATGTGAAGAAAATGTTTTGATTGCACCGTTCGCACGTTCAATCATTCAAGCAACCGACGAAACAGCCAACGAAACGATCAACCAACCAACCAACCATTCGAGCAACGTTGCCACGATGCAGGTTGCAACAAAATGAGCGATGCGTGCAACACAAACCGCACCACATAGCAATGGCTCACGCTTACATTTTCGAGCTTACAAATTTACCCACATATTTCTGTCGATTGCATGTAACAAGCTATATATGTGCAACGCGGAGTTGAGTTGTGGCAGCAGTCATAGCGCCCTTGTAAATCAACAACTACCATCAGCTGCTCTGACGTGGCATGTAAGTTGCATGTGCACATTTTGTGGTTAAGCAACAACTAAGCGATCATTCTTGCCACAAGTAGTGTGGCGCAAACGTGCAGCTGCATTAACTGCTACAACGAAATCGTTTTAAGGGCTTTAGGTTTGCTAGTTGGTTTGCTACGGACGTTGTTGTGGTTTGCCTGCTGCAGCAACTCCTAGGTTACTCAATGTCATTTATTGTCCACTTGTTGCTGCAATAATAATAATACTACAAAATCTCACGCTGTGCGACCTCTACTATGAGAAGAAAAAACATAAAATCGAAGATTTATAGCGGGTAAGAGAGCCAAAACCCGAAGGAGATAGCAAGTAAATATCTATAGAATTGTATGTTATTTTATTTATTTTAGTTTTTTTTAATTTAATTTAATTTATTATAATTTAACTTAATTTTATTTAAATTATTTTATTATTAATTTATTTACTTTATTGTTTATTTTATTGTTTATTTTAAAATTCACGTTCTGTAAAGAATGCGTTTCGCGTGCTTCGCTCAACTTATGGTCAACATAATCGGCCTACTGATCGTACTATACGCAACACCATCGCCCACCTTGAGACGCAGCATTCATTATAGCATAATATTCGACCGAATAGACCACGTCCAGCACGCAGTGAAGAATATATAGCGGCCGTAGCTGAGAGTGTACAGTCGCAGTACAGTACAGTCGATTCGGCGCCGTTTGGACGTATGGAACGACTTGCCAGATTTTACGTTGAGATCTGAAAGCGTACAAAATACAGCTTGCGCAAGAACTGAAGACGCTCGACCTTTCCAAGCGACATCGCTTTGCTCTATGGGCTCTTCCAAAAGTTCCAAGAAGATACGACGTTTGTGAGTCAAATTTTTTTCAGCGATGAGGCCTATTTCTGGCTCAATGTGTATATAAAGGACCAAAATTGCCACATTTGGGACGAAGAGCAACCTGAAGAGATTCAAGAGCTGTCACTTCATCCAGAAAAATCAAAGGGTTGGTGTGTTTTGTGAGCCGATGGAATCATCGGTCCATATTAGATAAGATGAAAAACGATGAAAGTAACCGTCAATGGAGACCGTTATCGCGCCATGATAACCGACTATTTGATGCCTGAATTTTTAGCTCGTGCTCTCCGCGGCATTTGATTTCAACAAGACGGCAGCACTTCCCACACATTGCATCAATCAATGGATTTATTTAGAGAACACTTCGGTGAGCTGATAATTTCACGTTTTCAGCCGGTCGATTGGCCACCAAGATGGTGTGATATCGCACCGTTAGACTCTTTACTGTGGGAATATGTAGAATCTAAAGCTTGCGCGGACAATCTCGCTTCGATTCATACCCTGGAGCAAAACATCACGCATGTCATTCGCCAGTTACCAGTCGAAATGCTCGAACGAGTCCTCGAAAATTGGGCTCAACGGATGGACCATCTGAGACGTAATCGCGGCCGAGATTTGAAAGAGATAATCTTCAAAAATCAAATGCCAAAAAATGTTCGTGTGAATGATAATAAACATTCCTCATTAAATTTGAACTTTCTGTGTTTTTATTTTTCTTTAAGAAAAAGGTAGGGAACCACGAAATGGATCACCTGTTATATAAGGGATTAATAAGGCATTTTTGAAAGGCTTTATTACGCCTGAATATGTCTGAAAATGTCATTTAAGCTTGAATTTGACGTTGAGTCGATTCAAGATGTACTAAAAACTGCCTCCCTAACCTAAAAATCTGTGGAATTTGGCTTCTATTGATTTAAAAATATTGTAAATAAATTTTATTAAAAAAGATTTCCAAATACACAGTGTATATAGTCATTAGCTTTGAAAATTCTTCTTCATTAAAATTTCTTCAATTTTCATTTAACTGTAATTACTGCTCTTCTCAGTTACGAGCGCCAGACAGCATCAAGCTCATTTACTTACTGTAAAAAAAATAGAAAAAGTCATCAAGTCAACCAGTTAAACATAAAAAAATAGTTTTTTTAATTAATAAATATCAAAACTATGAGTAGGTCAAACGAAGAGATAAAAGCGTAGAAAAAAGACAGCAAAAGACGACTGTGTCGCAAAAGAAAAATATTAAAACGAAAGAAATTAAAAAGTAAAATAGAAAATAAAAATTAAATATAAAACACAAGGAAAAAAAAGTAAGAAAAAGTAAGAAAAGAAATAAGAAAATTAGAAAAAAATATATAAAAAATAAAAATACAATTAAAAGAAATTAAAAACAAATTTAACTAAAACCAATCAATGACAAACGAACAATACTAACCGAAGAAAGCTCATGAAAGATATAACTGTTGGCCACAGTAACGGCATAATGAGGAAAAAAAAGCTCACGCGTAGGGTAGAAACATGAAATAAAAGGCGAAATTATAAAAAAAAATTATGAAAATGAAGAATTTACTTTTAAAATAAAATAAAAATAAAATGAAGCTTTAAGTGCCTGATAGGCCAAAAGAAGTAAGCCCCAACAACAGTTGCCCGCCTGTGACCAGCACTTTTGTGTGCAACTCGCTGACAGCTCGAACGCTGCGTGAATGGCAGCTTTTATGTTGCATGTGTATGTGTATGTATGTAGTGAATGTTGTTGGTTTCATTATTTTTGTCTGTTTCTTCTGTTTCTTCCAGCATTGGCCTATTATAAAATCCTCCTTAATTACGCTGTCATGCGATGTCATTAAGTGGATTTTAAATATTCGTTTGATTGGGCTTTTGAGCGAAGCATCACCGACAGCGCTGGTGACATTATTTCATTTTATGTTAATTTTTGAGCAATTTATTCAGCATAATAAACATTAAAAAAAATTCTTGAAAATTGAATCAAGCTTTGGCCAACTCAAGCTCAATACTTCATCATGTTTTTCATTTATTTATTGGGTCCTTAAACTAATTCTTTCTGGATTTCATATCAAAAGAACTGCGAACCGTATTCCATTGAGGGCTTTCGACATCGACCGGAACAAATGGTCCTCAGAAGAGGCACTTATTCCACGAACTCCTTTCGAAATTTCATTTATGTTATTTTTTTTTTTTTTTTTTTTCGCTAATTTAATCACAGTGAAATGTGTCAATTTACATGAGAATCATTTTCTCAGATTTTCTCTCTCTCTCTCTCTCTCTCTCTCTCCAACTACTTATGTTCATATTTGCATAAGTTGTATTGAATGTACGTGCGTCATCTGTTCAATTGATATTCCACTGCATCCTGCCCTTACCTTACCTTCACATGGTTTGACTTGCCTTATGTTGCCACTCTGAGCGAAGGCAAATCTTCGATAATGTCCTTTGACTTTAATGGCCAACTTATTCCCATTGACAGCAGCTTAAGGCTCATTATGCTTTACGAAAGCTTTTATACCTTTTATTTTAAAACTTTTATATACTGAATTCGAGAATACAGCAGCTGGTGATATAGACCGAAGGCTTATGAACATGACGAGAATGAAAAAAAAATTTTTTCTGCTGTCGTCATCCCTACATTACTCAACAATATATGCACATATCTTCATGTCTCCAAAAAAAAAAAAAAAAAAAAAAAAAAAATACTAGCAGCCTTTCGAAAGTGCCTAAAATCAATGGACTTCTTCACTTATAGGAAAGTTGTCAAAATGATCAACAAAGAGAAGCTCTCCGCAGAAAAACCCTTATGGCCATGGCTTTTTAAGCTTACATGGTTTCCTGAAGCGATTTCTGGCCGAGCCCCTCCACCAATTTGTGGTTTGGCGTTTTGCTATTTATACAACGGGAGGGACTTACAGTTTATTCTAAGCCGCTTCCGAACGTTCAATGCCTTTTTATGAGGAGCTTTTATTTCGTGTTCAAATTAGAAAAAAATAATTTTCTATAATTTTGGATATTGTTCGATCCTGAACTCGAACCCAGGTCTTCCGAATTGTAGTATGCAATGCTAGCTACTCGGCTATTGCGGCCGCCCCATTAAGCTTTCATAAATTTTGGGTCATCTAAAATAGATTTCGTACTCACTTCTCTGCTACAATTTGATAAATACAAGTGAGAAAACTTTAAACTAGAAAAAGCTTTCAAAAGCTCTAAAGCTTCATGAATTTTGTTGTAGTGAATAATTAACATAAACCACTGTGACGAAAGCTTAACAAGTAGACATTCAATAACAAATCATCGCTTAATACTACTTCAAAGCTTACGTTGGAAAGTTTGTGCAGTCTAACAAGTATACCGAAAAGAGGTCGTTAGACCCGTAGGTACGTTCTTCAACCGCCTATTTTAATACGTTATCCTCGTAAACCGCCGTTTTTTTTTCATTGTTATATTTCTACAAAAACTCTCAATCCACTTGATCTTTTTATATAATTGATTAGGGTGGTTATCCAATATTTGAAGATTAAAAATAAAAAAATTTAAAAAAAATAAAAATTTATTCAAAATATTTCTTTTCTACCACTTCTTAGTGTTTTTAGGACGAAAATAAAATATGCTCTTTATATTACTAATGCATGGTAAAGCAGATCTCTCTAATCTAGAGCCTCTGGCTTGAAAACTTAGAACATTTTCTATGCTTAATCCAACTTATCAGCTCTCTAATAAGAATTCTAGAGTGTCAAACATAGAGTTTGCAATCTCGTTCGTTAGAAAGTCAGCCTACAAACCACAGTTCATTTTAGAGCCCTCTGCACATGGAGATTCCATTCACTCCGGGAAAAAAATTTCGTCTTTCAGCCTCGCTCCCTCAGTTTTGTTTGGTTTATATAAAAAAAATCATTAAATGAACAAGTTTTTAGGAGGTTTAAGCCATTTTCCAGCAGATAATTTAAGCTGTAATCATTCTTTTCACTGAGATCATCGACTTGTACCTTTGAGTTGGCAAGCAATTGACTAGATCGATCTATAACTGCTTTCCAAATTTTTTTCGAACTGATTCCTGATAGAGTTGGGAATCTATTCTCTATGCTTCCTTATCATATTCAGTGATTTTTTGATTAGTGGCTTCCTCTTAATGGCTGAGATCGCTGTTCCTGTTGTGGCATGCCTTATTACCCAGGAGTTGTTACGTACAATACTTAATATTTTATATAAACATTTTAATTTTAATTTAAATATTTCTCTGTGTAGCTTCTGGGTAAAGTACACGTACCTCGTTTACTGCAAATTTTTCTTCGTTTTTTTTTTTTTTTGCTTCTATTTCCAACTGCCAACAAAATATTTACACAGCTGACCAACTGCACCATTTAAACTCCTAGTACTCTACGCTACAGAGTAGTTGAGTCGAGACGACAATAAATTGGTAAACAAGCTGCCACCGGGGGGGGTAACGTTGAAGTATATCAAACTCATTAAGCACGTCCAAAGTAACTGGAGGGTCCAACATCAACACGATATATTGAAGTTTTTGTAAATGAAAAATAAATGAGAAATATATTCGTAAAAACAGAGAGAGACTGAAAACGGCAGGAGCTTTATGTAGAACGAATAATAATAAAAAAAAAAACCCAAAACAAAAAAAATTGTTTGCTGCGCAATTTGCTGCAGCTTGCAAGATGTTTATCATTTATTTTTCGTAATACGATGCTGCTGCTGTTGCTACTATTCGGAAAAAAAGTTATGCAAATGCTGTGTGAGTTGAGGAGGTAATGCAACACTGCGTGCGAAAACGTAGATAGAGACAGTACACAGTATTAGCAGGTTTTTTTTAGCGACTGATGCATGCAATGTTGCCAATTTTCTTTGCGTTGTTGAGGTTCATTTTTTTCTGCTTTATTTCATTTCGGCTTATTTTTAACTTTTCACTTCTTTTATTTTGTATTTTTGTATAGGCTTCCACTAGGCGTGCGAATAAACTAAATACATTATGCTAATCAAACCATTTAACTACGCCTGTCAATCACACCGTTTTGCGCGTTGCAAATTGTTTTGTGTGGCAGCACCGCATTACATGTCACTGTTGGTTGCCACTGCAGTTGAGTAGTAATTTTCATTGCAACGTTTTTTGTTTTTGTTTTGTTTTGTTTATTTGCTGTCATTCCATTTAGCTGTTTTGGGGATTGCCACAATATGCCTGCAGTCACACATCCGTTTGCTGATCATCGCCTCCACAGCCGGAGTACGCATCGGAGGTAGCAGATTCGCTGTGAAGGAAAGGAAGAAAAAATAAATGAAATAAAAAGAAAAAAAAAGCGCGAAATGGAAAAAATAAGTGAAATAAAGAGAAAAAATAAATGAAATAAAAAGAAAAAAACACAACAGTGACAACATAGCCGTTAAAAAATACAGAGAGCGAGGCAGAGACATGCCAAAAAAAAAAAAAAAAAAAATTAATACTGAAAACCTGCAATTTTACCAATTTCTGTTTTGCTTTTGCAATTTTAAGCGCTGCCAACGGGCAGACAGGCGGCATTCAGATAGGCGGACAGTTGTAGTATCTCCGGCAGGACATGCGGACATATTGGCAGGCAAACAGCAGTGAGCTCACTGTAGTTACAACAGCGACCTCCTCTGCACAGCCACCATATAATTTGACTACAATTTCTTCAGCGCTCTTTTTTTTTTTGCGACTGAAATTCCGCCGCTACCCATTCGGATTTTATGTGCCCGCCAGAAGAGCACCGAGTCGTTGCGAGACAAGGTGTAGTAAGCAACTATCGATATGTACCCCGCATATAAATGCATAAAAACTTAACTGCCCAGCACCACCACATCCGAGTAAATATGTACGTACGTATGTATATACTCTTACGAATCGATGACAGTAATAAATTGAATGGCAACTTTTATTCGAATTTACTTCATTTTTTTTCTTGTTGAATCTGTGTTGCAGTGGTTCTTTTCTATTGATATTCGTATGCACGAGTATGTATAGTCACCTCGTAGCCTCAAAGGGCTTCATTAATTGCTGGTCGTCATCGTAAAAGTGAAGTAATTGGTATGTTGCTATAAAATTTAATAGTTTCACCATTTTTTTTTTCTACTAATGAATTTACAAATATTTTGTAAATAGACATTCGTCTATGGCATATTCGTAAACACAACATTTGGACGTTCGTAAAATTGGTTTTAGTGCTTCCTGTTTAACTAAATGTTAGTTAAGTCTTAGCGAGAAAAGGAAGAGACGAAATTTTGAGGTCATCTTAGCGAGCTTACAGAAGTTCCGCAACGATATCAGAGAGAGAACTATAGGAAATCTCAGGCTATAGATTCACCTGTCCAATGTTTTTCAATAACTCAATTATTTATATCGTTGTACGGTCCAAACACCAAATATGAAATTCTCTCTATCTCTTCCTCATGTATTAAGCATCTAAAGTAGAAGCAAAGTCAACTTAAAGGATGAAAATGCTTTCAGAAGATACAGATGTTAGACGATAGTTCATTTGGACCCTTATCTATTTCTCTTATTTTGGAAAGAATACCAAGGTTACGTGGAAAAAATAACGGATTTCCTGGTCTTGGGCCTTAAGTATGACAAGAACTTTTAAAGTTGCCACCAACTTTTCCTGGGGTGAACTGAAATACTACGAATCTAGACCTGGATGGTGTCGGATATAAACTTGCAACTTATCTAGAATGGAAAACCTTTCCATTCCTTTTGGTTGCTCAGCATTCAAAAGCATCCGATTCCATTCGAACGGAACATCCGAGATATCAGTCCACCTTCAGGAATAACAGCGACTTGCTACAGCATGAGAATCCACCGCAATTGATCGTTTCGTTTCCACCTCCAATTTACCCTCGGGCCGTAAGGTCTTATCTTAAGAGGTAGTCAAGGAGACAAATCATATAATGAGTTTTTAAAATCCAGTCTCCGAACTTTGAATGAGCAGAAATGCAAATGATGGACACGGCGATATAAAATCGTTCCAAATGTTTTCGGAAACCACGTCGGACGAACCCAAAAGAGCCTCGCTTCCAAAACATTTCAGCCTTCCAGACTTACAGGGCCCAATTCTAAAGAGGGACAAGGCCAAACCGCCAGTCGATGCTAACTATCTCACGGCGGGATTGAAACAGTAAAGGAAAGGAGGTAGCACAAAACACTGCTCTGGTTCAGCGTCAAGCTTCAATTTGCTAAGAGCGGCTTACATCAGCTGTTCCAAAACCATTAAGCACTTCGTTAAGGCACATTAGAAACGATGAACTCTTCCAGAAGTATTGGAACCGACCCAAATGTCTTTGAAAACGCTTCAACTGAGCCATAAATGTCTACTGATACTACTCTTCGAAAATCCCTTTTGCTTTCCAAAACTTCAGTTGCCAACACTAAGCCCCAAGAGGTACAGCAGCCCTCATGGGCTAGAAAAATATTTCTCCCGGACGAAAAAGCTAAACGACGTTTCACCGTTTCACCGATGGTCTGCTTCAGTGGGCCCACACCGTGTATAAAATAGTAAGGGAAAGCAGATGGTATACTATGTCGGCGCCAAGCTTTCATCCCATGTAATCCGCTACTATGTATACAGCAGCAGGAACAAGGGACTTAAAGTATTTTCAAAATGTTTTAATGATACTAAGTGCCATCCCTGTTGTACAACGAACGAAGAAGAAAGCCCGCCAAGAAGAAAAACGGGCTTAAATCTTTCTTAATGTCAGAGAAAAGTGGATCTTAGGAAGAAAAGCACGAACCCGCATCGCCTCCGCAAGCTTTTAAAATACTTATATCTCAGGAAAACACCTCGAGCGTATCCAAGAGGCTCAGACCCTCAATCGCTCCCCATCACAAGTCGGCAACCCAAACTTTAAGACCCTGTCGAGAGGTCGCGATATATGTATTTCATTTTAAACCGCCCGCCTTCGAACGGCTGATGATGTTTTATGAGGAGCTTTTTATTTCATGTCAGAAATACTTTTGAGGGGTGACAGCAATTAAAAAATGTTGTTTCTGTAATTTTTTAAAGATGATCTTGCCAGGCCTTGAACTCATGATCCTCCCTTAGTAACTTACACTGCTAAACACTTAGCTACTGCGACCGAAATTCCGAATATGGAATACTACCGCCCAGGCGAGGCCAGTTTCCAGATAAAGTTAGAAACTTACAGCAGGTGAGCATTGTTGGGATATTATCGAGAGAAGAACCATCGACACTTTTCTCTGTTCGAGAACTCTGTTTGACATATGCTCAGCAGGAGCTCTCACAGTACACACAACAGAGACATCGATCTCCGAATAAAACTGAGTTCCAAACATGCTATTAAAAAGAGAATCGGATAAACCGCTTTTATAGAGACGGGCACTGAACTCCTAAGCGACCAACTGACGGCGAATGCACTGATCCAGTGTAGTGTGAAGTCTTTCTATTTAGTGATTTTGGTACTCCTATGTATGAAAATTAGTTACAAAAACAAAGAATTTTCATTTATCAACTCAATAAACACGCCAACCCACCTCTTCAGCCGTTGCCTACGATACATACGAAAAAGAATAACTAAAAATAATAGAAATCTCAATTATACCACTGTACTGTGGACTGCATCTCTGCCGGCGAAAATTTCCAACTAAGCAAATAATCATAAAAATCAATGGCCTACATCGAAATTGATGACTGCACCAATAAATGGCTATGACGCTGCCTGTCGCTGTCTGTCGCGTCTGCCTGTTAGGCGTATTGCCTGCCTGCCGACAAACCCATTAAACAATTGCCACGCAGTTTCAGCCAGCTACAGTTACAGGCAGGATCTGCCATGTATTGTAGGGGAAAATGAGTATGAGGAGTATGTAAGGTAGTGTTGGAAAGTGTAACAAAACAAGGCAAATAAGTAGAGTAGAAAAATGGAAAGAGCCAAAAAAAAAAAAAAAACTGAAAATGGTAAATAGAAAACGACTGGAAAGGATTTAAAATGTTGTGTAGGAAGGCGAGGTGGCGCCTTTCGTATGGATATAGGTAAAGTGTATGTAGATCATAATAGGAAATAAGTGCAGTAAATTGTGCTGAGGATACGTACAACGAGTGAGAATGAACTGATTTTATGAAGGGTGTAAATATGTATGCATATATGTAAATCTTTACATGAGTAGTAGAATATCTTCGCACAGCTGGAATTGTATTTTATATACGAGTACGAGTAAATATTTCTCTATAATCCAGCCTACAAATTGGCAAATGGCTGCCAGCAGCGTATGTTACATATGTTTTTGAATGAGGCAAATCATGCTAGACAAGTGTATGCCAAATACCTCTTTCTTTGTTTGTACCTACTTGCTTTACATCGCCAACCCTTCCTTCTTACCATTTTGCTCCCTAGCAAGCTATCGCCGTTGAGGAAGGCTTACAAGTAACATAGACTATTTCGAGCACGACGAGTGCTTTCTAAATCACAGCACATGTTAGTATTAAGCACTTGCAAATAGACTATGTAGAAAGAAAGAAATATTGAAGGCATATGTGTCTACTTTACTCCTATTAAGCTTGGTCTACGGCATACGATTTGGTAGAGGAGTTTATTCGGAGTCTCTTAAGTATACCCATATAGAAGTTACTGGAACTCTATTACTTTTTTGAAGGGATGACTCGAGTAGAGGAGCCTTTAGAGGCAAAAGAGTCTAACAATCTGACTCTGACTCCCTCTTATTCGGAGTCTCTTAAGTATAACCATACACAAGTTACTGGAACTCTACTACTTTTTTAAAAGGGTGAGGGTGAGCACTGGAGCCTTTAGAGGCAGAAAGAGTCTTATAGTCTGACTCTGAAAGAGGGTGTAGGAATTTTATACGGATTTTGAATATAAGTGGATATTTCTGTTCAAGTTCAAGCTACCAAACTGCAGGAAATTTTGAAAAAAAAAATCCGAAAAATTTCGACTCAAAAATCCTATTTTTCTCTTGTCTGATGACAATTTTATCGACTATTTTTCACAATAAGTCTAAAAATTTAAAAAAGTAATAAAAAATAATTTAACTTTAATGTTTTGTACTAAATCTCTAATCGTTTTATAACAAATTATCTTCCTGCTACTAATTAATTTATTTTTACTTTTTTCTAATTTCAGGTATGTAAACAACTCTTATAAGTCAACGGTAAACTCTTAAAAAATAATTTTCGAAAAAATATTATGGATTTTCCAATACTCTCGGTGTTTTAACGCCAACAGGTTTTGTTTTTGACAACTAGTGTATATAAAAATCGTAGCAAAACTACAAAATATTAAAGAATTAAAAAAAATGTAGTTCACACAGACTAAGTATATTTCCCTTTGACATTTATGCCACGTTCATTTACTAATGTCATAAAATGTATAGTTTTACCATATATTTAGCTAGGTCATATAGTTCAGACAATTAAACGCTTTTAATTGCGTAACTTAGTATGGTGTTCACAAACATATTCAATTAAATTGAAGCAATTAAGGCTTATAGTGTGTAGTGTATTTAAATTGTTAACGAAAAATGTTGCCTCTTCAAAACATACACATTTTCAGAATATTCTTCGCATATCATACATATTTACAACAACAACAAAAAATATATATATAAATGGTGCTCCATTTCGAAGTTCCCTACTTTTTTAAAGAAAAAAAAAAAACAACAGAAAATTAAAATTTAATGGGGAATGTTTGTATCATTCGAAGGAACATTCTTTCATATTTATTATTTCAAGATTATCCCTTTCAAATGTTAGCCGCGGCTGCGTCTCAGATGGTTCATCCGTTGAGTCCAATCTTAGACTTTAGACTATACATATACCTACAGGAAAAAGTACAACGGTTTGATATCACATGATCTTGGCGGCCAAACGACCGGCACAAAACGTGGAAATATCTGCTCACCAAAGTATTCTCTGAATAAATCCATTGATTGATGCGATATGTGGAAAGTGACACCGTCTTGTTGAAACCAAATGTCGCGGAGATCACGGGCTTCAATTTCCGGCATCAAATAGTCGGTTATCATGGTTATCATCACAAATCACATCAAACCGTTGTTGTTTCTGGATGAAATGGCTGCTCCTGAATCTCTCCAGATCGCTCTTCGTCTCAAATGCGACAATTTCGCTTGTTTACATGCCCATTGAGCCAGAGATCGGCCTCATCGGTGAACAAAATTTGGTTCGAAAACGTCGGATCGTCTTGGAACTTTTCAAGAGCTCATAGAGCGAAGCGATGTCGCTTGGAAAGGTCGAGCGGCTTCAGTTCTTGCACAAGCTGTATTTTGTAGGATTTTAATTAAGACATTGACGTAAAATGTGCTAAGTCGTTCCATACGTCATACCGAGTTGCTTCGAACGGCCCCGAATCGACTCTCCACGGTCTTCGTGAACACTCTCTGCTACGTCCACTATATTTTCTTCACTACGTGCTGGACTATATTATCCAATAATGAATGCTGGGTCTCAAGAAGATGGGTGATGGTGTTGCGAATAGTATGCTCAGTAGGCCGATTATGTTGACCATAAGTTGAGCGAAGCGCGCGAAATACATTTTTTATAGAACGTGAATCTTCTTAATAAAGTTCAATGATTAGTAAACGTTGTTCAGGCGCAGGTATTTCCATGATGAAATGTCAAACAGTACTGAACAAAAATAACATGAAAGCTTGATACGACTCACGCGTTATCTGTCAAAAAGAGGCTAGTGAAAAAAGTATCTCTTCTTGGATCTTTATTTATATACGAGTTTATATGTGTTTTTATTTAAATTATCGAAAATTATAATTTTTTGACCATTCGCTTCTTATATCTTTTGGGTTTGAAAGACACTTATTTATTTGCCATACATATTTTTCCTTATATATCGTTTATTGTTCACTTTCGTCTTAGTATATCACAAGGTGGCATGGAAAACTTCGAAAATTTATGCGCAATTAAATACTAATTGTCAATAAATTTTTGCAATATTTAATTAAATTTTTTTTTTTTGTATTTGGAACCTCTTATTTTGTATACCGTTTAAAGGTTCTAAGTAGTTAACTAAGTACTTGTGTGAACGCTTTTTATGAAATTTCTATTCCATGTGAACGTAAATTGAATTAAATTTTTCTACAATTTATATGCGATTAAATAATAAATAATTGCCAATAAATGTGTCTAATTTTTAATTTAGTTTTTCTTGTTGTGGTTTTGACAACGAAATATCTCAATTAGCTAATTGAGTGGCTGTGTGAACAGAATTTCATGTTCAACTATATTGAATTATTTTTACGAAGCTGAGTAGCTTTAGCTGCATTTACTTGTTGATAGCAATATAATCTCGATTTAAAAATGGTTGTTCTTTCTTTAAACTCAGATATGATATGAATCACGTAGCTGACGTTTACACTGAACTAGGCTGAATAGCAATCAATAATGTAACATTTGTTTATGCAATACATAGGAGTATATGCTTGCACCCCAACAAGTTAGCTTTTTTCATATACATATGTACATATGTATTTATTTACTCACATAATCTATTGACTAAACGCTTTTGAATTTATTTCACAATATTTTCGCACATTTTCGCTACTCCTGCTAACCGTTGCTCTCGCTCAAAGGCGCACTTGCAGTTTATACCTCGACAGCTTTGAATTCTATAAAAATGCTCGTAACTCGTGATTCAAATGGATTTCCGCTCCACATAGCGGTATACACGGTTAAAAGGCATATGCCTACATTTACATATATGTACATATATATATTTGTATATGTATATTTTATTTTTCTAAAGAATAGATGAATGCTAATGTGTAGCAATTCTTGTATGTATGTATGCGCTCCATTCTGAATTGTCACACTTAAACAATACCAACGCCTCTTGAGTAGGTAGTTGTTGCTTTAAGAGAGAAATTTTTATACCACAAGGCTAAAAAAAGAGCGATATTTAGGTTAGATAAGGTAGGTAGGTAGGTAGGTGACTGCCGATTTGGGAACTTCGACACTTTTACGCCCAACAAGGCTCAATATGATGCTGTCAATATTGCTCTGACCGCGTACTCGGACCACCTTATATTTTTCAATAGGTCGTTCACTACCAAATTTATTTCCGCTCAGAGCATGACAAATGCATAGCAGGCGGAAACTCGTTTTTTCCTCCTCGAACCTCTTCCATCATCTTTTGAAGGGGCTCTCATCCTCCTTTCTACATGAGATCACACAGGCAAATGTCTCCTTTTGAATTTTCCTACTTTCCTCTTTTCCCTTTCGGCCAAATTTGTCTCAACTTGCCACCTCTAGTGATCTTCGATAGCTCAGTATTTTATTAGATTTTTTCGTGATGAAGCCAAGAATTTTTTTTCTGTTTCCTTAAACGTTCAGTACTTCGTTTGATTCCTTGAAAACTTCACTTGGAGTGGTTGTAAAATATTGCTTTCAATCTTATGCAAATCCAGTTCATCATCATGAGCTTTAACCCTATTAATTTTTGCTGACAACTCTCTTACAAGCATAGAGAGAGATGAAGAGCTTCTCGAATATCCGAACTATATATTTCCACAAGCTCAATTTCCTGATTAAATGAAGACCTTCTCCAATGTCCGAACTATTTATTCCATCAAGCTCAATTTGCTGCCCAGGATATCGTCTAGAAACTTTGTTTAGCTCTCAGAGGATGATGGACTTTCTCCGGGAGACTAACTTTCGGAATTTTATAATTCTGTAAAGAGCAAGCTCCAACTTATTTAAGTTAGGACAGCGCACACAGCGAGTGGACATCAGCGATGCTTTATGAAGTATTCCCGGCATGAGATAACACAAATTTTGTAGAAACTTGCCACTTGTTTACCACTAAGACATTGGTGTAGGCTGAGACCAAACCGCCTATCCATTCAGTTAGAGTAAGAAACGAGTTCAACGTGGGATTTCAGAGAATGTGTGAGAGAATGTCACCGCGCTGAGATAGGACGTTTTTTTGTTCGTGTCATATCTAGAGGCCCGAGAACCTCTTACTCTAACGGACGTTGTTCTGCAATGAAGCAGCTGAATAACGTTCATGAAAACTCAATCGTGAAGAAAGTTAATTAAGGTCCTCTCTAATGATATGCCTAAGGTCCTTTTGACGACTGTGAGTGACCTTAGAAAGAAAAGTCCCTGTGAGCCAGCTTATAGATATCCCTAGACTATTTGAAAGCTGAGCAGGAATGTTCTCACCCGACGCCGGTGATTTATTGGTCTTCTCTCGAAACAATCAAGTTCACTACTCTTTCTGAGTGGGAAAAACTCTGCGGTGTATGTCAGCTGACCGGAGGGTGAGAAGCTAATAGAAGTGTGAGACTTTGAGGAAACAATCTTAAATGTATATATTAACGAATTTTGAAATATTCCGAAATTTTTTTAAGTGATTTCATGCTGATAAATTGTTTTGCCTAATATGATTTGTTTCAATCTATTTAATTTTATTATAATTTTTTAGTTTTTTTTTTTATTATATATTAGACATTTCACTCATTCACGCTATTTCTGTTAGAATTCTCAACCTATTCGTGAAATCAACTTTTGATATAAACGAAGCCTCCTCGTGCTGTATTAAATCACAACATTTCCCCCTACATTTTCGCACGTTACCCATGCTCTTCTCCACTTTATTAATACTAACTGATCAAAAAAAAAAAAAAAAAGCTACGATGACCAATTCAGCCGGATCCCATAAATTTCAAGCGTTTGAAAACAACTAAATATGAATAACGGTCTATTTTACTCATGTAAATTCTTTGTATTACATTGATTCATACAAATACAAGTATTTTTTGCTTCATTTGAGTGCAGTAAGTGTGCCAAAACCGACCATAATCCCACATCCCCAAGACGATTAGACGACGATAGAACCTGAATTTTTCACCACACTTGAAGTAAAACGAAAATACTTTTTATTTATTGCCACTTGTAGCTAATGTATCATTTTCCCCTTATAATTGACAATTTGATAGGCTGAACAAGTGAGCAAAATCAAATTCGCAAACATAAATCTCGATACTAATTCCGAAGCGAGCGAGCAACGGTCGCAGAACCGGACCACGAAGTTGCGAGCGAATATGTTAGTAGAGAATGCACATGAAGTCGCTGCACTAGAGTTAAAGAAAACTTATTTTTTTACACATAAATTTATTTATACATATGTATGTATAAACAAATACATATGTACGGCCCATAAAACAACTGTAAGTTTGTAGTTTGGGAAGAAGTTGAGGTTAGGTAAAGGAGTTGGCGGCGCTGCTTAACAGGTTCTCCATGGAGAGCTAAGATGGGTAGACATGTTGCAGCTTTTGTGTGTGAGAACTATAAGTATATACTTACATACATGTGTGTGTGTGTATGTGTGCATTTGAATAATTGTATGCCGAATTGTATGTCAAAGTGATCTTGAAATTTATTGATATAATTTCTAAGAAGTTGACGCAACAAGCTCAACATGTGTGTGGCGTGTGGCAAGCAAGTTTCGAAACTTTTAAAAAACAATTAGTTTTTGATGTGAATTGCTTGATAACATGAAAACTAAATACTTCGAACTGTGTGTGTTATCAGCAATCCTCATGTACGGAAGTGGATGCAACCAGCTGGTGGGATTTTGTGTGGGCAAACCAACGGGAGAGCAAATTAAAAAAATTATTTATAGAAAAAATATACATAAATAAAATAAATAAATTAAATTAAAATAAAACAAAATAAAATAAAATTAAAAAAAATAAAATAAAATAAAATAAATTTTTTTTTAAGATTCTTCTTCTTCTTCTTTGACGTAGACACCACTTACGCGATTATAGCCTCGTCAACAATAACGCGCCACTCGTTTCTCATCTTTGCTGTTTGGCGCCAGTTAGAAATACCAAGTGATACCAGGTCGCTCTCCATCTGATCCTTCCAACGGAGTGGAGGTCTTCCTCTTCCTCTGCTTCCGCCAGCGGGTACTTCGTCGAATACTTTCAAAGCTGGAGGGTTTTCATTCATTCGGACGACATGACATAGCCAGCGTCGCCACTGTCTCTTGATTCGCTGAGCTATGTCAATGTCGTCGTATAGCTCGTACAGCTCATCGTTCCATCGTCTGTGGTATTCGCCGTTTCCACTGCGCAAATGACCATAAATCTTCCGAAAAACTTTTCTCTCGAAAACTCCTAAAGCCGACTCATCGGATGTAGACATCGTCCAGGCTTCTGAACCATATGACAGGACGAGAATGATGAACGACTTGTCGAATTTGGTTTTGGTTCGTCGAGAGAGGACTTAACTTTTCAATTTCCTACACAGTCCAAAGTAGCACCTTTTGGCAATAGTGATTCTACGTTGGTTTTCAAGGCTGACATTGTTGGTGTTCTTATCTACGGCTTCGATGTTGTGACTGTCAACAGTGACGTGGGAGCCAAGTCGCGGGGGCGATGACTGCTTATTTTATGACAGTAGATATTTCCCCTTGCCCTCGTTCATTACCAGACCCATTCGCTTTGCTTCTTTGTCTAATCTGGAGAATGCAGAACTTACGGTGCGATTGTTACGACGAATTATATCAATATCATCGGCATACGCCAACAATTGCACACTCTTCTAGAAGATTGTGCCTGGTCTATTTAGCTCTGCAGCTCGTATTATTTCCTCCAGCATCACATTGAAGAAAACACACGATAAAGAGTCTCCTTGTCTGAAACCTCATTTGGTATGGAACGGTTCGGAGATGTCCTTCCCAATTCTGACTACGCTTCTGGTATTATCCAGGGACAGTTTACAAAGCCGTATTAGTTTCGTGGGGATATCAAATTCAGAAATAGCGGCGTAGAGGCAGTTCCTGATCGTGCTGTCGAAGGCAACTTTAAAATCGATAAAAAGGTGGTGTGTTTCGATTCGTTTCTCTCGGGTCTTCTTCAAGATTTGGCGCATGGTGAATATCTAGTCAATGGTGGATTTGCTAGGTCTAAGGCCACACTGATATGGTCCGATCAGTTTGTTGACGGTGGGTTTTAGTCTTTCACACAATACGCTAGATAGGATCTTATATGCGATATTGAGGAGACTTATCCCCCGATAATTGGCGCATGCATTGTGGTCTCCCTTTTTTGGATTGGGCAGAGTACACTTAGGTTCCATACGGCAGGCATGCTTTCATCTGATTATATTCTGCAAAGAAGCTGATGCCTGCTCCTTGTCAGCTCTTCGCCGCCGTATTTGAATAGTTCTGCTGGTAAGCCATCGGCTCCTGCCACTTTGTTATTTTTTAAGCGGGCAATCGCTATACGAACTTCTTTATAGTCGGATGATGGTACTACTATACCATTGTCATCGATTATGGTTTCGGGTTCGCCAACTCCGAGGTTTTCACTCTCACTGCCATTGATCAGGTTGGAGAAGTGTTCCCTCCATACACTAGGTATACTCTGGACATCTGTCACCAGATTACCTCCATGGTCCCTACACGAAGATTATCTCTTTCAAATGTTGACCACGCGGCTACATCTTAGATAGTCCATGCATTGATTTAAATTTTCGATGGTTCGTTTGAGCATTTCGACTGGTAACTGGCGAATGACAAGCGTGATGTTTTGCTTCAAGGCCTGAATCGAAGCGGGATTGTACGCATAGACTTTAGACTTTACATATCTGCCCCGGAAAAAAGTCTAACGTTGTGATATCAGACGATCTTGATGGCCAATCGACCGACCCAATACGTCAAATTATTTACTCACCATAGTGTTCTCTCAATAGATCCATTGATTGATGCGATGTGTGTTCTTTACAGCACGTGAATTTTCGTAATGAAGTTGAATGATTGAAAACGTGGTTCAGGCGCAGATGTTTCCGTGATGAAATACCAAACAAAACTGAATAAAAATAACATGACAGATTGACACGGCTCACGCGTGATCTGCCAAAATAGGCTATTGAGAAAAGTACTTCTACTTGGATCTCCCTTTATTTTGTTGTATAAATTTAGTTTTCCAGTTTTCAAGCGAAGCTCTTGGCTTCAATTTGAAAATTTCACAATTTGTTGCAAGTCAAGTTGTGGCACCACAATAGCTAGACAACTGAAGAGCATCTATGCATACGCATTTGCTGTGGCCTGTGCGCTAGTCAAGCAAAAAATGCCGCACACCAAATTCAAAAGTCATTGAGATGGCGTCAGCGCGCTTAAGAGCAGAGTTCGTAAAAATAAAGTGTTGCAACAACAAGTACCAACGCATATACCATGTTGCACACTTGAAAGCGTAGAAGATTTGTAATAGGTACAACTTGCCGGTTTGAGAGTGACTGTATGCCACTCTGTAACTCCATTACAGGCACATTCATCAGCCAGTCATGGTTGCATGGAATCTTTTCAAGAGGTTTTGCAACTTGTCACTTGAATCTCATATCAGTAATATTGCACTTTTGACATAGAAATGAAAAAATTAATTCATCAAATAACTTTAACAAGTTTTACCATGCCAACAGACACACAGCCAGACATACTTAAGTTGAAACCTACCACCAGCCAACGCTTCGCGCTGTTGTCGAAACTAGTTGTTGCAAGTAGTTGCATATGCAAAATTCAGCACTTTGTAGGCACTTCTGCTGCTTCTTTCGTTTGCTTCCGCCACACACTGTTTGTTGCGACTATGAAAGTCACTTGTTGCGTTGCCACATTCAGTGTTTTGGCGTCATTGCGTCGGACGACTCCTTCACCACTCTAAGAGGCAGCGACAGTTGCAGGCAAACAAATAGAACAATTTACGAGTATTTTTTTGTTATTTTTGTTGTTGTTGTTATACCGAGAACCGTTGAAACCGGTTAAAGCCGTTGTTGAAATGCACAAAACAACAAGAAAAATGAAAAACAACAACAACAAATATGCAAAACAAGTACAGCCAGTGCTTACCCAAATCTCCATACGCCTTTCTTTACCACCAAAAACACGCACATTTACATATACTCAAATACAAAATTTATATGTTTTCTTGTATTTTTTTAATAGAATTTTGCGTCTGAATTTCATCTAACTGAACGCGCAATAAAGAAACTGCGCCATGCAACAAGCAACTTCTTTCCAATTTAAATCGTAGATTAGCCGTGGCGGCGAAGGCATGCCGCGCACAATTTCTCCATTAAATACAGCAGTAACTTAGCAGAGAGGGGGAGAGTGAGTAGCAGTAAGGCCAGGAAGTATTGGCCTAAGCGTAGAAAAGCTTACCAATGACAGCTGAAACTTTAGTGAGTCTGGAAAAGGTCACTTACCACTTAGTCTTACTAAGCGATTCTTCAAATAAGCGAAGTTTTTCTAGAGAAAAGTGCATTTCTAAGCGTGTAGGAGTTGAAATGCGTGGGTTTGTAGAAGGAAAGTCCCATGACTCAGCTTGTACGAACTCTAAATATATAGCTTAGACGTCCAGCACCGTTTCCACTTTAAACACGCCCTCTAGGACCTTCTAGCACCTCGCTGCATATTTAGTTTGCCCCCAAGGCCTTAAAAAGGTTGGCGCATTCAACTAACAGAGCAATTCCCAAATAAATTCCTACTGAGGGATCGCCTTAATGGAATAAATCCACAGAAAAGTGAATCGAATAGTTTTCAAAAGGTCTTACTTGTGATAGAACAAGAAAGAGGCACTGGTTTCAGCTATCATAAAGTCTTAATACCTTTGAAATTTAGGTAATAAAATCGTTCGATCTAGCTAACTCCAAGAACTGACTCACACTTCGACCGGTATCTTAAACACTTAGAAAAAAATTCTCAGAAAGTCAGACACTACTATTTCGTAATTAGTTTAAGAACGTGCTGACTTCCTTTGATGACTCCAAGAAACAATCGAACATACAAACATAGCTAGCTAGAGCTGAGCTCGTTATTCTGGTTCCTGGGCATAGGTTTCCACAAATTTTGAGTTTCTTCAAATTATCGCTACGTGAAACTCTCACGCAACTTCCCGTCGAGAACTCGTGATATGCTCCGTGCTCAGACTTTCAGACTAATGTAGCGTTTTCTAGGCGGAAGGGCCTGAAATCAATGAAGCACAAATGAGGTAGATGATGTTGACGTAGTTGTTGTAACCTCAAAATATATTCCCCTAATTGGTTTTCTGGGAACTTTGCGGGAGTGACAGTCCTTGACCGGCGAAAAACCTAGGTCGTTCCGGTATAAGGACTTGACTGTCGTTGGGAACTATTGAATTTTAGTCGCTTCATACGACAGGCATGCCTCACATGTCAGGAAGCCGTAGATGCACTATTCCGCTATGTTAGGAAAATGGAGTCTGAAGGACTTGTTTCAAATATTTGCTTGGTGGGAATCCGAGTTCAGATTATTGTAGCGCCTTTTAAGCGAGGGAAAGCTGAACAGAGTCTGCAAGACTCTGCAAGAGTGTGTTGTTCAAGGGAACTACAGATCGGAGACTCATTGAATCAGAGCGCGGTTCATGTGCCAACAACGGAAAATCATCACTGTAATTGCTATCCAATGCCCATTTTCCATCGTTTACTTTAAGGTAGGTAAAAGGGTAATATAGATGTTAGAAAAAATTGGAGTTAACTAAGTCTTTCGAGACTGGTTACACATACTGCTAAGTCTCAGGAAAATTCATGTGCAATGGAATTTAAAGGTAATAGCGGGAGATGTGCGCAGAGGTACCCCGCAGGGATTCTCTAAATCAATGGATTATGGAAGAAGCCAGAGAGGGAGCAGTTAGAATTGTCATCCACAGTGATAAGACACACCGAGTTCTATTTACAAGGAAGTATAAAGTTCCAAGCTGTGGATCGAACCACAATAAGGAGAGTCCACTTTACAGCCTAAACTAAGCATTAATTACTTGGCAAATTATTGAATAGAAAGCTGTTTCCGAAACTCAATGAGGAGGAGCGAGTGTACAAGGCTCCAGCTGGTCTTCATACATACCAAAGTACGTTGCGTTGCACTTGGGGCCTTTCACCAAACCTTTGACACTGAATATCCGTTGCGTTTGTTAAGCCTCCAGTAGCACTTGATATGATTTTCAATATACTACCTGCGAACCTAGTGACAAAAACGGGGCTTTCCTGATTGGCGCGAAGTTGTATGCCTCAAATCATGTAAGAATACGTGCGCAGTCGGAGCCTTTAGAAGACGAATTTACTACATTGTACTGCCACGGACTTTTGGGATGCTTTTAGCAGTTACAATGAACGCAAATGGATGGAGTTAAGCACTCAAGCTCGTAGACAAAGTTTTGTATATCTTTGCAGAAGGCTCTAAAGTGAATGACAGAGTTGGAACTGCAGTTTACTGCGCTCAACTGGAGGTAAGAAGCTCATTCATGTTGCCAAACCAGTGCAATATCTTCCTAGCCGAGATGTTTGCTTTACAAAATAGCTGCAGAGCTGCTTTAGCGAACTGATCTACACAAAAGGAGAATACACCTCAAATTAGATAGTCGAGGGGCCTTTAAGACTTTATTTGCTTACAGCATGAAGTTGAAAGTGTTGTCCTACGTTAAGATGTGAACAAGTCTGGAAGAAAATACGAAAACTGTGCCTGTATCGGTTACCAGAGCATAAAGACATCGGTGGTAAGGAGATAGCCGGTGAATTGGCTGAATATGAAATTCCTTCAGGACAGAATGTAGCTATAAACTTGCCAACTCTTCTCAGAAAAGTGAAACATGAGCAAGAAACAGTCCTGCATCGTCAAGCTAATAGATTTTGGGATCTTACAAGGCAATACTTGGGAAAGAGAAGCCAATGGAACTTTCATCAACAAGGCACAACGCTTATTTCAGTTTGCCTGAAAGAACAGCAACATACTTCGCACTGAGAACTAAGTTGTATGTGTAGTGTGAGCCACCTCAAGGAGCCAACCAGTCTAACCTAACCTAACTTATCGTCTCGAAAGCAAGGCTGCTGCGTTGCTCATTCGTTTAATCGTTAAACGTTTACTCGGTACTATAACCTCGTTTTTTTTATAATGTGCATAAAATTTATATATACTTATATGTATGTAAATATTGTATATATGTACCTCTTACAGAGACTACATACCATACTTTTTTATCGCTGATTTATTTTTCTTGCAAATTATCAGTTGTGAACTTTGTAATTTTGCAAAAAGTAGGAAGAATTCAAGAAGAAGAAAAAAATAAAATATAAAAAATAATGAAATAAATAAAAAGAGTGAAAAAAGCATGAAAAAGATTTCTGTAATCTTTTGTCGTGCACTGACTGCCTGGTTCTTCTTCTTCTGCTTGTGCGCTCGTCGTTGCAGCGCAGCGCAGTGTGAAAAAATGTAAATAAATTTGCGCACATTTGTAATGATTTTTTTCCAATTTTTTTCATTCTTTTCAAAACCAACTAACACTGTCGCAAATTGCTGACTATGTGTGGCGTGCAAAAAGTTAGAGATTTTAGTTGTTGTTGTTTTGCGTTTTCTTACGAACTAAGCGTGAGAGATGTATCGCGCATCATTTATCGCTGTCGCTGCAAGAAAAGCTGGCTATTCACAATGGAAAAAAAATATTTTAAATATAATAAAAATAAAATTAAAAAAATATAAAAAAAAATAGTGAGCAGACTCGAGCATTAGAGCTGTCTGGTGAGCGAAAGTGGGCGTGGCTTGGGTGTTTATTTTGTTTTTATTTTTATTTTTTTCCACACAAAATGTATTTTTGCATAATTTTTTAATTTTTGTTTATATATTCTTTTCGCACAAAATGTAAAATATGCAGTGAAGAGCTTAACACTTGGCAATATGACTTAAATCCGCTGAGCTAACAACAAAAATAACAACAAAATAGTCACAGCAAAGATATGAAAATCTAGTCAAGAAAAATTGCATTTTTTTTTTGCAAAAAATAATAACTAAAATTCCAACAAAAAAATCACAAAAAAATTTTTTTTTACAATAACAACGAGTTATCGCTACGGCGACTGCCTGCCGTTGCGCTCGCTCACATTGCATGCGGCGAGATAAATTGCTGTTGTACATCAAAATGTGCGCACGCGCTTTCTCACAAACATTGAAAGCTGAACGGCGACAATAAGCGCTGATTGCAACAATTGTTGTTATTGTTTTCTTTTGTATTTTTGTTGTTGCTTTTTTATACTACATTTAAACGCTGCAAAATTGCCATAACATTCAGTTGGGTGTCTACCCTTTTTCATGCAGTTTGAAGTACTTGTCGATGTACCAATTAATGGGTGATCCATTTCGAAGTATTCTATATTTTAAAGAAAAAAAAAATTTCAACTAAAATGGGGAATGTTTACTATCATTCGAAAGAACAATCTTTGGCATTTATTTTTTGAAGATTATATCTTTCAAATGTTGGCCGCGGCTACGTCTCAGATGGTCCATCCGTTGAGTCCAATTTTCGATGACTCGCTCGAGCATTTCGACTGGTAATATTTCGACTGGTAACTGGCCAATCGACCGGCCCAAAACGTGTAATTATCTGCTCATCGAAGTGTTCTCTCAATAAATCCATTAACTGAAGCACCGCCGGCACCATTTTCGAAGAAATATGGACCGATAATTCATCGGCGTACAAACCACACCAAACCGTTGATTATTCTGGATGTAATGCTAGCTCTTGAATCTCTTCATGTTGCTCTTCGTCCCAAATGCGGCCATTTGACTTGTTTACATACCCATTGAGCCAGAAATGGGCCTCATCGCTGAACAAAATTTGGATAGAAAACGTCGGATCTTCTTGGAACTTTTCAAGAGCCCATAGAGCAAAGCGAGGTTGCTTGAGTAGGTCGAGCGGCTTCAGTTCTTGCACAAGTTGTATTTTGTATGCTTTCAATTGAATGATTTGTAAACGTTGTTCAGGCGTAAGTATTTCTATGATGAAATGCCAAACAATTCTGAGCAAAAATAGCATGACGGATTGACACGACTCACGCGGGATCTGTCAAAAATGTTCTATTGAAAAAACTACCCCTACTTGGATCACCATTTATATACATTCCATCCATTACCAATCGCTATTGCTGTGTGCTGCACTGCATTAAGTTTATTTTGTTTTTCTTTTTTTTTTCTCTGCTCTACCATTTTCCTTGGCTAACACTAAAATATGGCATAACATTTAGTAATTTTGCTCTCTGCGTTCTCGCTAATGCTCACACACTTGTTCGCTCCATCTTTTTTTTCTTACAATAAATTGAAAAATTATTCTGCACCGCACACAAAGGCGCTGTAAACACTTTATTATCATGTTAAGCGCTTAATGTGTTGTTATGTAAGCTATAGTTGCTGGATATTGGAATTTAATGGTGGCGAAAGAAAGAGAGTTCAACTTGAGGTTAATAAATGGAAAAAAAATCCATTTTTAGCTATTCTCAGACTCGGTAGTGACAAATTTTTCATCAATTCACATTGTCCGACATTGGATTATGACTGTGGCACTGTAAGTATTATAAGCTCATTATGCTTTATAGCTCATCATCATCTCCGAGCTACGAAGAGTTCTGACAGACCACTATCAGCTAAAACCACAAGCGAAAAGGCTGTGATCTCCTTAAAATTTCTGCAAGAACTGTTGAAGAGACAGGGTTCGTACCTTCTCTTTTCAGCTCTGCAGCTAGTATTATTTTCAATAGCAGCAATATATGAAGGAGTCAGTTTGTCTGGAACTCGTTAAGCATTTTATGATTTGGAGAGGTCCTCGTCTCCAGCCAACTTTCTGTATTCGTCCGCAATCGGGTTGTTTCATTACCTACTGAGCAGTTAGCTGGTTATCGTTAGTTGCCCATCGGTTCTCACAAATGTTCCCCAGAAGTGAGCACGCCTCTTAGCCTGTTTCTAGCGACATCGACTTTTCTAAGGATAATAATTATTTTCCAGTTAGTACCCTTAGTCTTTATATCTAGTCGAAACGCTCCTTAGTAAGGTACAAGTTATGTTGTCAGAGCATTCAGAGTTCAGTTCGCTTATCTCACACTCATCTCACGCTCATCTTCCTTGCGACTGCCGTACGCTGGGTAGGGTTAAATCTCAAAATATCAGGACTATCTTTCTCGACGATCTTTCCAAAATAGCTGATGTCAAAGCAATTGCTTTAATTGGAAATTTAGATAGGTAGGTAGGTAGGTGTGCTTGAAGATAAGAGAAAATAGGACCATTTTGATACCATAAGAAACGTGCTTAGACCTTATAGCTCCTTTTCCATCCACTTGGACTTCCTTAAGAATTTTATTAGGTCGCTTACTTTGGTTTCTTCCACACGACAAATCATATGCATAGCAGCGACTAGAGTCTGCATCTGCTTAAAGCAAGGCAATAACTTAATAAGCGGAAAATCATCTCTTCCTCCTCGTCAATCTTGCAGCTGTTGGAGTATCTTCTGATGGAGTTCACTAAGCTTTCTGCATGGCGTACTAAAAGACAATGCTCTGCCGAACCGCATTTCTACAGCCCTTCTACCTACTTCGCTCCGATTTGAACGAAGTTTGTCCCGATTTCTAGGTCAACATTTTCTCCACCTTATCATCCGTATCTTGTCTGTACTATCAGATTGAATACGACTAGAGGTGTCCTAATTCGTTCTTTATACTGAAGAATCTGTATTGTCGTACCTTGTCCAGCAAGTATGTCTGCCAAGAAGTTCCAGTTTTGTGATCTGAGACCCCTCGCTAGATACTAACTACCACCGTGCATGTCAGCCCCTCTAAAACCAACTCACCTAACACCGCTCCAAATCTGGTCCGAATGCGTCGAAACAGCTCATTTGCTGGACCATCCGTTGGACGACTTCGACTGATTTTGCTTGCTCCTAGGCGAGGTTTAGCTCGCAACAACAACAACAACAACAACATGAATAGCCTGTTTTGTATAGTCATCTTCTGAAGAGATCTTCGACAGTTCAGTACGGTTCTAGAAATTGCCATGATCGAGCCACGGTTTATAATATTTCATTGAAGTTGAGGATGCCTTTGCCTTTCGTCTTCGTTTTCAATGTTATGCTTAACAGCTTTCAGATTTCGGCCAGGAACAAACTGCAAGGATCTGATAGCATAAGTGAGAGTTCCAGGGAAGAGTAAATGTGAAAGTAAGAACTAATGAGGTTCATGAAAGAAACCAAATGGTTGGATAGCGAAGTCTATTGGTCAGGAGGAAGATTTCATCAGTCCCTAGCCTTTCTGCCAAATTGTTTTGTATATTTCTGCCAAATTGTTTTGTATATTGAAAAGCTCTTCAGGGTTTATTGTAAAGCTTTTTGACTTCCATGAATGCCTCTTTAGTCCAAAACTCAAAGAATTACTGTACGAAATCTTCTTCGCTTTTAAAGTTTTCTTGTATTTCTTGACCACAAGTGCAGCTATTTTTTTACGAAATTAAACTCAGCAAACCCCTTTTAGTTAACCTATAGATATTTCTGCCTTTAACCCTCATTTATTAGGAGAAAATACCCGTTCAAGCACTAAAACCAGCAAATTTTAAAGACAGTATTTTAAGACACTGTAACAGATTTTGCCGATAACCTTCGGCCCTTGTATTTTTCAGCACACAAGCAACCGCAAATTATAAACGAAATGCTATCCCTTGCACATCCTATCTCTCTTTCCCACTGACAATGCGGTCACCTGAGCTGAGAAAGGCAAAAGAGTTTGCACCTTTACTTACGCTCTTCCTTTGTGGACTACTTACATATGTTAAAGGGAAATTTTTGGACCCCGTTGTATAGGTATTTTGCAATATTTTGTGGCAACACAATTTTATCTCATTATATATTTATGGCTTGGGATATAAATATGTATATGAGGCCCTCTTGTGGTCAGCTAAAGTAGCTGCAGGCAAGAAGACAAACACAATATGCAGCAAAATAAAATTTCGGTAGGGATACATATAACAGGTCAATAGAAAAGTCCCCGGACTACCACAGTAAAAAACATTTTTTCGGCAAAATTCATTTTTTTTTTGTTCCTTAAAGGGTAATACACTGATTATAGCGACCCTCGAACTTTTCAATACCATTTTT
This sequence comes from Neoceratitis asiatica, assembly GCA_030068015.2. Classification (NCBI taxonomy): domain Eukaryota; kingdom Metazoa; phylum Arthropoda; class Insecta; order Diptera; family Tephritidae; genus Neoceratitis; species Neoceratitis asiatica. Next base: position 16,361,583 of record CM061526.1, read on the forward strand.
TGTAGCACAATTGGTTCTTTACTGCAAAATAGGCCTCAGTTTCGGTGATCACCTCTTCATTCGACGATAATTTCTTCCCAGCGAGCATTTTTTTTGAGATCTGAGCACAGAAAATAGTCGCTGGGGGCCGGATATGGAGTATACAGTGGATGTGGAAGCAATTCAAAGCATAATTCATGGATTTTTGCCATGGATTTTGCGGACTTGTGACACGGTGCATTGTCATGGTGGAAGAGCACTTTCTTTTTCTTCAATACGGTCGTTTTTCGGCGATTTCGTACTTTAAACGATCCAATAACGTTGTAAAATAGTCGCTGTTGATAGTTCTTCCTGTTTCAAGGTAAGGCGATGAAAATTATTCCTTGCGCAACCCAAAATATAGACACCATAACCTTGCCAGCCGGATGGTGCGTTTTTCCACGCTATGAAGTGAGTTCATCTTGTGCAGTCCACTCGGATGGTTGCCGATTTGACTTCGGAGTGAAATGATGGAGCCATGTTTCATCCATTGCCACAAATCGATGCAATAACTCGGGTTTATTACGCTTACACATCTCCAAGAAACTAATCCGAATCATCAACTCATCGTTGTTTTTGGTCGAAATTGGGATCGCGATGGACCCTCTTTGCGCAGAGCTTTCTCATACTCAAATATTCGTGAAAGATATGATTTATAGGTGCAGTTGATATCTCTAGATTGCCTGCTATTTCATTCAATTTCAATTTACGGTTATTCAAAATAATTTTGTGGTTTTGTTTTTAATGATTTCGTCGCTAACAACCTCTTGGAGTGGACGCCCACTGTGTTTACCGCATTCGGTGCTTATTTCAGTATCTCTAAACCCAGCATACCAATCCTTGATGGTTGATTTTTCTGGCGCAGTGTCCGGAAACTCGTCATCTAGCCAAGGTTTTGCTTCAAGTGTACCTTTTTTCCTTCAAGAAGTAATATTTTATCAACACAAGAAATTCCTTTGTATCCTTTTTATCCATTTTTTTCACAATTTCCAAAGTTGCTTCACTCAAAATACTATCTAATCCGACAGCTGTCAAATTTATACACGCGTCTTTTGAAGGTTAGGACTAACTACAAATCATATGGATTTAGATCTAATTCTAGCAGCGCCATCTATATGCCAGGCTGGGGACTTTCCAACTGACTTGTTGTATATAGATTTGTAAGAATATGATACAAAAATAACCAAGCCGAAATTGCGTCGCAAAGGAAATTGCAAAATAAGCGAAGGTCCAAGAAAAAGGCGAAAAGAGGTAAATTCAAACATAAATGCCTTGGCTGCCGCTTTAATCAAGTGTCGACAAGTGTAATTATTTGCGCCTCCTTTTTTCGTCGCACGCACATACTACAGAAAAGGAAACGGAGGAAGCAATAAGTGATGTCTTTTCTTCCTTTTTGGAATTATTTCAAACCTTTAAAGCGAGTTTTGTACTTTTTCTCAACCGCCGCCTTCGTTAAGTCAAACATTTCTCTGGCATTTTCACCCGCTCAATGATTTTTCTTTCATTCCTTCCTGTTGTTTGCAGTATAAATAAAAAATATTAAAAATTCTAACAATGAAATAATAATATTTCATAATTTATTTTAAATGTTCTTTACCATAAATTTCATGCTTTCATGCCGTAACATAATGAAGATGCATAGACTTTTTTTAAACCTTTTTATCCCTGTTCGGCTCTCTTTTAGGTTTCTTTATATATTAAAGTCATTCCTTCACATCCTTTCGTTTCATTATTTATTAATTTTTTTTTTGCCTTTTTGACCGCTCCGTTCATTATGCTCTTCTTTATTTACACAATTTTGCCTTTCCCACCATTCGGTATCCCTTTTCTGTTGCATGGCACTCCACTAATTCCAGCCAGCCTTTTTGACCTTTCATGTGTTTTGAGGGATTTTTCATTATTTTGAAAGACAATGGCTTTTCTCTCCTTTTTTTCTTTCTTTGGTTTCATGCTTACATGTATTGTTAGTTTATTTAGAAAAGGGAATTTTACATAAATTTTTTAGGGTTAATATAGCCGCAACTAATTGGCTAATGAAGGGTCAAGACTTTTTGTGTTGTACAATAAATAACTTTGCGTCCTTTGTGTCAGTTGTGTCAGTTGTGTTAGAAGTAGATTTATTTAGCATATTTAATTGGCTTGTGGCATGAGCCTATGAAACCAATCGGAGAAAGAATATTTTTGTTTTGGTATCATTTTTGCTTTTTTCTTGCAATTTCGAGCTTCACATTTCAGTTTCATTTATTTTGTTTTGAATTTTTTTTTTATTATAAAGGGTTATCTATGAAAATTAACACAAATAAAATGCATTTAGAAAAAAAATTTTAGGAAATTATTTTTTATTATAAAGTTTGAACATTGGTATTCGAAACTTTACCTCATTCAAATAAATTTTCGCAAACTTCGATCCATTTGAGGTTAGTTTTGACCACTTCTTGGCACATATAGGAGGGATTCTCAGCCATAACTTGATGAATGTTGACTTTCAAGTGCTCAAGAGTTAAAGGTTTATCCGCATCAGCACGGTCTTTCGCGTAGCCCCACAAAAAAAAAAACAGTCCAACAGTGTCAAACCGCACGATTTCGGTGGACAATTGGTATCGCCAAGACGAGAGATTAAGCGGCCAATACGACCATAACATTCAGAATTGACAGTGACAGTCTCGCCGACATCGTGTTCAATGAAGTAAGGTCCAATCACACCTTCGGACCAAAGAGCGCACCAGAGTGTAAGATTTGTAGGGCATAATGTCCCCTTTACAATTATTTGATGATTACTAATGCGATAATTTTGCATTTACCATCCACCGAGTGCATTTACCCGGTCGCTGAAGTAATTTTTTTTTTTTTTTTTTTTTTGAAATATTCACGGTCCATAGCTTGTTGTTCGATTGACGTAGCTAGGGAAGTAAAGGATAATCCAAGTAGAGGTACTTTTTTCAATAGCTTTTTTTGAAAGATCACGCGTGAGTCGTATCAAGCTGTATGGTTATTTTTATTCAGTATTATTTGACATTTCATCGTGGAAAAACTTACGCCTGAACAACGTTTACAAATCATTCAATTACGAAAATTCACGTTCTGTAAGGAATGTGTTTCGCGCGCTTCAGTCAGCTTATGGCCAATATAATCGGCCTACTGAGCGTACTATTCGCAACACCATCACCCATCTTGACACCCAGCAGGCAGTGAAGAAAATATAGCTGCCGCAGATGAGAGTCTACACGAAGACCGTGGAGAGTCGATTCGGCGCCGTTCGCAGCAACTCGGACTAACGCATGAAATGACTTGGCGCATTCTACGTCGAGATCTTAAACTGAAAGCGTACAAAATACAGCTTGCACAAGAACTGAATCCAATCGACCTTCCCAAGCGACATCGCTTCACTCTATGGGTTCTTGAAAAGAAGATCAGACGTTTTCGAGCAAAATTTTGTTCAGCCCATTTCTGGCTCAATGGGTTGTAAACAACCAACATTGTCGCATTTGGAACGAAGAGCAACCCGCAGGAGATTCAAGAGCTGTCATTTCATCCAGAAAAACAACGGTTTGGTGTGGTTTGTGGGCCGGTGTAATAGTCGGTCCACATTTCTTCAAAAATGATGTCAGTCAGAACGGAACTGTCAATGGCGACCGTTATCGCGCCATGACAACCGACTATTTGATGCCTGTAATTGAAGCTCGTGATCTCCACGACATTTGGTTTCAACAAGACGACGCCGCATCCCACACATCGCATTAATCAATCGATTTATTGAGAACATTTCGGTGAGCAGGTAATTTCATGTTTTGGGCCGGTCGATTGGCCACCAATATCGTGTGATATCACACCAATAGACTTTCCTGTGGGAACGTGTCAAGCCTTAAGTCTATGCGCACAATCCCGCTTCGATTCAGGTCTTGGAGCTAAACATCACGCTTGTATTTCGCCGGTTACCAGGGGAAATGCTCGAAGGAGTCATCGAAAATTGGACTCAACGGACGGACCTTCTGAGACGTAGATGCGGCCAACATTTGAAGGTGATAATCTGCAAAAAGTCCAAATGTCAAAGAATGTTCTTTCGAATGATAATAAACATTCCCGATTAAATTTGAATTTTCTGTGTTTTTTTCTTTAAAAAAGTACGAAACTTCGAAATGGATCGCCCGATTTTAACGCGTTGTGCGGTTGGCTATCAATTTTCATAACTGCCTGATTTTGAAGTAATAAAAATATGTTTGGTTTGACAGTTGAGTTTCACAAATGTCAAAATACAGCCCTGCATTGTTGGAACCCCTAAATGGATAACTCTTTATTTAATTTAATTTAATTTAAGTTTATTTTATTTTATTTTATTTTTTCGGTTTTTTTTAATTTTTTTAATTTAATTTATTTTTTTTTAATTTTTTTTATTTTTTATTTTTTATTTTTTTCTATTTTAATTTAATTATTTTATATTAATTTTTTTTTTTAGTTTTTTTATTTGGTTTTATTTCCTCTTCCTTCAATTCGTTTCCAGTGCGACATATTACTACACCTCGAAATATTTATTCACCTTTGAGCCTTAGACTAATCTTTAAGCGAAGTAAAAATTGTAGCTGCAACCCAATGTCTGTCACTGTCCGTATTAAAGGATATCGAAAAACTATCACTTTAACCTTTGCGCTCATCCGACACTTCCCAACATCAGCCAGTGCATGACCATATGACACGTGATGGGCAAAATTATGGTGACCAGTGACATTGAAAAACAAACGAGACATCACAGTTAGAAGGAAGTACATATTGCAGTAAGCCTATATTTGCTAATACTCGTACATATGAATGTAAATCTTCCAACACATGCGTCAATTACTTAACAAATACCAAAAATATGCACCACCAACACCACCAACAGGCACACAGCAAGAGCCAAACGCTGACAGCCTGCAAATTATCCAACAATTTTGACTTCCAACTTTTTCAACCACCAAATTGAAACTGTCCTGTCTGCCCTCGGGGTAAGGCAGGCAGCTGACTGTCTGACCAACGCACAAATATCCGCAATGAAATTGCTACGCGGACACTTGAACACTGTCTATTTTGCCAACAGCTACGGCAACAAAATTATCTAAGCACAACAAGTGTTGTTGTGGAACACAACTAACGAGGGGAGAGGAGGGTAGTGAAAGGAAATTCGTTCTTTCTTTGTTTGTATTTTTTGGAAATATTTCAACCCCTCTGGCTTGTGAAGAGCGTGTGTGGCATGTGTTGGCCATGCGAGCATAATTTTTGACTCCAATTGAATGAAATTGTATTTGTACGAACAGAGCAGAAATTAAGGGAAGTGAAAGTTGTAACGAACCTTGAATGAATGTCAAAAATTTCCTTCCGCGTCTGTATACTTAAAACCGACTCTATAGCGTTATAAAGTGGAAGATTGGGGTGAGAAAATGGTATTCCTCGTGCTCCTTTTTGTTAGGGAACAACATAACCTTAACTTAAAGAGAAGTATACATCCGTTTGTCCTACTTGTGTTCCGATGATACAAGGTACCGCATCTCAACTCTAGTTTCAGTAGATTGATCTCGCAATGAACTCTACTAGTTGGCACTTAGCCGATGTAACGGCAAGAACGTGTGCTGTTTTACCTTCTGCAATGAACCCCAGTTTAAAGCTCCAAAATGTCAGTATTTCTGATTTTACTTTTTCCAAAAGACCAACCTGAAATCGCCAATTAGCGCCGTGGCTCTGTAAAAAATTTTACTTTCCATCCTAATTCATCATTCTCAAACACCGTTTGGGCACGGAGCAAGCGGTTGCGGTTGTTTTCTTCCAAAAAACCCTTTCAAACTCTGGGATGAGCCAGCCCTCGTTATCCAAAAGCATGAACTTACGAAATACTTTATGCCTGGGACTCTGTTTCCGTAGAACAAATACAACACTTCGGTCTTCACTCCGATTCTCGGAACTTGAGCTCTGTAATATGCTTTTTTATGCTTGATTCCGTGAACTCGACTTTGTTTTTGAGAAGGGCGAAGCTTTCTGCCTCCGACCCAGCCTACGTTTTCATTGGAATTAGTATAGAAACGTCCAATCGGACAGTGGTCACAAAGAGAAAAACTGAGTTCTGGTGAACTATCACATGGTACACATAGAAAATGCGACTGCCCTCCGTCCTCTAACTTCCACTCGCTTTTTTGTGTGATTTCTTATCCCCCCGGATGTGAACTTCGATCCGATATAACAAATATGAAACACCAATTCCGGCTCCAGCTCCCATAGGCTTATTTTTTCGGCTTCTTTTGTACAGAAATTTACAGTTTTCGAGGTTCCCTTGCTTAATACTCGTATCTGCTTCCCTTCGGAAGTGTTTTTTCTGTGGGTTAAATGCTTTACATTGTAGCTGTAAGTGCACTGTACATACTTCCAGCCATTCAACTAACCAACCAACCAATCATCCATCCATCCATGCAGGCTAACATGCAGTCTATCGTCTGCCTATCCACATTCAGCTATACCCTGCCCACCCAATACTAAGCTCGAACTTTACTACAGAGTGCGCTAAATATTAAAGCTGGTACGTTGAGCAACTCCGCTCTGCTCGCACCATGTCACTTGTCCAAATTCCAACCACCTTCATACGAATATTTCACTACTTAAACTGAAAATAGTACACAGTCCAGTGTATGAAGACTCGCATAGCTGCTAGCGGAGGCTAAAATTGCTGAAAAGGAAAGATTAAAAAAAAAAAAACAGAGAAAGGCAACAGTTGTGATCCCAGCAACACTGCTTGTGCTTTACATTTAGTGGGTGTTGCACATACTCGTCTGCAGTGAACCTCCATACACGAGTATGTGTAGATGAAGGCCTCTACATACATGCTTGTTGTCCTCCTCACAATCTACAGCTGCAGGCTGAGACGGACAAAAAGGAACAGACTTTTATCTACAATAAATTAAAATCTGCTTAAATGCCCGGTTGAGTACCAAACAACCAACCTAGGAACACAATGGGCTGGGTAATAGCTTAGATAGCAACGAGCTCACCTTCTTCTTCTTCTTCTTCTTTCAAGAGTTCCACGGGTTAATCACGAACAGCCAGCATTACAAACGACGCACCATTTGAGACTCTCTTCTGTCTCTATTTCTTTTGTGTACTACCTTCGATGCTTTTGATAGTTTAACGCCAGCGGGTGTTTTTAAGTAATCAAAGATTTCACTTCAATTTTGTTACTCCCTCAGCGCTGTTGCACGCTCGCTTTAGAGCGCTTGCATGTTGCTTTTATTAATATTTATGGTTATCTCAGTTTGTTATGGTTTTTCTTTTTTGCTCTTGACATTTTAATGTAGCTGGCCTTCGGGTCGTTATGGCATCAGTAGTGATGGTTTGGTCTGCTTGCTGTTCTTTAGCTTGTAGCGCTTGGTCTTGCTAGGTGGTCAATGGTAAGTTCCACAGCCTATTTGATTGCTTAGTCATCATGGCAGTCTAAAGTGAATGAGAGCAAGCCTGAACTCATTCTCTTTAGAGTATATAAAGTATTTACGTCGAGTTCGAGCGATTTCTTAGGCGAATTTTTAGTTTGTTCATGCCTTTTTTTATGTTTTTACTGTTTTCAAAACTTGCCTCAGCTAGTTTTCACAAACTCCAAAGTGTTCACGTATAAAACACGTGAAGCTGCTTATAGAAAAGAGACTAAACTCAAAAGCGCTTCACAATGCGCTCTCATTAGATGATACTTCATTTCACGCATCGCACAATCCAACATGAAATTTGGCAACAATGCACTAGATGATTTTGCCCACGTCACTTTGCTTTATCCACTGTCTGCTTCACTGCTTCACGTATCATCATTGCCTTGTCGTCGATTCATTTTGTGCGCTTTTGCCACATGCAACGCACTCATTACGCCACATTCATTGTGCATTCTCATTCATTTTGATATAACACCGTCCGTCAATGGACACGTTTTTCACATTTTTTTCTCTGTTTTTTCTTTTTCTTCTTTTTTGAAATCCCCGGAGGGCATGACTGCTGACGAGTAGCAGCAGTAACGCATTGCAGTTAAGCAGGAGATACCCGCGTGCCACAACGCAGAGTCATTATGTATTGTGCGGCACATTACCTATGTACATATGTAGTGCTTAGTGCCTTTGTGGTGAGCAACACGCACAAACTCTCTTAAAACAGTCTGCCTGTCTGTTTAGAGGGGTTATTTGTGCCGTTGGCTTTTGTGGCAGCAGCGGCAGCAGCAGCAGCAGCAGCAGCAGTCTTCAATTCAATCTAAAGCGTTCATTTTTTCTTTTTATTTCTTTTATTTTTTCCTTTTTTTCTGGTTCTAATGCCAGAACTCTGATGCCGTTGTGGTACGTTGAATTGCGTTGAAATTATGCGCTACAAAAATCGCTTCACAAGTTACCGCCGCGTTGCTGTTTCCTACTTGATTTTTGGTCTCTCAGGAGCTTGAAATGTTGGCTCTAAACGCTGAACTGAAATAAAAGTAAAATAAAAAATTTCTATATAAATAATGCTAATGATAAGAAAACACTAAATATATGTATGTACTTACTTCCTATACGAGCATACATCGCATAAAATATTTCACTCACTCACCATCCTCTCTATCGGTTTAGCGCTTGCGGCAAACGCATATTTTGTTTAACGAACATATTTCATGCTTATGCTTGAGCAGCTGTTGTTGCGTTGCGCCTGTAGGCGCTCGCATAAACTCTGCTATAATTTATTTTAGACCGCCTTCATCTTCGCCTTCGCCTTCGTAGTTGTATTCTTCTTTCGTGTGTCCCACTCTTAACTCTACTTTGTCTGCTCCATACAAAACGGTCATCCATTTCGAGGCTCCCTTCTTTTTTTAAAGAAAAAAAAAACACAGAAAACTCAAATTTAATGTGAAATGTTTATTATCATTCGAAAGAGCAGTCTTTGGAATTTATTGTATGGAGATTATCTGTTTCAAATATTGGCCACGGCTACGTCTCAGATGGTCCATCCGTTGAGTGCAATTTTCGATGACTCGTTCGAGCATTTCGACTGGTAACTGGCGACGGACACGCGTGATGTTTTGCTCCAAGGCCTAAATCGAAGCGGGATTATCCACATAGACTTAGACTTTACATATATCCACAGGAAAATGTCTAACGGTGTGATATCACACGATCTTGGTGACCAATCGACCGGCTCAAAACGTAAAATTATCTGTTCACCGAAGTGTTCTCTCAATAAATCCTTTGATTGATGCGATGCGTAGGAAGGGGAGCCGTGAAAACCCGTATGAAACCAAATGTCGCGAAAATCACGAGCTTCAATTTCAGGCATCAAATAGTCGGTTATCATGCCGCTATAACAGTCGCCATTGACGGTTACGTTCTCACAGGCATCATTTTTGAAGAAATATGAACCGATGATTCCACCGGCCCACAAACCACACCAAATTGATGCCTTTTCTGAAAGAAATGGCAGCTCTTGAATCTCTTTAGGTTGCTCTTCGTCCCAAATGCGGCAATTTTGCTTGTTTACATACCATTGAACCAGAAATCATCGCCTCATCGCTGAAAAAATTTTTTCTTGAAAACGTTGGATCTTCTTGGAACTTTTCCATAGCGAAGCGATGTCGCTTGGGAAGGTTGAGCGGCTTCAGTACTTGCACAAGCTGTATTTTATACGCTTTCAATTCAAGATATCGACATAAAATTTTCCAAGTTGTTCGATACGTCAGTCCGAGTTGCTGCGCACCGTGGCGAATCGACTCTCCACGGTCTTCTTGTACACTCTGCTACAGCCGCTATATTTTCTTCACTGCGTGGTAGACGTGGTCTATTCGGTCGAATATTATCCAATAATGAATGCTGGGTCTCGAGTGATTTGGTGACGGTGTTGCGAATAGTACGCTCAGTAGGCCGATTATGTTGACCATTAGTTGAGCGAAGCACGCGAAACATATTCCTTACAGAACGTGAATTTTCGTAATAAAGTTGAGTGATTTGTAAACGTTGTTCAGGCGTAAGTCTTTCCATGATGAATTGCAGAAGAATACTGAACAAAAATAACATGATAGCTTGACACGACTCACGCGTAATCTGTCAAAATGAGGCTATTGGAAAAAGTATCTCTGCTTGGATAACCCTTTACATATGTAGCTCTTTATGGGCATTCCAACTGCCATCTTTAATATTTTATCATGCTTAATTTCGTTCTAAATTACATGCTAGGGATGTAGTTCATACAAATACTTATTCACTTTGATATGATTTCTTTATCTTTGCTTGTTGTTACACTCTCTCCGCCGCCTTCTCTCCACTCGCTCGTCGGTGGTCACTCGACGTTCGCTCACTTCCTCTACTATCTTCATATCCATGCCATATTCAACTTGCTTGTCGATGAATTTTAAATTTTAATAAGCTCATCTTCGCGTGCAATCTTACTCTCTACCTTTTTCCCTTAGCTTACCTCGACTGCTTAGCGCCATCCGTGTGCTGCGCGCTTCCTGTGGTGTTGCTTCACTCGTTTGCTATTGAATCTACTTTATGGCATATTTATGGGTAGTTAAAGTTCATAAATATTTTTTTTTTGCTCCAAAATAGGATTGGTTAAAGTACCTGTAACAAAAATTGGTTTCCTGTGGCGCACATAATAGTCAGTGGGTTGATTTAAATGCGATAAATGTACATTTATTCGCTCAGTTGTTGTGTGGTTGGAGGGCTGAAAGAGATAAGAGAAAGAGGAAGATGTGAAATAAATTTGAAAAATTATGTATTTTTAAAATAATATTGAATTCAATTCCTGGAAAGATGTTTGGAAGTAATTACGTAAAGATAATTCTCACCGTCATTTCATCTATACAATAAAATGGAGGTTAAGAAGAGCGAAGAATGAACCTGTGGAGTACAGAAATGATATAAGCGCTGCAGAGAACTGCATTTTACTCCGAACTCTCTATTGAGGTTGCCTTTACTCTCTTATTTCAATAATATGTTTGCTCTGCTAATCCCATACAAAGGCAGTGAGCTTCAGGTCGCTTCTTCTTTTTAAAAAAACGTGGTGCCAGCTTGCTAAATAACATCTAGGTTAACAGTTTCTGTATAGAGTTTTCCTATTAGCTATCTTAGTAATGATTTAACGCTGTTGACGGAGAGTGACGACATATTTGTTGATGATTGGAAGGTGTTCCAGGAGCCATTCTTGTCGGATTGCTGCTGGTTACTCTTTTGAAATCGAGACAAATTCAATACTCCTTCTCAAAACCGGAACCTAAGGAGTACAACAAGGGGGAGGGTTACAAGATTATCAATGAAAAACTTAGCAATCAGTGAAATAAATGAGAGGGTAAAAAAACTTACAAAAAAGCAAGCGTTAGACGGGGCTATGGTCATGCTTGAAAAGATTTTTACCAATACTTTCAGGCAAACTAGGCCACTAATTGTTCTTAATGAGACGAAATTACCTCCATGGTGAAACCGAAGCCTTAAGATCTAAAGAACGCAGGTGGGGAAGACGTGAAATAAAAGCTGTATACCAGAATCTGATAACCTTACAACGACATAGTGATAAGTTATAAAAAAAAGTGTTTGGAAAGTGAAGCACGCAAAACCCACTCATTTCCAAAGAACACTATAAGCCGACCCATATACATATATTCGGAAGTGGCATAATGGTTAGACAACTACAGCCGTCGAAACCCCTGATGTGCTCATAAAAGTATATTTCCCTAGTTGTTACCAAAGAATATAACTATTGGTACAATCACCACAGCATACTGGTCTTCTTGTCATTTAAAGCAGCGGATCCAGAAGAGATTATTCCCATAAACACAGAGAAGATAAAAGAATCAAAGTTTGCGGCTTGAAAGGATCTACAACTATCTTATATGCCAAGGAATCGGAAAACATTACATGTGGCCCTTCAACCAAAACCGGGAGGAAGTATATACGATTGTTTAAAGGACTTCAGACTTATAAGCCTCGCTTCCTTCATGCCTAAGATACTGGAGAGGCTAATGGCTATTCGTATAGGGTCACTCCCAAAGTGAATGGTATTAAGCCTGTTTCGCTGCACAATCAGTGAGATTATAGGGAGCACGTCACGAAGATTACACTAATAGTCCGCGAGCAATGGACTAGGTGCCGATCCCGCGGGAGGATATAAAAGGCAACTACATAGACGGATATGCGGAACTACCTGTGCTATCGCCACCAATGATCAAACGTCGTTATACGCATAATCTGGGTTATCGGTAATTAGAAGATTTTCGTAAAAGAAAAAAGTTGACGAGCTGACCAAATATGAAGGGGAGATAAACCATGTTCGATCAGGGGTAAGCTTCTAAAACTTTCTTCATTGCACGGCATCCACATCTACAACTCACGAAATACTCTGCCACCCTTTCCATCAGCTGGACTTGAATTCAATGTGAAGGTCGATGACTTAAAAACTCCGACCACGAACAACCCAAAGTTACTGGGAATCACATTTGATAGCCTGCATTACTTCCCTCCGCATACGGCTGCAATTGCCACCAAAGTACAGAGCCGCAACAAAATCCTCAAATCAGGTAGCATCTGGGGGAAACACAAAGAAAAACTGCTGGCAACATACAAGGCAATTGGGCGGCCGGTCGTAAACTATGCTGCGCAGATTTGGACGCCGGGGTCTAGCGAAACGCAATTGAAGAAGCTCCAGGCTTGTCAGAACACCGCCCTTCGGACCGTGACGCGAAACCTCCTGACGGCGCCGGAGCACCACTTACACAGTGAAACATCTATGCTCCCTGTTAAGGAGCATAATGTTATGCTGTGTAAGCAATATCTGCTGTGATGCTACCGTAGGGATCATCCCAACAGACACTTATTGGAAGCCGAACCACCACCTAGTGATATCGGGTAGGGGAGTACTTGACTACCGGGACGCCGTACAGCAATACAGACAAGACCCACTGGACATGACGGCGTACAGACAAGCAATACACCCTTCACCGAGAATCTGTTAACACCTTCGTGAACTCTTTTCCCGTGAATGGTGTTCTCGGAGTCCAATCACCACCGATAGCAGAACAAGGGCTCGAGCTGCCTTGAAAGACTCGCGTAACCAAGGCACGATTAAGATCTAGATACTGTAGCAGGCTTAACTCCTACCTATCCAGACTCGACCCTGACATACCTAACATATGTCCCGCATGCAACGAATCCGCGCGCGACACTAACCACCTCTTTGCATGCCCACTTAACCCGACTCATCTAACACCCCTCCCCCCCTCTGGTCCGAACCCGTCGAAACAACACGTTTCCTGGGTCTCCCGTTAGATGACCTCGATGACTGAAACTAAACTTGCCTGACCCTAGGCGGGGTTGACGCAGCCGCTACAACAACAACAACAACAACAACAGGGGAAAGCATCACTTACTCTGTTTTCATTTACTCCTTAATAAGCAAGTCATCGCTCTCTCTAATCAATAAAAAATAAGTTTTTATATCTTTCCTTAGAAATACAGAGCTCATTAGTTGTCTTTAATATATTCTCTCTCTCTGTCTCTCCTACAGGAATTACGCGATTGTGGCGCGCCCTGCCATGCCATGTTCTTTCCGGAAAAAGAGCGCACTGTACTACGCTATTGGGTTGGCTCTTGGGCGGCTGTCTGCGTGGCGAGCTGCCTATTTACGGTGAGTAACAATCAATTTATTATTCTTAGTATTTTAGTTCAGTGCAAATGACGTAAACTAATTCAGTTATTAGCGCAAATTATGATTGATTTCTTGTGCCAAGTTGCTTGAATCAAGTGAAAGATTCATATTTCGTCGAGAAAATAAATAAATCAATATGAGACTTGAGCCACACGCTTGCTTGGCAAGTGACGACGGCTGTTCTCAAGCGAGGGATAAATTGTAAGAGTATAAATAGAAAAATAAGAAAGTTTCAGCGCAATAAATAGCTCTCGCCAAGTAGTTTCCTTGCCAGCTGGCAACGCGCAAGCAAACGCTCAGTTTCACAAAGGAAGTAATATGGCGCCATGTAAACACGAGTGAAAAATAATGTAATATTTTCAAGAAGAAATGGAGGAAAAAAGAAATGCTATGCAAACAGCAGCATATTGTGCATACCTGAGTATATATTGTGTAAAAAAAAACATCTTTAGCGTGACATATTGCCCGTCAACAAGCTGCGCGCTCTCTCTCACTCTCTCTCCCTTTTTAATAACAACAGCCAGAGGCAAAACATATGCGCAGCAGCTGTACGTCGTACATCATACAGCATATCAAAATCGAATAGACGATTTTAGTGACAACATGAAACAGATTTAGTACAACAAAATATTTTTTTTGTAGAGAAATATGAAAAAAATCTACGACAACAACGCCAGTTGAGGTGACAAATTTGAATCAAAATATATTTTGATGTAAGGTGTTGATATTTTTGAGAGAAGAGAAAGAAAGTAAACAACGTCCGGAATAAGAATTTAATATTAGCTTCACTTATAGCAATAAGAAAAGAATTAAAAAGAAAAAAATTTTGCAAGCTTTAAAACTTAGGTCCAACTTGAAAACTTGAGGATCAACAGGACATCGTTGAAAGTTTTCATTATCAAGGATCTGAAAAAAAGGAACTAAAGAGAAAAAAATTGTGAATTTTTTAACTAAAACACTTTAAAGATTCTCATCTCGCAAGATGTGCTCATCATTAAGGATCTGCAAACGTTTTCCAAAAAATAAAAGAATTAACAAAAAGAGTTGAGAGTTTTGAAAGTAAAAAAAAACTTGAAGAAAGCACTTATCATTTAAAATCCACAGACTTCTTCCCAAAAATTTAAGAATTAAAAAGAAAAAATATAGAACTGAAGCCAAAATCCGACATGAAGATCAGCAGTTCATCGTTGGAAGGGAATTGAAAGAAAAAATTTAAAACTTTCAAACTGAAGCCAAGACAAGATTTAAGGGTCAATGAGCACCATTGGAAGTAACACGTGTTTGTTGTTGTTGTAACCGCAGAAAATTCCCCGAATCCCCAGATAAAAATCCTTCTCGTTCCGGTATAAATACCCGACTGCCGCGCGAACTATTCGATTTTAGTAGCCTCTTACGACAGGCATGCCTTACTGCGGGAAAATTCTTGAACCCCTGACCCGCAGGGAGCTGGAAATACTGTACTTATATGTATGGAAATACTCGGCGTTAAAACCAGTGGACTGTTTTACAATAATAATAAAATTATAAAATGATTGAGGACCTTTGAAATAAACCCAACACACAATCAGAGAGGACAGCGCTCGAAGTATTTATCATCATTCATGCTTATCCAAGAATAAAAGAATTAAAAAGAAAAAAATCTGAACAAAATTAAACCAAAATACTGATGGTACGCTCAGTAAATTGTATATATAACTTCTAGGATGGTCAGACAACATTAAGAGATGTGGGATCTGTAATAAAAAAAAAATTCAGTTTCTGATATATAATTGCCGCAGACAACTTAACGTGATGGCTACGCAGTTCTCCCTAAACCTAATTAGGGTGGACGAGCTTGCTAGGAAAGGCACTTCCTTTCGCAAATTTTCGACATCATGAAATAATCTGAGATGACGCACTTTACTTGCAGGTTATATATACTACAGTTACCCAACGCGGTGCTAACTTAAGTTGAAAGGAACTGAATTGTTGCTATGTGACCAGGATCTTGTGGCCGATAAGGCATAAAAGAGTACTTATTTCCTCGAAAGGAATGGAGAAATCTGCATTGATTGTCCTTCTTATAGGATATTTTCTATTAGACCGGCAAGCAGAGAAGCTGTACGTGCCATCAAACGACATCTTCCAAAGTTTTAGAGAGGAGTAAAAACCTGAAAACTTAAAGTAATTTCATTCGCGAATGCCACACACATTGGAGGAGTAATTTAAGGTCTTTGAGACTTGAACAAAGGAGCAGGTGCAAAAATATGCAGTCACGCAGGAGGAAATATTAGTTGATCTCAACCTCAATCGCACTATAAGGGTAACTTTATTACCTGGTAAGCCAATTGCGGCTTCAGAATAAATGAAATAAAAAGAAAAAATTCTAAAATTTGCCATTGGTAACTCCATATCCAGTACTTTTTTTTTTTTTGAGTCTATGAATTTTGACGATACGCCGAGAGGTAATAAAGCAATTAGCCACGCCTTCATGAGACAGGCAACTATTTAACATAGTCCTTTATATCGTTGTTAACGTTGAAGCGAATAAATAGCTTGTAGAGTTGACATGCCTCTGAGTGATGGTACCAGAAATATGCTGAGCATAATTGACTTAAGAGGTTATTCTGGTCTAGAGGGATGAATTTTAGGTAATCTTTGAAGCTCCGAAGTTATTTATTAACATGAGAAAAACACAACAACAAATATTTAAACAAAAAAATTTTATTCCACAAATTAACATCAGATGAAGTGAGGGGTCGTGGAAATTTGTTACATGACTATACACACGATTTCAACCTTTCTAGCTATCTAAAAAGAAAAAGATTATTAATCTAGAGGAACGTCGCTATGTCTGGAACTACAGAAAAGTCGAAAAAAAATTCCGCAATTGAAAAAAAAAATTTATTTAAGCTTTTATTCTGATTTTCGAATTTTTTAAAAACAGCAAAAATTGAAATTTGCGGTTGAGCGTTGTTCCAAACAGAGAGAAGTCTATAAAGATGGCTCTCCCAAAAATTTCGAGTAAATCGATGCAGTAGAACTTGAGGAATTGTGGGTATAGTTTTGAAAAAGACTGTTTCGAGATAAAGTGCATCGGTCTAGTAGAACTTGAGGAATCGTGGGTATAGTTTTGAAAGAGACAGTTTCGAGATAAAGTAAATCGGTCTAGTAGAACTTGAGAAATCGTGGATATCGTTTTGAAAAAGATTATTTCGAGATAAAGGCATTTCAAGTTTCGCTCAAAAGCCGAGCCGGGTTGGATGCCGCGTCGGCAAAACAGCTATATCTCGGAAAATAATTTGAATTTTGAAAAATTCGCTACAGACATATTTTTAAATAGTTAAACTTCAAAAATATGCAAAAAAATCGTATTTTTTTAAATTCTACACTGGAATACTCCCTTAAGGTCAACTGAAATAAGGCGCGGGTTAAGGGACTTCTGTAGACTTTTTGGGGATTCACTCGATGTAGGAAACTAATTTAGAAGATAATTTTCAAGATATTGCGAGCTTGAAAAACCTCTGAAAAACCAGATACCTAGTAAAATCACGAAATTGAGTAGGAAATTTGAAGTAAAAACTAAATATTCGTATGAATTCTGTTTCTTCTTTCACCAAATTAATAAGACCACCCAAGAGAATCAACGAGACTGTTAATTATTTTTAATTTAAAGTGTGAAAAGATAGATAAAATATAAAATCTTTGTAATTTATCAAAGCCAACCCCGCATTTAATAAGTACCACAAGCACATATGATTATCTAATAACAACACTTCCGCTCCCATTAAATACCCGCTGTCATCTACGTATGTACTTGTACATATATCAACCACACAAAATAATTTATGTATTAACACACCTTCCATATATATTAATTTTTATATCTCAAATTTAAATACAAATTACATATTTAACACTCCCTAAATAAAATTTTTCACGGAAATACCACCTACACACAAACGCTCACACCGAAGACCAACAAAAAAAAAGAAAAAAAAGAAAGAAAGAAAAAACAAAGCGGCTTTCCGCTTGGAAAATCTTCAAACTGTTATTTACAGCATTTTAATGCGACTAAATTTCCACTGTCAGCGCGCAGACAAAGTGTTTTTTCCTCTTCTTCCCTCTTCTTCCCTCTTTTTTTCTTGCTTTTTTCTTATTTAGAGCATTATAAGCAAGAGTTAAGCCATAACAATGCCGGTTGAGTGTGTTGGACGAGACACACCTTAAGCTGCGACTTGTGTCGGGATAATTTGTAAAATTATAGCTTACCAGCGGCTTTTAACGGAGGAAATAAAATAAAAAACGCCAAAGAGAAGATATGTAATTTGCATTTTTGGCTGTTTAGGAGTAAATTAGTGGGGAGAAATCTTTTGATAATTTTTTCTTGTCATTATTTTTCGAATTTTTGTAATGTTTGTACATATTTCAATCACCTGAGTACTCTTCATTCTCTTTCGTTATCCGAAAAAATGCTTTACGCTATCCTAATTCACGCTATATGCAGGGCCACAGACTGCAGTCAATTTAACTAGTGGTTGGAAGAGGGAGGAAACCATCAGCTTCAGATTTATATTTTGGCGATTTACGGGAGTTTGTAGTGTGCTTCTTGGTGTTTTTCCAATAAATGAAGGGACCTGCAGCTTTCTCAGCTGCCTCCGAACGGGCGATGAACTTTTATGAAAAGCTTTTATATATTTCATGTCAGAAATGCAGTCAGAGAGCTTGACTATTTTCTATATATTTCAATGTAGAACGAATTATAACTCAAAATTTGGCCTTCCTAATGGCAGTACACACTGCTAACACGATTTCGATTATACTTAAGAAAAATATACTGTTACTTATCCACATTAGAGATCAGTTTACCCATAAACTTGATTTAACTGTTGGTCCAAACGGTGTTACGTCACTGAGAAAGGTACAAACCGTGGCCGAGGAAAATCCAGAACAACTCCGGAACGTAGAGCCGGCTGTCATGAACTCCAAGCCTGTCAGAATACCGACCGACATAACGGGACACTTCCTGATGTCGCCTGTGCACCCCTTACATAGTAAGAGATCTACTATCCGTAGGAACCATTCTAGCACACACTCGAAGCCAAACCACCAACACCTAGGCACATCAGGAAGGGAGTTCTTGAGCAAAAGGACTTATTCTGCACCACAAGACAGATCTGCTGGTCAGGAGGAATTACCGACAAACTCCAAACGCCCTTCACAGAGAGTCCGTCAATACTTTAATAAACTCCCTGCTCTCTGTTAATTGTGTGCTACGAATTCAAGCACCACCCATAACAGTCGAAGCTTTAACTGCCTCGCGAGCGCCAAGTGCTACTGACACCATATTAGACTCAGCTCCTCCATATCTGGACTTAACTTCGACATATGTATATAACAAATAGTCTGCGTACAGTCCTCGTACGATACTCGCTCCATTAAATAACTCCGTCAGCTCCTAGGCGGGACTGAACAAACTGTTTTAACAACAACAATATTTTTCAGCGGCTGAAATTCTTGAGCATTCACATTTAGTTACCAAGCAGATAATCTGTGACCGATGTACAGAGTCTACTGAGCGTATGAAGAAAACACTTCTCCACTCAACTCAACCGAATCCGCCACAGAGGACGTTGGAATAAATGTATCGCGACCCCACTCTGATGAAGTTCGAATGGTAATTGCTCATTTGAAGAACTTTTTGTAATTCTTCAAGTGAGTAATTACCATTCAAAGCTCGTCATATCGGGTCCCGAAACGAGAGGCTGCAGTCTAGCGGCTAAGAAATTCAAAAGCGATGGCAAAGACTTGACAACGTGCATGAGGCAGCTTCTTTGCAGAATATAGTCGGATGACCTAAGCATACTCGATTCAAACTAAAAAAACGGATATTCTATAACCGGTGCCAATTTTTGTGGCACGATAAGACCTCAATATAGCAGTTATGGTCTTATTGGGTGTACTATGTGAAAGATGAAAGCCTGGCGGTAACCAATTGAACGGATGTTATGAGTGTCGCTTCAGGTCATGAACCACATACTCAACAGAATCGTCCCACATCACCACCTCTTTAAGCCGCCCTCGATAGCACGAAAAGACGCTGAACAACACTAAAGGCGTCATCAGGATCGTGATGTATCTCCTCGAGTCGTTTGATACTGAACGAGATGGCAAGCAGGGTGCGTCTCCATCGTGGGATTCGTGTTGGAGCAGATAGGTAGAAGTATACGGCATTGAAAATTTTAGTCCTCTCTCCTTGGGCTCATCCTTTCTGTCCTAATACAAGAGGTAGAGTTGTCGCAGACGATAACGATATCCGTTATGTCAGCGCTAGCAGTTTTTAAGAGAACGATTTATGGTGAAAACTGAGCAAGAGGAACACCTGCACTCCGGTAGAAGGATTAAGTGGAAAAGGACTTGGTTTCACTGGGAGTCTCTACAATAATAAAAGAAAAAAAGAAACGCCTTTTGCCCTCGTATTGACTCCGCTATAACCGCGTTAGCAGTGCCTATGCCAACCAAGAAGAAGAAGATGAATATACCATTTTTAACTTCCACTACCTTAGTATACATATCTATGTAAATATATAAGTGTTTTAAAAATATACAACAATATAACCCTACTCATTCACCCACCAGCTCCCGCCTCGTCCCCTGTGGATTTCCTTGATATTCGAAGAGTTGCTTACAATGAAATCCATTTGTTATTCCATGCACGCCACAAGCTGTGGCATAACAGTTTGTTGCATTGTTTTTTGTGGTTTTCAATTTGTCGCCTTCTTTCGGTTTCTCAAATTCCCTGTGAATTTTTCAATTTTCGTGTATATACTTATATATATAACGGGTGATTCATTTCGAGGTTCAATACATTTTTAAAGAAAAAAAAACACAGAAATTTCAAATTTAATGGAGAATGTTTATTATCATTCGAAAGAACATTCTTTGGCATTTATTTTTTGAAGATTTTCTCTTTCAAATGTTGGCCGCGGCTACGTCTCAGATGATCCATCCGTTGAGCCCAATTTTCGATGACTCGTTCGAGCATTTCGACTGGTAACTGGCGAATTACACGCGTGATGTTTTGCTCCAAGGCCTGAATCGAAGGGGGATTGTCCACTTAGACTTTAGATATAGCCCCAGAGGAAAAAGTCTAACGGCGTGATATCACAAGATCTTGGTGGCCAATCGACCGGCCCAAAATGTGAAATTATCTGCTCACCGATGTGCTCTCTCAATAAATTCATTGATTGATGTGATGTGTGGGAAGTGGCGCCATCTTGTTGAAAACTTAAAACCAAATGTCGCGGAGATCACAAGCTTTAATTTCAGTCATCAAATAGTTGGTTACCGTGGCGTGATAACGGTCGCCATTGACGATTACGTTCTCACCGGCATGCTTTTTGAAGAAATATGGATGATTCCACCGGCCCACAAACCACACCAAATCGTTATTTTTTCCGGATAAAAGGGCAGCTCTTGAATCTATTCAGGTTGCTCTTCGTCCCAAATGTGGCAATTTTGTTTTTTTACATACCCATTGAGCCAGAAATGGAACTCATCGCAGAACAAAATTTGGATAGAAAACGTCGGATCTTCTTGGAACTTTTCCATAGAGCCCATTGAGCGAAGCGATGTCGCTTGGGAGCGTCGAGCGGCTTCAGTTCTTGCACAAACTGTATTTTGTACGTTTTCAATTGTAGATCTCTACGTAAAATGCGCCAACTCGTTCCATACGTGAGTCCGAGTCTCTGCGAACGGCGCCGAATTGACTTTCCACGGTCTTCGTGTACACTCACAGCTACAGCCGCTATATTTTCTTCACTGCGTGCTGGACGTGGTCTCTCGCTCGAATATTATGCAATAAATAATGCTGATTCTCAATATGGGTGATGGTGTTGCGAATAGTACGCTCAGTAAGCCGATTATGTTGACAATAAGTTAAGCGAAGCGCGCGAAACACATTCTTTACAGAACGTGAATTTTCGTAATTAAGTTGAATGATTTGTAAGCGTTAGGGCGTAAGTATTGCCATGATGAAATGCCAAACAAGACTGCTGAACAAAAATAACATGACAGCTCGACTCGACTCACACGTGATCTGTCAAAAAGTGGCTATTGAAAAAAGTACCCCTACTTGCAGCACCCTGTATATGGACACAGGGGAGCATAAGCAAATAAATAGTATTTGTTGGGCCGTATTGTTGCTTTTGGGCAGCGCTTGGGGGATATGCATTTGAAAAATTGTGAAATTATATAGCAAGCAACTGTTAATTTTCCAAATAAATATTCGAAAAAGTAAAAAAAAATACTATTTTTTTTCGTTCAAGTCTACTATTAAATGGGCGATTTATAAGTGAATTTTATTCAAAATTCAAATTATTTTTTTACATTTGCAAATTGCTTTGCTAGACAATTCATTGTTTGAGTGAAATTAATAGATTTATTTTGAGTAATGGCGGCTTAACGCCCACAGAGTGCTTGGAAACAGACACAAAAAGGTGTTAAATGTTAATATATGTATTTACATACATATATGTATATACATATGTAAATCTATATGTGTCTAACTACGCATGTCCGCTGCCACATCACACCGACACATACATAAATTCAATTTAATTGTCATATTGACTGTTGAAGAACAAAAGAGCGTAGTGTTCGTTGGCGTGGTGTTGTGCCTAACAGAAAAGCTTAACAAAGAAGAAATAATAAAAAACTATAGAAAATTAACATATAAATGATAAAAAAAATTGATTGTTTTAACGGTAAAGTTTTTTTCTTCCATTCTTATTTTAATTTATTCCTCACCTTTCATTGCTTTCAATGAATGAGGCGTAAATTTGTATGCCAATTAGTTCGGTTGAGATAAGCCCACACACAGTAGTGTGAAGCAAAATAGTAGTAATGCAGACAAAAAATGGAAAAATATACGCTGGAAAGAAATTTCTGTAATCAAATGCTGCCGTACTGAGTATCACATGAAGATTTAGTAACAATCAGTAGACCGAGAACTTCACAAAGTAGTGAGAACGCTGGAATAATCCTTCGAAGAATCTTCCCTGATATATGTATCTGAATCATATAAGCAACCGTCAGTGGAAGGCTTAGAATAAATAGGAGTCAATCATGCCCCTCAGTTTTGGATACGAGACCTTTTTCAACTACAGAAAGATCCACGCACGACTTAGTCTAGACATGGTAACAAAAGAATTGTGTAGCCATGGTTGCAGCCTCTGAAAGTGACAAAGTTACTCGAAGGTGATAAATGTCCGGCACACCATCGCTCTCTGGCGTATCAAGTACATAGATTATTGAACTTTAATTAAAATTAAATTAATAGTCGACTATTATAATGACCCGCAGGCGACTTGAATATACCACCGTTGAGGCTGGCAACTGAAAAAGCAGCCTCGCGACGCTCAAGTAATACTGGCACCGTGGTAGACTCAACATCTACATACCTGGTACTTTACCTCGACATGTTTAACATATGGCCTGCATACAGTCATATACTCGTTCGGCACTAAATACATTGCGTAACTCTGCCTGCTTCTAGGCGGAATTGAACAAACCGCTACAACAACAACAACAACAACAACCACTGCGCTCGTTTTTTAGAAGCCAAAATGTCTGATTATGAAGAGTTTGAGATGTTGTCCGTTAGGCGTAATGCTCGGTTGAGTATGTGGCGACTTACCGAGGGCTTCAGGAGTGCAGAATTCCCTCAACTGAGGGTGGTAACTGAAAAAGTGGCAATCGGAACTGCTGCGTGACTTCACGCTTCAACTGTTAAGTTGTGAAACCAGACAAAGTAGTACAACGCTTTTCCTCAAAGTACCAATAAACTACGCCACTTCCTGAGCCTGTCATTCGAAACACCCAGCTTCAATAGGGTTAAGAGTCTCAGAGTAGACAAACATAGACTTAGTTGAAAAGGTCATCTGATGGTAGGTTCAGAAAACGCTGCTTCGGCGGATTTGGACTAGAGGGAGAACGCGTTATAGTGGGCAGATAAGTGGTTAGTATCATGTGGGACTCATTGAACGCATAGCATTCGTTAAGTATATCGGGGTTGAGTGCCCAGACCTCAAAGAAGATTATATTGTGCTTCACGTGACTGCCAATAACGTAGGATTATTTATTGTGGGAATTTAAACATCGTCGTCTTTCACAACCTCTAAACAGTGCAGCCGACAATTTCGCAACTTTTAGTCGTGACAGCCGTGCAGTACTTCCGAACAAAGATTATCAATGCCCTGGCCAGACACCAATATCAAGCAGACATCGGTAAAAATGATCAAGTTCTTTGGTGGGAGCTTGGACTTCGAAATTCTAACGATGACTGTTGACCGCACAGGTTATTCATGATCCACCTCTTCAACCCCGACGGTGGTGGGGAGCCCTCAAATAGTCTAAATCATTAATTCCGAAGGTAATGAGAAACCCTCAATATCCGATAGTAACTCTGCGTGATTGGATCTGTCAAAGACGTCGCTTATGGGCAGAGAGGAGTAATGAGATAGTCCGTGAACTGACTAAAGAGGAGCTCATTTCGCAACAGTGGTAGATATGGCCTCACCAGTTCCATTCAGGGAGTGAAGAATGCATAAAAAACGCTGTCAGCAGGCTAACACGCTTTAAGAACGCACAAGGACCACATATTAGAGAAAATTATGTGTAAAACATATAACGCGGAGCTTACTAAGTTCATACCATCAACAAAGAGGTCAAGCTTTAAACTGTTAAGAGATCATTTACTCTTGACGTCATATGCTATCAAAGCTTGTAAAACACTGTTCACACAGGTATTCAATTAACTAATTAAGAGCATTGTTGACATCGCACGCCTCCTAAATGTGTCTGATTAAGGACAACTAATGAAGGGAAGCAAAAGCAATCAACAATCAGCAACGAAAGCTGCTAAAACGCTGTTCACATAGACACTCAATTAGATAATGATGGGCATTCCAGTAAATAACCTAATAATTGCAAAAAAATAACTAATTCTGCTGAAAACGGCAGAGAGTCTGTTTAGCAAAAAAAAAATCCCTTAAAATAAAATGTCAGTTTTTTAAGAATTTTCAAAAATATGCTCTAATGTTCAATTTACAGAAAAGTGAAAGAAAATATAAAAACTAGACTTGCAAAAATTACGTTATTTGGATTTCGATTAGACAAATATTTAAAAAAAAAAGTAAATAAAGAAAATTAATTAAAAATTAAAAAAACTGAGGTGTCAAAGACTTGAAGTTTTAATTAAGTGTGTGTGAACACCTAACTCGGTGGCTCATTTAGAATTTATTTGGCAATTAGTGGCATACAAAGAATTTACTCTCATCTTCGTGGCTTACGAAGAAAACAAGCTTACCCTTACAAGTTCTTAGAGTTAAGACTCTTCGGACGCCTTCACTAAAATAAAAGAATTAAAATTAAAAAAAAAATTTTAAAATTTTAAAATCAGCACACAATTAACAGAATATTAGGTAGACACTAAGAGTAAAATTTCAAAAAATATTTTCTGATGATATTGTAAGCGCCAAAGCTGAAAGGCACCAGCGACAAATCAGTGTGGCAGGAAGGATGACTATTCCATTATACCAAAAAAAAAGGCGATTTGGGCTCCGGAAAGGCATACTTTATAACCTTTCTACTTAATTAGAATAAAAGAAGTAAAAAGAAAGAAAGAAAAAATCAATTGGTAACCGTTCAGTTTTTTTCATTATTATAGACGTTGACATTCAGACGCCTTTAAATGGGTAAAGTAATCGGTTTCCATTCTTTAAATATACTTATAAAGACTTCCACTGTCTTTCGGGGTAGCTCTCTGAAAGCAGTCTAACTATAATCCCACTAGTTTGTGTTTCAGCTGAAACTTATTCCTGCCTATCTTTCACAATTGTCTCATATTTCTTGCTGATATTTCAAATTCTTTATAACCCAATTCTTTTCTGCTTACCTAACATTTTTTCTAATCAACACGGTATGCGCCGTCTTTTTTAAGCATATATTAAGCAATTTGCATAAAATAAGTGTAAATTGTGGTCTGTTTGGCAAATGAAAAATGACAGCTGTCATAAGTGAATATCCATGTCGCGTTGACAGCTGTCAATTTGCATGCGAATAATGACAATGCGTCGCGTGTTTGTGTGTGTGGGAAACAAAATAAAATAAATCTCGCCTAATTAGCGCACAGCCAATGCCACAAAAAATGAAAAAAAAAACATTTGTAAAACATATCAATTGTCAAAATATGTGGTAAAAATGTCAACTTAAACAACAAAACATACAACAACGATAAAAAATTTAATATTTACATAGTATATAATATGAAGGAAGCCAAGTGACACTTTGCAAACATGAATCTTTCGCGCAGAAAGCAGCGGTGGCTCCTACCACGCTACGCCGTGCATCATTAATCCCTGTCAGTGCTGCGTCTGTTGTCATAATACCATAGAAATACTCGTACATCCATAAGTGGGTACATGCGTGTAGCACTTGCAGCATTCAAATGTGTTGTCGTCAAACTAACAAATTGAGAAATGAACATTCAACCACCAACTTCTGTGCTCGTCATACTAATGATGTCATTTTCATCTTTGAAATAATGCTGAGCAGATTGAAAAGTAGGCATAAGCCAAAAACAAAAGTTTTATTTGATGACTTCGTTAGTGTTGCTGCTGCTGCTGCTGATTATTCAGCATGTGGCATGATGAATAGTCACTTCATCAACTTCTTCAGCCTTAACAGTGTTATAGTATGTGTGTGAGGAGTCACTCAACTTTCAACAAGCAAACCCACATTGAGGGGGGCAAGCTGAGGTCATGTAGCTTATAAAATTCTAAGAAATATTCATAGTATGATACGATAAGTAGGGTCTGCCCTACCAGAGAAAACAGTGCTTACTAAATCTCTTTTCAGACTTGAGCGTGAGTTTTTAAAACCCAAGTTTGGAAACGCACAAGGGCCACATAATAGAGAAAATTATATGTAAAACATATAGCGCGAAGCTTACTAAGTTCATACCATCAACAAACAGGTCTAACTCCAAGCTGTTAAGAGATTATTTACTCTTGTCGTCATATGCTTTCAAAGCTTGTAAAAAAACTGTTCACACAGGTACTCAATTAACTAATTAAGAGCATTGTTGATGTCGCACGCCTTCAAAATGTGTCTGATTATGGACAACTAATGCAGAAAAGCAAGAAGTAATCAACAATCAGCAACGAAAGCTGCGACAACTCTGTTCACATAGACACTCAATTAGATAATGAAGGACATTTCAGCAAATAAAACAATATTTGCGGGAAA
The DNA here is from genome assembly GCA_030068015.2 of Neoceratitis asiatica. Classification (NCBI taxonomy): domain Eukaryota; kingdom Metazoa; phylum Arthropoda; class Insecta; order Diptera; family Tephritidae; genus Neoceratitis; species Neoceratitis asiatica. Next base: position 16,388,538 of record CM061526.1, read on the forward strand.
AACAAATGTTTGTTGAGAAGAGCAGAGAAGCTGTTCGGCAAAAAAATAAATTCTTCCCTTAAAATAAAATGTCGGAAGAGAATGTTTCATAGTATGATGCGAGGAGTAGAAGGCTCTGCCCCAACAGAGAAAACAGTGCTTAGAATATCTCTTTTCAAACTTAAGCGAGAGCTTTTAAATCCCAAGTTTACCTAGACTCTGTTTCCGCTCGAAAACTGTGTACTTTTGAAGTTCAAGCCACCAGGCACCTCAACTTGTGTGCCAATCAAGATCTACCTGTCCCAGTACGTCTATCCGTAGGCTCATATTGCTGATCGAACTGATCGAACGTTCTTAAGGACCCTACATATGAAAGGCTTCATTTGAAAATCGGCAAAAATAACACAGAGAGAGGATACAGGACGAAAATGCCGAATGGTTAAGATATCTCGATTTCGGACGATAATATCACAAGAAAATGCAGAGAATATCACTTGAGTTTCCGGTAATGCGCATGAAAAAACCAATGAAAATGTGGACTCTGGTAGGGGTGGCACTATCGACTATTTCCGACCTTTCAGCAGCTTCAAATGTAGTCCAAAGCAGTGGACTCTAGCAGAATATTTAAGGTTTTGACTGATCGAATCATCACATTCCAAGCCAGCCTTACGGAGACTCGGTAAGTTTGAAGTGGCTGCCGGACATCAGCTCACTTATGCCACAAAACGGATCTGTTTTGATACCACTGAGGATCCCCCATCCACTAGTCAAATCAAAGTGTAGAGTTAGCAAAACAGAGCAATCGACTTATCGTTGCACACGTCATTTCGCTCAAGTCTCCAAAGGTTGTCGCTGCTAAAAGCTTCAACTTACTTCCGCAAAGTGCGGGGCATATGCAAAGGAAGTGTCTTAAAGTTTCAGGTTCTTTCTCGCCTCTGTAACACGTGCATGTCTCGTTTCTTTCTAGTGACCTTCTCTTAGCATCTGCGCTGAATAAGTCTCCTATAGTGAGTTTACAAATGGAGAAAGGCATGCTCAAACTCTTCCATGATGCGGAAGCGGAAGGAAATTACCTTTCCTTGCAAACCGTTCAGCTTTCTCGATACCTAGTACGTTACTGTGGTAGTACATAGCCACCACTTATGGTGGTTTACGGTAATTCTCTACTCTTTTTCAGATTCCAGGACTCTTAATGATGCCTGGGATTCAAAAAAATGTAGATAAAATTTACTGATAGTCCAATTAGATCTAGAAAAGTCACAGCCTTCTGTGTGTGCGCCAGCTCCAGCTGAAAAACACTACTGTGATCCGGTAGCTGAAAAGACTTGCTGACCCAAAGTTCCTTTGAACATAGGGGACCACAAATAGTCTATTCAGTATGGCTTTAATGCAGTCGCCTTCTGCTCCTCAACCACTCCTTTCAACCAAAAAAACCTAAAGGAATATCTGAGAGCTCTCCAAAACATGAGCGATTATTAGGAGATCAAACTTGAGCTTCAATCTTTCTATTTCAGGCAAGGCGAGGCTAATGGCTTTGGACAGATAGCTCCAAATTTTAATCCGATTTAGAGTTTGCGCCAAAAAACCAAGCGCTATCGATTTCGGCGATGCCGGCATAAGAAGAAATATCAGACTACCTAGTATTTCCGTTTGACATTCGAAGGCGAAGAATGAAATTTTTAGAAAGTCTGCCTTCACTTATAATCCTGTATACTCCGAGAGAGTGAGAGTACTTACCATCTGGTTCTGTAGGAAACTGCGGTAGGTAGGTAGTCGGATTTTTAGCAAGGTCGAAAGAAGATATGCCTGCACAGCAATCTTATACAAGAAATTTGTAAAAAAAAGTTTGGCGAGTAACTTCTTCTTCTTCTTCTTCTTTGACATAGGCACCGCTTACACGATTATAGCCTCGTCAACAATAGCGCGCCACTCGTTTCTTCTTTTTGCTGTTTGGCGCCAGTTAGAAATACCAAGTGATACCAGGTGGCTCTTCACATGATCTTTCCAACGGAGTGGAGGTCTTCCTCTTCCTCTGCTTCCGCCAGGGGGTACTCCATCGAATACTTTCAAAGCTGGAGCGCTTTCATCCATTCGGATGACATGACTTAGCCAGCGTAGCCGCTGTTTCTTGATTCGCTGAACTATGTCAATGAGCTCATACAGCTCATCGTTCCATCGTCTGCGGTATTCGCCATTGCCAACGCGCAAAGGACCATAAACCTTCCACAAAACTTTTCTCTCGAAACCCCCTAAAGCCGACTCATCGGATGTAGACATCGTCCAGGCTTCTGCACCGTATGTCAGGACGGGAATGATGAGCGACTTGTAGAGTTTGGTTTTGGTTCGTCGAGAGAGGACTTTACTTTTCAATTGCCTACTCAGTCCAAAGTAGCACCTGTTGGCAAGAGTGATTTTGCGTTGGATTTCAAGGCTGACATTGTTGGTGTTGTTAATGCTGGTTCCCAGATAGACGAAATTATCTACGACTTCGAAGTTGTGACTGTCAACAGTGACGTGGGAGCCAAAGTCGCAAGAGCGATGACTATTTATTTGATGACAGGAGATATTTCGTCTTGCCCTTATTCACTACCAGACCCATTCGCTTCGCTTTGTTTCTTTGTTTGACCTGGAGAACGCCGAACTTACGGTGCGGTTGTTATGACCAATTATATCAATATCCACGGCATACGCCAACAATTGCACACTCTTGTAGAAGATTGTGCCTGGTCTGTTTGGCTCGTATTACTTTCTCCAGCCTCAAATTGAAGAAATCACACTATAAAGGGTCTCCTTGTCTGAAACCTCGTTTGGTATCGAATGGCTCGGCAAGAAACACTTGTCCCGTCTAGTTAATGTCTGGGAACTGGAAGCGCTCTGAGACGAGGAGTGATCATAAGCTTCGATAGAGAATGTAGCTGGATGATAGTGTGTCTGATGATTCGAACTGAGCGTGCTTTGTCCGGTCTTTAGAAAGAATCTTAGTTCTTAGTAGGAAAAATCTCTTATTTCGTATTTGAGATTATTTCAATACTGTTATCTAAAAGAATTCAAAATTACTGACACTCGTCTACCCTTTACAGCGGATTAAGAATTCCACGAAACTATCCAATGTCGATGAACCTCTGAAATACTGACTGCCAAGTATTTCTATAGGAAACTAACACGCGTCAAAAGCACATAGCCACACACACACATACACAAATATTTGAGTTAAGATTTGTAATTAACAAAAGTCATCAACTGAAATGTTATACCATTGCCATGGCAAAACCCATTAAAAGAAGTAAAGAAAAGGCTGCAGCAGCAGTAAAACCACAAGTGAATAGAGTTGCCACTGTATGGTGGCGGTGGCTTGGCGTTTTTTCTTCTTCTTCTTCTGCTGCTGCCAACGCCAGATAAAGAATAGCAACTTTACGTGGCAGTGGTGAGGGAAGAATGTTTCCCCGCTATGGGTGACAACGACAGCTCTAAAGAGATAAGCCAAAAGTTGGTGTGACACGATGACAAAGGAGCGGAGTTGTTGCTGTTGTTGTTGTTGTTGGTGGCATTAGAAATATGGCAAAGTGAAAAGGCTTGCAACTTCATTACCGAGCGCTACACAACAACATTATTACTAAGCACCGGTGGTGATCATTATGTGGTGATAAAATAAATTATCTTGTTGCATGAAATCCTGTGGCACAGAAGTCCAAGCAGAAGCCGCGGCAGCAGCATGGAACGTGAAGCTATGTGAACCAAACAACATTCGGAAGATAGTTGCAGAGCGACAACGAGTCTCAACTATACAGTCTTTCAATGAGTGCAGCATGTGTGTGTTGTTGCATGCAACAAATGTCAACTCCGTCACCAATCAGTGAATTCACACTCTGAATGACAGACAGTCTGTCTAGTCGCTGCCGACATCTTCGTTGAGTAAAATGGTAAAAGTGCATTGCTGATTGCTAACACGCTTGTGACAGCTAAGCTTGACTTTGAGCTTTTTACTTACTTACTTACTTACTTACGTACTTACGTACTTAACCAGCATCACATATGCTTTTATGCGCCACAAACCTTTTGATTTTTGAATCTTCATTATAGTCGCAGGCGCAATGTCCTCTCTTTTGAATTGCCTTAGGAATATTAATATTATTGAAGCTTCGGCTTAAAAGCTCATAGACAAGGCTCATATATATGTATGTAGCAAAATCCTGTGAAATTTGTCATCGAAAGAGATTTCTTAATTGCGAAACTTAATCAATAAGAAGAAAAAATGTTTATGGCGAGCATCTAAGTCATTAAATGTATAACTTTAGACCTGAAAAACAGTCAGGCAAGATATCCATTCACCTAAGGTTTCATATTAACGGTACTCGGCGCTGTGCGATTCGTCCGAGGCTCAAATCACCCCCCGCTCAAGAGGTGCAATGAACGGAAATTGCAGCTTGCTACGGAAGCCTTGTAACGGAGTATAAATTTTTAATTAAATTTGTCAGAAGGAGCGAGACTACGTAGCGGAGTTTAGGATTCATTCCGCTAGAACAGAAGTCCGATTTGAGCAAAGATACCTTCGAACGGGTGATCCATTTCAGGATTACCTATTTTTTAAAGAAAAAAACACAGAAATTTGAAATTTAATAGGGAATGTTTATTATCATTCGAAAGAACATTCTTTGGCATAATTTTTTTTAAAGATTATCTCTTTCAAACGTTGGCCGTGGCTACGTCTCAGATGGTCCATCCTTTGTGTCCATGACTCGTTCGAGCATTTCGACTATTATCTGGCGAATGACATGCGTGATGTTTTGCTCCAAGGCCTGAATCGAAGCGGGATTGTTCGCATAGACTTTACACTCTACGTAACCCCATAGGAAGAACTCTTATAGTGTGATAACACACGATCTTTGTGGCCAATCGACCGACCCAAAACGTGAATTATCTGCTCACCGAAGTGTTCTCTCATTCATCAATCCATTGAATGATGATCGATCAGTCGGTTATCATGGCGCGATAATGGTCACCATTGACGGCTACGTTCCTACCGACATCATTATTTGCAGAAATATGGACCGATGATTCCACCGGCACACAAACCACACCAAACCATTGTTTTTTCTGGATGAAATTGCAGGTTTTGAATCTCTTCAGGTTGCTTTTCGTCCCAAATACGGCAATTTTGCTTGTTTACAAACCCATTGAGCCATAAATAGGCTTCATCGCTGAACAAAATTTGGCTCGAAAACGTCGGATCTTCTTGGAACTTTTCAAGAGCCCATAGAGCGGTGCGATGTCGCTTGTGAAGATCGAGCGGCTTCAGTTCTTGTACAACCTGTATTTTATACGCTTACAAATTAAGATCTCTACGTAAAATGCGCCAAGTCGTTCCATACGTCAGTCTGAGTTGCTACGAACGGCGCCGAATCGACTCTCCACGGTCTTCGTGTACACTCTCACCTACGCCCGCTCGCTATAATTTCTTCACTGCGTGCTGGACGTGGTCTATTCGGTCGAATATTATCAAATAATGAATACTGGGTTTCAAGATGGGTGATGGTGTTGTGAATAGTACGCTCAGTAGGCCGATTATGTTGACCATAAGTTGAGCGAAGCTCGTGAATCACATTTTTTACAGAACGTGAACTGTCGTAATAGAGATGAATGATTTGTAAACGTTGTTCAGGCGTAAGTCTTTCCATGATGAAATGCCAAACAATACTGAACAGAAATAACATGACAGCTTGACACGGCTTACGCGTGATCTGTCAAAAAAGGCTATGGAAAAAAGTAGCTCTACTCGGATCACCCTTTATAAACGCCTGAAAGTGATTTACTAAGGTAGTCTCCGCCGATTTTAGTGCTAGAGTGGGCAAGGAGGTTGCCTTTGGAACAGTAGTTGGGAAAATCAGCTTCCACTACGAAACCTCACTAAATGAGCTAACCGTGGTCGACTTCGACAGTGTTCCGAAATATATGACTATCTATAGTAGCAGATTTAAGCTTCTTCAGATGTCTCCGTATCCAAAATCTCGCAACCTAATCAACCAAGTTTTGATAGAGGACGACATGCCTTCAGTGCTCTAAATGCGCGATACTCCAAAGTCTCATTATCCACTACGACTGCTATCATCATGTTAGGATAAGAATTTATACAATTTTGAAATGGTTTTCCCAAGATTGTTGCCGCGAAACCACTTTCTATCGATTTTTTTGCGACGAACCAAGCGTTACCCACCTCATGCCAAACCGACCGACCGAGGAGCACTCCTGAAGTCTAAACGAGAAATCCAACAGGCTGGTAACCGAAAATTAGCGACAGTTCAGATTGCATTGAACGCAGAGACCGATCGTCAGACACGCTCTCATTCGACCATCTTTGTCAGTTCTTCATCGCTATATTAGATATTAGAATAGTGCGCTCTGTAGGTCTGTCGCTTTATTCTGTTTTAACTTCTAATCCACGTTCGCCCATTTAGGCTTCGGGAAGTGGACTGGTCGTGTGTTTTTTTCATTAACTTAATCCCAGGCACTAGATCATCTCTTCGCTTCCTACATGAGGTTACATTTATCAGCAAACCTTCACAAAATTTTCGACATTTCCCTTGTCGGATAGTTTCTCAAGGTCTTCGCACTCTCGCATTTTGACCTTTATCTTTGTTTATCTGCAACTCCGTCTCGAGTCATTTTAATGTATCAGTCCTCTACGGTGGGTGATAAAGTCGATCGCAACATTATATTTACAGCAGCTCGGTGGTATTTCTTTCGATATTGTCGAGAATCACACGCTGCTCTTCTTGCTGTAAGAAGGAGGTAAATATGCCATTCCATAGCTCTCTTATATAGACTTGTTGACGGGATGTCTAAGAGAGCACAAGAAAGCGAACATTTGAATCGAATAAATAGACGCTGATGTTGGTGGATTTAGAATTTCCGTTTTTTCCGTAGTTTTGTTTCGAAACATGTGTTTTGACGTAGAAACCACTTTTTTTGTCAATAAAATGGTTCAGTTGGTTGGTGTCAAAGCGAGTCTAACACCAGAATTAGGAGTGTTCTGCCTAAATTACTCTCTCTCAGTTTTTGGGAAGATTTCTCGATTAGATTTCTCTTCATTCCCGCATTAATGAAATAGCCAACTTAGTTCACCTTTCCTCCGAAGCTCTCTAAAAGCTTTCGTTCGCACATTTGTTCCAGCGTATGGAATCTGTACCAGCTGCTTCTCACATTCTATCAACTAACATATTATTATTTTTTATTACATATTAATTATTCGAACTGCATTTCACACGCGTTGCGTGCTCTTTCAACTCTTGTTGCATAACTTTGATTTAGTATGGTTAGTGAGCTATTATGCTGTGTCTAATTGCGAGCAAATATAAATTAGTTTATTCAAATTAGTACTTAGAACAGCTTACATGTTTGATTTTAATTCTATATGTATGCATTTGTTTAATAAATTATGAATGCAATTTTAATAATACATTTATCATTTCTTTTCTTTCTCTCGCCCCTCTCTAGGTGCTGACTTTTCTCATTGACTCGTCGCGTTTTCGCTATCCGGAGCGTGCAATTGTTTTTCTCGCCGTTTGTTATCTCGTTGTGGGTTGTGCGTATGTTGCCGGTTTGGGTGCGGGTGATTCGGTGGCGTGTCGTGAGCCCTTTCCGCCACCGGTGCGTCTTGGACGACTGCAGATGATGTCGACGATAACGCAGGTGAGTTTTGTAGAGCGAATATTTTAAGGAAAGAAATTAGTTAAATAAATAATAAAAAATCTTAGATATTTATCAGCAAATGTTTAGTACAATGTAAAGACCTTTCTATGTTATCTCAACATCTCAACGCTCTAACTAAAAGAAGAATTTTTTTTATTATTAAGAAAAAATTACAAAAAAAATCCTCAAGCCTTGTTGTTTATAGGCAAAACCTATATTTAGCGTTTGTTCACCAAATAGCCAATGTCCCGTTATAAAAGCTGTAAGTCTGTATAAACTCTTCCTGGACCTACCCAATAAGTCATTGGTCCTTTTCTTACCATTTTCAAATCATATCTGCTTCGTTATCTTGCTTTTTCTTCAAATTGTGCCAAAAACTCTCCTGATCATTCCTAGCGGAAATGGTACTAACTTTGCCTCAGATTTGTCTATGGAGTTTCCTGATTTGACCAACTTGTCTGCTGTTCGTTGAAGAACTGTGACTGTGAGTCCACAAATTGATATGTGGATTTAACCATTCAGTGAGGTCAAAGCCTTTCTGCAGTTGTTTGTTGACTACGCTGGCATTAATCCTTTGGCGACGACAATCCCTGTAATGCGCCTGGCTTTTTGCGTATTTGGTGCTTTGTGTGTCCGCCCGTAGTTACACAATAGAGCTCCTAAAGCGTACTCTATGAGTTTTGTAAACGGATAGAGAGAGAGAGAGAGAGAGAGAGAGAGAGAGAGAGAGATTTCAAAATCTTTGTAGTGTACCCCCGTCCCTACTCCGGAGTCCATTTTTGAGCACTCGGTATAGATTAAGTTGGTATCTTCCTCCATACTTAGCCTCTTCTTCATTCACGTCTAAAGGGTATCCTTACCTGAAAGTAGCTATCGATATCCGACCAATTAAAAAGTCCCCGGCCTGTCATAGTAATCCTCCAGCTGTTCGATACCATTTTTGTAGTACGCTATGTCTTTTGCTTCAAAAAAGGCCTCGGTATCGGCGATCACCTCTTCATTCGACGAAAATTTCTTCCCAGCGAGCATCCTTTCGAGATCTGAGCACAGGAAATAGTCGCTGGGGTCCAGATCTGGAGAATACGGTGGATCTGGAAGCAAATCGAAGCCCAATTCATGGATTTTTGCCATCGAATTCACTGACTTGGGACACTGTGCATTGGCTTGGTGAAACAGCAGTTTCTTTTACTTCAAATGTGGTCGGCTTTCAGTTAATTCGTCCTTCAAACGGTCGATCTGCACTATGTAATAGTGGCTAGTTAATGGTCATTCCTTTTTAAGGTAGTCAATGAAAACTATTCTATGGGCATCCCCAAATACAGACGCCATAATCTTACCAGCCGACTGTTACGCTTTTCCCTTTTTGAAGCGTGGAGTCAAATGATAGAGCCATGTTTCATCCATTGTTATATATCGACGCAAAAACTCGGATTTATTACGCTTGAACGTGTCCAAACACTGCTTCGAATCATCAACTTGTCGTTGTTTTTGGGCAAAAGTGAGCTCGTGCGGCACCCACTTTACACAGAGCTTTATCATACCCAAAGTATTCGTGAATTATATGATGTACACGTTCAGCTGATATCTTTCGAGTGCCTGCTATTACATTCAATTTCAATTTGAGGTCACTCAAAATTATTTTGTGGATTTTTTGATGTTTTCGTTGGTAACAATCTCTTTTGGGCGTCCGCAGCGTTCACCGTCTTCGTTGGTCATTTCCCCACGTCTAAACTTAGCATACCATAATCCTTGATGGTTGATTTTCTTGAGGCAGTGTCTGGAAACTCCTCATCAAGCCAAGTTTTTGCTACAACTGTATTTTTTCAAAGCGCTGCAATGTGTAGTGCTACTAAGCACTAAGGCCATGTTCACAATAGCTACAATTCTTATGCAATATTTACACCCTAAATGAAAGGATTATTATAAATATAAAATTCTTTAAAAAAATATTTGTAAAAAATATGTTTATAATGTAATTTCCAACAACAACTACGCACTAGTAGTCTAGTACTAACAGCCTTTCAACCGTATCACCATTAGCCAATCATTCAAATGATTAAAATCTCAAATATTTTCTACCATATTTATTTATTATTATTATTGCTATCAACATTTGCATAATTTTTCAGCACTTCCCATAATTAGAGTGGACTTTTTTTCGTCTACGAATTTTACAAAAATATTTTATGTAAAATTTATATTTTTTTTTGTCTCTTTTCACCCGCAGGGTCATCGCCAAACCACCGCTTGCACCGTTTTATTTATGGCACTCTACTTCTGCTGCATGGCCGCCTTTGCTTGGTGGTCATGTTTGGCATTCGCTTGGTTTCTAGCTGCCGGCCTTAAATGGGGTCACGAGGCGATCGAAAATAAATCGCATTTATTTCATTTGGTCGCTTGGGCAATACCAGCGTTGCAGACAATTTCGGTGCTGGCATTGGCTAAAGTTGAAGGTGAGTGCAGGAGTGCAAATATATGTAAATAGAAATATATATGGTATATAACGTATGTGTAAATATGTATATAAACACTATGCTATTGAATAATTTATTTAAATTCACGAAGCCAATATGAAAATGCTGAAAATAAATGAAATAAGATATACAAAATGCTGGCGGAAATCTATTATTGTTGTTGTAATAAAATGCAATTTGCCAAATTAAATGCGAAAAAAACGGAAAAGCATTTTATGTAAGCGAAAAAATAATAATAATGGAATTAAAAAATAAAAATAAAAGTATAAAAAATTAAAAATTGATGGAAATCGTTTTGCGAATGGCTCTATTTGCATTGAATATAAATGTTATGCAATTTTTCATTGACTTTTTTTGCCATTATTAATTTATTAATAATTTTCTTTTCAAAAGAAAAAATTTATTTATATTTTTAATAAAACTAGTTTTTTTAAATACATTTATTTTTTGGGATATGAAATATTTTTTTATTTTTAAATATATTTATTTTTTTGGGATTTTCAATATTTGTTTATTGTAATTTTTTTTCTTTGTTTTTCTTTTCAAAATAAAAATTTTGTTTGTTTTCAAAAACTAGTTTTCAAAATACATATTTTTTTTATTTGTTTTTTTTTTACACTTATTTTTATTGGATATGAAATTTTTTTATTTATTTTAAATATATTTACTTTTTGGATTTTTTGTTATTTTATTTTAATTTTTTTTCCAAAAAAAATTTGGTTTATATTTTTTTTTTTTAATAAAACTAGTTTTCAAAATAAATATTTAAAAAAAATTATTTACATTTATTTTATTGGATATGAAATATTTCTTTTATTTTGAAAAAAATTTAGTTTTTTTTAGATTTTTTTATTATATTTTTTAATTTTTTTTTTTTAATTTTTGTTTATATTTTTTATAGTAAAACTAGTTTTCAAAATAATTATTAAAAAAAAAATTTGTGTGTTTACATTTATTTTTTTCGATATGAAATATTTTTTTATTTTTAAATATACTCTTTTTTTTTTGATTTTAAATATTTTTTTATTAGAAACTTTTCTTCCTTTTTTCTTTCCAAAATAAAATTTTTTTTTTAATAAAACTAGTTTTCAAAATATTTTTTTCAACATTTTTTTTTTGCTTGAAATATATTTATTATTTTTAGGTTATGAAATATTTTTATATTTTTAAATAAATTAATTTTTTTTTTGAATTTTAAATTTTTTTTTATTATGAACTTCTATTTATTTTTTTATTTTTTTCAAAATAAAACTTTTGTATTTTATTATTATGTTTTAATAAAACTAGTTTTCAAAATAAATATTAAAAATTTTTTTTTTATATTTAAATTTTTTTTTGATATGAAAAAAAAATTTTTGAATATATTTTTTTTTGGGATTTTAAATATTTTTTTATTAAATTTTTTTTTCTTTTCAAAATAAAAATTTAGTTTAGGTTTTTTTTTTATAACTTGTTTTCAAACTAAATATTTTTTTTATTTTTTTGTTTGCATTTCTTTTTTTGTATATGAAATATTTTTTTATTTTTAAATATATAATTTTTTTTGGATTTTAAATATTTTTTATTATAATTTTTAAAATTTTTTTTTTTTTCAAAGTAAAAATTTTATTTAATTTTTTTATAAAACTTGTTTTCAAAGTAAAATTATTCGACATTTTTTGTTTGTTTGAAATACGTTTTTTTTGTAGGATTTTAAATATTTTTTTATTATAAACTTTTTTTTTCAAAATAAAAAGTTTATTTAATTTTTTTAATAAAAATAGTTTTCAAAATAAAAATTTTTTTCAACCTTTTTTTTTTTGTTTGAAATACATTTATTTTTTTTGGGATTTTAAATATTTTTTATCATAAATATTTTTTTTTATTTAGCTTTTTAAAAAAAAAATTTTGTTTATTATTTTTTTAATAAAAATAATTTTGAAAATAAATATTTTTATTTAAAAAAATTTTTTTGTACATTTATTTTTTTGGATATGAAGTATTTTATTTTTATTTTTAAATATATATTTTTTGGAGTTTAAATATTTTGCATACTTCACTTTCTGTCAACACATGAGTCATTGAAGTTTTATTGACATTTCTATGCATCACCTTCGCCATTTCAACTCAATTAACATAAATAAAAGTAATATTTTGAACATCATTATAGGTTGGGAACACATTTACAAACTGACACACATATATGTATATACAAGCATTTACTTATTTTGGTTATGTACTCGCTAGTACTCACTCACAAACCTAATCAAATTGCACCAAAAATGCGCAAAGAGAAAAAAAATTAAATAAAAAAAATACCACGGGTGATGTAATGAGCTTGTGTTACAACAACAACAAAATTTTATTGAACAGTTTGCTTGAATGGGTACTTAAGATCTTAAAAGCCAGCAAAAACGGCTAGTTGTTGTTGTTGTTTTTGTAGCGGTTAGCTGGTTCATAATAAAATAATTTGTGTTATTGCTGCTAGCTGTGGATTTATATATTGGCGGTGGAGGCGTTCATGGCTAGTGTGTTTTTGTTGCTATTTTTTATATAAAAAATTTTTTTTTGATACTTCAATACTTTTTTGGGATTTTCAATTTTTTGTATATTTTTAAATTGCTTCTGTACTTCTTACATATTTAAAATTTATATTTAATTATTTAATATTTTAAAATTTTTTTTTAATTTTTCTTTTGTAATGTTTAAATAATTTTTTTCTGTATTTTTTATTTTTTTTTTGTTTGAATCTTATATTTTATTATTATTTTTTTTTTCGCTTTTAATATTTTTTTTTTTGGTTTCAATTTTGTTTTTTAAATATTTTTTTTTGTTTAAATTTTTAAATATATATATATATATATATATTTAAATGTATTTTACATTTTTTTGTATTTTTAATCATTTTATTTAAGTTTATATATTTTATTTTTTATTTTTAAAGTTTTAAATAATTTGTTTCTGTACTTTTTATATTTTATATTTTATTTATTTTTATTTTTATTTTTTAATATTTTTTGGGGCTTAAAGTCTTCTTATACTTTAAATAATTTCTTTCTTGACTTTTTATTTTTTTATATTTTATATTTTAGAATTTTTTTTTAACAAATTGTTTTTGTACTTATTATATTTAATGTCTTATTTTTTTTTTAACTTTAGAAATTGTTTTGTATTTTTAATATTTTTTTTTAAATTTATTAAATATTTTTATATTTAAAATAATTTGTTTATTTTTTATTTATTTTTTATTTTATTATTATTTATTATATTTTTATATTTTATATTTTCTTTTTGAACATGTCAAATTTTTATACTTTTACTTTTTATAATTATATATTTTATATTTAATTTTTTTTAATTTTTAATATTTTTTTGTTTTTAAATTTTTTAGTATGTTTAATATTCCTTTTGAATTTTGAAAAATGTTTCACATATTTGATATAATTTTTTCTTTACTTTTTATTTTTTATATTTTTTATATTTTGTTATTATTATTCCTTTGTTTTGTATTTTTATATTTCTTTTAATTTTTTTTATATATTTTAAATAATTTTTTTCAGTATTTCTAATATTTTTAAATATTTTATATTTAATTTTTTTTTTGTATTTTTTTTAAATAAAAGTTCTCTGCTTTTTACCTTTATATATTTTTACATTATATTTTTCTTTAATAAGTTTTAATAATTTTGCTAACATTATTTTTGCTCTCCTTATAATTCTTTGATATAAAATCATTTAATACCTTTTGGCGCGCGCAATGAACCATTTATTCACCATTTTACGGCATTTTTTTTAAATTTTTTTAAACACAATGTCGACCGACCGTCGACCGTCTTGTAATCCGAGTTTATTTTTATGTGATTTGCAATACATAATTTTTTTTTCAGCCGTTATGACTTTAATAATTTGTTGCGGCTGAGGTTGTTTGTCGTTTTACTGTTTATTTTCGGTTTATTTTTTGGCAAATCTGTTGCCTTTCGCGCTTGGAGACTTTGTTGTGGTTTATACTTTGTATTTTATTTGCCGTTTCCGATGTTTTTTTTTCAATTTTTGTGTATTTTTTATAATTTTTTTTTATCTCGTTTTACTTTTTATAATTTAAATTTTTTTTGTATATTTTTTAATATTTTGTATTTGTATTTTTTCAGTTTTACTTTGGTTTTGTTTATTTTATATAATTTTTTTTTCTTTTTATTTATTTTTTTTTATATTTATTATTTTTATTTTATTTTTCTTTTTATTAAATTTTTATCTTGTGTTTTTTAAATCTATATTTTTTTCGCTTTACCGCTTTTACACTTTGTCGGCCAAAAGGCAAAAGTCGTCGTCATTAAATGACCGCAAAGCGTGTTGTGTTCTGTGTGTGTATTTCGCCACCACATTATAAATTGTTTAATGTGGTTTTAAATGAGCTTAATATGGCCTGAGGAACAACAACTGAGCTGTTTTCCGCGTAAATACATATGTATGTATGTACGCGTACAAGTAGGCAGTGGGTAAACGTGAAGTAGTTGCTGCAATAATATTGGCGGCTGGCTCTTTGACCAGTTTGTTTGTGTGGGTTGTGAAGCAGAGAAAAAAGCGTGAATTTTACGATTTGATTTAATTTAATTCTTCAAATTTAGATTTTGCCTACTCTTCAATTCTCATTGTTCCACACAGAGTTGTTCCGCAGTCTGTTCCACATTTTGAGGTGAGATTTTTGCAGATTATTTGCCAAACATCTTCACATGGTGGGTATTTATGGTAAATTATTTTTCTTTATTGGAAGCACCAAGTAATGCCCGTTCTTTCTCCACTTGATCTTTCCAACGGAGTGAAGTCCTTACTGTACCTTTGCTTCAACCGGGGAGTACTTCGTCCATACACCACAAAACTGAAGTTTTGTTGTTCATGCAAAAGACACGACCTAACCAGGTATTCTCCAAGATTTGGCGCATGGTGAATATTTGGAGAATGAGAGATTTACTAGATCTGAAGCCACACCGATAAGCTCCGGTATACATTTGGGTTGACGGTGGGCTTTAATCTTTCACATATTGAAAACGGTTTATCCCGCGTTAATAGCGGTAAACTGTGGGATGCCTCTTTTTATGTATCGGACAGAGAACATCTAGGCTCCAATCGTCGCGCATACATTCGTCCGACCATTCGTAGATAGGCAGTCCAGTTTCCCTCCATGCTGTTCGACATTTCATTTTGTACCAGTTCTCGTAGAATAGGATAGCAAATACTCGGAATGTACGCACTTCTAGAAATTTTAGAGACATGTCTTGTGTCTACCACAAAAAGACAGATTGGACTGCACTATTTTCGGTTCTTCGACAACCATGTAGCCTGTGGAATTTTTTTGCCACCCTGGAGTTTTTGGCATCGTTAGGAATTTACTTTATTGAATTCATACCAAACGTAAACTGAACTCGTTGTCGCTACCGACTAATGCGTTTGAGCCCTGTATTGTTCAATAAACGGTCAGAAATGACCGAAAGGGATGGCAAGAGGATCTTGCAATATGACCTCACTTAGTTGTAACGGTGTCAAAAGCTATGTGCTAACGCAGAAATTGGAGGTATTACAACCCCCTCATTCTCCAGACCTTGCTCCTTCCAACTGCTAGCTTTTTCAACGGCTTAAAAACGATTTGGGGATTACCGGTTTTAGTCCTTTGAAGAAAACGAAGAATGGCTAAATGCTTGGATCGAAAGCAGAGAGGACCCATTTTTAGAAATGGTATTCCAAAGTAACTAGAGAAATAGGAAAAAGTCATCGTTTCCAGCGGACAATGGTCAACTTATGGTCAACATAATCATTATTGGATAATATTCGACCGAATATAGCACGTCCAGCACGCTGTGAGGACAATATGGCGGCTGTAACTGAGAGTGTACACGAAGACCGTGGGGAGTCGATTCGACGCCGTTCGCAGCAACTCGGACTGACGTACGGAACGACTTGGTGTATTTTACGTCGAGATTAAAAGCGTACAAAATACAGTTTGTGCAAGAACTGAAGCCGCTCGACCTTTCATAGCTTCGCTCTATGGCCTCTATGGAAAAGTTCCAAGAAGATCCGACGTTTTCGAGTCAAATTTTGATCAGCGATGAGACTTATTTCTGGTTCACGTGTATGTAAACAAGTAAAATCGCCGCATTTGGGACGAAGGGCAACCTGAAGAGATACAAGAGCTGCCATTTCATCCAGAAAAAAGCCGGTTTGGTGTGATTTGTGGTCCGGTGGAGTCATCGGTCCATATTTCTTCAAGAGTGATGCCGGTGAGAACGTAACCGTCAATGGCGACCGCTATCACGCCATGATAACCGACTATTTGATGCCTAAAATTGAAACACGTGATCTCCGCGACATTTGGTTTCAACAAGACGGCGGCACTTCTCCACCATCGCATCAATCAATGGATTTATTGAGAGAACATTTCGGTGAACATTTCGGTGAGCAGACTTTTTCCGGTGGGGTTATGTAAAGTTTAATGTCTGTGCGAACAATCCCACTTCGTTTCAGGCCTTGGAGCAAAATATCACGCGTGTCATTCGACAGTTACCAGTCGAAATGCTCGAACGAATCATCGAAAATTGGACTCAGTGGATTGACCATCTGAGACGTAGGCTCGGCCAATAATTGAAAGAGATAATCTTCAAAAAAATAAATGCCAAAGAATATTCTTTCGAATGATAATAAATATTCTCCATTAAAATTGATTTTTTTTTTTTTTTTTTGGAAAAGTAGGGAACCTCAAATTGGATCACCCTTTACATTTAATTTTTCTGTTTACTTTTTTTTCAATTCACCTACATTGTGTGTGCTCTTTAGTTTACCGCAATCTCTTCTATCCAGTTCAATCTTCCCCTCCAGTTACGCTCACTGCCTGAAAATCTATTAAGCTTAAACTTTGGAACAGCGTCGTCTATAATTTGGCCCCAGCAAATTGTTCAAAATTCCCTCCCCGCATTTCTTCAGCCAAAGTTTTCAATTTCTTTTTAACTTAATGACAGTCCGTCGTTAATGAACGTCAATTTGCTAAACGCTTCACGGCAACGCGAAAAGTAAGGCGTAAAAGAGTACAGAGAAACATAAATTAACTTATTAAAGCAAAATGAAAATGATCTTTAAATACTTGCTTGCATACTTATTTATGAAAATAATTTTTGAACCATTAATTTCACTAGTTTAAACAAAAAATTTATAAAAATACCAAAAAAAAAAAAATAAAAAAAAAAATAAAAATTTAAAGATTAGAAATTAAAGGGCAAAAGCCAATAATTTTTGTCCAAAAAAAAAGAAAAAAAATACCATACCACAATAGTTCAAGCAAACTAGTTTAGCCAAGCGTTCACATTAGTTTACCCTCACCGCCGTTGCAGTAAATCGCTTGAGCCGACATCCCACAATACAAAAAAAAAAAAAAAAATTGTAATAAAAAGTCTGCTCTTTAACATTCATTTAGACTCATTTCTGTAAATTTTGAGTTGAAATATATATGTACTGGTAGTTAAATATCTTTAATTATTGAATAGTTTCCTTTGAAAGCAATTATCAAGTCACGCAGTCGCATTTCGCACACTCAAGACAACAAAGTCTGAGCTATTAGCTGAGTCGCTGAATACTTTTAGATTTTCAAAACCATAAAAACATATATTCAAAACTCTTCTCATTTTACCCACACCACACAGAGGTCGCCCACCCAACAATCGCCGACATTATTTTATTATTATTTTCGTTCGTTAACTCCTCGCGTTTAGTAAGTAAACATAAAAGTACGATTTGTACGTGCTAAGAATTTTTAATTTTGACACGTTTTGCATTTAATTTCTTCTTCGTCGTCGTCATTGTCGTCTTTTATTTTTAGTTTGTTTTTAGTTTCACAATTATTTATCCAAGTATTTGTTTACACACGACGTTTAATTGTTGACAGAATATAAATTTTGGACGAAAATGGAATGAAAGTGAGCAAAAGAAAATAGAAAAAAAAGTATTAGTCACCACGAACTAAGTTGAATGGTAGCTAATTGGTCGACAATTTATATTTCTAAATTGGATATTATGGCCTTAAATTGCATTGGAGAAACACTAGGGGTAGCTATAGATGTGAGAACTCATTTAGTGCAATATACAAGTAGCTCCTTGGAAAACCTTCGAAATCTTCTGTTCCCATAAGTCGCTATCCATCATTAAATTTTCTCAAATAAATATCAGCAGTTTGATTGTATTCACACCCATACCTGTTAAGGACCATAGCAAAGGAGGATTTTTCTTCTCCTCCTCAACATTCAACATATTCTAAAAGGAGCTAAATGGCGTTTCCACATGTTGTTCTTCCATGTAAAAGACCGTCATCATACCTGTAAATGTACATATGGTCTATATATATATATTTGGCGCTTTGTAATCGGTGAAGCGATTTTCGGCGAAGCTCCTCCTCCAATTTGTGATTTTACGTCTTGATGTTTTTACCAACAAATGAAGGGACCTACAGTTTATTCTAAGCACTCGGAGGGTTTGACATTCCCTGCCGAGGGGCGACCGCAATTAGAAAAATTTATTTTCTATAATTTTGGATGTTGGTCGAACCTGGCAGTCTTCCTTTCCAATATTTGACGTCTTCCCGTCCAATCTTGCTCAAGTTAGCTCGGCTTTGTGCCTTTTTGAGCTTAAAGTCCTACCAATGTGTTCTTTGTTTGTAAGAATCTGCTAGGTGTGCCTGTCTACTTAGCAATTCTACTCTTCTTCCCTATGATCAAGAACCCAAATAAGAGAGAGAATCTGTCCTGTTGAATCTTCCCCTTAAAATACCTGCGACAATTCTGCACAATAATAAAAATTTTGAAAAATTCGTTATGAAAAGTATAATCTAGAGGGTCTTAGAAAAACAGGTCTGTTTGATAGTCAGTGACTTTTGGAATTAGCCACGCAGTTACTGTAAATACATCACGGCTCCCCGGCTCAACTGTTATCGATTATTAGACTGCTGTAAAGTGCTGAGAAATCTGCGCCATTTATTTAAAAAAAAACATCATTGAAACCAAAGAAAGACTTGATAAATACCACGGGGTCTCTGCACAATCAATTTCAATGGCTTCGAAGTTAATTACTGAGTTCCATTCCGGTCGTACCAGTGCAAGTGACGCCGAATTCTTAGATCGTCCAAAAGAGTTCGTCGTCACGCCAGAAATCGTTGATGAAATCCATGGCATGATATTGGGCGATCAGAGAATGATAGTGCGTAAGGTGGTTGAGGCTGTGGGCGTCTTATATGAGCGGATTCAACACATTTTTCATGAAAGCGTTAACCGCGTAAGGGGTGCTAACACACGATCATAAGCGCAACCGTGTAACCACTTCAAAGCGATCTCCAAAACATGGATCCACCACACCACACAACAGCCCAAAGAACACTTAAGACAGTACGTTTTTCCGGGTGAACGTGCATCAAAGAAGGTTAAGATGGGTCTGTAGACCAACAAGGTAATGACCACAGTTTTTTTGCGATGCACGAGGTGTTATTCACATCGATTACTTTGAAAAGGGTAAACGGAAAGAGCTATCGGACAGGTTAGATATTGCTTTGAAGTGGAAGCGACAGCGTTTGGCGAAAAAAGTGCTGTTTCATCAGAACAATGCCCGAGTGAATTCATGTGTAGTAACCCTGGCAAAAATTCATAAATTACGCTGCGAACTCCTAACTCATTCAGCATATTCGCCAGATTTGGCATTCTACGCTGATTATAGCGACCCTCGAAATTTTGGGTCCCATCTTGTAGGAAGATTTGTCCTTTGCTTCAAAATAGCCCTCAGTTTCGGTGATCACCTCTTCATTCGACGAAAATTTCTTCCCAGCGAACAATCTTTTGAGATCCGAGAACAGAAAATAGTCGCTGGGGGCCAAGTATGGAGAATACGATGGATGCGGTGGACATTCGAAACCAAATTCGTGAATTTTTGCCATCGATTTCACTGACTTGGGACACAGTGAATTGCCTTGGTGAATCCGTTTTTCTGCGATGTCGTCCCTCAAAAGGTCCAATGACGCTATATAATAATCGCTGTTGATGTTCTTTCCTTCTTCAAAGTAGTCAATAAAAATTATTCCATGAACATACCAAAATACATTCGCCATAACCTTCCTAGCCGACTGTTGCATTTTTCTTCGCATTGGAGCGGGTTCATAGCGTCAGTATACTCGGATAACTTTCGATTGGACTTCGGAATGAAATGATGGAACCACGTTTCATCCCTTGTCACATATTGATGCAAAAACTCGGGTTTATCACGCTTAAATTTCTCTATAAGCCGTTCCGAATCATCAACTCTTCGTTGTATTTGGTCAAAAGTGAGCTCGCGCGGCACCCACTTTGCACAGAGCTTTCTTATGCCCAAATATTCGTAAATGATATGATGTACACGTTCAGTTGATATCTTTTGAGTGCCTGCTATTCCATTCAATTTCAATTTGAGGACATTCAAAATTATTTTCGGGATTTTTTTTTGTTGATGTTTACGGCGGTAATAACCTCTTAGAGTGGACGCTCACTTTGTTCACCGTCTTCGGTGTTCATTTCACCACGTCTAAACTTAGCATACCATTCCTTGGTGGTTGATCTTCCTGGGGCAGTGTGCGGAAACTCGTTGTGAAGCCAAGTTTTTTCAACTTTTTTTTTCCTTTCAAAAATCAATATTTTATCAATACAAGAAATTCCTTTTTATCCATTTGCTTCAAGTTACTCCATTCAAAATGCTAAAAATTCACAAGCTAATGATTCGACAGCTGTCTAATTTATGCACGCAACTTTTGAAGGTTAGGGCCAACTAAAATTCAAATTGATTTAATTTTAGTAGCGCCATCTATGTGTCAGACCGGTGATTTTTCATTTGATCTGTTGTAGCGTGTTCCATAAAATTATTCTACCTAAAGTCTTCATAGACGAAATCTGTATACGAAGAACTTTAAGGTATCCAAAAAATATAAATGCAAGCTTCGCTCTGAGGTATGCAGAATTTGTTGGTTTATTGAAGAAATTTTCAAAACTAAAAAGTTTGAAAACTCATGATTTTGAAGCAGATCATCTGTGTTTATTGGGTTACTTCTACAGTGAGTAGATGAAAATGAGTGTGTAGGCGTCTGTTTGCGATGTTTCATGAAACTTCGCCAACCGTTTATTGCGTTACACACTCTCATACACCCACATACACATACACGCACGCACACTTTCACAAATTCTATTTACCTGCTCTACTTTGTTTGGAAATTTTCAAGCAATATCAAATTTCAGATTTTACATTTAGATGTGCACTTTCCACACACACACACACACACAGTGGCGAAATGAAAGTGAAAAGCCCATTTTACACGGGTTTATTAGATGCTGAAAATGCTTTCTTCAGTGAGTATGAAGATTTCACAAGCGCATGCTGTAAAAGTTATAAAAGTAGGTAGGTTTTGTGGAGACAGGAGAGACATCAAAAACCTAGCATATCACATACTACTACAACTAAATAAACTTTTTGTTCTTCTTCTTCTTCTAGTTTTTCTTTATGTTATGAATGCTTCATTTTCCCCTTTTACATTTTCGAAATATTATTTTTTTGGGGGTCTAAATGACTGTGCGCGAAATTTACAAATTTAATTTTTGGCAATACAGACGGAAAGTACTTTCTATTCTCTGCATAGAGGGTTGTTACTTGCCGCTAAATATTTACAAACACACCGCCATATATGTGTCTACAGCTGCAGCCCTTATTTTGGTGTATAGACAATTTCTGCTTCTGCTTCTACTCCCCCTTCATATACAAAAAAAAATAAAATAAATACATAAAATTTGGGTTTTATTGCTGTCTGTGTGTGTGTGTGGCCTAAAGAAGCGACCTGACTTTTTGCTGTGTCGTCAAGTGGTTGAGAGTGAAAAGATTTTAATGGCTCTACTGAGTTGCAAAAATTATTATTTTTCACTCTTTTTTCAATCTTTTTTTTTTGAATTTTTTTTTTGCAATTTTATTGGAGGGTTGAATTTCAGCACAGTTTAAATGTAGTTAAAATAGAAAATCATAACCAAGGAAAATTTTACTGCTAACTAGTGTGTGTTTGTGTGGAGGTGAGGAGAAGTGCTTTCATGGTAATTTTAGGCTGCTTGAAATTAAAGATTTCTCTCGGAGTGCACTTGAGTGTACTATTTTTGGAAAACCACTTAAGGGATTTTAAATAAAATTAATTTGATAGAGGAAAATTTAAATTTGAGTGCCCATTACCCATAGAAATGTAAAGGAAATTTTTTAGTAATTATTATTATTATTTTTTTTTTTTTTTGTGGAGAAGAGCAAATATTTTCATTGATATTTATATTTATACCCACGTATGTGGATATGATCAGAATTATGTGGTGCCCTCATTTAGTCAGACTGTTTTTTTTCGTTTCTTTTTTTTAAGCCTTAACCCCGGCAGTGTGAGATTCTAACCCACTAAAACCATCTCCCCCCGTACGGTAACCCCTGGCAAGGCCTTTCAGTATTTCGTCAGGCGGCCGTTTAAGCTAATAGCTCACTAGTCTGAGACGATATCGTCCGGCGTTATCTTTGTTCAACCGTCCTGGTTTCTCAGTAGTCGTTACTATGTACCACGTAGGTAAGTTACCTGGTAATATAAGGGTCCGTCGATGGTACGCTGTTAACACGTCTTCGTCTTTGCTGTTCGCCACATAGTGAGCGCTGCATTATTTCTATTATGATACTGCTAGCTGTATTCCACACATTTACACTTTCCAGCATACATTTAATTAGTGTGTCAGGTGTTACATTTACGCCGGCACCCTCGCTTAGTCTTCGCCGTTGCCCTACAAAGCGAGGGCAGATGAAGATTAAATGATTGGCGTCTTCTACGGCTTCTGGTCCACAAAGTTCACAGTAGGGGTCTGGTTCATGACCAAAGCGGTGAAGATAGCTTTAAAAGCACCCGTGACCACTGAGGACTTGCGTTAAATAGAAGTCCACTTGAACATGCTTCCTGCCTAGCCATACCACCAGATCAGGTATCAGATGATGAGTCCACCTTCCTTTAGCGCTGTCATTCCATCTTCTCTGCCAGCTATGAGCTATGGATATCTGCCTTTCGGCATTTTTGAAACTGCTGTTTCTTTCTTCGCGTTTTTATTTCGCCAGCTCAATATGTTCTCGCGGTGCAAACTCGATGGGAAATAGCCAGGAAATAACTAACGTCCTGACTGTGCCTCTTTCTATTTGTCTGTCTCACATATGTACAACTGAGTGTACAAATATTTCTTTTCTTATCGCAATTATTCAGTTAAACACGTGAATTTAAGTAAAAAAAATTCTGCTTTTTAATTTTCTTAATTAATTCCTTTTTTTTTTGAAAGAAATTTGCTGCTAATTTATAACTACATTATTTTTACGAAAAAATGTTGATGATAGAAAAAGGAAAAATTCTTTAGCCGAAATTGATTTTCGTTTGATTTTAAATTTTAGCCTTGACTATTATTTGTTAGCTTTTTTTAATAGTTTTTTGAATAACTTGGTACACTCCTTAATGTTTTTTTTTTTAATATTTTTATTTACTTTTTTATTTTTTTCATGATTTTCTTTTTTTTTTTACTTTTCTTTAACTTCAAATGTTCATTAAAATTTATTATAAATAATAATTAAAATTAAATATGAATTTTCACTTTAATTTTTTATCATATTTCTCTTTAAGTCTCAACAAAATCATTTAAAAAAATATTAATAAAATAAAATAATTCCTCCTCGTCAACAAAGTTGAAGCTGTTGTGTTAACTGTGTGTTCTCAGCTGTTGAAGCGCGTAGCCAATTGTATGCCTCGCAAGTGAAACGAAAACTTCCTGGCACACTTGACGTCTGCTGACTTATGCCGAACATCTGACGGTGATGCTGTTCATATGTATAGGGTTATCCAGTTTGCATTTTCCAAATTAAACATAAATAAAATGCACTTTAAATCATTTTTTCATAATTGTTTTTTTATTATAAAGTTTGAGTCCTTGGCATTATATGTGAAACACTACTTCATTCAAATGGCCGCCTCGTGAATTTTTGCAAACTTCGAACCGTTTGAGATAATTTTCGACCACTTTTTTGGCACATATTCTGCAGCTTTTCTGACATAACTTGACGAATGATGCTTTTAAAGTGCAAAAAATGGTTCAACTGTGTAAAATCGCACGATCTCAGTGGCCAATTGGCATTGCTAAGACGAGAGATTACGCAGTCGGGAAATTTCCCTCGCAATAAAGCCCTATCCGCTCGTTTTGTATGGGATGTGGTACCATCTTGTTGGAACCACATATTTTTCAAGTCGTGCTCTTGAATTGCAGGTCCAAAAAGTCGGTCATCATGTGACTATAACGCTCCGAACTGGCAATGATAGTCTCGCCGTTATCGTTTTCAAAGATGGAAGGTCTAATCAGACCTCCAGACCAAAGAGCGCACCAGAGAGTAAGTTTTTTTTTTTTTTTTTTTTTTTTTTTTTTTTTGGCGTAATGGCCTCTCTCCAACTATTCGAGGATTCTCTGAGCACCAAGTGTGAAAATTTTGCTTATTTACATATCCACCGCGATCCACTGTTTGTTGTTCAAACTACGGCGTTGTGAATGGTCAGCTGGCTTCAGTTATTGTGTGAGCTGGACTTTATATGGATGGTGTGAGTTCAAATGCAAAATACGCCATAATGTGCCGTAAGAAAGTCCCAGCTATTGAGAATATCGAGAAAGAGACATATTCGGGTCTTCGACTACACTTTCACTTAAAGCAGCGATATTTGAGATGCAACAAGCATAAAGATGATGAACAGGCCTTATAATATCTGTAACCGATCCAGTCTTTTTAAATTTCTTTAAACTTTTACCTGTGTTTTCAGTACTTGGACGATTATGTGCACCATAATCTCCTCTCAAAGCACGAATCACCATTTTCGTAGTAGGTTTCAACAATTTTAACGTGTTGTGTCGTTGTTAAGTTTTTATAAACGCCGGAGTTTTAATTAAAAAACCAGTAGGTTTAACAGTTAAGCTTGACAGGTTTCAAATACAGCCCTGTACTTGCGAAACCACAAAATGACTACCTTTTATGTGCTCGTATTAGAGCATGTAAAAGGATTTTTTTTTTGGCAACACACCCAAAAGGGTAAAAGTTCTTAGAATAATTTGATTGCATTCTATTTTCATAGTTGATGTGAGTTCTGAGTATTATATAGGTAAACATACATACGTGTGTGTATTAAAAACAAAACTGTTCAAAACTTGTTCGAAAAGTAAGTTAACAATCTGAAAATTGAAGGCATCTAATTTCTCTGTACTCCAACGGCTGAAGCTAAGCACATTTGTGAACTGCTGTATGGAAGTTTTGGAGCTCAAATTGTGCTCGTACGTTCCACGGTTGGAGCCGTAGTGCTATCGGCTCTTCAATACATTAAACTTCAACTAAAAGGCAAAGAAAGTGCACTCTGATGGGTTACTTTCAAAAAAAAAAAAAAATCATTCTGAACGTTTTCTTCACGCTGTTTAGAATTATTTCTAAATTCTTTTTTCTTACATTTTCTCAAATTTCCAGCAAATTGTTTGAAGTTCCTTTACGGGAATATTAAATAATATTTTTTCTGCGAAAAAGTGGCCAATAAGTGGCCACTTCGCGGAGGTAATAATAAATTTAATAATTAAAATTCAAAGAAATGCTAAAAAATACTAAGAAAGCCACACATAATAGCTAAGACTAAGGTCCGGCTTTAAAATTTCGCAAGAACTGTGCATGCACATTTAGCACATACAAACATACATACATCAAGCTGTTCAAGCATGACAAAAATATAAGAAAAACTCGGCTCTAACATATTCCCTATAGGACATTCACAATATATAGATATATATGGATACACACACATACATATAACTATTATCTCCATCAACACTGGCGCACATCACCACCACTGACGAAAATTCTACAGAATACTTCAACGTGCCAACGCTGTGTGGCGCATTTTAAATAAATTTTTCTACCAAAGAAAAATTGCAAAAAAAAATTGTATTTTATGAAGCAAAAAAAAAAAAAGAAAAAAAATAAATAAATAAAAAAAAAAATTAAAAAAAAAAAAAAACAACAAATAAAATGAAAACATGCAGCAAATATTGATGAAGAAATGAAGTGTCATTGTTGTGCTTTGAGGAGACAAAGCAGGCACAAAGTAGACAACGAAGAAGAAGAAGCAATTCAGGAAAATTCAAACGTCTGAGCTTTGGTTAAAGCAAGCAAATACGTTAAGTCTAGAGGAGAAGAAAAAGAAAAAGAAGACACAAGCTGCGCCATGAGCATGACGAATTGTTAATTTGTAAATTTGCATATTTCGACACGCACGCATAAATCGACGAACACACAGTCACACATACATATACATTACAGCAATAATTTATTTGGCTATAATAACAAAAGTCAATAATGGATTTGATTAAATAATGAAGGAAGAGTAAGAGAGACTAATAATAAGGAAATGAGTGTGCCAAAGAAACAAAAAAAAACAAAAAAATAAACTAATGAAGACCTGAGCTAGGTATAGGAGTCGAAAAAAAGTAAATGAAGCAGAGAGGACAAGCCAATTAGGTGGTCTCAAGGGGACTAATATTTTTTTGAAATATCTACCTTCACTAAGACTCTTAAAAATAGTAAAAATTCTCTCTGAAATTTACTGAAAAAAAAAAAATATTTTCATTGAGGTGGCAAATTTATTGCATGCCCCTTAGCATCATTTAAACCAACAAACGCAAAAGAAAAAATAAATAATAATAAAAAAAATTATAAAAAAAATTGCCTAAAAAGTGAATAAACCAAACCAAAAAAAAAGTTGAACTCCTCAGCCATATAATTTTTTTTCGTTATCGCTGTAGTTGAACGCTTTAATCTCCTCAGCTCACTGTGGTGGTCAAATTAATTGTGTATTTATTGAGAAGAAAAAATTGACGCTAATAAAATTAATTAAAAGTCCATTTAATATGTCGTATTTGCCATGTATATGCAAATAGTTTCGTTTTTCATGCTGTCAGTTGAAGTAAATAAAAACCAAATTCAGTAAAAGAAAAAACCAATAAAAAAGTGTTAATTGCGTGTGGGCTAATCTTAAATAGCCAAAAAAACTGTTCAGAAATCATAAAAAACACCTTTTAATATAAAATATTAAGTAAATTAATGACCAATATAAATGTAAAAAATAAAATACGTTTTAGAAAAAATGTAATAAAAAAAATAAAAATAAAAAAATTAATTAAATTAAATTAAATAAATTGAAATTTATTAAATTAAAATGAAATTACAGCAAAATAAACTTAAAGAAATTTAAATTTAAATTAAATTGAAATAAATTTAAAATAAATTCAATGAAACATATTTTAATATAATAATTAATTAATTCAATGAAAAGTTTTTTTTAAATTTAAATTGAAAAAAAAATCAAATAAAAATAAAATTAAATAAAATTAAATTAAATTAAAAAAATCAAATATATCATATAGGTATAATGATTTGGAATAAAACATAATAATTAAAAATTAAAAATATATAAAAAAATAAAAACTAAATAAAATTTAAGCAAAATAAAGCAAGAAAGAACGGCTCTCTTCGGCCATGCCGAAGTCTTTATACCTTTCATGAACACATCAAATTTATTGCAGATTGTAAAATTCGATTTTAATAACTTTCAGTGTCAAAATGAACTCGAATTCACGTCTGTGGAATACCAAATTTCACACTCTT
Organism: Neoceratitis asiatica; assembly: GCA_030068015.2. NCBI lineage: Eukaryota > Metazoa > Arthropoda > Insecta > Diptera > Tephritidae > Neoceratitis > Neoceratitis asiatica. The sequence continues at coordinate 16,416,425 of CM061526.1, forward strand.
AGATGCTTTTCTGACGGATTTTTGACCCACAGGAAAAAGTCTAACGGTGTGATATCACACGATCTTGGTGGTCGATCGGCCGGCCCAAAACCTGAAATAATCTGCTCACCGAAGTGTTCTCTCACATAAATCCATTGATTGTTGCGATGTGTGGGAAGTGGCGCCGTCTTGTTGAAACCAAATGGCGCGGAGATCACGAGTTTCAATGTCAGGCATCAAATGGTCGGTTATCATGACGCGATAACGGTTGCCATTGACGGTTTCGTGCTCACCGGCATCATTTTTGAAGAAATATGGACTGGTGATTCCACCGGCCCACAAACCACAAAAAACCGTTGTTTTTTCTGAATGAAATGGCAGCTCTTGAATCTTTTCTGGTTGCTCTTCGTCCCAAATGCGGAAATTTCGCTTACTTACACACCCATTGAGCAAGAAATGGGCCGCATCGCTGAATAAAATTTGGCTCGAAAACGTCGGATCTTCTGGGAACTTTTCCATAGAGCCCATAGAGCGAAGTGATCTCGCTCGGGAAGATCGAGCGGCTTCAGTTCTTGCACGAGCTGTATTTGTACGCTTTCAATTTAAGAATTGAATTTCCACTGGCGTCCGCCACGTCTAAGTTTAGCATACCAATACTTGATAGTTGATTTTCTTAGGGCAGGGTCCGGAAACTCCTCTTCAAGCCAAGTTTTTGCTTGGACTGTATTTTTTTCCTTCAAAAATCAATATTTTATCAACACGTGAAATTCCTTTTTATCCAATTTTTTCACTATAACAAAAGTTTCTTAACTCAAAATGCTATCATTCACAAACTGATGATCCGATAGCTGTCAAGCGCAAACATCTTTTGACGGCTAGGGCTAACTAAAAATTTATGTGGATTTAATTCTAGTAGCGCTGATAACCACTCGGTATTGCGGTCGTAGAACTTAACTAGAATAATTTTACATCACCTACGGACCTCTTGACCGCCGATCTAAGAAAATTTTATCATATCAGCAATTTACCCTTACTGTAGATGCCGTGAAAAGATCCAATATAAAGACTGTACGACGTCTGAACTATGAACTGTGCACACATACGAAATAGAACATAAGCAACCACGTGGCACCTCACTGTGGAGAAGTGAGAGGCACCTATGCCATTGGCTGCTGGAATTACGCATAGTTAGCGCACATTTCTTGTGGTCGCAGTCACTGAGACAGCAGCAACCATTAAGTAGTAATGTACGAAATGCACACAATATGTTATGGAAACTGAGAGGCTGAGATTTCAGAAGACACTGCAAAGCTCATAGAGTTCTTTACTTCGCAGACAAGGAAGTAAATGCGGAGCATGGCAAGTCTACCAAGCAGCCGAACTCACATGCGAGCACTGCGCATTGTGCCACAAGAATACCGTAGTTATGTACGAGTATGTGTAAAAGCGGCGCTACCAAAACTCAAAGAACTTAGCTGCAGACACGAAAGTAACCGCAAAACCGTCTGCGAACCGGCGAGTGTGGCGAACAACAGCACTTAGTGCTGCAGCACAAAGTTAAGCTCTGGAATTGCTGCATTAAAGTTGCGTTTTGTTATTAGTGATTTTATTTATGTATTTTGTGTTGTTGTTATTATGCTATGTAATGTACTTATAACTGTTTTCGTTGCAAACCAAATAGTTAGCTCAGGCACGGCACACAGCCAGCGGCACACGAGGCACTCAAGCAGTTATTGAACCACCAACTATGGCGTCGCATATACTATGCAAGTGGTGCAATTCAACTGCTCCACGCACCAAAAGCATCTTCTGGCGTATATGCAAGACTGCAACATGTGTGCAGCCTTGACTATGCTGCGGCATTCTTGCGCGTTGCGGCACGTCTTCACATGCCACAAATGTCTATAGAGAGTAGATTTTCTTGTTGGAATTTTCAGTGGATGTCAGCAGAGTGCGGAACTTAGTCGAGATTGGGTTCGCCTGGGGTTGGCTAGAGAAGTTATAGGGTAGACAGCGGTGTTAAGACGAGGCACAGTTATTAGACTTGTTGGCAAATAAGTATGCATACTTTCGAGTACATATCCCAGGTGACCAAATATTAGGAATAGAATATAAAAATTAAAAAAGATAAAATAAAATAAAATAAGATAAAATAAAATAAAATAAAATAAAATAAATAAATTAAAATAAAATGAAATAAAATTGTATTAAATAAAATAAAATTAAATTAAATTAAAGTAAATTAAATAAAATAGAATAAAATAAAATTAAATAAATTTAAAAAAAAAAAATTAAATTAAATTAACTAAAATAAAATAAAATTAAATAAAATAAAATAAAACCAACCAAAAATAAAATAAAATAAAATGAAATAAAATAAAATAAAATAAAATAAAATAAAATAAAATAAAATAAAATAAATAAATTAAAATGAAATAAAATAAAAAAAATATAATAAAAGACGAAAAAATAATTAAGTAAAGTAAAATAAAAAAATAAAATAAACTAATATAAAATAATATAAAATAAATAAAATAAAATAAAATAAAATAAAATGAAATAAAATAAAATAAAATAAATAAATTAAAATAAAGTAAAATAAAATAAAATAAAATAAAATAAAATAAATAAATTAAAATAAAATAAATTAAAATAAAGTAAAATAAAATAAAATAAATAAAATAAAATAAAATAAATAAATTAAAATAAAATAAATTAAAATAAAACAAAATAAAATAAAATTTAAAAAAATAAAAAAAAGTAAAAAATAAAAAATAAAAAAATAAAATAAAAAAATAAATAAAAAAAAGTAAAAAAATAAAAAAAATTAATAAAGCTAATTAAAATAAAATAAAATAAGATAAAAAAAAGAAAAAAGTTCAAAAAAAAATGAAAATAAAAAAAAAAAAAAAAAAAAAAAAAAAAACAAAAAAAATATATATAAAATAAAAACATAGAAAAATAAAATAAAATAAAATAATATAAAAAAATGAAAAGAAAAAAAAAGAAAAATAAAAGAGAAAAAATTAATTAAAATAAAATTAATTGAAGTATTAAATTAAAATAAAGCAAAACTAAAAATAAAATATAAAAAAATACAAAAATGTAACAAAAAAAATTCGAAATAATTGTTGTTACTTCTGATTCCGTAACCTAACAACTCCAACGTTATCGGCTGGTTGGGTTATAAGGGTATATATATATATGGAGATGTACAACTTTTTAGCGTCAGAACGTCTTCACATTTTAAATATATAGTATGCCATATACGCGTACGACTGAAACGCCTGCTGTTGCGCGTCGCGCAATGTCAAGAATTGTGGCGCGAAAGGCGATTACTACTGAGCTAAGTTTGTGGTGTATGTGGATTGTTGTTGTTGTTGTGTTGTTGTTTTTGTTGTTGTTGTTATTATTAATATATTATTTTTGTTGTTATAGCAGTATGCTACCTCAGCTCGTGTAATGCCTTGGCAAGTTTGCGCTATAACGAAAGTTTCCTCATTTCACGCATGAAATTTGCCAACAGTGTAAAATTTGCTTTTGTTTCGATAGACGTCGCTGCCGTTGTAGTGTTGTTGTGATTTTGTAGATAATTGCTAGACTTTTGTGAAGTTTTTCTTTTGTTGATGTTTGCAATTTATTTTGAGATAAAGTTTTTTTTAGCGATTTTTTCTTTTAAGAAATTTTGTTTCAAAAGCAACTTTCTTTATTAATATTGAAATATAGAGCATTTCTAGAACTCTGAGATTCTGCATTTGGTCCTAAAGAGTGTGAGTAAAAAATATTTCCTTAAATCCTTCATTTATTTCCTTACTTCGCTACAGCTATTGAAAAATTTTCTTTCTTCACTCTCTCCCTCTCTCTCCCTCTGACCATATTCCACCAAGAATTCCATTTGAAAATTGTGTAAAATAGATTTGTAACGCAGAGTGCTCATCAAATTAGAGCTAAAGATACGGAAAAATAAGGGGAAGAAAAATAATAAAATTGAAATGCAATTATGCCATGTGTGCAAAGAAAATACAACTCCCACGCAAGGAGGGTGAAAATTTTGTGTGGAAAGAGACAAATGAATATACGAAAAAACAAAAATAAATAAAAGAAATGAAATCTTAATATTTGTAAAGGGTGATCCATTTTGAGGTTTCCTACTTTTTTAAAGAAAAAAACACAGAAAACTCAAATTTTATGGGAAATGTTTATTATCATTCGAAGGAATATTCTTTGGCATTTACTTTTGGTCTCTTTCAAATGTTAGCCGCGGCTACGTCTCAGATGGTCCATCCGTTGAGACCAATTTTCGATGACTCGTTCGAGCATTTCAACTGGAAACTGGCGAATGACACGCGTGATGTTTTGGTCCAAGACCTGAATCGAAGCGGGATTGTCCGCATAGACTTTTGACTTTACATATCCCCAAAGGAAAAAGTCTAACGGTAAAATATCACACGATCTTGGTGGCCGATCGACCGGTCCGAAACGTGAAATTATCTGCTCAACGAAGTGTTCTCTCAATAAATCCATTGATTGATGCAATGTGTGGGAAGTGGCGTCGTCTTGTTGAAACCAAATGTCGCGGATTGGTTGGTTGTAAAAAGGTTGGCTATCATGGCGCGATAACTGTCGCCATTGACGGTTACGTACTCACCGGCATCATTTTTAAAGAAATATGGACCGATGATTCTACCTGCACGCAAACCGTTGCTTTTTCTGGATGAAATGACAGCTATTGAACCCCTTCAGGTTTCTCTTCCACACAAATGTGGAAATTTTGCTTGTTTACATACCCATTGAGCCAGAAATGGGCCTCCTCGCTGAACAAAATTTGGCTCGGAAACGTCGGATCATTTTGGAACTTTTCCATAGAGCCCATAGAGCGAAGTGGTCTCGCTCGGGAAGATCGAGCGGCTGCAGTTCTTGCAGAAGCTGTATTTTGTATGCCTTCACTTTAAGATCTGGACGTAAAATGCGCCAAGTCGTTCCATACATCAGTCCGCGTTGCTGATAACGGCGTCGAATCCACTCTCCGCGGTCTTCGTATACACTCTCAGCTACGGCCGCTATATTTTCTTCTCTGCGTGCTGGACGTGGTCTATTCGGTCGAATATTATCCAATAATGAATGCTGAGTCTCAAGATGGGTGATGGGTGATGGTATTGCGAATAGTACGCTCAGCAGCCCGATTATGTCGACCATAAATTGAGCGAAGCGCTGGAAACAAATTATTTACAGAACGTGAATTTTCGAAATAAAGTTAAATGATTTGTAAACGTTATGGAGGCGTAAGTCTTTCCATGATGAAATGCCAAACAATACTGAACAAAAATGGCATGACAGCTTGACACGACTTACGCGTGATCTGTCAAAAAGAGGATATTGAAAAAAATACCTCTGCTTGGATCACCCTTTTGTAAACAGCGATGAAAATTTAGAGAAAACATGATGGAGCTAAGTGTGTTTGAGGTTATGGAAGCAACAACATGAGATGCTCAAGAGCAAAACAAAGTGCGGCAGAGTACAATTCATAAGCGAGGGTGATGAAAACGCTTTTCTGAGAAGGAATTCATATATTTAAGTGAAAAGTGGAAAACTAAGTTTTCTACCCTTCAAATGCCTACCAGCAAGAAAGTCTCCCCTAAATAAATTTATAAAATATAGTTAATTTTTGTCTACGCGAAAGATGATGAAGTTGACGAGTTCGAACTCCCCTCTCGATGCACAGACAGCTGTATAAGACCAAAAGATGTCGGTTGTGTTTGCAGCTGTAGTGAGTCATCAAGACTCTTTTGAGTAGAATAACGTTTGGGGTTTGCCCAAATAAAGTTAAAACTAAAGCGTAAATTTGTAGTTATTTTAGAACGCAGTAGACAGTCCTTCATCATCATCATTATCATCACTAATGTTAGAACAGCCACGCGTCGGATCAATGAACTCAGACGGTGTCGTTGTGGGCCACAGGCACGCGCTGTTTAAAGAAAAAACTCTGCTCGCTGGTGTCTGATTGTCTGGACCCCTGCAAAAATGCTTGAGACAACACAGCCCAGCGCTTGTTTCCGCAAATCGGCAGCGCTGGCTGGCGGTCAGCAAAGGGCAAAGCGCTTAGTGTATGAAAGTTTTCTTTTTCTTTTTATTTCATTTATTTCTATTTCACTGCTCCACCAACAAAAACAACGCCTTCCTCTACACAACCGCCATAGTAATTTCCTTTCAATTTCATTTCATATTTTTCTAGTAATTTTAGTTTACTTTTGTGTTTTTTTAGCGACATCTGCCCTCTCTCTAATGCGTCTGATGCTCCTCACAATTGTTTCGTTTGTCTTGCACTTGTCTCGGAAAGTGATTTCAACCCGGAAATTTCGCATAAAATCCATTTTAAATGCAAATCAATAACTATTTTCATTGTATATGGTGTATCAAGCGTAAATTTGTATTTACTTTTCATACCAATTTTCCAGTGCAAAGCGCCCTTTTCTTTTGCATGTAACTTGTAGCAGCCTTTTGTTTCCTTCAAATATGCCTTTCAAGTGGCGGATATTGTCTCAAGAAAAAGGGTAAATGCGGCAAATTACCACTAGTAGCAGCAGCAGCGGCAATAAATTCACGGCAGTGGAGAGTTGAGAAGAGAAAGAAAATATTGAAATAAAAGTAAAACTTTGAATAACAAAAGATTTGTGAAGAACTTATGTGAAGCGAATGGTATGTACTATCTAGTAGAGATAATAGCAAAAATGTATTGGTAAAAGATGGCACTAACTTTCTAACATAAGCATGATGAGGGTACTGTGAAGCCGTGCAACAAATTTGTGCTTACCTCGTCGCATGTCCTTTATGCCTTTATCCTACTATCGTTTGATAGTGGTTGCTGTGGAAAATAATTTCCTCACTTCATGCTTTCTTATATTTTACTACATTTATGCAATTTACTTAGTCCTCGTGGCCTTACTCTGTCACTGCCTTCATCCCTCTCAGCTGACCCCTTTTGTGCTGGTCCAGCTTTGGCGTGTAATACACTTTTGTCCATAACTGAATTTTCAATTTTCTACTTACCATTTGCCTTTACTTTAGTTAAGCTGCCATACTTTGGTGCTTGTTCTTTGAATTTTTCTTTATTTTATAGCTTCTACTTCCGGCTTCATATTTCTTCTGATTTAGTGCCCTTCAAAGGGCTTGTAGTTTGAGTTGCACTTTTGGATTATTCCACGTTCTTTGCAGCGGCATGGGAAAGCTTTACAAAAACTTTAAATTAAATTTTACTTCCATGAAAAAAAGCAGGTGTTCGAGTTTAGCAAAACCTAAGACATGTTTAAAGATAATTTAGTTTCATTTCAACCTTTTTTGGGCAGTTGTTAGACGAATACTCAATTTGAACCAAAAATTTGTGTTGAAATGTTTTATTAATTTAATTGTTTAATTGATAGGATCTGTTTAGCTGGCAGAGTATTCAAAATAGTTTTTTCAGTTATTTACATAACACAATTTTATTTAATTAACAATTTTTCTAATTTAATTTTTCATTTCTCTTCTCATTGCAGGTATGTATTCATCACAGGCAAACTATTTTCCTAAAACAGCTGTATAGATGTCGCTATAAATATGGAAATTATTATAACATAACCTAAAAAAGGAAAATTTGCTGGGACACCGCTGCCGAAGGATGAAAATTTTAATTAAAATAAATGAAATAAAAAGAAAAAATCTCCGTGCATACCATAAATTTGTTGAAAACTGGGCAGTCTTCTTGAGATGGCAGAACCTTTGCACAGTGATTCCAGTATTGAGGTACGAAATAGTTCAAAGTTTACTCCACACTTTTTATTCACATTTTTCTCCGAAATAATATTTATTTGTCATCAATTTCTATTTTGTGTCCTGTGAAATGATGAACCGTATACGTAATACATTTTCGTCAGTGTTTTCTTCCTATTCTCGAAGCAATTCTGGTAAAACACACATGAGTCTAAGACATAGTTGGCGCTGAGTTTAATTGATGCCACTGTTGATTACAGGTCAATGCACTGAAGTCGTTTGTGATGTTTCTGTGAGGTTCGTATCACCTTTTCAAATGTGCAAACCATTTAATTGTAAAGGCCGGACAATGGCAGGTATAGTGCTCAACAAACTACTACACTTCTTCGTTCATACAGCTGTAACAAAAATTATTAAGTACTAGCCCATTCTTTTCCCGCAAAATCCAACACCTGTTATTTTTGTTATTACACCTATCGTTATGCATATAGCAACCGGCCTAGAAAGTGCCTTGATCTTTTTGCACCAAACTCAACTATCATATGTTTGCTTTTTATTAAAAGCCTCTTTTAGCATATGATTTGCCGTGGACCCAGGTTTACTTGCGTCATGTGAATGCTTTATTTTAGTTAGAAGGCTACCTACTGTCGATAGATTGCCTGCCCTGCAACTTCTGGGATGCTCCAGTGTCCAGGAACTCAGATAAAAACTCTGTTGGATTACTTGAGTGGTTTTTAAGAGCGAATATTGCCTTCTCGAATGAATATTATTGATATTGGGGTCTGTTTTGAGGCAAAAATGAATCGTTTTTCAAAATTGGTACTGAATATTTAAAGTGGCACCGGAATGATTGGTTTTCGAGGAATATTGTGGGAGATACAGTCTTTTATCGGATATCAATCCGGGAGGTTCTGGTATAAAGACTCGACTGTTGCGAGAACTCTTGGATTTTAGGCGCCTCTTATGACAGGCATGCTTTACCGCGGTTAAATTCTTGAACCCCTAATACGCAGGGGGACTTAACCGTGCTATGTCGGCACTTGTGACCCTTTCATCTGAAATAGGTATGTATTGACTTTATTTAACAAGTTCATAGCAACATTCATAACTTGTTTATTTCTTTATTGAAAATTCAGAATTTACTAAGGAAACACATCGACTAAAATGCCTGAAATAATGTCAATCGACATCATGAGCAACTTCCCTGATGTGACGCGATGATTCTCGTATTTTTCTTTTTCTCAAAATTTTCATCGATTGTTCATATCACGGGGCATAAAGGTCCAACATCTTTGTATTAATCTTCCCGCTTTTTCGTACCTCTAGTACTTCAAAACATTTTTTTTTACTCAGAGTGTACTCACCCTATAGCTTAGTCGGCATTTCAGGTAACTTTGAGCACTAAATTACATTATTCAAAAAAATATTCTTTTCGAAAACTGAAGGTTTCCAAATATATCAGACGTTAATTTAAAATAATGCTTTCATTTTAGGCTAAGGCTCGTGTCTCTAAAAAGTTTTTTTTAAATTCTCAACAGATTTATGACAGAATTTAAATATAATATGCTAAAGATTAAATTAAGTAATACCTCAAGGCAAATATATGTGAACCGTTTCAATTTTATTATACTTCATTACATTGGAAACCATTGAAACTCATCATTAAAATAACCACTTTCCGTACACAGTCAGAAATAAATATTTTCGAATAAACAGTATTTTTTTGTTGTTGTTGTTTTTGAGTAAATTTTTGAAACCAAAGCAAAACAAACACACAGGAAATGTTTATGTATGCAAGTACATACGAGTAAATAAAATACAATTTGCAAACAGCAAACATCAAAAGGATAGCATCTACACGGGCTGTGAATGAAAATTTGGTAAATAACACGAAAAAAAATCAAACAAATTGTATACAAATTATGAGAAAAACCCATAAATTGCGCAAAGTTAATGAGGAAGTAGTAATTCATTTGGTTTGCACATAAATTTCTCTTTGAATTTTTTATTTTCTAAATTTTTAATAGCTGAGGTTGGCATGACAAAAAATATTAATTTTTTTTTTACAGCCTCGATAATTTTTGTAAATAAAAAAGTTACTATACTCGTATGATCAGTTTTAAAATACACAAGAAAAAGAGCGAAAAAAGCACAGAACAAAAAAAAAAGTTCCAAACAATTTTTCTTCTAATTTTAAATATATTTAAAGAAAAAAAATTTTACAAATATTAAAAGTTTTTTTTTAATAATTTTATTAAGTATATTTTCAAATATTGTTTCTTTAGAAATTAATTAAAAATTGATAAAAACTTAAAATTTTTTTAGAAAAACTTTCTTCTGTTTTTTTTTATATTTTAATGGTAGTCTGTCATTTTTAAAATACATAAATATATTTCGTAAAAAAATTCTTAAAAACATATTTGAAAAAAAAGAATAAATATTTTTAGGAAATTTTTTTTTTAATTTTTAATTTTTGTCTGTCAATTTTAAAATACATAAAAATATTTTGTTAAAACAATTTCTAAAATATTTATTTCAAAAAAAATATTTCAAAAACAAAGAATAAATTTTTTAGGAAACATTTTTCTGTCCTTTTCGTAATCTTTAATTTTTTCTGTAATTTTTAAAATACATGAAAATATTTAGTAAAAAAATTTTCTCATATAATTTTATTTATAAAAATATATTTGAAAAAAAAATTTTTATTTGAGAAAAAAATTTTCAGATTTTTTTTTAATTTTTAATTTTTCTCTGTCAATTTTAAAATACATCAAAAAAATTCGTGGGAAAAATTCTTAAATAACTTTATTTCTAAAAATATTTTTGAAAAAAAAAATTATTTTTAGGAAAAAACTTTCTGTTTTTTTTTAATTTTAATTTTTGTCTGTCATTTTTAAAATACATAAAAATATTTTGTGAAAAAATTTCTTAAATAATTTTTTTTCTAAAAAATAATTTGAAAAAAAAAGAATAAATTTTTTAGGATAAAAATTTCTGTTTTTTTTTTAATTTTTTTTCTCTATTAAAAAACTTCTGTTCTTTCATATTTTTATATTAATCTGTCACTTTTTAAATACAAAAAAAAAAAACAATTTCTAAAATTTTTTTAAACCAGTTCACTTGTTTGTCACTTTTCAACTACAACAAAAATATTTTCAAAAACAAAATTTTTTTTTTTTTCTAATATATATTTAGAAAATTAATTAACAAAATAAATTCTTTTTATACTTTTTTTATATGTCCCTCACTTTTAAAATATTATTTTTTTATATAATTTTGAAACAAAACTTTATTTAAAGAGAAATTTAAAAAAAAAATTTTCTTTTTTTTTTAATATATTTCTGTCTCTTTTAAAATACAAAAAGAAAATATTTTCTAAAAAAAAATTTTAATAACTTAATTTTAAAAAATGTAATTAAAAAATAATAACTTTTTTTTGGAAAAATATTTTTTGTTGTTTTTATATTTTTATATTTGTTTGTCATTTTAAAAGTGAAAATTTTTTTTACAAAAAAGCTTTTTAAAAACTTTATGAACAAAACTATATTAAAAAAAAGTATTTTTCTGGTGATTTTAAATTATACAAAAACAAAGTTTTTTTTTTGTAATTTTTTTATAAAATATTGTTGCTTTTAAAATACAAAAATTAATTTGCTTAAAATTATTATCAAATTAATAAAGAATATCTAAAAAAAAATTAATTAAAAAAATTTAATTAAAAAAAAAACATTTTTATTTATTTGTCTGTCCCTTTTAAAATACAAAAAAGAATATTTTCTAAATTTTTTTTATTATTTCTAAAAAATTTTATAAAAATTTATATTTTTCTAGAAAATTATTATATTTTTCTAAAAAATTATGTTTTTTTATATTTTTATATTTGTCTGTCACTTTTGTAAAGAAAAAAAATTACAAAAAATTTGTTTTTAAATAATATAATATCTAAAAAAATATATTTAAAAAAAGTTTTTTTAAAAACAATTGGCTTTTTTATTTTTTTATTTGTCTGTCACTTTAAAAATAAAATAAAAGTATTTTCTAAAAAATAATTTCTAAAGAGAACAGTATAAATAATTTTTTTTTTCTTTTTTTGAGAAAAAATTTATTCTTTCTGGTATTTTACAGTGTCCGAAAAAAGTTATATATTTCACAAAAAATTTTGAAACTGTAAAAATTAATGTTGGACATCATGCCACAACCTGCAGTTACCGGAAATGAATTTTTTTCGCTTTGCGAACTATTACAGCTTCCTTTTCACTTTCAGAAACTACATATGTATATTTTCTTAAATTTAAGCATGTTTGTTTGTATTTACAGTTTTTCATTGCTATTTTATACGCAACATTTCAAAGCATTTACAAAAAAAAAAAAAAATTAAAATTTTTTACGACCAAAAGTTAAATAGAAATTTCTGCCCATATTTTTCTCGTATATTACAATCATTTACAAATATTTATACATATACATATGTATATTAATTTTTCCACCAACACAGTGTTGTGCCTTTAGCATTTCCAAAAACCATACTTGCGGCGCGGCGCATTTACTCGTACCACAATAAGCCACAAATATTATCTAATCATTTTCTTTGCCAACGGAGAGCTATAATTTTTTTTTACATTTTTACTTATATACTGGTTTGTAAACATGTCATGACATACGTATATATATTTGCTTGTATTTTCATAGATTTTTTTGTTGACTCACATCAAGTTGTGCCACAGCAGCCAGCATAATGTGTGGAAATTTAATAAAAATGTGGCAAATTGACGAAGGAAAAATAGGAAAAAATTTTTTTTTTCATTTGCCGCAATCTTGTAAACACATGTAAATATGGAAAGTTACATAATTTCGAAAATATTTATGGTCATAATTTCATTTTCTTTTCCCACTTTGTACTGCTTGGAATAAGTATATAGAGAGAGCACTTGCATCAGCATAGTTTTTGTCAAAATCGCATGATGACATCAGAAGTTCCAATTTTTCCTACATTTTATTCCATTATATATTTTTATTTTATTTTTTTATTTTTTATTTTTTTAAACTTTTTTTTCATTTTTATTATTATTTCAAAAAAAAATTTTTTTTTTTTTTTGAAAAATAATTGGTTTTATATAAAATGATTATCTTTCGAGCAAAATTTTTCAAAAATGTATTCCCTAAATCAATTTATTTCTATATCCATCTGTAGTTCCTCCCTTTTCTCTTTGTCTAATTCTCATACAAATCAATCCATCAATTATAGTTTCAATCAACAAAGCCAGAAAATGTTGGCAACTAATTAATTAAGCAAATAATCCATCGTGCGCGTCATATGTCCTTCTGATAACAATCTTATTAGTCAATAATATATTGATAGAAAATTATCATTAATATAAATTTCTGTTCAAGTGTTATGTATACACACATATATAAGTACAAACGAATACACTGAAGCATAAATATTGATATTATTTCCGCTAATATTGCCTTTTATCCGCTACAGCGCCATATAACTCCATAAACTCATTTACGACATTTACTCAATGATTGAGCCCAAAATTTATGCCCACAACTCACCGCGTGTGGTTGGCTAATAAGAGATATAAGTGTCAGCTGGGGGAGGCGCTGGTACTAATCACTATTTGTCTCAGTATACACTTTTACTCTGTACTCTTACAAATATCGTATGAGTCTCCAATAATGTTGCATTGAGGGTTGTTTTTCTTAGTAATTTTTATTGCACACAAATGAATTAATGCTGACTTATTATTGAAAACAAATCTCTATGCTTGCATTTTTCTCTATATTTCCCTGCTAAAAGTTCGCTTTACGCAACATTCAATGAATTTTTTGTTTATAAAGGGTGACCCAAGTAGAGGTACTTTTTTCAATAGCCTTTTTTTGACAGATCTCGCGTGAGTCGTGTCAAGCTGTCATGTTATTTTTGTTCAGTATTGTTTGGCATTTCATCATTGAAAGACTTACGCCTGAACAACGTTTACAAATCATTCAACTTTATTACGAAAATTCACATTCTGTAAAGAATGTGTTTCGCGCACTTCGCTCAACCTTAACCATAACCAGTCTACTGAGCGTACTATTCGCAACACCATCACCCATCTTGAGACCCATCATTCATTATTGGATAATATTCGATCAAATAGACCACGTCCAGCACGCAGTGCAGAAAATATAGCGGCCGTAGCTGGGAGCGTACACGAAGACCGTGGAGAGTCGATTTGGTGCAATACGCAGCAACTCGCACTGACGTATGGAACGACTTGGCGCATTTAACGTCGTGATCTTAAATTGACAGCATACAAAATACAGCTTGTGCAAGAGCTGAAGCCGCCCGACCTTCCCAAGCGACATCGCTTCGCCCTATGAACTCTTGAAAAGTTCCAAGAATATCCGACGTTTCCGAGAAAAATTTTATTCGGCGATGAGGCCCATTTCTGGCTCAATGGGTATGTAAACAAGCAAAATTGCCTCAGTTGAGACGAAGATCAATCTGAAGAGATTCAAGAGCTGCCATTTCATCTGGAAAAAACAAGTGTTTGGTGTGGTTTGTGTGCCGGTGGAATCATCGGTCCATATTTCTTCAAAAAAGATGCCGCTGAGAACGTAACCGTCAATGCCGACCGTTATCGCGCCATGATAACCAACTATTTGATGCACGTGATCTCCATGATATTTGGTTTCAACAAGATGGCGTCACTTCCCACACATCGCATCAATCAATGGAGTTATTGAGAGAACACTTCGGTGAGCAGATAATTTCACGTATTCGGCCGGTCGATTGGCCACCAAGATGGTGTGGTATCACACGTTTAGCCTTTTTCCTGTGGAGATATGTAAAGTCTAAAATCTATGCGGACAATCCCGCTCCTATTCAGGCCTTGGAACGAAACATCACGCGTGTCATTCGCCAGTTACCAGTTGAAATGCTCGAATGAGTCGTTGAAAGTTAGACTCAACGGCTGCATCATCTGAGACGTAGCCGCGGCCAACATTTGAAAGAGACAATCTTCAAAAAATAAATGCCAAAAAATGTTCTTTCGATTGACAATAAATATGCCCCATTGAATTTGAAATTTCTGTATTTTTTTTTTAAAGTAGGGAACCTCGAAATGGATCACTAATTATTAGAACAGTTAAAAAATATATATAAAAATAAAATTAAAAAAATAAATAAAATGAAATAAAATAAATAAAATAAAATAAAATAAATTAAAATAAAATAAAATCCAAAATAAAAAGAAATAAAATAAATTAAATAAATAATTAAAAAAAATTAAATAAACATGAAAGAATTGCTGCCTGAAAAAAGGGCATGGCGAAGTGTTTATACCTTTCATGAACATATCAAATTTATTGCAAATTGCAAAATTCGACTTTAATAATTTTCAATTTCAATTAAAACTTATTTCACGCTTGTAGACGCTTTTTTTGACCCAAATTCTCATAACGGAAATTATTATACAGTATTCCGTTTTCGATTATTTTCTTCACTACAATATGAATAATACCAAATTTAGCTCTCCTAGTTGCCTTTTCTGCGGATTTTCTGACCCAAAATCTTTTATCTGAACAAATGGATAGTATGGCGACTCTATGATATAGTATTCCGATTTTAATGATTTTCACTACCAATATGTTGTTCATTATGAATGTGTAGTCTAAAAAATGGGGGCTATATGTTATAGCAGCCCGATTTCGATGATTTTCAGTACCAATATTCCATTCATAATATTTTTGTATAATACCAAATTTCAGGCTTCTAGGACTAAAGTTAATATACCATTTCATGTACATGAAAGGTATATTTCCAATAAAAACAGCTTAATTAAAAAAACGTTATTTTTTTTGGAAAAGATATGCGAGAGAAATCACCATTTTAGCGAATAAAATTCAAATCTCTAAAAAATATAATTTTATTTAAAGATGTCAAAATGTATTGAGAAAAAAATGTCTTTATTAAATTTAATTTTTTTATAGTTTTTGAAAATTATTAAATATGTCCTCTTGGAAATTTTTTTTCCGCATGCAAGCAGATACATAAATCATTTGATACCGAAAAATAATAATAAAATCACAATTCTCTGTTATCTTCCGCAAATTTAAATTTTTTTCTTCTCTCTTTTCCTAAATCCTCCCCATGCAAGCGCATAAATTTAAAGCACTTTATTTCTTAAATCTCTTCACCAATATATATATCTATATATATACAGCTTTAAAGAATTCAACCCTCTTCACTATCTATTTCTGTGTAAGCATGGTGCTGTACTCATTCTGTGGCACACTTCTCGTGCCACAAATGCGCTTTGTGGCATGAAAATCCGCGCTAACTGTGCTTTGTCATTGTGGAAAATCAATTTGGTGGATTTCGTTCTTTTTCTTTACATCTTTCTTCAATTGCTTCTCCATTCTATTATCATTATACTTGTAATACTCTGTTTTTTTTTCATATGCAAATTTTCGCCATTATTTTCCATACAAATGCAAATCAAAGCTGCTTTCAATTGAGAGACTCCTGCTGGAACCCCTTTTTTCGTCGTTGGCATGGTATATTTTTCATGGCATTAAAGGTGTACGGTTATCGTTGTGGCAGATTGCAATTTGATTATAAATTTCTTTTATATATTTTTTTTTTTGATATTTTTTTTCATTCACACAAAAGACCATGACACGCGCTGTGAGCGTTGTGAGCTGAATGGGATTAGAAATAAATTGGTGCATTCATATTCAAAATTTTTACTTACATATAAGTGAAGCGGTTAGGGCGATTTGGATTCGAAGCAGAACTGAAATTTTCGCAACTTGGAAGTGTGGAGAGTTTTTAAATTTTAAATGAAATTAAATCTCTCAAATTTCATTTATTTTTAATTCTCTCATTTTTCATTTCGTACTTTTGTTCAATATTGATTTTGAATTTTAAAAAACTTTTTTTTTAATTATTTAAAACTATTTTTTAGCTATGAGATTTCTTCCCACTTTTAAATTTTTTTTTATATTTTTTAGAATTTTTTAATATATATTTTTTTAATAATTTTTTTTACTTTTTTTTCCATAATTATTGATTGACACCAATTTTCCTATCACTCACATCGGACAGTGCGCGTGTGCGTAGCCGCTGCCACTTGCCGTCACCGTTCAAAGTGCTGGCAAACAGTTTGTTCAATTAAATTTACTCGTTTTTATGCCTTAATTAGTTGACATAATAAATGACAAACAGCTATGCAGTGCTGCAAAGGTGGTGCTATTTTGTTTTTTTATTCAGTTTGTCATAATGACAGTCACATGCCGGTGCTTGAAGCCGAACAAACCATGAGAAAAAATCTATAAAAAAAATTAACCAATAAATTGAAAAAAAAAACACCTGCAATTCAAAAACTGCTGCTACTATTGCTGCAATGCGGTAGCAATGCGCCAATAATTGCAAAAATATGATTACAATCATAAAATTGTATAATAAGCACATACAAATGTACATACATACATTTACAAGCAAGCAGCTGCAGAAAATAGCTCATTTCCATAATTATTGACTATTTGTCGATATGAAAAATCACGGTAATGTCACAAACAAAAAATTTTTTGTGTAGAAAAATATTTTTTTAACCAATTATTTTTGGTAGCAATAATTTTTTTAAATAAAATAAATCAATAATAAAATAAAGTAAAATTCATAAAATTAAATAATCTAAACTAAAAATAAAATAAATAAAAATCAAATAAAATTAAATAAAATTAAATAAAATTAAATTAAATTATATTAATAAAGCAAATGAAATTAAAACAAAATAATATAAATAAAATAAAATAAATTATTCAAAATAAATAAAATAAAAATATTTAATTTATTTAAAGTAAAATCAAAATAAAATAAAACCAAATAAAATGAGATAAATAAATAAAAAATAAAATTAAATAATCCAAGTAGAGGTAGTTGTACTCGTGTCAAGCTGTCATATTATTTTTGTTCAACTTATGTTGAGCAACTATTCACAGCACCATCACCCATCACCCATCTTGAGACCCAACATTGGATAATATTCGACCGAATAGATCACGTACAGCACGCAGTGAAAAAAATATAGCAGTCGTAGCTGAGAATGTACACGAAGACCGTGGAGAGTCGATTCGGCGCCGTTCGTAGTAACTTGGACTGACGTATGAAACGATTTGACGCATTTTACGTCATCCGTTATCGCGCCATGATAAACGATAACCGACTATTTGATGCATCACTTCCCACACATCGCATCAATCAATGGATTTATTGAGAGAACACTTCGGTGAGCAGATAATTTCACATTTTGGGTCGGTCAATTGCCCACCAAGATCGTGTGATATCACACCGTTAGACTTTTTTGTGTGGGAATATGTAAAGTCTAAAGTCTATGCGGGCAATCCCGCTTCGATTCATGCCTTGGAGCAAAACATCACGCGCGTCATTAGTCAGTTACCAGTCGAAACGCTTGAACGAGTCATCGAAAATTGAACTCAACAGATGGACAATCTGAGACGTAGTCGCTGCCTACATTTGAAAAAGATAATCCTCAAAGAATGTTCTTTCGAATGTAAATAAACATTCCTCAATATAAGTTTTCTGCGTTTTTTTTTTCTTTAAAAAATAGAGAATCTCGAAATGTATCATCAGTTATAAATAAAATTACATGATTTTTATCTCCATTTTATATTTGTCGCCGCAATCGATATGCCGGGCTACCAAAATAGTCGACGAAAACCAAAGTGTCTGCGGCTACAGTTTGAATGTAGGCATTCACTTGTTGTTGTCATTATTTGCTTGCTTTATCTTTTTTCAGTGTTGTTGTTGTTGTAGTTGTTGCTGCACGACAAAAGTCATTTTTAATTACCAAGATTTTTTTATGGTGACTATACGCGTAGCTACAATTATTTTTTCGTTTTTCTCTCGTTCTCGTTTTGTCAATTAACATGCTGTTGACGGCCGTCGTTCTGTCAATTTCCAGCCGCCATTTGACGTTGTAAATCGTATGAAAATGAAATTTGACTCGAATTTGATGACTTTAGAGGGTCTGGTTGTATTTTGGCGGAAAATTAAGAAGTAAAATGAAATAAAAAAATAAAATCAAAAAAATTTATATATATATATATATATATATATAAATAAAAATATAAACAAAGTTAAAAAAAAAATATTAAAAAAAAATCAATAAAAAATAAAATAAAATAAGTTATATAATAAAATAAAATTTAAAAAAGTAAAAAACGAAAAATAAAAAAAATAAAAAAATTTTCAATTTCTTCAAAAAAAAAATTTAAAAAAAATTTAATTAAGTATTAAAAAAATTAAATAAAATTAAAAAAATAAATTAATATAAAATAAAAAACAAAATAAAATAAAATAAAATAAAATATATATATAAAAAAATGAAATAAAATAAATTAAAATAAAGTAAATAAAATGAAATAAAATAGAATAAAATAAAATAAAATAAAATAAAATAAAATAAAATATTTAAAAAAATATAAAATTAAATAAAAAAAATGAAAAATAATAAAATAAAAAATTAAATCAAGGAAATTAAAATCAAATAGAAAATACGAAATATAAAACAGTTTAATCAAATAATATAAAATTAAATTAATTAAATAAAAAAGTCGAATTAAATTAAGTTAAATTAAATGTAGTGAATTAAAATAAAAAATAATAATGAATATTGTTAAGTTAATTAAATTTTATTGAAAAAAAAAACTATACATATATATTAGTTTTATAAAGCTTACTGAAGCCTTTTGAGAACTTAACGCAAAATGAGTGAAATAAAAGGCTATCCATTTAGTGGTTTCGAAAGTGCAGGGCTGCATTTTGCCAACTCTCAAACTTATCTGTCAAACCAAACATGTTTTGTTTTAGTTAAAAGTCAGACATTTATGAAAATGGATCGCTTAACAGACGCGCAACGTGTTGAAATTTTTAAAATCTACTACAAAAATGGTGTATCAAACGTGAACACATTTCGTGCTTTAAGCTTCCAACTACTGAAGCCACTGGTAAAAGAAATTTGAAAAGACTGGATCGGTTAGAGATATCGTAAGCCCTGTGCATCATCGTTTTGCTCGTTCCACCTCAAATATCACTGTTGTAAGTGAAAGTGTAGCTGAAGACCCGAATGTTTCTATCTCTTGACGTTCACAAAAGCAGGGACTTTCCTGCGCCACATTTTGACGTATTTTGCACTTGGACTTACACCTACATCCATGTTAAGTCCAGCTCACCATTCGCAACGCCGTAGTTGCGTCGATTGGGTGTTTGGACAACAAGCACTATTTTTTCAACAAATTTTTCTTCAGTGTTGAGGTACATTTCTCACTCGGTGGATTCGTAAATAAGTAAAATTGTCGCATCTGAAGCTCCGAGAATCTCCAAATAATTGAAAATAGAGGCCACTGCATCCAAAAACAATTTAATCTCTGGTGCGCTCTTTGGTCCGAAGGTGTTTTTGGACTTAACTTCTTTGAAAACGATAAGGGCGAGACTGTCGCTGTCAATTCGGAGTGTTATGGTCGTATGATAACCTACTTTTTTTTTTGGTCTGCAGTAGATGACCATCACTTAGACAACAAGTAGTTCCAACAGGATGGTGCCACATGCCACACAACACGAACGAATATGGCTTTATTGCGAGTAAAATTTTTCCGACGGGTAATCTCACGTCTTGACGAAGTCAATTGGCCACCGAGATCGTGTTTTTTGACAGCGTTGGATTTTCTCTTGTGGGGTTATGCAAAAGATTATGTTTATGCGGGTAAACCTTTAGCTCTTGAGCACTTGAAAACCAACATTCGTCAAGTTATGCCTGAAATTCCGCCCAATATGTGCCAAAAAGTAGTCGAAAAATACCTTAAACGGTTTCAAAAATTCACGAGTTGGTCATTTGAATGATGTAGTGCTCCACATATATTGTCAAGGTTCAAACTTTATGATAAAAAAGGAATTTCATAAAAAAAAAAATATTTTAGATGCTTGGATGCTTGATTTTGGCAACCACAAAATTTATAACCCTGTATTTAAAATTGTAAGACATAATAAATGATATTGAAAATTTTTTGAAAATAAAAATTTTTTGGAAATTTTTTTTTTTTTTTACTTCTTCAATATTTTTGAATTTATATATTTTTTATAGTTGCATATTACTTTTTTACGAATAGTCAATTTATTTTTGCAATTAAATTTTCCAAATAAGTTTATATTTCTAACTACCAAATATATTTTTACTCAAATTGGCTGCCCATATGGGCACTACGATATAGTCTAAGTTTTACTACTACTGTGCATACCATGTATGTATGTAGGTAAATAAATTTATTTTTCATAGAAGGCAATTTTTTTTATTTGTCTATTTCATTTATTTTAATTTGATTTTTCGAACAGCGACAGTAGTCAATAGCCTGGACTTGTTAACAGCATTCGTTCAATCAAATTTTTGGCGTGCGTGACAGCCGCTACAAGCGCTGGTAAAGTAAAAAAAAATAGTTAGAAACAAGATTTTGGCGATATATATGTATAGTAGTATTAACTTTCATTGCCCATAAATATATATTTCTGAAAAAAAAATTGCAAAAAAAATTTTACAAGCTTTTAGTTTTTAATTACTAAAGATTTTTTTACCAAAAAAAAAAAAATGTTGGTTTATGGCAGTGTAGTCTGGTAGTAAATTTTTTTTAAATTAATTTTTTAATATGATTTTTTCAATTTGATTTTATTTAATTTATTTTTCAATTTAAATTTTTTCCATTTAATTCACCTTTTCTACAGCGTTTTGCTTACATTTTTTGCATTTTAAAAAAACTTCCGTTGCTTTTAGCCCGCCGGCCAGCTTGTCGCTCAACACCGGTTCGCGCTATTTAATTTAATAAATAGTTGTCATTTTTTTCTATCATGGGGCAAAATACTTTTTTTTTAATACTTATACGACACATTACAAGCGACACTACTTGGAGTGCTATTTTATAATAAGTCTGTAATTAAAATGTAGCGTTTAGCTTAAGTACTAGCAATATATGTACATATCAGGTCAATTGAAAAGTTCCCGATCTATCATAGTAAAACACATTTTTTTTTACCAAATTCATTTTCTTTATTCAACATAGTTCCCTTCAAGTGTGATACACTGATTATAGTGACCCTCCAACTTTTCGATACTATTTTTGTAGTACGATTTGTTCTTTGCTTCAAAATAGGCCTCAGTTTCGGCGATCACCTCTTCATTCGACGAAAATTTCTTCTCAGCGAGCATTATTTTGAGAACGGGGAAAAGAAAATAGTCGTAGGGGATCAGATCTGGAGAATACGGTTTATGCGGAAACAATTTGAATACCAATTCATGGATTTTTGCCATCGAATTCACTGACTTGTGATACTGTGCATTGTCTTGGTGAAACAGCACTTTCTTTTTCTTCAAATGCTGCCGTTTTTCGGCGACTTCGTCCTTCAGTCGGCCTAAAAACGATACATAATAGTCGTTATTGCTGATCCTTCCATTTTTCCAATTATTCAATGAAAATTAATCCATGCGCATCCCAAAATGCAGACGGCATAACCTTGCTAGGCGACTGTTGCATTTTTCCACGCTTTGGAGCGGGTTCATCGTGTTCAGTCCACTCGGGTGACTATCAATTGGACTTCGGAGTAAAATGATGGAGCTATGTTTCCTTTTTTGTCACATATCGATGCAAAAACTCGGGTTTATTGTGCTTGAACATCTCCAAACAATGAAATTTTTGCTTCAACTGTATTTTTTTCCTTCAAAGAATTTCTTTCTTTTATCCAGCAACAAAAGTTGCTTCACTCAAAATGCTAAAGGGTGATCCAAATAGAAGTACTTTTTTCTGACAGATAACGCATGAGTCGTGTCAAGTTGTCATGGTATTTCCGTTCACTATCGTTCGAAGATTTCATCATGGAAAGACTTACGCCTGAACAACGTTTACAAATCATTGAATTTTATTACGAAAATTCACGTTCGGTAAAAAAAAAGAAGTTATTCGCGCGCTTCGCTCGACTTATGGTCAACATAATCGGCCTACTGAGCGTACTATTCGCAACACCATCACCCATCTTCAGACTCAGCACTCATTATTGGATAATATTCGACCGAATAGACCTCATTCAGCACGCAGTGAAGAAAATATAGTGGCTATAGCTGAGAGTGTACACGTCATGAGAGTCAGCGATGAGACCCATTTCTGGCTCAATGAGTATGTAAACAAGCAAAAATGCCGTATTTGGGACGAAGAGCAACCTGAAGAGATTCAAGAGCTGCCATTTTATCCAGAAAAAACAACGGTTTGGTGTGGTGTGTGGGCCGGTGGAATAATCGGTCCATATTTCTTCAAAAATGATGGCGATGAGATCGTAGCCTTCAATGGCGACCGTTATAACACCATGATAACTGACTATTTGATGACTGAAATTGAAGCTCGTGATATCCACGACATTTGGTTTCAACAAGACGGCGCCACTTCCCACACATCACATCAATCAATGGATTCATTGAGAGAACACTACGGTGAGCAGATAATTTCACGTTTTGGGCCAGTCGATTGGTCACCAATATCGTGTGATATTACACCGTTAGACTTTTTCCTGCGGGGATATATAAAGTCTAAAGTCTATGCGGAAAATCCCGCTTCGATTCAGGCCTTGGAGCAAAACAAGCGTCGAAATGCTCGAACGACTCATCGAAAATTGGACTCAACGGATGGACCATCTGAGACGTAGCCGCGGCAAACATTTGAAAGAGATAATCTTCAAAAAATAAATGCCAAAGAATGTTCTTTCGAATGAAAATAAACATTCCCCATTAAATTTGAGTTTTCTGTGTTTTTTCTTTAAAAAAGTAGGGAACTTTGAAATGGATCACCCATTATAATTCACTAACTAATGATCCGACAGCTGTCAAATTAATGCACGCGTCTTTTGAAGGTTAGGGCTAACTACAGATCATATGGATTTAATTCTTCCTAATTCCGTCTATGTGTCAGGCCGGGAACTTTTCAGTTGAACTGTTATGCTACTGTACACACATACATACGTGTATATGTAAATGTATAAACACCATGTTTTCCGTAATAAAAATCTTGTAGCAGCACCATTCAACAACAGAAGGAGAAAAAAAATAGAAATAATTTGAAAATATATATATATGTAAAATATAATATTTATTCAAGTTGATAAGCAATCAAGTTGTAAGGCGCAAGAAAATGTCGCAGCGAGTTAATTGGTTCGCTTGTTTCACCATTAGACAAGCAAGCGGTCGGCTCACAGACTGTGCTGCTGCTGCGCGTTTGCCTTGGCTATTTTTGTCTTGATTCCGAGTCATGTTGCCGATAAGAAATTCATCAAAAATGTTTCAATTAAATGTCTTGTGTGTATATGTACAGATTGCATATATGTAAATATATATGTAAATTTATTCGATTTTTGTTATGTACCATGCTCTAGCTCACTAGCTAAACAAATCCAATTAGATATGTTTGGTTTGGAGTAAAACAAATTATTTGATTATGAAAAATATTGTTAAAGCTCATATATCATATTTTTAGAATCTTGGCCATGAAGTTGGCAAGTTTTAGCTCAATTCGAACAGAATATGTTCAATAATAAACAGTTATACCACTTCAAAATTGTTTAAAAATAAATAAATAAATTTTTTGGATTTTCAAAACCAAATTTCCATTCAAAATTCATTTCTTTTTATTGAGTTACGGTCCAGAGACTTTCTTGAACTACATCCAAGGCTGATTAACCATTCAAATATTGCTTTGAAACCTAAAATAATATTACCTTGATGGAAAAATGGCTTTACTCCAGTTAAGTTGATCAAAAAAAATTACACAAAAATTGTTTAAAAAATTTCGTTACAGAATTTCCGGTTGGCTTAGCACCCACTTATATAGACTTTAAGGTAAAAAAATTAAAATAGAAGGTGATACTATAGCTGAGTTAAGAGTATTTAACAAATATATTATGCGATTTTATTTTTCATATGCATGTGGCAACCCTAATTTTAAATTTTCCAGGCTTAAACACCACTCAACAACTTCATTTGGATACATATTTCTTGTTTTTAAATATATATTTTTTTAAATATATTTACAAATATATAAATTTTTGGAATATGGAAACTCTATATTGAAAAATGTTTGGTTTAGTTCTAATAAGGTGGCAGCTCTCTTAAAATAATCAAAATACACTAAAATGTCTTAGTAAAATGCATTTTGTGTCGTGGAATATCCTACAAAACAACTAATTTAATTTTATTCTCTTGTATTTAATTTTAATCTTTTAAATAGGTGGCAACTATGTTCCAAAAATTTTCTAAAATTTTTCGTTTCATAAATAATATGAAATTTTTGGCTTGAACTAAATTTTTGGTCATTGGTTTTTGTTTATATTGAGATGACAGATTTTTCAATTTTTGATGGCAACTCTGTTAAAATTAGTTTTCTTCCTAAATCTTTTTCTAAAGTACATTTCATTCAATACTTATCTAGCATAACACATTCATTTAGATACACAATATTGTTTAAATTAAGTTTTTAGGTTGTTTAAATTAAGTTTTTAGGTATATATGGCAACTCTATACCAAAACATATTCAGTCAAAGACCATTTTTTACAGCGAATTTCCAACAATTGATGTGAAGTAAATTACTGGTAAAATGTTCATTGTTATAAATGAGTTTTTTCTTTTCCTAAAGGGGTGGCAACTCTGTTTGGTTTTTTGTTTCATATACTCTTCCATTTTTCTAACAAGTACCTTTCATTTGATATTACTATCGGAATGTTTTACTCACATATTTTAATCTTTTTTTTTATACAGATGGCAGCTCTGTAACTCTTCGAGTCTTGCGAAGCTAATCTGAAAATTAAAGAAAAATCGGCTATCTAATGTGACGTTAGGTTAAAGAAATTACTGGATTTGAGCACATTAGGCCACCCAGCGAAGCCATTGTGATACCACTGAGGATCCCTAGAGTGTCCATTCGCCGGGAAAAACAAAAGGTATTTTTTATTGCACTTAAATCTTCAAGAGTTTGTCTGTCTTATAAACTCTAAACCACTGCTCTAAATTTAAGGAGCATTCCCAAAGTTAGTGGTCGTCCAGAACCCTTTCTTATCTCCACAACTCTAGCAGAGTTCGTCTGTTGGCACGCTCTTCCTCTTTGTTGGTCTGCTGCATAGAAAATTTATTTTAAGAAGACTTTTAGCTGGAGATTTCTTTACTAATTTAACGAGAAAAGCCCTCGTGACCTTAAGCGAAGCGACTAAACAGTTTCGAAGTCTCTAGATTGGATTAACGGATAATATGAGGACAGTTTCATTGTAATACCATGACATTGGCTTGGAAATCGTACATAATTTGTCATACATTCAGAAAGAACAGAATTTTGTAAGCTTGCTTACTCTCTCGTCAGCTGACAGACATAGATCAGCCAAAAAAGTGGCCCCTCTAATTCGAAATTTTCTACGAACAACATCTCCGCCATTATCGTCTACAGGGAGATTTATACTCACTTTATTTGATATGAAATATCCGTTTTTCTTCGAAGATTACTGTTGTCGGTCTCACTATTTTCGAGAGTGTTATAAAGTAAGGCTTAAAACAGCAAATCCTGCTGTCTCCATCCATAGACCCTAAATTAAGTTAAGGAAGAGACTAACAACAAATTCATATAGAGAAGACAATGACAAAGGATACATAGAACTCCTTAACTCCCCTCATACCCAATTCTTTTGCTTAATTTTTTTGTCCTAAAAATCTTAAATTTGGCTAAATACAGCGGATTTTCCGATTATGCTGATTTTAACGGGTGATCTCGAGGTTCCCTACTTTTTAAAGAAACAACACAGGAAATTCAAATCTTTCGAAAGAACATTCTATGGCATTCATTTTTTGAAGATTATCTCTTTCAAATGTTGGCCGCAGCTACGTCTCAGATGGTCCATCTGTTGAGCTCAATTTTCGATGACTCGTTCGAGCATTTCGACTGGTATGCGTGATGTTTTGCTCCAAGGCCTGAAACGACGCGGGATTATCCGCATAAACCTTAGACTTTATATATCCCCACAGGAAAAGGTCTAACGGTGTGATAACACACGGTCTTGGTGGCCAATCGACCGACTCAAAACGTGAAATTATCTGCTCACCGACGTGTTCTCACAATAAATCCAATGATTGGTGCGATGTGTGGGAAGTGGTACCTAGATTACCCTTTACCGTAAGCCAGATTCTTGTAAAAACTGAAATTAAAGAGATTAGGACTAACTCAAATTCTTATATGGAAGAAAACAATTGTTTAGAATCCCTAATACTTTGTTATTTTTCTAGATCTTTGTCCTCTCTCTATCTCTGACTATCAAACTGTGGTAGCAAAATAAGGGATCGATCATCTTTTGGTGCTATCGAATGCGTTTTAGACCATTAACTAGATTTCTGTTGCTTAGAGCAATCAAAGCTCAATTCCACTTGCTGAATTATGTCTCTGTGTATACTGCGTCATTTTTATACCACAATTTTAGTACGCATTTAATCGTCAGTTTCAATTTACACATTTCTTGTGCGACACTTAGTCGCCCAAATGATATGATCGCCACTAAACCTACTATCCACTCAATTAGCCGTTCAATAATTAACGCAAAAATATATACCTTCAAATGCGCCGACAATGGCAACAAAATAGTGCCAACAACCGCCATAAATATGTAGTTATTTACATAGTTTCAGCAAATACCCGAAAGCTTACCAGCCAAAGACGTCATAATGTGAAAAGGATGCTTTAATTATGAAAGACAATTAAGCATGCCACTAAGTAGTGCATATAAAAATTCCTTTTGATAAACACTTTCCAAGCAAAGTTGGATGGCTTGCCACACCGCACCACACCACACCACACCGCATCGACTGCACACATTTCGCTATAAAAGTTAATGACAGCCAATGGATTGCGCTACATAATGAACAGGCTCAGTAGAGGTATCATCATTAAGAATAACTTCGTAGAGTGGGGAAGGAGCCGCTAAAAAGGGGTTATGCTTGTGTCTACAGCATCGAAGTTCTACGCGCCTAAAATGCTCATGCTTTCTGCAGAGTTGCCCTTCGTGCGCATACAGTTCGGCTTATGCCACTTATGCGGGCAATCAACGAATTTTCTAAAGTAATTTCTACACACGAATGCCATGATGTGAGCTCATCGTAGTTTGTGGCAAGTAATTTAAATATGTTGCACGCGCGTCCAAACCTAAAGTTGGCAAACTCAGCCAAACAGTCGGCAACGCAACTTTCGCGTATTGACTTCCTTGCCTCACATACTCGTGCTGGTAAAAAAAGTCAAAAGGTGTCACTATGCTGTAGCCTAAAACTGCTCGCGAGTTTGTGGCTACGGAAATGGTGGATGATGGCGTTACCATACTGCTTCATTCCGCGGACTGTCATAAAATTCCACTTATTATGTTGACTATTAATTTTACAGCTTAGTTAGTGGTTTTGCGTGTTTTACGCGCTGCCAGCGGGTCGCCAAGAGCAAGCGAAGACTACTATCTGGTGTCAGAAGAAGAAGAAGAAGAAGAGGAAGAAGAGACAGCGCACAATGTTGCAATAATAGTTTTTTTCGGATTTTTTTTTTTCGTTTCCACCAACCCATATGTCTGTGACGCACATTATGCTGATTGCCTCTACGAGTATGTGGCTCGCATGGATGGCTCCAGCCATCAGCGGTTCGTATAACCTGTTCCAAGTCCATGTTATGTATGTAACTTTGCTGCAATCTTCACGCGAGTCTGCAGCGCTTTTCGGCCGTTTAGTTTTACTTTGTTTTGCGGTTGGCGGCTGTCGACGATTTCATATTATGTTTGCAGATTTTCTGTAGATGCACACACCTCATTGACGTCGGTTGGTTGGTTGGCATCGTTAACTGAAACGTCGAAATGTCGTAGTGTAGTTTACATTTTTTTTTTTTTTTCAACATTTGTGGTTTATGCCACAAGTTGCCTGTTGCTTACTTGTTTCTACATCTTTCTGCATTCGTGGTTTATGGCTTATTGGTTCGCTGTTGCTTAGTTTTTTTTTTTTTGGGTCCTCTACAAGTCGTTAGTGTTATTATGAGCATCACAAGCGGTTGACACTAAATGCATTTGTTCAAAAATATTATTGCACTTAGTAGTGGATGACGGCGAATGGGTTTGCCGTTATTATTTTTGATGTAGCTCTTGATGATTGTTGATGGCAAAGAAGGTAGGGTTTTGACTGTTTTTTTGTAAGTTTTTTTTTTATACAGCAATGGTCCTTATTGAATTTCTTTATAAATATATTTTACCCTTTTCATGAAGGTCAGGTCCCTACTATGTCTCTGTCGCCAATTTTATAGCAAATATTACGGCTCAGAAGATGTTGTAGTGACTTGGCTGCTTGAATGTCCTCCTTATTCCTAGTTGGGTGCAGTAAACTGCAGTCCCCACTCCGCCGTCCATTTTAAAACCGTCTATAAAAATATGTTGAGCTTTATCTGCAAACCTCAGTCTTTCTTCTATAGCCATTTACCTCTATTGTAGCTAATAGCAGGCGCTCGATTAAGTGAATATACCACGTATACTAAGAGATAACACTATACTACTGTGCCCGTATGTCCTGATTTGCAGCTGTTTTGAACAGTATAACCTTGCGTGAATTAAGAATAAATTGCGTTTAGCTACAACTAAGATTGCTGGTTGCTAAGCTTCGGCAGTAAGGTGGCTTTTCACAGCTTAGGCTTGATCCATTCTGGAATTTTGTATTTCCTCATGAATAGAACTGGACCTGTTTCTGTCAGTGCTAACCTTAAGCCGCACTGAACTAGCCCAGTTATATATTGTTCTAGTCGACTGATTCTATCCCATTTCTGATTTTCAGAAGAGGTTACAATGTTAATATTTTCTTAGGTTAAGCCAGCTAAGAGAAGGTTGACTTAAATGCAGATACTCTTGAATTTTTATTTCTTTCATACTATGCAATTTTTTAACTAAAAATCTAGTAAAAGTGAGTACTCCTTGCCTTCTTTCGATTATTTCTTTATGGTAATTTACTTGATAAAAGTTTGACTTAATTTACTTGATAAAAGTTCGACTTAAGTGGGGTTTTTTTGGAAGTTTTATTTCTTTTTATTTCTTTTATTCTTTGTAAATTTTCAAACATTTAACTCAAAATGTAATAAAATTTAATATTTACTTATCTCTTCCCAATATTTTCAAACGTACACCTAACTGGAGATCCTTCAGCATTTTTTTCTTTTTATTTCTTTTATTCTTTCTTATTTTGAAGTTTCAATACTTACCTTCTACTGAAAATCTACTAATAATTGAAATTTCCTTACCTTTTTCGGATTCTTTTTTGATGGTATTTTGTTTATTGAAAAGTTGAGCTACCAGGAGAATCTGTAGATTTTTTTTAATAAATTTTCAACTCAAAACTTCCTTATCTCCTATCGAAGACTTTCCAGGAATTTTTCGGAATATGAAACGCATAATCTGGATTTTTTTTTTATTTTATCACTTAACTTCACATACTTTGGTAAAATATGGGTCATTAAACTACTTTGCCGGCCGTTTAATGCAAGCTTGGACTACTTTAGCCTTATTAGCACAGGCATTTAACATATCATTAATGAATAAGAGAAGTAGTAAGGGACCGAAATGACTGCCTTGAAGTACACCAGATGTTACTGATATTTCACGTGAGGTAATAGAAGGATGGTGGAGACCTATCGGGTTTATAGTGAAGTATTGAGTGTAAGACCTTGCCAAATGCTTTGCTGGAATCAGTATAAATAACCTCGGTTTGACCATTCCTAAAACCATTACTGACATAGGTAGTGCATTCCACTAGGTTCGATGATACACTGCACTAAGTACGAAGGGTTTTTACGACCTTTCTATTTCTGTAATAGTTTTTCTCTTATTAATTTTTCAACACCATCAAGCAACACTATAGGAATGGCACGAAGGCCTGCAAGATCGCTGTAAATGAAAGAAAATTTATAAATAAGGCATAAATCGATATGAAGCACTAAATACATACTACTTACCTAGCTTCCATAGGTGCTTATGAGTCGAAGCTGTGATGAATTTGGCATGATAGAAGATTAAATATAAAAATGTTAAAATTATATTTAATGCCCCGTATGCCCCTTTAAGATAATGTTTAGAGGCATTAAAATGCTTATTTTTCAAACTTTTTGTACTTGAAAAGAAAACTAAAAGAAAGAAGTGCCCCACAGTATACCCAAGCAAAGTTTATTAGCTCCATACGCATAAACACTCAATCGTCAAACGTCCGAGCGCGCTGAAGTGCTGTATATAACAGTATATATGTATTTAAATAGGTTTCTTTTTATTATGCAAATATAATACAGTTAAATGACTTATTTTTCGTTTCCTTCTTTATTATTATTTCTGTTTGAAAATGATTGATGTGTTCTACAATTCAACTATTTAATGTCTATTGTAAAGCAAATTACTTTATTCCTCTATGCTTTGCTCTTCCGCTTATAGTTTAAGACTTTACGGTTCATTAAACGGTTATCGTATTAAATATTTGCTGTTTTACCTTTTTAACTGTATTGTTATGGGTGATCATTAGTGATAGTTACTTTTATTGCTTCTGGTTCATTGAGTACCGCCCTTTTCTTTACTCTATCTATAACTCTTCTTTCCTCTAACTGCTACTCTTTTTTTTAAGTTTCCTCCATCTACGCTCAGTTCTCACAGCGTGCGTCGTCTTTAATAATTTGAATTTTATTTGACAACAGCAATAAAAAAATCTAACTAAATTATCTAATTTCAACAATAGGGAAATAAATAAAAAATTATGCTTTTAGGGTAACTAGTTCCAAAAATTTGTGCCTCAAGACTGATCAACTCTCCTAAACACTATACAAATGGCATTTACATAAATTATTAATTTTTTATCGAAATAAAAAAATCAACTGTTAAAAACAAGTTTCATTTATGCTTGAACAAAAAAAGAAAAAAAAACTGAAAACAAAAAATAAAATAAAAATCAATGCTGGGCGTAAACTGAAATAACAGTGTTATAAAAAACTTGAATTGAATAATTATTAAAACAAGCAATCAGCTCGTTTTTAAAGCCTATTAACATGACATTTATTTATATTTTAAGTTATTGGAGCAAACAGTCTCAAATAGACGCAAAAGATAACAAAAGAAACGCGAGATTATCTACCAAATTAATTTTATTACAAAAAAAATTATTATTTCAGCAATCGACGCAGCGCTTAGACGGCTTAAAGTCCAGTTTAAGTTGTAAAAAATATTTATTTTAACCACTTTCAAATATTTATTTAAAAATTTCATGCTTCAAATAATATGCCGAGCTAAAGTGCTTAACAAAAAAAAAAAAAAAAAAAAAAAAAAACACAAACGCTGATAGATCTGAAGATGTACCCTTGTTGTTTTAACTTATGGAAACCATCGATTAAATTTTAAATATATTTTTTTTTACTTTCGTTCTGCGAGTATCTTCAACAGAAATCCGTATAAGTATTTGCATTGACATAATCCAACAAGCCAACAGCTCGTTATGCCAAATCACATAAGAACGTCTTGTCGAAAATGTTGAAAATGCACGATCAGCTTCTTTATGCTTTACAACATGCTATGCTAGCCATAAAACATTTCTCTGCCTGCCCGTCTGTGGATTAACCTACGAATATGGTAAAATGTAGTTAAAGTCATTTCAATGTCTTGTAGCTAAACGGAAAATCCTGTAAGCTTGTCGCGTTTGTACTAGCATGATTTTGTATTTCCCACTATATTACTTTTTCTTATTTTTGGGCGCTATCTAACTGCTAGTATTTTAAATTTTTTTTTTTTTTTTTTTTTTTTTTTTTTTGGTGTTTTATTCAAATTTTGTCCATATATGCTCATGCTACTTGCTGGTGAGATGCGCAAGTACGTTACACGCTAACAAACACGTTGCGCCAATGTTGTATGCACTCGTATTGTATTATAAGCCATGTTGCTTGCAACACTTCTGACCGCTATTTGCTCACATAACATGTGTGTCTATGAGTGTGTAGGCATTGTAGATCACCATCAGCAGCAGATATTTGCTTAGCCGGTTCAAGCACTATAGTTTCCTCGTTATGTAAAGAGATAGTTTTTCCTTTTATTCCACCTCTGAGATTTTGTAGATATTTTTTTTTCTTTTTTTCTCTCTTTGATTTTATTGAACATTTAAAATTTTTTTTTTCTTCTTTAGTACTTATTTCTTTTTATTCCACCTCTGAGATTTTGTAGATATATTTTTTTTAGTTCCTTTATTTCTTTGCATATTTTTTCTTTTTATTTCTTTAATTTTTCCACCCAACCATACCACGAAGTTCACTAACAATGCATATACTGCTTTTAACTCCATTTATGGCTTTTGGGCTGTTACCGTTTGTCGCTCGTGTATTCTTGTTTCACGTCTGCTGTAACATAGAAAACACTCTTCCTTACAAGCTGACCGACTTGAACTGCACATTTGCTGATCTAATTCTTTAGCTGCTGCTGCCCTAGAAGAAAAACAAAAAGAAAATAATACTCTTATCGTATGTAGATATAAATAAATTCTAAAGGGAAAAAGGAGAAAGAACAAACCCATTTTAGTAGTAGTCACACAATCAGACAGCAACAGCAATAAGGCAGCATGAAATCGTGATTTTCTCGTGCACCGTAAAAGTCCATTTCGCGTTCGTTAACTGCACTTACCTTACGTTAGTTTGATGTACATACATATATATCTTTAGCATTAGTTAGGGTGCTAGCAGCATACTGATATCTTGTGCAAAAATTGATGCAATCAACAAAGGCCACGCTGTTGACATCCCGACGTGTAGTTGTTGTTTACTAGAATTTAGAAAAAAAAATTTAAGAAAAAAAAAGGACAAACAAACTACACATCCGCGTTCGTTATCCTCTACGCTTGCTGCATGCGCTCACCAACACCGCATGCAGTTTACTGACTCTGCTGACTTTTGTTGTGCAGTTTAATGACACGAGTAGTGGGCGGCTTGTCGTGCTAACTCTTCTTTTCGTTCGCTCGTCTTTCCAATGTTGGTGTGTGTATTTTCTTCTAGTGCAATTTATTCTCTTAACATTTGTATTTGTTTTGCGGCATGACCTCGGTGAGGTGAGCGAGTGAGCGCGGCTGGTGTGGCGAGTGAGTATAGGCGAAATTTATGTTCGCTCATTTTACTTTTCGCTTTTTTTTGCTACTTTGTTGTGTGTTGAGACATGTAGGTGTAGGTACGAGTATGTATGGGCGCGGGTGGTAACGCTGTCTCTTGGTATTTTTGTATGTTTATGTTGTTTGTGTTTTCTTTTTCCATTAAATAAACGTTCAATTTGCGCGCCTCCGTTCATTTACACCGCTATGCGATCTTCCGCTTTGCACCATTAGCTCTGTTGTTGTTCTTTAGTCACGCTATTTGTTTCTCTTTGTTGTTGCTGTGGTTCGATCATTTGTACGCGCTTGTAAGCTTCATTTAATTTCTTCTCTGCTTACAGTGGCGAACAAAAGTCTTTCGTTAAATTGAAAGTCCAAAATTTTTTGGGAAAATCTAACGATACAGTTTATTTCAACTATTTTTCCTTACCATAAAAACCAAGAAATATAATTTTTTAACATAAAAGAGTAAAGCTATGACAAAAAAAGCGTAAATCCAACAATTAAAAAAAATTTAAACACAATACATACATAACTTATCTTAGCGCAAAAACTTTGATTAATAGCAGATAACATAATCTTTTTAGTATTAAGTTGGTTCGCCGTTTGCATCAATAACAGCTCGAAGCCGTCGTGGTATCGAAGCTACTAAATTTATCAATTATGAGGGAGTAATAATGTCCCAAACTTCAATAAGACGTTCTTTGAGTAATGTTGGGCTGGAAGTCTGATTTTTTCTACTTTTTTGCGCAAAAATCTCCCAGAAATATTCAATCACATTCAAATCTGGGCTTTTAGGTGGTGAGTGTAGTTGCCTTGGAGCAGTGGCGGATCCACGGCAATGTAAATCTTAAATTCGAATCTACTTTTGCAGTTTATTCGTATCTGTGTCTCCAAAAAAATTGAATATATTTTAGGACCCCCCCTTCTGGAAATTCTGGATCCGCTACTGCCTTGGAGTATGGTAAAGCAACCAATCCTTAACAATATGGGCCGTGTGCTTTGTTCAAAGATCCAGCCTGCGACAAGCTTCAGATTGGCTTCCAATGACTTATATTCGAACTGATCCATATTACCCTCACTAAAGACAAGCTTTCCAACTCCAGATGCTTCAT
Source organism: Neoceratitis asiatica (assembly GCA_030068015.2). NCBI lineage: Eukaryota > Metazoa > Arthropoda > Insecta > Diptera > Tephritidae > Neoceratitis > Neoceratitis asiatica. The sequence continues at coordinate 16,451,497 of CM061526.1, forward strand.
CATGCTTCACTGTTGGTACTATATTTTTGGCGTTAAATACAGTATTTTTTTTCCTTCAAACTTTTGCTCTTCCATCGCTGCCAAATATAAGTATATTGAACTTCGATTCGTCTGTAAACAAGACTTTTGGCCAAAAATCCATTCCCTTGTCGAAATGTCCTTTAGCGAACTCTAAGCGAATTTTACGATTTTTTTTTCAGAAATAAGAGGCTTTTTACTTGGTGTTCTACTGTGGAAGCCGATATCGTTCAGAGTTATTCGAATTGTTCTCGGATGTATATATTATCTGGATGAGCCTGCGATGTTTTCGGCTATTTTTAGAGCAGTAGCTTTAGGATCATCATTCACTTCCTTCAGAATAAAGCTGTTATCTCTTCAAGTTTGCTTCTTCGTGCGGCTAGCACGCGGTTTTTTTCGGTGGGTCCATTTTTTTTTCAAAGTTTTTTACAATGGTCTGTACCTTTGGAGGGCTTAAATTTAAAAATTTTGACAGTTCCTCGTACGATTTCTTCTCTTTTCTGTGCTGGATAACCAAGACTCGTACGTCAATGGATATTTCTTTACGCGGAGCCATTGTTGATGCTAATGCGTTTAAACCACAACTAAATTCAATACTAGCCAATTAGAAAACATATTTTAAAAAAAAATAGTAAAAAAATGGTACCTAACCGCCATAATAACACAGCATATCGACATAACTGCTAGTAAACTTGTGGTGTATGTTGACTTTTGTCCGCCACTGTATATACTGTATTTTTCTTTTTTCAACATTGATTGATGCCATTGACTACATTAATCAATTTGTTGTTGCTTTCTTTCTTTTTTCCTTTTGTGCTTGCAACCTGTGTACAATTCAATGAACTTTGACCTCATTCGTTTTGCAATTTGCTGATCTTCGTTGATTTTATCGTTGAATATAATTTCTTTTGCCAATTTATGTTAGGCATGCATACATACTTCCTGAGCCACATCAAAGTGAGCTCGTGCCGTCCAGCATTTCACCTAAATTTTTGCACTGATCGACGATATTCTTGCGCTCATCCGCTCATTGCGTGTCGACAGCCACTCGATTGCGCTCGTTTCGTGTAGAGATTGCAGGCAGCAGGCTTGTGAACTACATTCAGTCAGCCATACATATGTAGCGTGTGTTGCTATTGAAATTCGCCGCTTCTGGTTGTACGCAATTTGTAGTTTTTGGTTTTTTTTTTCTCTTTCATTAAACTGATGAAAACTTTGCCACTTTGTCGGCTTTGAGTAATAAATCGTTGTGAGTCTGAAAGTCTACAAGTATACTCGTATGTATACATGCTAGACCGTGCTCGTCTTGGCTCGTCTCGCTTCTCCTAAGCTTGTATGTACGATCCGCCACACAACGCGTTTGCCAGTTCCGCTCGTGTTCACTGGAGTCATTTGTCGTTGCAATAATTCAATTTAATACATTAAGCTCGGTTAGTAATTAGTATTTGATTCAGATTTATGAGTTATTAAACTAAGATTAATACAAGTTTTACTAGACCGTTAAACAAATTGAACTAAGATTAATTATTTCTTTTCTTTCTTTTCTCTCTCTCTCTTTTCAGGTAAGCATTTGATGTTGTTGAGATTTCCGGCTACACATTTGAGTTTATCGTCAGCAGCGAAGCTCAAGAGAATTAATTAGAATTTGGTTTTTTTTCGCCGTTAATGGTAAATATGTAAAATTTCTTGACTTTAGATTTAAATTTTCATGCCAGAATCCGGTTCCCTTCGCAGTTAATGAAATTCCCACATTTCAACTCTATGCAGTTGGTTTTAAAGCTTGTTTGGCGAGCGGAAATTTAATACTAGTGAATACAAAATTGACGCTCTAACAGCTCAAGCTTGCTCCAAATCGCCTAAAGCCCTTTATGTCTGCTGAATGCATCTTGAATCTAGAACCACTTAGAACAATGGTCACCAAGTTGTATTAAGGGAGTTCTGGAAGTTCTTTCTTGCAGCAAGAACTCACTGATTTCGGCCGACGAAAAAGTGATGGCCTTTGTCTCGACTGATCTACTATGCTGATGACTGCTGGGTATTGGTGTCAGGCTGATATAGTGATAGATTTTTCTGAAGATAAACTACTATCTTGAAGACCTTTCCACTTCTACAAAAAAAAAAAAAAAAAAAAAAAAAAAAAAAAAATGCACACAAGGTAATCGGTCGACCGCACTGGGAACTTTAGAGATCCAGTGAAGAAGCTACAAACTTATGTATGCATCCTCAATCATCTAACTTCCTACTGTTTCTGAACCTCCTGCGGCTCATACCAACATTGCCTGCCACTAGGCATGGTTAAGCAAATTGCTGCAACAGGAGGAAATACTATGCATAATTTTTTCAAATATTTTTGACTCTGTTCTAGAATATACTGGGCTTATAGCTTGGTTTTCTGGTTTAGTATAAGATTCAAGAAATATGTCTTCCGAGGAGACAGTTTCGATTTTCTTCAACGATAAATACGATCCTTAGTGGAAGCTTTGGTGTGCTCAGTGACCTTTTAAGGTATTCCACGTGTCTCTCTCTCTCTCTTCTGAGATATTTTTTCCTTAACTAATCTGTCATTTGTTTTTAACCCTTTGACATGGTATTTGGTTCCCAAGGCTAAAACTGAAACTCCTGATGTTGTTCCACTTTAATATTTTATAGTTTAAAACTTTAGGCATTATTGGTTGCCTAGGTCAAGTCCAAAAAATTGTATGCGATATTAGAACTGTGGAAGTGGTTTAATTGCCACCCATCACAATGTTTCAGAAGAAATCAGAGTAGTGTAGGTCTCGAGATCACATAGAGAGAGAGGGAGGAGCAGAGAGAGACTTAGAAAGCTCCCTTTTTCAAATGAGTACTAGTGCTGGTATAGTTAGTTTTTTTTTTTTGACAGTTCTCACAGTAAAGGTGGCCTCAGGTCTCTTCGTGCTCCTTTGCTCTGGTTGGTGATGTGTAGCTGAATTGATATTTCAAGCTATCGATGCTTCTATAGGATCGCGCGGAATACCTTCAGCTGTGAGAAGATCGATGTTAGTTGCTTTTCTCTCAGCGCTGCGATGGAGAGATAATATAGTTCTATAGCTTTTACGACTCTCTCATTCTCAGTCTTGTGCGTCGATGAATTATGTTTTCGTTACTGTGTATTTATGTTCACTCTTCGGTTCGATGGGATGATTTAGGCAGTCGTGTTGGTGAGATGCTTTTAACATCCTCTACGCTTCTCATCGATAGGCTCTGTTGTCAGATTGTTATCTGCCGGAGTCGGACATCTCATGAATATATATCTATTTCTGTCTTTGGGAATTCTGGAGTTTGGAAATAGAGTAATTTCGTGTCAATTCAGTGAGGGAGTCGCCTTCTTTTCTTCCTTGATTCAAGTCAAAGGGTTACTTGTAGATGGTAGATCGGTATACCGAGCATTTTTGACGTAAAACGCTGCGGCTTCCGATGATATTTCGAACATCCAACACTCTCTGCAGTATCTCTGTTGCTATTAATTTAAGATTCGTTGTTGTAGTTTGCTTGTTGTTGTTATTCTCCTTTAATTTCTTTATTTAATCACGTCAATGTAAGCTTCAGTGCCCAAGTTTGTATGAGAAAATCTTTATCAGCCTCTTACGGCAACGGAAATCTATTAATAGGCAACTGTTTCTTAGTAGGCATGAAATTTTGGTTACTGACCATTGCAATCAGGGCTAACTTCCTGGAAAGGAAGGTTCTTCAAGTCTGTATTTCAAATAACGAACAAATCGGGCCAAAAATACTGTATTTTTATAATAACTCGATCCCAGGTCTACTTTCCGGAAAATCCTTTCTTCTGCGTCATACCCCGAATACACCTTTTAAGTGGCAGGTCTCTACGGTGAGCGGTTTGGGCATCTTGATATTTTTCAAATAAATGGTGAAATATACAGTTTATTCTAAGCCACCTCCGAATTGCTGACGGATTTTTAGTAGAAGCTTATTTTTTTAGCTCAGCGATACACTGGCGGTCGCAAGCCGAGTGTTTAGCATTGCGTACTGCAATTCAAAAGGACTGGGTTCGAGTCCAGGTTCGAGCCACATTCAAAATTATAGAAAATTAATTTTTCTAATTGCGGTCGCCCCTCGGCAGGGAATGTCAAAACCTCTGAGTGTATTTCGGACATGAAAAAAAAACTTCCTCATAAAAAACTCCATCGACCATTCGGAGGCGGCTTAGAATAAACTGCAGGTTCCTCCAATTGGTAAAATTTTCAAGACGCAAAATCACAAATTGCAGGAACTTGTCTCTCAAGGATTTTGACTTTTCCTGCCGAGAGGCGACCGAATTTAAAATTTGTATTGTATACTTATTGGAAGTTGACCTGTCCTTGACTCGAACTCACTACGCTTCCGCATAGTATCAAGCGCTGCTAATCATTCGGCTACTGATCGACCGCTGATTTACTAAATTCTCAAAATTCTATGTTAACTAAAGGTTTTTTTTTATCTAAACCATTAATTAAGCACATTTTTTATTATTTCCAAAAAATTAAAAGGAAAATTATAATTTTCCTGACTTCAAAAGCTTCTGCTTACAAATTACCGCAATTTCCTCAAATCAATCTTCTTCCACTTATTTACGAAAAACAAAAATTCCACATTTTATCCACCTTCTAATCATTTCACACTTAATAATTAATTACAACGAGTTTAAACAAAAACAAAACGGGCAACAACATAACCATTGTTTAGTGCTTTTCCAATTAAACGACTAGTGTACAGTGCAGAGTGTAGATCAGCGTGAAGATCATCTAATCGCAAGAGTAGTAATGTATCGGTTGGCTGGCGTCAGCAATGGACCAATTAAAGTAGTTGTATTTTACAACAACAACAACGTGCGAGTAACTCAAAATGAATTGAAGCACTTGTGCTGATGAACAGCGCGATCATTGATGATCGTTTGGTAGCAGAAGCAGCAGATGAGCTTTTGGTTGTTTAAAATTTGAAATAAAAAAGATCAAAGTGAAAGAGCGGCGTGGATGGAGAAGTACTGCTTTATTTAATTATATGTATATAGCAAGCGTAGATATTAGATCATTCTACATCATACAAATATACAATTGCCGCACGATCACTCGCTGTAGATCAGTTTGATTTGTTTGCCTTTGAGCAAGTGTGTTTATAATATTTTTCCTCCGCTGCCTTCTAAATTGCGTTGCTGTGCATTTCTCTGCAATTTCATCATCAACAACATTAATTTTATCTACTTTTGTATACTCGTAGTGCTTGCAACGCATCAATTTTGCCGCAGCTGACACTGAAAGCTAAGAATTTCAGATTTATTTTTCAAAATACTCAGTTTCAGAATATTTTTCACCAGTTTTCATGCCTCAAAATATATGATTATTCATTCTTTTGTCTGTTTAATAGTGTTTTTGAGTACAATGCTGTTGATTCGTGTTGCGTGAAGTAGCTGAAAAATGTTTTAAAATATCTTCGGGAGAGTTAAAAGCTCTCAGCTTCCCCTCAGAATCCCTTCCGATGTATAAACAATAGCTTGTTCAGCGGTGCCGCTGTAATTATACTGTCTTGCGAACTTTCTTCAGCTATCTTAAGCATTTCCCTTGCTACCTTTTGCACAACTAACTACCTGAGCATCCCTGTATTTTGTTGGAAATCAACTCCCAACCTAATTCTACCTTACACCCTGCGAAAATTTTTCTCTATTTCTTTTTCTGCCTCTATTTTAAAGCGTAATACAGTCACTTTCCTTGTCATTTTCTGCCTCGTTGTTTCCACATACTCGCTGCTCGTGCAACAACTACATTGCTTAGTCTTCTTTCAGCGATTTAAGTGCTGCTTTTAAGCCGCTGTGTATACCTTATAGAGATTAATTGTATGCGGAGTATCTACTGTGGCTTAAATTGAAGACGGCTTTGCATACATAAAATTACCCTAAAAATTGAGGCTGAGGCATTTGTGATACTTGTATTTGGTGGCTTTGGGAATTTGGAGTCAATGTCAAGCTCAGCTTTTGCGTGGAATTTCATTTTGTGATTTCATGCCTGCCATAAAAGAGTGGGGGAAAACATGTTAAACATTTTTTTACAAAAAAAAAAAAAAAAGTGGTGAGCTGAACTGACCGCGTCATTCTTACTACGTTTATTCTCATCCCAGCGTTATAATGCCGACAAATCCACTAGTTGAAGACTACATACCCAGCAGATAGTCCACCTAGTCAACAAAATGCATTTATTTTACCACAAGTAACTGATTATCTTTTATAATGCGAAATTGTCCTGCAATATGACGATCGTCAGCTAACGATCAGGCTCATACTAGTCTTATACTAATTCCAAAAACTACTAATACAATTTGAAAAAATTTGAACTATAAAAAATTGAACAGAATTTATGAAAAAATTAAAAAAGGTAATATCACCCTTGTAATTAGTACCAGTTTAGTACTTTTCGGACTAGTTTAATATTAGTCAGAATATATTAGTATTATACTAGATATTCTAAGACCAGTTTGACAGTTTCACTGCAGGGTATACAAAAGTATTCTGTCTTTTCAACGTTTAAAAGGGCTTTTTGATAAGTCCGTGGCTTTTTGTGCTGAATTTTTTGCATAAAAAACCATCACCGAAACCAAGTTAAGACTTGATAAACTCCCTAGGGGACTCTGTACCATCAAGTAAATGGTTAAAAAGTGATTTACTAAGTTCTTTTGCGGTCGTACCAGTTAAAGGGAGCCAAAGGTTCAGGTCGCCCACAAGAGGTAGTCGTCACACCAGAAATCGTCGATAAAATCCATTCAATGATATTGAGAGATCGGAGAATAAAAGTGCGTGAGGTAGCTGAGGCTGCAGGCATCAAACTGAGCGGGTACATCACGTTTAACATGACCACACGACCAAAGGCGCAACCGTGTTAACGCTTCCAAGGGGTGTTTGGCGACGTTGGACCGCAATCCAAACATATTTTTGCGCTCTCTCGTTACCTTAGACGAAATATGGATACACCACACCACACCACAGACCAACAAACAATCAAGACAGTACGTTTCTTCGGGTAAACGTGCACCACAGAAGGCCAACAAGGTCATGACACACAGTTTTTTGGGATCCACAAGTTGTCATTCAAATGGATTACTTTGAAAAGAGTAAATCAAACACCGGCGACTTTCATTCAGAGATTTTAGACTAATTCGATATTGATTCGAAACAGAATCGACCGCATTTGGTGATAGCAAAGTGCTGTACCATCAGGACAAGGCATAGGCGCAGACGTGTGTAGTCACCATGGCAAAATTTCATAAATCGGGCAACGAACTGCTACCCAATCCATCAAATTCTCCAGATTCCTTGCGACTATTTCGGTTTTAAAACCCAAAAGAAATAGCTGGTCGGCAAATGATATGGATCAATTGAAGAGGTCTTCACAGAAACAAGCGCCTATCTTGAGGGCCTTCAAAAAACCTATCATTTAGAAGGAATACAAAAATTTAAAACACGCTGAACTAAAGGGGGTATAGATCTAAAGGGGGATTTTCTTGAAAAATATAACGCTTATTTGCTGAAAAATATATATTTTGTTTATAAAATCACTGACCTATCAAACCGCTCTCCTATTTACTTATAAATATGTGAAAAAATTGCCAACCATTATGCAAATTCTTTAAATAGTAGATACCGAAACATGCTTTTGACATAGCTTTATTGTTGTTCTTGAAACGACGAGCCAACGCCTTGAAAGCCTTGAAATTTGAAATTTGTGTATCAAGAAGAAGAACGTAAATTTTTTGCATATTCAATGAACTTTGTCTTTGCCTGTGAAACAATGTCGAGGAATTCTTTTATAAAACAACTGATTATTCGCCGGAAATGTTTTCTTTTCTTGTTGCAAACTTTAATATCACTATTAAATGCGTTAGTTGTTCATGATTTAATACGCTTTATATACATACTTATCCTTACCTATAAGAGAAGAATAGAGCAATTTAAGAAACATATATGAAGGGTGATCCAAGTAGAGGTACCTTTTTCAGTTGCCTTTTTTTTGACAGATCACATATGAGTCGTGTCAAGCTGTCATGTTATTTTTGTTCAGTATTGTATGGCATTTTATCATGGAAAGACTTATGCCTGTACAACGTTTACAAATCATTCAACTTTATTACGAAAATTCACGTTCTGTAAAGAATGCGTTTCCCGTGCTTCGCTCAACTTATGGTCAGCATAATCGGCCTACTGAGCGTACTATACGCAACACCATCGCCCATCTTGAGACGCAGCATTCATTATTGGACAATATTCGATCGAACAGACCACGTCCAGCACACAGTGAAGAAAATTTAGCGGACATAGCTGAGAGTATACACGAAGACCGTAGAGAGTCGATTCGCCGCTGTTCGCAGCAACTCGGACTGACATATGGAATGACTTTCGAGATCTTCCATTGAAAGCGTACAAAATACAGCTTGTGCAAGAACTGAAGCCGATCGATCTTTCCGATCGAGATCACTTCGCTCTATGGGCTCTTGAAAAGTTCCAAAATGATCCGACGTTTTCGAGCCAAATTTTGTTCAGCGATGAGGCCTATTTCTGGCTCAATGGGTATGTAAACAGGCAAAATTGCCATATTTGTGAGGAAGAGAAACCTGAAGAGATTCAAGAGCTGCTAATTCATGTAGAAAAAAAACAACGGTTTGGTGTGGTTGTGACCGATGTCTTCTACAAAAATGATGTCGGCGAGAACGTAACCGTCAATGGCGACCGTTATCATGTATTTGCGGTCGGTTCAGGACTTTGAGCAAAACATCTCGCGTGTCATTCGCCACTTACCAGTCGAAATGCACGAGGGAGTCATCGAAAATTGGATTCAACGGATGGACCATCTGAGACGTAATCGCGGCCAACATTTGAAAGAGATAATCTTCAAAAAATAAATGCCAAAGAATGTTCTTTCAAATGATAATAAATATTCCCCATTAAATTTGAATTTTTTGCTTTTTTTTTTTCAAAAACTTAAGGAACTTCGAAATGGATCATCTTGTTATCTAAATTAAATAAAATAAAATCAAAAATAACAAAGTAAATTGGAGTGATTCGAAAAGGTAAAATTGGAACAGGTGCAAAATTTATATTGAACAAATCCAACCAAAATCATATGCCTGTCTGTTGTAAAAGCTAGAAAAATTTTCCCTTCACCTACGAAAAAAAAAATAATTCGCATGAATCCCAGCCATTCATATTTCTAGTGATTTATCTGCGATTGTAATTTAAATAAATCAGCGATGCGCAATTATTGAAGCGAATGCACAGCAGGCACTGTGCAGGTAGAGCACGTCAGCATACTACATTGTGCCACAAAACATGCTCCCACACACACAAACACAAACAAACACAAAGAGGGCTTAGCTTAATGCATTAGCGTTGGGCCAATCCTTCCAAACCGACTTGCTGCGGCCTTAGGCGAAAAATCGCTGAACTCAACATTTGAAGGCATTCAATTCAACTTCAACTTAACCTATACAAATGTATGTATGTATGTAGTTATATACAAATGCGCTGTTAATTTTCATATTTCTCATTTTCGCGCGCATTTCGCATGTTGCAATTAAAATAAAAGCGAAAACCGGTAAGTCAATGACATGATGCCGACACATGAAGACTCTGCATTTCCTATGCAAAGCTATATTGTATGCAACATTTGGCGAAAAAATCGTGTGTTGCATGCCAATGACTGCCATAGTGGCTTAGGTGTGGAGCATGGTGCAACAAAGGTTAGTTAGTTGATTGACTAGTTGATGTGCTGGCGGGCTGGCGGCCTGCCGGCGGTGGTATTTACCCACGCACGCCACACAAACAAATGCAAAAGTGTTGAATGAGTTTGTGTACGGCTTTAAAGAAGGGTTTGCTTTGCAAAATGAAATTTTTGCAGTATAGAAAGAAGCGGTTTACTATAAGATGATGCTAAGATGTCTACCCATTCCTCACCGCGATCAAAAACAGCAACAAATATAAGGAAATAAAAAATTTCGAAGCAAAATCAACACGAATTTTCGCCATTTTTCGCTGGTTTTGCATCCCCCAACGTTTAAGTGTTGCCACGCAACACGCACAATTTCATGCTGTCAATGCGCATTCATCATTACCACCATCAAACAACACCGGCAACATTTCCCGTCGCTTCATTTCCACGCTCTCACTCACTTTCCTTTGTTGCCACACACACACATTAATCGTGCTGGCGTTATTGTTGCAACATTAAGTGTGCTTGTTGTTGTTGCTATCATTTTCCTTGCTTTAATGAATTGTTGTCTTAGCAATTGTTATAACCAACCATGCTGTTGTTACTGTTGTAAATATTATTGTGATTGCGCACAGCAGACAGACAGCTTTAAAGCGTTGCTGTTGCAAGCAACGTTGGGGCATAAAAACAGCAACAAAAATTGAAGAAAAATGCACATAAAGTGCAGCGCCTGCGTTTTTTCGCGCTTCATAAATAAATAAATATGTATATGTATGCATGTCTGTTGCGAAATTGCCGCTGGCACATGCGTGCAACACTTTTGCTTGCCACATTTCGCTCTCAATTGAATTGCAGTCATATATATTTTATTACGCTTATTTATTGTTGCTGTTGTTACGTTTTTCTTTGTTTTCGTTAATTTCATTTCTTAGCGCGCTGCAGGCATTTGATGTTGTTATTGTTGTTTCCGTTTGCCACACTGCTGTCACTGATTATGATTTACATGCAACATGCGAATTCTGCATTAGTAATATATGCCGCAACACAGCACGTACGTAATGATGTATGGTTTTGGACTGGTGTTGCGTTATGTGAATTTTTAAAGGTGTTTGTAATTGTTGTTGTTGTTGCTGTTGTTTACGTAGATGATTAATGTTGCATTTTATAGTGTTTATATTGCCTTAAATGCACAAAAAGAAATATTTTTTTTATTTAGTTTCATTTCTTTAAGTAATTATGTAGCAAGCGGCTGGTACTGCACTACCAGAGTGCGAGTCGGTGAGTGATCATAGGTAGTCATGGTAACCAAGATGTGGAAGTCCTTTTATAATCCATGATCCATTTCGGGGTTCTCTACTTTTTTAAAGAAAAAAAAACACAGAAAATTCAAATTTAATGGGAAATGTTTATTATCATTCGAAAGCACATTCTTCGGCATTTATTTTTTGAAGATTATCTCTTTCAAATGTTGGCCGCGGCTACGTCTCAGATGGTCCATCCGTTGAGTTCAATTTTTGATGACTCGTTCGAGCATTTCAACTGGTAACTGGCGAATGACACGTGTCATGTTTTGCTCCAAGGCCTGAATCGAAGCGAGATTGTGCGCATAGACTTTAGACTGCTAACCGAAGTGTTCTCTCAATGAATCCATTGATTGATGCGATGTGTGGGAAGTGGCGCTGTCTTGTTAAAACCAAATGTCGCGGAGATCACGAGCTTCAATTTCAGGCATCAAATAGTCGGTTATCATAGCGCGATAACGGTCGCCATTGACGGTTAGGTTCGCACCGGTATCATTTTTGAAGAAATATGGACCGGCCCACAACCCACACCAAACCGTTATTTTTTCGGGATGAAATGACAGCCCTGGAACTTCTTAAGGTTGCTGTTCGTCCCAAATGCGGTACTTTTGCTTGTTTACATACCCATTGAGCCAGAAATGAGCCTCATCACTGAACAAAATTTGGCTCGAAAGCGTCGGATCTTCTTGGAACTTTTCAAGAGCGAAGCGATGTCGTTTGGGTAGTTCGAGCGGCTTCAGCTCCTTGCACAAGCTTTGTATTTTGTCAGATTTCAGTTTAAGATCTCGACGTAAAATGCACCAAGTCGTTCCATACGTCAGTCCGAGTTGCTGCGAACGGCGGCGAATCGAATCTCCACGGTCTTCGTGTACATTCTCAGCTACGGCGGCTATATTTTCTTCACTACGTGCTGGTCGAATATTATGCAATAACGAATGCTGATTCTCAAGATGGGTGATGGTGTTGCGAATAGTACGCTCAGAGTAGGCCGATTATGTTGAGCGAAGCGCGAGTTGTTTTATTTGTTCCTTTTGCGGTAATTTCCGAACACTTGACACAGAGACAAATTAAGAGGTATCTTAGGCATAACTTGACGAGTGTTGGATTTCAAGTGCTCAAAAATTAAAGATTTATCCGCATAAACATAATCCTTAGCGGAGCTCCACAAAAAAATACAAACAGTGTCAAATCGAACGATCTCGGTAGCCAATTGACATCGCCAAGACGATAGATTACGCGGCCGGGAAATTTCTCTCGCAATAAAACCACATTCGCTCGTGTTTTGTGGCATGGGGCGCCATCTTGTTGAAACCACATATTGTCCAAATCGTGTTCTTCGATTGCTGGCCAAAAAAAGTCGGTTATCAAACAACCATAACGCATCGAAATGGCAGAGACAGTCTCACCGTTATCGTTTTGAAAGATGTAAGGTCCAGTCACATCACCGGACCAAAAAGCGCACCAGAAAGTAAGTTTTTTTCCAATCTCGAGAATTTTGCTTATTTACGCATCCACCGAGTGAGAAATGTGCCTCAACGATGAAGAGAATTTTATTGGAAAAATCGCGGTCCACACTGCTTGTTGTTACGGCAGCAGTTCAGATGCAAGATACGCCATAATGTGCTGTAAGAAAGTAGCAGCAGAGAATGTAGAGAAATAGATACATTCGGGTCTTCGGTTACATTTTCATTTTACTTTGAGGTGAAAAGAGCAAAGAGACGATGCACAGACCTTATAATATCTGTAACCGATTCAATGTTTTATTTTTATTTTTATTTTTATTTTTATTTTTTATTTAATTTATTTTTTTTCTAATTATTTATTTTTTTTATTACCTTACATTTCATTTCATTTTACTTTATTTTATTTTATTTTTTTTCTTTTGTTTTCTTCTTCTTTTTTTTTAATATTGTATTTTATTTTATTTTATTTTAATTTAATTTAATTTTTTATTTTTTTATTTTGTTTTAATTTATTTTTTTTATTTCATTTCATTTTATTTTACTTTATATATGTTTTATGTTGTTTTATTTCACCATTAATAAATTGCCACTAAATACACAAGCTCCGCCATGTACCGTAATCAGCAGCTCATAAATAAGCGCAAATCTAACTCATAACTGCTTTTATCCTTCGATCGCATTCACCTCTTCTCTTCTCTTTTTGTATTATTTGGTTTACTTGCTTTTTGATTAATGACTGTCGCGATTACGAAAACAATGAAAGCCAATTAAAGCCGCGGATGTGGCAGATACACGTGCATTCAACGCTAGGATTATAGCGAGTTGTACTCGCATATACAAGTACATATGTACTCGTATATAGTTATGGATGCCTTCTTAGCACTGTTGTATCTGCCAGCTCTACCCGAACTAGACTCTGCCTGACAGTCAAGCTTTGGCTGCCACTGCACAGCCTCACAGCCGCCTGCCTTCCCTCCTTTTCATTCACAAAGTTTCATCTCAGGTAATATATTTCATGCTTTGCTTTATTGGTTCTCTGTACTGCCAGCCAAAGCTGAACACCGCGGCGAGTCGCAGACATCATAAGCCAACATTAAACAAACAACAAGAACAACAAGCAAACCTAAGAAAGATGATTACAAGAAGAAACCATCGAATTGTGTGTTGCAGATAATAGAGTTTCGGGAATTCGCTATAATCCATTGTTGAAATCTGCCAAAAAGCATTTGAAAAATCACAGAAATGTTGAAAAATTGCCAGACATTAAGCATTTCCGGGAGTGAGTCGTGTTTGTGTGGGTTTTTGTTTGCATATTAACTGTTTCGTGCATTGTTTGTTGCCTTTTTTTTCTTTTTTGCTTTGGAAAAAACCTTGAGTTCTATGCTTTGTTTGGCGCCGACTTGGATTATCCACGGTCGTATGCTAGTTGTTTGTGCGAGTGACTGAAAGACGTCGGGGGAGGAGTTTAAAGCGCAACATTTGGCGGTAGATTATGCGCAATGAAATGAAAAAGCAGATTGTGGAGACAATGAATTTTGATTTTGCTCACAGTTCTATTGATATTTGCATATAACAGAAAAGCTGACGACAAAAAATTTCATAGATTTCGCCGAAAATGATTACTTGAAAGCGTTAGTTGTTGCTAGGAAGGTAGAAATATTCATTTTTGGTTGACTATAAACTCTGTTTGGTCTAAAGATATTATTCCGCTCTGCCAGCTGGTCCGTCCTTTTTCATGGTTTGAGAAGGCAGTGAGACTTACAAAGCCATATTCATGTATAGAAGGCTCAATCGGAACATCTCGATTCAAATTAGTGCTACCCTAGGGTATAAAGACAGAAGAAGGTAGCGCCAAATAGAGCCTACTACAAGAGGCATAATAAGAATGCGAATTTTGCGTTGGATTTTCGGTGGAAAAGAGATTCGGCCACTGAGTTCTGTTGTCCACCCCCCCTCTCTGGAAGATCATCTAGCCACAATCCTTACTTGTCTATTCAATATCTTATTGACCTCCTAAAAAATGAAGAGCAGAAGGGCATGCCTGAGGCTTGGAATACACTTTAGGGCAGAGCCCGCGGAGATGCCTATTATGTGTGGGATTTTAACGTCAGTGACGTGAAGGAAGTTATCTTTGGCATAGAAATCTAAAAAATAGAGTTTCCATGACGGCTCTTCCCACATGGACTACGTTGGGGCAAGAAATTATATTCCAAAACAAAAAATAAAATACAGAACAAGGTCTAGTGTTTTTGAATCGAAAGACCCGCAACCAAATTTGGATGTCTCAAGTGACTGTTAGGTGTTCGTAAATAGACTTAGACAATTAAATTGCCTCATCAAAGATACGCTTCTACCCTACCTTCCTAAAGACCGAATTATCAGTGACCTAAGTCTGAACCGAAGCCGATAGATAGGCATGGAGCGCATGAGATTCCGCCTGGGACTTCTCTCGTTTGTATCAGGCTAGGGAAAAATGCTCTCAGGGATACCTACTTGGAGCTTAGAGGGTTCAAATATATTATATGTTGATCAGGTAAGTAGGTCATTACCCAGGTCCACAGACCATTTCTTTGTATAAACTATTGACTTTTGCTCAGATCGCCTTACTATTTTTCTGTGGAACATAATAGACTTCGCTGTGGTTTGATAAAGCAAGGGTACTACCCCAGGGAATAAGCCACATTACTTTTCAAAGTCACTCCCAGTACAGTACGAAGCGACTGGCACCTTTTCAGCTCTCTCACCACGGTTCGGCCTATAAGACCGTTTCCTGTCGATGATGATCCATAAGAATCTTACTCGGTCAACTACAAGCGAACTCCTCCTATGGAGAGGAGAGCTTAATCGGAAATTTGGTATCTTTTAGTGAAAACAGGATAAACTATGTTTTATTGGGGTTAACGACGATTTCGCTTGATGTCGCCCAATTAGACGCCTAGACCAGGCGTACGCCAGATTGTGGAGAATACTAACGAATGTTTCTCTTACAATAAGAGAAATATTATTCGCATAGACATTAGCCTTGCATCCGTGCTTCCTAAAGTCTTCACCTCTATTGATCTTATGTTATACGCAAGATCTCTTTCAGCCGAAAGGAAGTTATATACGAATTATTTCACATTAGGTTCGACCACTAACTCCTCTAAAAATTTGCTATTGATTCCCTTCCGGCAAAACAGTGTAAACCTCGATATAGGGAAAGGATTTTCCATATGGAAGACCCCCTCGACATAAGGACAACAACACCCCTATACTATAGTGCGAGGAGCTCTGTCTACCGATCTTCATTAACACTAAGCATTTTGAGTCAAGGGCAGAAGTTTTCGAGGCATCCTGAGGTCAATCAGTCTCCCGAATGTCTTCAACAGATACGAATATAAGCTTATTTGGCCTGAAATCTCGAGAGGAAACATGAAACACCGACCGATCCTCGGGGCGAACGTCACTCAAACGCTATAATTTTAAGCACCGGTTAAGTGACGTGGCTCGAGTAGCTGAAATGGGAGTTAGTCATATTTTAACAACTTCAGCAGATTTTGGAAGCTAAGATTGTACCAAATGCTCAGGTCAGGGCAAATTGAACGGTTTTGGCGAGTTAGCCACCCAACCGGAATGTCGAAAATAGCTGTGAAATCAAAATTCTATTGGAAATTTATTCAGCAGAAGGATTGCTGGGGAAAATGTACATCAAGAATAAGCTTAAACGTCTACTCGCCGTTAATAGTTCTGTTTACAGCTTACAGCAGTTCAGGAACGGAAAAAAGGCGGTCTGACATGAGAAAAGTGACAAAATTGTCTAAGCGAAGCTTAGCTCTGGGTCAAGCGCCTAAAACCTAACTTAGTCTAACGTTTTAAACACACATTGAGAATTCAGTGATTATGGATCTCTTCAAGCAACCACTTGCCACACATCCCCCAACAGAGCATAAATTTAACCGTTCGTTTCAATTGATTGCCTTGAACTCAGCAGTTGACCGAAGTGGAAAGCAAAAAACAGCAAAAAAGCATTAATTGAAAGAATAATCGATCATAATTGAGTTAAACAATTGAGTTTCTCACTCAAGCATGTAAAGCATATGCAAATACAACAATAAATAGAAGCAAATATTTGCTACCAGTTTTGAAAAAATGTATATATGTATGTATAAGCATTCATGCAACATGTTGATAGCAAAAGAAATTGTAAAATTAACCGTTATTTTTTATGCATCTTGTAAAGACTCATCTTTATTTGAAGAATTCTTCCCAGCTGACTCGTTTTTGTGTGTGTGTGTGTGTTTGTTGCTTTTGGTTTGCATTTGCTATCGATCATGCAGCAATTCATTTCTTCTGCATTGAATGCTGCATGTGTGTGTCTGTCTGTGTCTGTCCGTCTGTATGTCTCACCATGCTAATTCAATAAATCAACATATTGATAAAGTTCAATTTATGGTCAATCGATCATTTTTTTAATGAATGACACAACAACAATAGCAACATCAACAACACAGGAAAATTCAGCTACAGCAGCCACTCAGCACAATCGCATGTTGCAGATAATTAATCTAACATTTACATGCATGCACATACATACACACATGCTTATATGGTTTGATTTGTGCATATTTTCGCCTATCCTTCTAATGCCACGAAACCAGTATTGTCGTAGTTGCAACATAGGTAAATCTATTGCTGTGGCAAGTGAGAATCTCACTGCTGTTGCTTTGTTGTTGCTGCAACAAGTTTTAATAACGCCAGCGCATTGCTGCAACGCCGTAAATGCCATCAATCTGTTGCAGGCTGCCCATTGCGGCATGTTGCAAGGCAGCTTTTCGATATTCCAGTGTGTGTGTATTGTAAGTAGGTTTGCTGCTGCGCGTCTCTTTGGTTACGTCAATTTGTTACCATTTGTAACGGGTTCCTTGCTTTGCCTATTTCCGTGTTTAGATCAACGCTTTTGGATCTCGATTTTTTTGCACTTTCTTTATCGGTTTCCTTTTTTGTGCTTAAACGATAGAGACAGTAATGTCACTTTTGAAGCTGTTTTGGTGCCTCAAGTACCCTCAAGATCACCCACGAATTTTTTATAGTTTAGACTTTCAGAGCCCTTAATGTTTTAAATGACTTACTGAGGTCTGGTTTTCTTTGAACTAGTTACAATTTGAATTCTAAAGAAGTTCGGTTTGGTTGAGTTCAAAAATAAAAGTTTCTTTGTTTAAATTAGAGAATATTAATTATTAATATGAGTCTCACGTACACGAAACGTTGTCCATCAGTTCTTTGTAATTTAGATTTTCAGTGCCCTATGTGATTTGACTGGTTTTCCTTCGACTAATTACAACTTGGTCGCTGAAATAATTAAATTTGTTTGAGTTCAAAAATAAATATTTGTAATTTGCGTTAAAAAATAAAAAAATTAAAGTCAGAAGACTCATTTTTCTCTTGGCAAGTTATTTTTATTCTTAAATTTTATATAACGGGTGACCCATTTCGTGGTTCCTTGCTTTTTCTAAAGAAAAAAGAAACAGAAAATTCAATTAAAAATTAAATGTTTATTACCATTCGAAAGAACATTCTTTGGCATTTATTTTTCGAAGATTATCTTGTCCAATTTTTGGACGCGGCTACGTCTCAGATGGTCCATCCACTGAGTCCAATTTTCGATGACTCGTTCGAGCATATCGACTGGTAACTGGAGGATGACACGCGTGATGTCTTGATCCCAGGCCTGAATCGAAGCGGGATTGTCCGCATAGACTTTAGACTTTACACATCCCCACAGGAAAAAGTCTAACGGTATGATATCACACGATCTTGGTGGTGGATCGATCGGCCCACAACGTGAAATTATCTGCTCACCGAAGTGTTCTCCCAATAAATCCATTGATTGATGCAATGTGTGAAAAGTGGCACATTCTTGTTCAAACCAAATATCGCGGAGATCACGAGTTTCAATTTCAGGCATCAAATAGTCGGTTATCATGGCGCGATAACGATAGCCATTGACGGTTACTCACCGGTCGAGCGGCTCCAGTTCTAGCAGAAGCTGCATTTTGTACGCTTTCAATTTAACATCTCGAGGTAAAATGCGCCGTGTCGTTCCATACGTGAGTCCGTGTTGCTACGAACGGCAGCGAATCGACTCTCTACGGTCTTCGTGTATACTCTCAGCTACGGTCGCTATATTTTCTTCACTGCGTGCCGAATATTATCCAATAATGAATGCTGGGTCTCGAGGTGGGTGAGGGTGTTGCGAATAGTAGGCCGATTATGTTGACCATAAGTTGAGCGAAGAGCGCAAAATACATTCTTTACAGAACTTGAATTTTCATAATAAAATTGAATGATTTGTAAACGTTGTTCAGGCATAAGTTTTCCCATGATTAAATGCCAAGCAAAACTGAACAAAAGTAGCATGACAGCTTGACACGATTCACATGTGATCTGTGGAAAAAAGGCTGTTGGAAAAGTACCTCTACTTGGATAATCCTTTTAAATAAAGTTGTTTAAAAAGTCCGGCGCAAAAATTTTAGTGAAAAAAATATAGAGTGAAAGATAAAAGCAAAAATATCTCTAACTTTAAAGTACACAACTGGTAGCATGCTCTATTACAATGAGACTAATGACTAGTTCGTTCCAGTTATATACAATTTTGGAGGAGTCAAGAAGTGCTCCCTCGTCATATTTTACTTTTTCCAAAACAAGCAATAAAATTAATACAAATTTAAATTAACTTCTTAATTAATTTCAGTCTGTAATTAAAAAAAAAGTGTTTATAAAATTCTGCGAGAAACATTTTTCTCTCTAATTTTACAGTACATTACTGGTAATATGCTCCATTACAATAACGCTAATGACAAGTTCGAACCTAATATATGCAGCTTCGGATGAGTCGAAAAAGCCTCATTCGTCCTTTTCTTGTTCATAGCTTCTTGGCCATACACCACAACGTAAATATACCTCAAACACCGTATTCACCATTGTTGGGCTCAACTATTTGTTGTTGTTTGAAAAAGCCGTGAAGATATGGTATTTTACGTCAGTTGAGGAGAATGAAAAAATTATTTTGAGAAAAATGAAAATTCTCATTAGTTTTTAACAGACTTCATATATTGCTGGGTTCAAGAGTTTCCAATTCTGAATTCACGCGCCAATTGGTTTAGCAATAAAACGCTCATAATCAAAGAGTGCAAGTTGAATTTTCCCTCTAGATTGACTCACAAACTCATGGAAAACTGTGTTGCGTATACGAGTTTGTTGCATAAACTTCAAAGTGTGGCAGGAGCATGATAGACGCAGCCATTAGACTAGGGGCTAAACAACAACAACTACAATTAATAATAAAATATTTTTGCCTTAACACCAACAACAACGGTAATAATGCCTGTAGTAAATTAAAAGCATAACCCAGAATTAAACAAGAAGTCGCAGATATTCCAAGCAGCTGCAGCAATTTCCGCGCAAAATTCTTAGCTTGACTTTGCAAAAGCATAAAATATTATATAATAACATAAACTTACATGAACAACAAAACACAGACGTTTGGTGCAATGCCCTGCGGGGATTTTCTCTATGTTTTCTTTAACTTTTCTTCTTAGCTTTTCCAACCTCCTGCAACTTATCAGAACCCCATTGAGAAATTTAAAGCGACACTCAGCGGTTTATGCAACCATCCCTTATACTCGTATATTAATTAATTGGTTCTTTTACGTGTTTAAATAGCGCTGTTAAGTGGACTAGTTAATAACTACTTCGAAACAACACAGAAAAAATGAATCGATGACTCCACCGGCCCACAAACCACAGCAAACCCTTGTGTTTTCTGGATGAAATGACAGCTTTTGAATCTCTTCAGGTCGCCCTTTGTCCCAAATATGGCAATTTTGCATGTTTACATACCCATTGAGCCAGAAATGGGCTTCATCGCTGAACAAAATTTGTCTCGATAGCGTTGGATCTTCTTGAAACTATTCAAGAGCCCATAGAACGAAGCGATGTCGCTTGGGAAGGTCGAACGGCTTCAGTTCTTGCACAAGCTGTATTTTGTACAAATGGACTAGTTGAAAACTACTTCGAAACAAGATCGAACTGGTATATATACACAGAAAGAAATTTCGTATATAAAATCAAATACTTTCTAAACGAAAATGCGAGAAATGAGATTCTTATCACCAGATTTCGCACAGAGTTACGCTAGTCCCATACCTGTTCAAAATAATCCAAAAATTAGCTAGTGCTTCTTTTACTAAAAATAGGTTTATTTTTCTTAAAGAGGATAAAAAAAACTTTAAAATTATTTCAAATAATTATAAATTAATAGTTTTGAAACTAATACGTTTTTGTGAGTTTTTGGACTAGTTCGCTTTCTGTACAAAAAGTCTAGTATAAAACTAGTACTTTTTCTCAAATCTTTAAAATTTCACTGCTGGCATGCCCTACTGTGTGTAGCTGTAATAAAATTGTTTTTGCACACATAACACAGAATATAGCAATAAATTTGGACGGAAAATAGTATTAAAAATAAATTCGCAAAGGCAGAGTGTGTGGATGCATTTTTAATATCACAGTGCAGCAGGTGGAAAATAATAAATGGCCATGCACGTAGCGGTAATGCAAAAAGCACCAAGAGAGCTATTTACAAAATTAAATTTTTCTTAAAAAAAAAAATAAAAAAAAAAAAAATATAAAATTTTATTCTCTCTTTGTTCCCTTCAAAGTTGTTCACCTCAGTTAAACTATAATTAATAAACATTCGTCAGCGTTTTTTCCAATCCTTCTTCTTCGTCTGGTATGAATTTTTTGGTAAACCCTTTAGATCTTTAGCGATTCGGATTTTCTCTTCTTAATCGTCGCATAACTACGCCTTTTAATCGTCAGTTGGTGTGCTGGGAAGAAAAAATGTTCCGTTTGATTCAACATATTTTTTGGACTTCGATTATTTGCACCTAATGAGCTTCTAATATTATTCCTTAGGTATAATTTTTGAGGGAAATCTAGCAAATTTAAGTATCGTATTAAAATCAATACTCTGAGAGTTCGGTATTTTTTCCGGCCCCTTTTTGAGGTGCTCGATTTCATTCTCAGCCGCATGGATTATAATGTCTCCAAGCTGGTGCCGAGCGGCTTCTTCTACACCAGCATAAGAGACAACAGAGCCACTAGAGAAAAAGAGCACTCAACTTTTTCATTGATGAGTCGAAGCTTAATGGAGAGATTAGAATTATATGTGTACCTTGTCACAGTGGAGTAGCTGGGAGCTGCGCTGCTGATGGGTTTGCGCGACTGGGTAATACCGCTGCGTTAATGACGGACAAACTGCAAATTAATACTCTTCTTTTAATAAGCGGTCTGCTTCTGAACAAATGGTACTTGAACCAGCTCAGCCCTCTCAACATGAGCGGTCGTGAGATCCGTAAGGGCGTGAGGGCGTAAGGAAGATAGTGGAAGGTTAGCGAAGACGTTGTCATCTCTGGAACAAAACATTTAGAATAGCGTTTGGAGCGGGAATTCTCAAATGGGAGTTCATGCGTTAAGGCTGGTGATTTCGAAGCCCCACAGTCTAAGTTGTCTGACAGAAGAGATGGCATTATCTATGCATTTTCTTACCAACTGTCTTGCGAGGCCCATACTGAAACTTCTCAGATCGCATACGTTTACCAACCCAAGGGAGTTAGTAGGCATTGACATTAATAGTTAGTAGATTTGTGACATGTATTAGCCCATTCCTAGAAGAAAATTGGTGCAGCGTTCAGTATATTTGTACAATGGACATGTCTTATGTATCTATCTCGGATGATCTTGGGAGCAGCAACTTCTACCGAACCTATCAAGGTCAAAACATATTTATTTGTAGGACTTCTGCCCTTTAATGTCTTGTACGCGTCTATAAGGTTATGGAATCAGAAGAAAAAAGTGATAGAAATGAAAATCTTTGTATATTTTCGACTTTCTCTGCTTTCATTTCGATAAACCAAAATTTAATTGGATTTTAGAAATCACTTTATATTAATTTTCAAACTCCCAGATGTTTTCGTAGTCTCAAAAAGGAAGACTTACTAAGGTTTTGGGATTTTTTTAATAATATTAATTTTATAAAAAAAATTATTTTTAATTTCATAAAATTTATTTCAACATTTCTAACCTTCACTTGGGCAAAATTATTTGCTGAAAATGCTTGCATTGCTTAAATTTTATTTTTACGAGTAGAGAAGCATAATAAGAACAAGCATAATAATAATTTTTAAATAAGTATTTACAACAGGTTAGTGAACGATTAAATTTCATCATTGCCATTTGCATATTTAATATTTGCGCCCTTTAATTTTAACTTTCTTGGCTTTTCTTGGCTATATTATATTATACTGTATTATGTATATATGTACAGAAGTGCGGTTATATATTATTTTTTCCAATATTAATATTTCTAGGGCTTCTTCTCGACGTTGCATCACAAAGGGTGCTACGAAAAGAGAAAAGAAAAAGGGGAAATCTTTCAAGAATTTACTGAGTTTTCTTCAGCTAATATTTTAAGGGTGATTTAAGTAGAGGTACTTTTCTCAATAGCCTTTTTTTCACAGATGACGCGTGAGTCGTGTCAAGCTGTCATGCTAGTTTTGTTCAGTATTGTTTGGCATTTCATCATAGAAAGACTTACCCCTGAACAACGTTTACAAATCATTCGAATTTTATTACGAAAATTCACGTTCTGTAAAGAATGTGTTTCGCGCGCTTCGCTCAACTTATGGTCACCGTAATCGGCCTACTGAGCGCACTATTCGCAACACCATCACCCATCACCCACCTTGAGACCAAGTATTCATTATTGGATAATATTCGACCGAATAGACCACGTCCAGCATGCAGTGTAGAAAATATAGCGGCCGTAGCTGAGAGTGTACACGAAGACCGTGGACAGTCGATTCGGCGCCGTTCGCAGCAATTCGGACTGACGTATGGAATGACTTGGTGCATTTTACGCCGAGATCTTAAATTGAAAGCGTACAAAATGCAAAGCTTGTACAAGAACTGAAGCCGCTCGATCTTTCCAAGCGGCATCGCTTTGCTCTATGGGCTCTTTTGAAAGTTCCAAGAAGATCCGACCTTTTCGAGCCAAATTTTGTTCAGCGATGAGGCCAATTTCTGGCTCAATGGGCATGTAAACAAGCAAAATTGCCGCATTTCGGACGAAGAGCAACCTGAAGAGATTCAAAAGCTGTCATTTCCTCCAGAAAACACAACGTTTTGCTGTGGTTTGTGGGCCGGTGGAATCATCGATTCATATTTTGAATTTTCTGTGTTGAGATTCCAGAGCTGCCCTTTTATCCGAAAAAAATAACGATTTGGTGTGGTTTGTGGGCCGGTGGAATCATCAGTCCATATTTCTTCAAAAAGCATGCCGGTGAGAACGTAATTGTCAATGGCGACCGTTATCGCACCATGACAACCGATTATTTGATGCCTGGAATTGAAGCTCGTGATCTCCGCGACATTTGGTTTCAACAGGACGTCTCCACTTCCCAATCAATGGATTTATTGAGAGAACACTTCGGTGAGCAGATAATTTCAGGTTTTGGGCTGGTCGTTTGGCCACCAAAATCATATGATATCACACCGTTCGACATTTTCCTATGCAGACAATCGCGCTTCGATTCAGGCGTTGAAATTAAACATCACGCGTACCGTTCGCCAGTTACCAGTCGAAATGCTCGAACGAGTCGTCAAAAATTTAACTCAATGGGTGGACCATCTGAGACGTAACCGCTGCCAACATTAGAAAGAGATAATTTTCAAAAAAATAAATGCCAAAAAATTTTCTTTCGAATGATAATAAACAGTTCATATTAAATTTGAATTCTCTGTGTTTTTTCTTAAAAAAAAGTAGGAAAGTTCGAAATGGAACACCCGTTATAAGAAATATTTTTCAAATATATTATATAAGCCAACATAATTAGGAGCCTTAAAATGTATTCTTTATAAAAAAAATGTAAAATTTTTTCACTAAATTTTCACCTTCTATAAGTATTAATTTCAACAATTTGTCTGATTTAATGTCACCCTGTGCTAACAGCGTTTTACTGCATTGTACTACTTACAATATTCTTTGCAAGTTTCTAGATTTATTTAATTTTTAATTTTTATTTTATTTTATTTTTTATTCGTTAATACACACTAAAGTTTATGTCTTCAGGGGGGAAAGAATTAGAAGAAATATACACTAAGGGTTAAGCGCTGCTTTAAGCTATAACATACTCATGTAACATATGTAACCTACTTAAATATAATACCGTTAAGCCATTTACGAGCAACTTAATATACGTCAACTTGGGGAGCTTAGCTCCTTGACTATTTTTCTAAGTACTTAAACGTAGTTTACATAGAGAAACTCAACTGAAAACAAATTTCTTACGAAAAATTCTTTAAAACAGGTTGAGAAAGGGGTGTAAGGGATGAAAGAACAGGGTTGTAAAATTAAATCAAAAACTAATTTAAATTTGTTTGCTTTGGAAATTGAATATATTTTTTTTGATATTTTTTTCGATAATTTTGTCGCAGCTCAGTGAAATTTCTTAGGTTTTGTTTTAAAGATAGAATTTAGAAGTAAAATAATATTTCTTTTTATTTATTTTATTTAGGATGAAGATTCGTTAAATATCAGGTCCCTTCTACAGTAAAAATATTTTTTAAGTTATTTTTTAATAGTTCCAAATTTTTTTCTCAGTAGAAAAAGCCAAATTTTACGGAGTTTGAATTTATTTATTTATTTTTATTAATTTTTTTTTACTGTTTATTTTATTTTTATTTTTTAAGCAACTAAAATCACTAATTCGCTACCAAGTTAGCTTCCTTCACTAAAATTAAAGGGATTAAACACAATAGCTTATCCAAAAAGTAATTAACCAAGGGTTGATTAGTTCGGTCAGGTTAACAAAGTGAAAATTACAAAATCCAAACTACAGAGAAAGAGCAAAAGCAGAAACCCAGAAAAGGTCATACGAAACGAAAAATCCTCGTTTTTATCCAAAAATAAATTAACTGCGAACAAAGAGTTAATGTGAGTAGCTGCAAAAGAAACTTTCACAAATTAAATGAAAAATAAAACAAAAATAAAATAGCAAACAATAAAACAACAAGTAGCGTAAAACCATAAAAACCAAAAACAACGAAAAAGAAAAAAAAAGAGATTAAATGAAGCAACCGAAAAAACAGCTTTGGTTACCTACTAATTTTGCAAAGTTTGTATTGAACTCTTTTTTTAGTGAAAAAAAGTTAATAAAAAAAATTAAAAAAGAAACAACAACAAAGATTTAACTTTTTTATAACAATGCCACAAGTCGGTTGCATAATTACAGGCATATCACTTTTGCTCTTTCGCAAAGGATTAACAGATAAAATTATTCCTTTTTTTCCTTTTTTGGTGATGAGATGTCTGAGGAGAAACATGGAGTCGTGTAATTCTGTAATTTGACGTATTTATAATTAAAAGGCAAGCAACAAATTGTAATCAGAAGCTGACGAGCTGAGGCAAGACCTGTTTAAGAAAATAAAATTGAAATAAAAATAAAATAAAATAAAGTTAAATAAAATTAAATTAAATTAAATAAAAAATAAAAATATAAAGTAAAAAAAAATAAAAAAAATAAAAATAAAAATAAAATAAAAAAAGCCCATTGGTCGTCCATTTGGTCTCAATGTCATAATTCGTCAGCAAGCTGGATATCAGACATGAAGAACAATTTTTCTAATGTTCCAGCCACCGATTTCGCACCCATCACCTCTGAGCAAATCAACAACGTTACAAGGAAGCTTCATAAATGTAAATGTCCGAGATGTGACAAAATATATGGCTTATCGAGATGCTGCATTTGTATAAATTCAATTCCAAGATAATACTTTTCCTAGATAAAATTATGCAATATTGGAGAACTCGAATAAAATTGCCAATATCTGGAGCTGCTCAGTACACGATGGGCACAAAAATCGGCAATGGAGTCTTCCAAAGCGATTCACTGAGTCCACTCTGGTTCATCATCAGCATGCACCCCTCTCAGTCATGTTCTACGGGATACAGACTATGGATGTGGTGAAATATTGGCAGACTAGAAGATACCGATTGAGTCATCGCTTCTACGTAGATGATCTGAAGCTTTATGCCAGCAAACCAAACCATATTGAAAAGCTTTTGAAATGTGTTGCAACTTTTTCCAATGACATTAAAATGCCTGTTAGTCTTGAGAAATACCGTAAAATAACTATCCCGAAAGGAAAGGTGATTCCCAGGAACACTCCCATTGAACCCGTAAGCCTCGATATAAAAGAAATGGAACCAGATGAGACATACAGGTATCTTGGTGTTATGCAGAGCAATTGTGTAGAAACTACGCATATGCGGAAAACACTATTGGTGGAGTTTCGGAGATGGCTTCATGCTATATGCAAATCTCAATTAAGTTGAAGGAACCAGACACTTGCCATAAATTCGTTTGCTATACCCGTGGTATCGCACAGTTTTGGAGTTGTAAAATGGTCAACAACCGAGCTCGAAAATATGCAGCGGATAATACATACTTATACAGACATGTTCAAATATAAAGCTCATCATCCCAAAGCACACGTCTTTTGAACGACGTCGATTGCAGATATGCAGTCTCAGATCGTCTCTTGCCTTTTTCCCAAATTAATTGGTTCTTAAGGTCGCTAATTTTCTTTCTATCTAGTGCCAGGAGTTCTGACCCTGCCCTTTATGCTGTCGTACGATAAACTTTGGCTATAATCTTGCGCCGGTTATTTTTCTTTAATGTGTCTGCCCATAGTTCTGCACCATGAAGTAGAATAGGTCCTCCGATATTGGACATCAGCCTCCTGAGTCGAGATATTATTTTAGAGGCCTTTTGCGCGGCGTGTTGTATTTGCGCCCAGTAAATTAACCTTGGTCCCAATCTTATGTCGAAATAGTTTACGACATCGCTGCCTTTTCTATGGCTAACGGCGGGTGATTTCTGCTGTAATATGATCTGCATATTTAGCTAGGTATGCATTATCAGGCATCTTGATACTTAATATGCCGTTGTAACTGACATTCCAGAGATCAGGGTCGAGTATCGAGCCCCATTCTGCGCCTGACGTAATTTTAAGGCTGCGGGAACCGTCTGTGGTCTGTCTTTTAGGTAGCTCCTTATGATGAATTTGAGGTATTTGGGTATTTTGAGCTCCAGAGATCCGATAATGTTCCTCCATTGGACACCGCTGAAGGTATTTCGCACATCTAACGTCGCTAATAGAACTATCTTCTTATATTTATGGCACTCTCAGTGAGCTAATTGCACACTTCTCGTGACGTTCTCAATGACACCTAGATTCGATTTTTTCGCTCTGAATCCATATTGTTTTGGTGCTAGAACACCAGCGCTAATTATGGCTGCTTCTAATCTGGGTTTAATGATTCTTTCGAGCAGATTCCCTGCGTTGTCCAGCATGAAGAGCGGCCGATTTGCTGATGGGCTGTCGTGGTTTCACTTCGCCTTGCTAATCAATACGAGTGATTGTCTCTTCCAGATTTCTAGGACTAAACCGGCTTTTAGACAAGCATTAAAAATGTCCAGTAGTACTTTAGGACGGCTAATGGCCATTACTTTTAGCACTTCAACAGGTATTTCGTTGGCGCGTGGCGACTTTTTCGACTTCAACGTGCTTGTTTGCTGAATGCAGCTATTCAGTTGTAAAAGACGATATCTCTGCCGGAGCTCGTCTTCAACATCTAGTTCATCCACTATTGTTGCCTGAGTCGGACTCTGTCCATTTTGAGGGCACTCAGCTCGGGCAGAGGTGCTCTGCCACCTACCTTTCCCATGACTACTTTGTACGCTAATCCCCATGGATACTTAAAAATTGACAAAAAAATTTAATATGAAAATAAGAGTAGTTAAAAGTTAGAAGGAAATTACATAAATTATAAATATATACATACGTACATACATACATACATACACACATAAATACATACATGTTTTTTTTTTTACAAACTTGCTTAACTACTTACAGTCACACAGTACATTTATCATATTAATGATGCCATGAGGCATATTGTGTTGCTAATGGTTAGTGTGACCCAAAACCTCAGTCATATTTCACTGTTTAGCCATACAAACATACCAGCATGTAAATGCGAGTGTATGTTCATCTCAGCACACTTGTAGTATAATTATTTATGTTTTTTTTTCGCCTCTCAAAGGCATTAGTTTTAAGTAAAAGACATTAGAAAAATCTGTAAGGAAAATTACTACAAATTTTCATAAATCATTTTTAATGAAGTTTTTTCTCGTTTCCGAGACTAGTTTCGAAGGCGAGTTTAGCAGCTTTGAGTTTTGACTTTTTTGTTTGTAACTCAGCACTCCTGTAGTTTTTGTGTTGTAAAATGTGACAAAAAATATTAATGCGACTTGGTCTTATACATTTAAATATACATATCTACAAGTGTCCAAAAGCTTCTAGCAGATTAAATTCTCCTTTACTCTTGCCTTCTATGCCTTCGACTGTTAGCATTTGCTTTATTCGCTTCGATCCTCTTGTAGATTTTATTACCCTGTCTTCTATATCTATTATAAATTATCAAACATACATACATATATCTTCTGCATCATCTTCCAAAAGGACCTTCCAGCCTTTATGCTTTTCATCGTGTTAAGCGGGCAAGCCTCCCACCAACCTTAAGATTTCATCGTTTCTAAGACAGTGTACTTCGCGTGACCTCCTCTTATCGCATTTGATCTAAAGTTGGAAGGTTTGTTTTTTTTGTGAATATACCAAGTTCCACAATATTGGATTGACGCAGAGTCCACATACATAAGATCAGTTCGATACCTTTCGAATAGTCCTGTGCATCAAATCAAATATAGTGTGTGGGAACATCACATTATATTTGGTGCTCGGGGCTCATCCACCGAGTTGACACTGAATTTCCACTCTTTTATATGACCGCTGTAGTACATGTCACCAGGACCTTCTCGTCTCCGTTCTTGTCCCGTACATATCAGTTTTTGGACGACGGGGATGTCAGTTTTTAGCCTTACGAGGCTCAGCAAAGTAGCTGAGCAGCTACACCTTCACAATTAATTACTCAAATCGTAGTCCTTAGTACATTTGCCATGATTGTCATCAAAAGTGATGTCTCCCATTCGTGGCTTTTTTATTGGAACTCCTTTCTTCGTGGCGGGTTCTAAATACAGCTTTAACCTTCGCCTGGTTCAAGGTTCCCTACGTCTCAGATCGTCCATCCGTTGAGTCCGATTTTCGATGATACACCTGATGTTTCGCTCTAAGGCCTGAAACGAACCGGAATCGTCCGCGTAGACTTTACACCTTAGATATCTCCGCAGGAAAATGTCTAACGCTGTAATATCACACGATCTGGGTGGCCAATCGACCGGCCCAAAATGGGAAATTATCTGCTCACCGAAGTGTTCTCTCAAAACATCCATTGATTGATGCGATGGTGGGGAAGTGGCACCGTCTTGTTGGAACCAAATGTCGCGGAGATCTCGAGCTTCAATTTCAGGCATCAAATAGTCGGTTATCATGGCGCGATAACGATCGCCATTGACGGTTACGTTCTCACCGGCATCATTTTTGAAGAAATATGGACCGATGATTCCACCGACCCACAAAACACACCAAACCGTTGTTTTTTCTGAATAGAATAGCAGCTCTTGAATCTTTTCAGGTTGCTCCTCGTCCCAAATGCGGAAATTTTGCCTGCTTACATATTCATTGAGCCAAAATTGGCCTAATCGCTGAACAAAATTTGGCTCGAAAACGTCGGGTTTTCTTGGAACTTCCTATAGAGCGAAGCGATGTCGCTTGGGAGAGTCGAGCGGCTTCAGTTCTTGCACAAGCTGTATTTTTTACGCTTTCAATTTAAGATCTCGATGTAAAATGCGGGAAGTCGTTCCATACGTCAGTCCGAGTTCCTCAGAGCGGCGCCGAATCGACTCTCCACGGTCTGCGTCTACACTCTCAGCTACGGTCGCTATATTTTTTTCACTGCGTGCTGAACGTGATCTATTCGATCGAATGTTGTCCAATAATGAATGCCTGGTCTCAAGAAGAGTGATGGAAATACGAATAGTACGCTAAGTAGGGCGATTATGTTGACCATAAGTTGAGCGAAGCAGGCGAAACACATTCAGAACGTGAACGTGAATAATGAAATGCCAAACAATACTAAACAAAACTAGCATGACGGCTTGACACAACTCACACGAGATCTGTCAAAAAAGCTATTGAAAAAAGTACCTCTACTTGGATAACCCTTTATATCGACACCAGCTCGCTGCCGTATCTCTGGTGAAAACTGAGGCTTCACACGGGTTGGGTTCTGTTTTTGGCCGAAGTTATGTAAGTGTTGCTAACACACTTCAATGTAAAACGCAGCTAAGGCATTTCAGTGCTTGTAAAATGCTTTGTTTATGGGTTTTTCCTCTATTTTCCATCACACGTACTCCGTGATTAGCATCATTCTAAGAATGAGCGCTTTAAATGTACAATGTTTTTACAACAAACAGGTGTATATATATTCATTTGTCCATATATAGGTACGTAGACTCCTCTTAATAGCCGTAACCATCAGCTTTAGTGGACATTTCATATATAAAAAAGGCATTGAAGCTTTACAAGCGTGAAAGAAATATAAGTTTATTGCTGTCGAAGTGCGGGTAAGCAGAGTGAATGAAGCTTGTTTTGGGTACTACGCGCGCGGGCACTTACATGAGAGATTACATACACCAAATTTAATGGACTCGAACAGTCAAGGAAAAATTCAACTTTTATTGGTGTTGCGTAAGAATTTCTCCACTTCGCCGGCCACTGCTGTTAATCGCCTTCCATGTTTTCAAAGTGAAAATCTACTTAACACTTACCATCTCTTGTTGTTTTTGTTGTTGTACGCTTTTTATTAACAAAAATGTAGCACAGAATGCAACAACAACACGCAATCGCACGTTCTGCACTGTACGATAATTCTAAGCTGTCCAGCATACGTGCAACAACTGCCATTTTTCTATGCCATTTGCCACACTTGCCACACTAGTTAAAGTGCGTGTGTGTGTATGTGCGTGCGTCAATGAATATTATTTATTTTTCACAAATTCTTAAGGTGCTTCCAGCAACCCCTCACAAACACCCCACTCATTGCATTGCTAATGCATATCGATTTTGGTGGTGTGTCCATAATAAATCGCACTTCGCTTAGCATGTGGCAGTGCAATGTGTAATACCAAGAAATTTCGACGTTAGCGCCGCTGTAAATGCAACAAAAATTTTATTTTTTTTCTATTTTTTTGCAAATACCGTTACGCTTTTGTAGCCAAAAAAAATCGTGGAGATTTTCGCTTAGCTGTTGCGTGTTTTTACTACTTTTTTACAACTTGCAACTTGCCAATTCTGTGGCATAGCATGGCATTTTATCTGTACGCATTTCCAACATACTTCCTTTTTTGATTTGCTTTTGCCATTTTTCTCTTCTTCTCTCTTTTGCTGAGCGTACTAATCTGCCCGTGGTGGCCTGTCGCTTGTCGTACTGCATGCATACTCGTACTTATCTTTTACGTTTGGCAAGTGTAACAATTTACCGTTAAACGCTTGTTTAGATACATAGTCGTCGATAACAAATTGCCGATATGCATTTTCATGCATTTCAGACGCGCTTTTTATTTTCTGCGACTAAGGTTTTTTCGCATTTTGCGTCGGATTTGGTTTGTAGCAAGTGGAAAGTATGGCAAATTTATTGCTGCCTTGAGGCCGATTTAAATAAATAAGTACATATGTTGGCGTGTACATATGTGACACTTTGTCTAATAAAGCTATCATCGTGTTGAGTTATGCCGTGGATTTTATTGATGACTAAATTGGGTAGGAAACGATTACAGTTGAAGATTTGTTAGTGGACTTATGTGGCGGAGGAAATTAAGAGATGAAAAATTTGCTCTACACAAATGTAAATGAACTTATACTGAATGTATAAATATCAAAACAAATAAAATGAAATAATAAGCAAATAAAGCAAAAAAAAAATTATAAGAAATTAATAATAAACTAAAATAACAATGAAAACAGAAATAAAAAACTCAAAGAAAAAATAAAAAATAAAATAAAAATAAATATAAATAATAATTATAAATAATATAATAATAATAAAACACAATAAAATTACAAAATTAAAATTATATTAAACTTCATTAAAATAAAATAATATTAAACAAAATTAAACTAATTTAATAAAAATAAAAATAATTTAAATAAAAACAAAAAAAATGAAATAAAACAAAATAAAACAAAATAAAATTAAATTAAATTAAATAAAAAATAAAAAAAAATAAACTGAATTAAAAATTAATAAACAAATAAATAAACAAAAAATAAATAAATAAATAAAATTAACACTAAATTCAAAAAGAAAAGAAAATATATAAATATATAATTAAATTAAATTTAAAGACGTAAGAAAGTAAAAATATATTAATAACTAAGAAACTATATGAAATAAAATTATATAATTTACAAGAAAATAAAAAAAATTGAAAAAACATAACAAAAAATAAATATAAAAATAAAAATAAAAATAAAGTTAAATAAAAGAAAATAATTAATATAAATTAAAATAAAATTAAACAATTTAACTAAAATTTCAAATTGGAATAAAATAAATAAAAACATTTTTATCTTCTACTAAAATTTAAAAGAAAATTTAAAATATAAAATAAAAAAACAAAAAAATATTATATAAAAAAGGTAAATAATAAAAAAATTAAGATAAGATAAAAGAAAAAAATTTAATTAAAATAAAATAATATAAAGAGCAATTAAAAAGACTAAAATAAAAGACAGAAAATTGAAATATAAAGCTAGATTTCTATCGGAACGAATTTTCGTCATCCCTTGTAAATTTTGGTTTTGTAACAAACTGGTTTCGGGATGACGAAAATTCGTTCCGATATAAATCTAGTATCCACCCTATCGGAAAAACACAAAACCAAATCAACTCAAATATAAAGCAAAATAAACAAAAACTAAAATAAAATAAAATCAAATAAAACAAAATAAAATAAAAAAATATAAAAAGAAATTAAAAAAATCAAATAAAATATAGAAAAAAAAATTAACAAAAGCTAGTAAAATTAAGTAAAAATATATATAAAAAATTTGTAAATTAAAATAAAATATTTAATAAAAATAATAAATGCAAGTTAAAATATAATTAATTGGAAAATAAAATAAAATAAAATAAAATATAAGGTGATCCAAGTAGACGTATTTTTTCAATAGATCGTGAGTGAGTCGTGTCAAGCTGTCATGCCACTTTTATTCAGTATTGCGTGGCATTTCATCATGGGAAGAAAGAACGTGCTATTCGCAACAACATACCCACGTAAAATTGCCGCATTTGAGACGAAGAGCAACCTGAAGAAATTCAAGAGCTGCCATTTTAACCAGAAAAAATAACGGTTTGGTGTGGTTTGTGGGCCGCTTCATATTTTTTCAAAAATAATGCCGCTGAGAACGTAACCCTCAATAGCGACCGTTATCGCGCCATGATAACCGACTCTTTGATGCCTGAAATTGAAACTCGTGATCTCCGCGACATTTGTTTTCACGCTTTCAACAAGATGGCGCTACTTCCCACACATCGCATCAATCAATGGATTTATTGAGAGAATACTTCGGTGAGCAGATAATTTCACATTTTGAGCCGGTCGATTGGCCACCAAGATCAAGTGATATCACACCGTTAGACTTTTTCCTCGCTTCGATTCAGGCCTTGGAGCAAAACATCACGCGTGTCATTCGCCGGTTACCAGTCGAAATGTTCGAACGAGTCATCGAAAATTGGACTCAACGGATGGACCATCTGAGACGTGGTCGCGGCGAACATTTGTAAGAGAGAACCTTCAAAAAATAAATGCCAAAGAATTTTCTTTCGAATGATAATAAACATTTGAATTTTCTGTGTTTTTTCTTTCTTTAAAAAAGTAGGGAACCTCAAAATGGATCTCCCGTTATATTATTGTATTAAAACCTTTTAATTTCTCTTTTAAAATTATTTATTTCATACATATATCTATCCATTTGGGATCATGTTAGGGACAAATTGTTAATGAGAAGGTGATAATGCTCAAGATTGAAAAATATTTGAAGCGGGAGCACAATTTAATTTGTGTAAATAAACAAAATTTTTGTAAAGTATACTGTTTTTCCTTACTGACTCTTTGGAGGCTCAAAAATTTCCCAAATATATTTGAAGCACCTTTTGTTAGCAAGAAAAATATGAAAAAAAGCATCATTTGCTCCAAAACAATGTTATTTTAACGGTAATTGCGTCGCACTTCAAGAGCATAACTTTGTTCGCTCATTTCTCACAGCCACCTTTTGCAATTGAAATAATTTTTTTTTCGTTTTTTTTTTTTGCCTTTTAATGATATTTTTTTTTTCAATTTTTTACAAAACAACTTTTTTATATTTTCTCATTTCACATTTTTTTTTATGCCAAATTTTATTACTCTTTGCCATTTTTAGCAAAATTAAGTTTCCACTTGAATTTTTAGCAGTCACCCAGCGCCACAGCTGGTTACCATCAATGTCAACACAACAACAAGCTCATTATGTTGGCTGCGACATAAATGAAGTAATTACATGTTGCTGTGAAAAAA
Organism: Neoceratitis asiatica; assembly: GCA_030068015.2. Classification (NCBI taxonomy): domain Eukaryota; kingdom Metazoa; phylum Arthropoda; class Insecta; order Diptera; family Tephritidae; genus Neoceratitis; species Neoceratitis asiatica. The sequence goes on from CM061526.1 coordinate 16,486,662, forward strand.
AACAATAACAACAACAAATAGCACCAACTTATTTCACTCATTTACTACACATTGTTTACGGTGAACTTTTTCACTTGATTTATTTTCTTTTGTGTAGTTTTCTGTTCTGTTTTTCACTTCACTTATAATTTCAGCAGCATTTTTTTCCCCTTACCATTCAACTGTCCGCGCACTGAGAGTAAAGAAAATATATCCACAGTAATAATTGACAGTGCCACAAAACACTTGACAAACTCAAGTGGAGCAAACGAACGCCATAGAGACCCCTTGAAGAAACTCGATTTAGCATTGTTATGTACGAGTATATACTTATATAAGGAGTGTGTGTGTTTGCGTTGATTGAATGGCGACAAAGGAAACCTGTCTCAAGTGGGCATTGAATGTCCAAGGAACAGAAATATAAAAGTATAAGTGAAGCTAAATTTCAACTGAGACGTAGTTTCAAATACAAACATACTTACACACATACATACATATATACACTCTTGTTTGAGTTAAGTTGAAATGGGTAAGGCTACTTCAACGAGACAAAGACGTGAAGATGACTATGTGAAATGCAGTAGCATATTTTTGCATAAATAAATATTATTTTCTCACATTTCCCTTTCCAACAATATTCGCTCTGAATAATTGACTGTATAGTTGAAAGCATAAATCGAAATATTTTTTTTGAGAAATAAAATAAAATTTTACATTATTAAGCCAATATTTTCGTCTTATTTATTTTATTTTCACCTTGGCATTATTTGTTAAAAACCATCCATCATGAAAATGACCGCTTCATTAATTTTTGTAAACTTCGATTAGTTTGAGATAATTTTCCACCACTTTTTGGCACATATCGAGCGAAACGAAACAGGCCCTACAATATCTGTAACCGAACCAGCCTACGTTTGAATCGCCATATTTGTAATAGGTCTCAGCAATTTAAACCCGTTGTGTGGTCCTTAAGCGATCAATTTTCATAAATGCCTGATTTTTGCCTAAAACAAAACATAACAGGTCAATTTAAAAGTTCCCGGCCTATCATATTAACCACATTTTTTTGGTAAAATTCTTCTTTTTTTTTTAGTTCAACATAGTTCCTTCAAGGGTACACTGATTATAGCGACCCTCGTACTTTTCGATACCATTTTTGTAATACAATTTGCCCTTTGCTTCAAAACAGGCCTTCGCTTCGGCGATCACCTTTTAATTCGACGAATATTTCTTCCCAACAAGCATTCTTTTGAGATCTGAGAGCAGGAAAAACTCACTGGGGTTCAGATCTGGAGAATACGGTGGATGCGAAAGCAATTCGTAGCCTCATTCATGGAGTTTTGCCATCGATTTCACTGACTTGTGACAAGGTCCATTGGCTTGGTGAAACAGCAAATTCTTTTTCTTCAAATGTGGCCGTTCTTCGGCGAATTCGTCCTTCAAACGATCCAATAACGCTATTTAATAGTCGCTGTTGATGGTTCCTCCTTTTTTAAGGTAGTCAATGAAAATTATTCCACGCGTATGCCAAAATACAGACGCCATAACCTTGCCAGCAGACTTTTGAGTTTTTCCGCGCATTGGAGCGGGTTCATCGTGTTCAGTCCACTCGGATGACTATCGATTGGACTTCGGAGTGAAATAAGGAAGCCATGTTTCATCCATTGCCATATATCGATGCAAAAACTCGGGTTTATTATGCTTGAACATCTCCAAACACTGCTCCGAATCATCAACTCGTCGCAGTTTTTGGTCAAAAGTGAGCGCGCGCGGCAGTCCCTTTTCACAGAGCTTTCTCTTGCAAAAATATTCGTGAATGATATGATGTACACGTTCAATTGATATATCTAGAGTACTTTCTATTTCATTCCATTTCAATTTACGGTGATTCAAAATCATTTTGTGAATTTTCTGATGTTTTCGTCGGTAACAACTTCTTTTGTGCGTACACAGCATTTAGCGCTTTCGGTACTAATTTCAGCACGTCTAAACTTAGCATACTAATCCTTGATGGTTGATTTTCCTGGGGCAGTGTCCAGTAATTCGTCATCAAGCCATGTTTTTGTTTCAGTTTGACTTCTTTCCTTCAAAAAGCAATATTTTCTTGCTATGCGGAATTCCTTTTTATCCCTTTAATCCATTTTTTTTTCCACAATAACACGAGTTGCTTCACTCAAAATGCTATAATTCACAAACATGATATGACAGCTGTCGAATTTATACACGCGTCTTTTGAAGGTTAGGGCTAACTAAAACTGGTTTATGGATTTAATTCTAGTAGCGCCATCTATGTGTCAGACCGGGAATCTTCAATTGACCTGCTATTTGGTTTGACAATTTAGTTTGACAGATGGCAAAATTCAGCCCTGCACTTTTGAAAGCACTAAATTGATAACCCTTTAATTTGTTTTGTTTTATAATATTTTGGTTTTTAGAGTTTTTTATTTATTTATTTATTTATTACATATATTTTTTATAAATTTTTTTTTTGTAATTTTTTATTTTATTACATTTTATTATTTTTTATTTTGTGATATTATATTTATTTTGTAGAATATGTTTGTTACTTTTTTGTTTTTTATATAATTTTATTATATATTTTTAAAAATTTTTATTTTTTTTTAAATGAAGTTTAATTTATTTAATTTTTTATTTTTATTTTATGTCATTTATTTATTTATTTTATTTTATTTTATTTATTTTACTTTATTTTATTTTATATTATATTATATTATTTTATTTTATTTTATTTTGTTTATTTTATTTTATTTTGTTTTGTTACTTTATTTTATTTTATTTTATTTTATTTTATTTTGGTTTATTTTATTTTATTTTGTTTTATTTTATTTTATTTTATTTTATTTTATTTATTTTATTTTATTTTATTTTATTTTATTTTGTTTTATTTTATGTTGTTTTACTTTGTTTTATTTTATTTTATTTTATTTTATATAATATTATTTTATTTTGTTTTATTATATTTTATTTTATTTTAGTTTAGTTTATTTTATTTTGTTTTATTTTATTTTTTTGTTTTATTTTATTTTATTTATTTTATTTTATTTTGTTTTATTTTATTTTTTTGTTTTATTTTATTTTATTTTAATTTATTTTATTTTGTTTTATTTTATATTTTTGTTTTATTTTATTTTATTTATTTTATTTTATTTTGTTTTATCTTATTTTGTTTTATTTTATTTTATTTTGTTTTAAATTATTTTATTTTATTTTATCTTATTTTATTTTATTTTATTTAATTTTTTTTTATTTATTTTTATTTTTATTTTTATTTTTTGTGTTAAAATTTTAATATTATATTTCTTTTCTTTGATTTTATTTTATTTTCATTAATTTTAATTATATTTTTTTATTTTTTTATTTTATTTTTTTATATTTTATTTTTATTTTTATTTTTTTATTTTTTTTCATTAACTCCGCTGCAGTACGTCTTTTCTTACATTAAATTTAAAAAACATTTCACTTCTGAAAGTAATAACTTTTTGATTGATTTTTAATGAGCTGATATCGCGATAAAGCTGTCAGGTGGCTTTGAAGCAATCACGCTTGCTTCAGCGCCACCATAAACAAATGAGATATCGCAATATTTAAAATGTAATCTTCAACAGAAGAGGAAAAACAACAAGAAAGAAGTGCAGCCAATTATTGAAAACCGGTTCTGATGTAGAGATAACCATCAAGTGATATATAAATAAGGCCAAATATAATTTTCAATAACACTGTATGTATGTATGTGACACACAGGAATGAACGAGAGTAGTTGAAGAGTTGAAGATACAGAAAGCGGATATTGTAAGAGCGGGTGCACATGCGCGTCACAAATTGAAGCGGGCTTCCTTCTCATGTGCTAAAAAAAAGAACATTTCTTGCAAGGTTTTTGATTTTATTTTTTATTTGATTATTGTAAGCGGCTATAATCGGGCGTAAGCTTTGCCTACGCCAAAGAAGCAGCAGCAGCTGTCAAAAGCTGCTTGCAACACCACTTTTACACTTTCGAGCAGAAGGTAAGTTGATATGTGGTACACCAGCGTTATCCCATATCACGTTTGTATGTATGTATGTATGTACTCGTATATATGTCTGTAGGTGTGTCGCGCTAATTAATTTTCAACCTGCTGCGTTTAATTTTTTGTCACCACTCGCCGGTTGTTGCCATTTTAATACTTGCCACAACGTGCAACGCCCTTTCCGGGTACTGAATCAGATGCTACATACATACACACATATGTACATATTTACACGGCACGGGTGCAATCACTACGCGCTAAGCTGATTTCTGTCATTTACAAGCCACCTTTGTTGGGTTACAAGTACGCTAAGCGTCTTCATTCTTGCCACTTGTGGCATGTGTTTCTTCATTCTTCATTCTTCATTCTTCTGCGATATTCTTATTCTTCCTCTGTCTTCTGTTGCTGTTGCTGTCAAGCTTCCGTGTCTTCACTTTAATTGCTTGATTGTTACAAGACAAGTTTTACAAGAACTGGTGTGGCTGGTTATCTACAACTACAACTACAACTACTACTGCCAGCAACAACACTACATAATACACACAAACATATCTCAGGCGCATCACTGTCACTATCGCTGACTAGTGGGCTGTGGGCACTCGTTTATACCGAGGTGGGTAAGAGAGAGAGTGTGCGAGGTGGAGGTTGGAATATCTTAAAAATGTCGCAGCCGCACGTCGTCACAAATCACCAATTAGGTACATATCCATATGTACTTATGTATACTTGTACGTGCATTTGCAGTTCTACCACAGTGTTCATCCAGGCACTTAGAGGCAGTAAAAAGAAGACGGGTAGTCAGCGGCGTCATCCATACTTGAGAAGGCTAGAGAAGTAGATCTCTTACTCTCTGATGTTTCCGGAGTTAACAGACTGTCAATCCTCATCGCTTTTGGTAAAATTTTGGCTATCACTCTGACTAAATTATAACCTGGAGCTCCCTGCGAGGACTTGGATATATCTTGAGGTTCCAAATCTAACAATACGAGCAACGAAGTCTCTCGACCTCATATCTTGCGTCGGTACGGAAGAGGTGCGGTATCGAATCAGCTCCTCCATTTGTTTTAGAGCACAGAGAAACGCTTTGTACGTTCACTAGGTGGACATCCTTTCACACTTCCCATATTTGTATGAGGCTAAATAACTCTAAGCTTCTCCCGACGAGTGTTAATTAATGGATCGCAGTGAAAACAGGGGCCCGGGATGAAGAAGGGTCATCTCTTTCGCAATAAATAGCTTTTACAATAATTACAAGGTCATGGTGGTTACTTGGATCCTTCTTTGCCTTTTCAGAAGCATTAGGGTTTCTTTATCTCATCAACTTGAACCACCTTCCAATCATTAGTTCCTCATTGTAAAGTAGGATGAGCTCCAGAATCTCCTCTGACTTCAAGGGTTTGGCTAGGTTCAGGCTATCGATCGGTTTGATTTCTCGTCCCACTGCACCGCCGCAAGATTGGCCTAAGGTCACAGCTTCGGCAATGGCTTCCTTGTAGAACTTTACGGCTCTTTTATCAGCACAAAAAAGGGCTTCTATTGACTTTTAAGCAAGCGTGACTCTGGTACAGCTGTTACAGGGCACAGTCTTCAGTTGTCTAGAAAGATATATGCATTCGGGTATACTCTGTCTATGAACCCCAGAGTTAGGTGCCCTTTTGTCACCTCAATGAAGGGTCTCGCCGTTCGCCACATCTGCGTTAGATACTTTGGAAGATATATGCCTTTTGGAGCCTCTCACGGTGTTCTCCTGATTACTACCCGGGTACAGAGTGGACTGTTTTCTCGCTCGCATTACTTGTTAACCGCTTTTCAATGCCAGCGAGGATTTATTTTGCTCAACTGAGGCCTGCTTTCGAATCCTCCTCCAGTTTATCGGCTGGAATATTACTGAGCTTTACCAAAACTTCTTCTATCAATGTTTGTCCGGACGGAAAGTTTGACCCTACACATAGTTTTAGGGCAGCTAGGGTTTAAATCAAGATCACGTGCTCTTGCTGTTCCTAAGGCTGGGGCGATATACACCGGCTGGGTGTCTAGCGGTTTGCCACTAACCACCTTCGTCTGTGGTGTTTTAACCTGGGAGGGCCTGCTGAGACGGGCCTTCCGTGAACCGGCTGGTAGTTAAGCATTTTCTCCTTACCAGCCAAGGGTTGCTTACCCCCTGGGGCATAGGTTAAGTAGGGCGTGTAGACCTGGTCGGTTCCGTCGATGCGATTTCCGATGAACGAGGTTTTATGAGGCCGTGTCGGGCGGCGATCCGAGACTGAATTTGTTTTGTATTATCTGGCACGAAACGATTTTTTTGCTGTTTATAATTAAGGATTTCCAACACTGAGAACTAGGATTCTCTCAATGTTCCGTTTGTAATCGAACTGAAATGGGACTCATTAGCTTTCGTTCTAAGGTTAGCTTCAAGTCATTGTTTGGTATCAACTCACTTAGGCCATCAAACGGGCCCATTTTAGTTATATTGAACTACTAATCATGCCAACCTATGCGGTCTACAAAACTGGACAACAATTCACACTCCTCCATCTCAAGTTAGCATTTGTGATGAATACGCCCTCATAGAGAGCTTACAATTAGAGAGCGATGTGACTAAACTCTTGAACTGCGTCAATCCCTTACTGTTTCCGATTTTATTGTTGCATATTCCAGTGCTCTATTTGTGTGGTCTGACTATCCGAAATTATATGGACTCACTGAAGATACTGTTAAGCCTGGAAGATTGACAACCACACCTATAGCTGAGGGTACCGCCTGAGAAATGCAACAGTTATCCGGTTAAAGATTTGCAAATATCAAACTCCCTTGACTAGACTGCGCCACAAACGCTGTTATCTACTCTTTGGTGCTTATTTTTGAGAAAAATTAGTTGTTCATGACTTATCCCTCCGCTGGAAGAACTTTCGGTTCACGTTCATGTTAATCATTTCTCTATTCTCTCATCTATTGTATATGTACATATATACCATATTTCTTCCTTCTATGGTCTTCATTTGACTTTGATTATTTTCTTATTCCTTCTAGTCTCTCCTCACTGCTCACTGCACTGTTCCACTTGCTCATAGCAGCAGTGCGAGCTCGTTTTCTATTTTACTTGACGGAATTTACTTTTATTTCTTATTGCTATTGATGCACTTTCCTTTATACATTTATTCTGCTCTTCTAGTCTGCCCAATAATTGGTATATTTGTGGCAAGAATATTGTTTTTTCTCCAACTAAAATGTATTTTTTGCTGTTTGGTAGCCACAGCCGGAGCTGAGTTGGTGCACTGCAAGCGAATGGAGTTGTCACAGACATTCACACTCGGTCTGTTATTATTATTTCTAGATATTTTATGTGTTTACTCGTATTTACTGTATACTGTACTGGAATCAACGAACCTTTTTGCGCTTGCAACACTTCCCTTGCCACACGCTCGCTGTAAGCGCGTCGTATAATTTTGCTTTGACTTTCAGTTAGCTGGCAAAGCAAGCCTAACGAATGTTCTTGCCGTTCACTCGCTGCTTTCTGCTCGATTTAATGCAAAAGCGAATCGGACAGCAAAGCAACGAGTAAACGGAGCAACCAACCAGCGGTCCATATCCCTCGGCGAGCGCGTTAGTCAAGCGTGTATGCGCGGCATTGCATGAGTTTTCAAAGCTTGCAAAGTTTTCTCTATCCACTCGCCACATAACCGGCTTAAATCTTCATTTATTACTTGCAGTTTTTCCAACTGCACTGCTTGCTAATTGAATATTTACCAGGTTTTTTTTTGCAGCAGCAGCAGCAGCTCTCTTTTTCTATTTCCTTTTATTTTAATACCACACTTTTGATTTCTCATTGCCGCACAATTTCATTTGGTTTACTTACAACATTTTCCGCTGCTTTTTTTCTCTTTCTTTTCTTTTTTCCCAGCCATCGCATGGGCAATTAGTTGTGGTGTTTTCTGTTGGGTTCTTGGGTAGAGAGAGAGAGAGAGGGGGTCATTTCTTCGATAGTGGGTTTTGTGGTTCGGACATTCGCCGGTGGGTAATGCTTGAGATATGTGCATACCCATGTACTACCTGCATATTTTTGCGTTTTCTTCAGCGCTTGTGGGTTTACACGTTCGTTCTGTGTAATAAACGTGACAGGCAATTAATTAAGGCATTAAATGAAAATGATAAAGAATAACACAGTCAACAATTTCGTGTGCTGGTGTGTGACTGACGGTAGCAACATAGGACTTTGAAGATAGCAGACGCTGACAATCGAAAGATTTGTAAAAATGTGGGCCTGCAACCTTTTAAATGTTAAGCGTGCAATATCAAGCAAGCTTTAGCTTTTGAGGGGGCAACTAGCTCGCTTAATAGAAAAACTGAGTGACTATTATGATTTTATATAAAATTTTGCCTGATAAAGCTTTATAAAAATTAATTAAAAATGAAAAGCTCGAAGCTCTTTGTCGGCTTCGAAAGCGCTTTCAAAAGTTATCTTTTTAAACTTTTTTTTTGCCAGGAGGTTTTTTGTGCTTAAAAAGCTTTAGGCGAGCTCGTAAGTTTGTTTCCATTTTTTTTTACCAGAAAAGTAACCTAATGAAAGTTTCACCAATATGCCGAAAGCTTATAATAATATCAGGCAATTTTTAAGCTTTGAATGTCCTGTGCTTAGCACTTCGAAAAATGTGTGTATAAAAGCTTTTAAAACAGCATATTAAAATTTATACACCGAAAATATTTTTTTTTTAATTAAAATATGACAGAAGTTCTGAAATCTTCAAACAAATTAATGCTGATCAAATATTTGAAAGGTTAATGATGGAATTTAAGCTCTAATAATGCTTATTTTAAACAATTCAGTAGAGTTTTCGACTATTTAAGGCATATGTTTATAAAAATTAATGAAAGCTTTTAACTTTATGGTATTTAAATTATTTTTATCAAACGCTATAAAGCTTAAATCAAAACTTTTAAAATAACATATTTGTATGTAAATGCCTAATGGTGTGCTTAAAGCTTATTCCTCAAAAGTTAATAGAGCTTTCGATTATTTAAGACATAAAATCATAAAAATTAGTGAAAGCTTTTAACTTAACGGTATTTAAATTACTTTTATCAAACGCTATAAAGCTTAAATCAAAATTTTGAGAACGATATACTTGTATGCATACACCTAATGACGCGCTTAAAAGCTCTTATAAACCACATTTCAAACAAGTCAGTCGAGCTTTCGATCATTTAAGACATAAAATCATAAAAATTGGTGAAAGTTTTTAATTTTATGGTATTTAAAATAGTTTTAAAATATTGGACATTTTATTTAATGATATTTTCAGCTTTTGCTTCAGTTTTGTGTGAAAAATATTTGGATTACATTAATTATTACTAAAATTTAATCGATCACAAAAAAAATATTCTTTTTTTAAATAAAAACGAAAACAGAAATGAGTATTTCAAATATTGAAATAAATACCAATATTCATATACATTTGTCTTGTATTTCATTGCTTAAAGGCCAATCTGTGGGTCAACCACCTATTAATGTTAAAAAAAATCTGCTTAAACACTAAAACGAAAAATTTTTTCTTTCAAATACCATAACCATCTATCTTATTTATTATTTTTAAAATTGTTTTTTTTTTTTAATTTTAAATCTTAATTTTTTTTCTTATTTTATTTTTATTTTTATTTTTTTTTTATATATTTGCTTAGTAATATGACAAACCAGCCTACAGCTTGTGAAAAATATTTATGAAGGAAAACTAAAGAAGAAGCATAGCGAAATACCTCTTCAAGCAATCAATTAAATTAATGACCTCTCTTAAAATCTCAGAAAGAAATATGAAATATCAATTAACAAAATTAACGCTTGAAGCTAAAGACATTTGCTGTTAGACAAATTAAATAAAAAATCATAATTTAAATTGCTAAACATATTCTAAAGCTTTAAGAGGAAAACACATACGAAAATATGTTAAAAACTGACTAGGTCAAAGAACTCTTGAAATTTAATAAAATAATTAGTAAAATTCTTAAATTTAATTAATTTTTTTTTTTGTGCTTTACTTTTTGTGTTTATTTTATATTTGTTTATGATTTTAATAAATGCATTTAAAATAATTTTTTCAATAAATTCCTTTTTTATTATTAAAAAGTTTGAACCTTAGCATTATATGTGACACACCACAGCATTCAAATAAACGCCTCGTGAATTTTTCCAATTTCGTTCCGTTTGAGGTAACTTTCAACCCCTTTTTGGCACATATTCAGAGGTAGCTCAGCCATACCATGACGAATGTTGGTTTTAAAGTTCTCAAGATTTATAGGTTTAACCACCGCATAACCACTGTTTTTTGCGCAGACCCACAAAAAAAACCAACGGTGTCACATCGCAAGATCTCGATGGCCAACTGACATCGCCAAGACGAGATAATACGCGGCCAGAAAATTTCTCTCGCAATAAAGCCATATTCGCTCGTGTTATGTTGCATGTGACGCCATCTTGTTGTTCTTCAGTTGAAGGCCAAAAAAAAGTCGGTTATCATACGATCATGACGCTCCGCATTGACGTGGACGGTCTCGCCGTTATCGCTTTCAAAGAAGTAAGTTCCAACCAAACACACCTTCTGACCAAAGAGCGCTCTTCAATTATTTGCGGATTCTCGGAGCCCCAAATCTGACAATTTCAATTATTTACGTATCCACCAAGTGAGAAATGTGCCTCGTCTCTGAAAAATTTTTTTTTTTGGAAAAATCACGGTCCACTGCTTGTCGTTCACGCACCTTGTCGATGTAACTACGACGTTGTGAATGGTCAGCTAGCTTCAGTTGTTGTGTGAGCTAGACTTTATATGGATGTAATGTAGGTGAAAGTCTAAGTGCAAAATACGCTATAATGCGCCGTAAGAAGGTACGATTCCTTAAGAACGTCGAGAAATAGACACATTCGTGCCTTCGGCTACACTTTCACTTACAACAGAAATATTTGAGGTGGAACGAGCAGAACGATGAGACACAGGGCTTACAATATCTGTTATCGATCCAGTCTCTTCAAATTTTGTTTAAAATTTTACCAATTTCTTGAGTGTTTAGACGATTATTTGCACCATAATCTCCACTTAAAACACGTTTCCACGTTGGAATGACTATTTTTGTAGTAGGTTTGAAAAATTTTAACGCATTGTGTGGTCGTTAAGCGATATTTTTTCATAAATGCCTGACTTTTGACTAAAGCAAAATATGTTTAGTTTGACAGTTAAGTTTGACAGATGTCAAAATGCAACCCTGCTCTGTTGAAATCACTAAATGGGTAACCCTTTATTATATCTTATTTCATTTTATCTTATTGCATTTTATCTTTTTATTTCTTTTTTTACCATTTATTTATTTATTTATTTTTTCATTTTTTTATTTTTTTATTAGATTTTACTAATTTTATTCTGTTTTTTGCTAATCTTTTTATTTAACTTCTTAATTTTTATTCTTTTTATTTCATTTATTTTATTTTATTTTAATTTTTTATTATTTATTTATTTTTTTCTTTTTTTATTTCGTTTTATTTTTTTTTTTACTTTTTTTTTCATTTTAATTTTTATTTTTTTATTTTATATATTTTATTTGTTATTATTTTCTCTCGATCTATTTATTTTTCATTTTAATTATTGGTTTAATATTTTTTTTGATTCGCAAATGCTTGTTGGTTTACACTTAATATATGTAATATTCATATGTATGTATGTGTGTATATATGCATATGTATTTCTTGTCTTCCATTCATCTACCATTCATCTTATAAATATGTAGTTAGCAATCATCATTTCGTTGTTCAGCCTCTCAATCATTAGAGCTTGCCAACAGTTTCTTCTGTTAATGATTGCGTATCAAATTTGTTGTAAATATCTGCCAATTAAATGCCAATAGCCGTGTTGAAATTAATTGTAATTGATATTGAATTGAAATCAAAAAGTGAATATCATGCTAAGCATGTGAGCTGATAATTTGAATGGATAAGTGGATAACCAAATAAAATGAAAATAGTTTATATAAAAAAAAAACTAATAATAAAATTAATATAATAAAATAATCCATGAGAATTTAAAATATATGTATGTACATATGTTATACACGTCTGAGTTGAAATAAAATATTTTTACCCCTTTTTCGTAGTATTAATTTCATCCTAAAATCGAGAAAATCTAATCTATAGCTTTAAATTAGAGGAAGATAAAAATTTTAATTACTACAAAATGCAGCGCGTTCTTAATGAGCTTCGCAAATTAAAAATTCAAAAGTAAGAACAAATGAAAATGAGTAGTTTTCAGTAATTAGCGAGCAAACCAAGCGCTAGTGGCCACAACTACTCGCGAAACTTCGCTTGTGTTTTCCCCACTTTACGCAGTTTAGTTTTTCAGCTCATTAATGATGCACTTCAGTTTATGTTGTTGTTCTCTCTTTTAAATTTTTTTTTTTTTTTTTTAACAACCAACAGTTCCTTGCCACCCACAACTTCTACTTTTTCAATTCCTTCATTGCCAGTCATTAGTTGTGCAGAAGTTTCAAAATAGTTGGAAAAGTTTTCCAAGAAAAGCAAGGGAAAAAACAACAAATTAAACTAACATTCGCTTTAACGCAATTAGCTTAATGAGCTAAGCTAATGTTTCAGTAACAAGTGAATTATGAAAGAAAAATTCTACATAATTTGTATGCTTGGTCAATAATGTTGCAAAGATATTCTAAAAATGTTAATTTTTAAAAACCAACTTAATTCTGATAAATATTTCTCTCTTATTTTTCAGGTAATTATAACATAATTTTGAAAGTTTTTTCGGGTGAGTAAAATATTTGCTAATTTCGTGTACTAGTAAAACTATAGATTCTACGTAAATTTTATAAAAATTCTAAAAAATTAAAGGAAATTTAATAAAAAAAAATGAAAATAAAAATAAAAATAAAAAATATAAAATATAATTCAAAAACAAAAATTAAAAATAAAATGAAAAAATATAAAATAATTTGAAAGAAAAAAGTTAAACAAAAAGTTAATAAAATAATTAAAATTAGAATTAAATAAAATTAATTAAAAATAATTAAACTAAATTTAGAGGAAATTAATTAAATTAAATTAAATTAAATAAAATAAGACAATAAAAATCGAAATAAAAAAATAAATAATAAAAAAAAAAATTAAGAAAAAAATAACAGGCCAATTGAAAAGTCCCCGGCCTACCATAGTAAAACACATTTTTTTGGCAAAATTCAATTTCCTTATTCAACACAGTTCCCTTCAAGGTTGATACACTGATTATAGCGACCCGCCAATTTTTCGATACCATTATTGTAGAACGATTTGTGATTTGATTCAAAAAAAAGCCTCAGCATCGCCGATCACCTCTTCATTCGACGAAAATTTCTTCCCAGCGAGCATTCTGAGCACAGAAAATAGTTGCCGGGGGCCAGATGTGGAAAATACGGTGGATGCGGTAGCAATTCTAGGCCCAATTCATGGATTTTTGCCATCGATATCACGAACTTGTCACACGGTGTATTGTCTTGGTAGAAGAGTACTTTCATTTCTTCAAATGTGGGCGTTTTTCAGCGTCCTTTAAACAAACCAATAATGCTATGTAGTTAATATTCGGTGTTGATGGTCCTTCCTTTTTCAAGATAGTCAATGAAAATTATGCCATGCGCATCCTAAAATACAGACGCCGTAATATTGCCAGCCGCCTGTTGTGATCTTCCACGCTTTGGAGCGGGCTCAGCTTGTGCAATACACTCGGATGACTGTCGATTGGACTTCGGAGTGAAATGATGGATCCATATCCATCCATTGTCACATATCGATGCAAAAACTCGGGTTTTTTAGCTTGGACATATCGAAATATTTCTCCGAATCATCAACTCGTCGCTGTTTTTGATCAAAAGTGAGCTCGCGCGGCTCGCACTGTCCACAGAGCCTTCTCAGTCCGAAATATTCGTGAAGGGTATGATGTTCACATTCAGTTGATACCTTTAGAGTGTCTGGTATTTAAATCAATTTTAATTTACGGTAATTCAAAATCATTTGTGCATTTTTTTTTTTGATGTTTTCGGCGGTAACAACCTCGTGGAGTGGACGTCCACCGCGTTCACAGTCTTCGGTACTCATTTCACCACGTCTGAACTTAGCATACCAATCCTTGATGGTTGATTTTCATGGGGCAGTGTGCGAAACTCGTCATCATGCCAAGTTTTTGCTTCGACTGTATTTTTTCTCTTCAAAAAACAGTATTTTATCAACACGCGAAATTCCTTTTTATCCATTTTTTCACAATACCAAAAAGTCCTCACTCAAAAGTAATAATCCGACAGCTGTGCAATTCATACACGCGTCTTTTGAAGGTTAGGGCTAACTAAAAATCTATATGGATTTAATTCTAGTAGCGCCATCTATGTGTCAAACCGGCGAAAAATAATTATATTAAGAATAATAAAATTATAAATGTGCACCGAAATGAACCATTAAAAAACATATACGCAGAAGAATCATATATAGTATAAGAAAAAACAGCAACAACAACAACAAAAATTAATAACAGCACACAGGAAGACGATTTACCACAGCTAATGTGTGGCTTTCGTACAACATCCGTTTGCCACCGAACGCACCAAACCAACAAACAAACAACGCCAGCAAAGAGCTTTAGCACAACAAAGAGTATGTAATGCCAAGCTGTAACAATAACAATAATAACAATAACAACAACAAATTGCATTGAGCTTGTTTGTGTTCCCAATTGCATTTTGGGCTACTGTTGTATGCAATCAACAAACCACAATGACAACAGTAACTGCAACAACAACAAAAACAACAATAGCAAAGAAATTTCCAACAACAACAAATATAAGCATTACAACACCATGAAAGGGAGGCAGAGAGAGAGCGAGAGTAGAGCTAAAAGTAGAAGCGTAGTTGTGGTCAATAAAGCCGTTTGTGTTGTTGTTAGAGGTGCGACGCGGTTGTTACACGGCACATTTGGGTTTTGGTGCGAACAATCGGCTTATGAGCTCAAGTGGTATTTAGGCGTTTATAGTGAAAATTATTAGCACATCAATTTGGTCACTCACTACTGTTGTTGTTGTTCAACTTACGTATATGACTTTAAAGTATTAGTTGTTGTTGTTGTATTTATGGTAAATAAGTAGTTTTTATAGCGACAACAACCATAACTACAACTGCCAGCAATTGTCATATGAATTTTTTGGTAGTTTATTTGCCTATTTATTGCTGTCAATTTTAAGGCCCTTGTGTTTTTGTTGTTGCTTTGTATCCGCTGATTGTCAGTCCATCGTTCAGTCAGTCAATACTACTGAGTATACCTAGCAAGTATTTGTGGCAGTTGCACGTTTGCTACTTAAATTTTTGGTATTTCTATGTTGTTGCTATTGTTGTTGTGTCTTTATTGCCGTCGTTTTTGTTGCTGTTCTTTTTCAGTATTTGCTTGTTGCCACGTTGTATAGCTCACCACTGTATGGCTTTTATTTGTACTTTATGCAAAGACACAAATATATGATGATTTGTAGCAGCATTATGAGTATGCACACAGCCGATGTCGCCATCGACTTCCTGTTGCCACATTTGGTGCATTGTGCCTTGCAGCTGCAAGATAAGCTCGGCGGCAGTAGAAATTTCTGAGGGTTATTCCACATAAAATGGCAGACAAGAAAAAAAATATATAAAAAAATTAACAATAAAAATTTAAAAAAATTAAATAAAATAAAATAAAATTTAAAAAAATGAAAATAAAGTAAAATAAAATATAAAAAATAAAAATAAAAATAAAAATAAAAATATAAATAAAAAATTTAAAAAATCTAAAATTAAAATAAATAAAATAAAATGAAATAAAATAAAAAAATTAAAAAAATTTAAAATTAAAATAAATAAATTAAAATAAAATAAAATAAAAAAATTAAAATAAAATAAAATAAAATTAAATAAAATAAAAAAATTAAAAAAAGTGAAATAAAAAAAATAATAAAAAAATAAAATTAAATTAAATTAAATTACATTAAATTAAATTAAATTAGATAAAATAAAATAAAATAAAATAAGATAAAATAAATGAAAATAAAATAAAATGAATTAAGAAAGATAAAACAAAATAAAATTTAATTAAATTAAATAAAATTAAGTAAAATAAATTTAAATAAAATTAAAATTAATATAATTAAATTGAATTGAATTAAAATGATTTAAAATAATTGAATTAGTGTTAAAAAAATAAAAAATTAAATAAATTAAATAAACTTTTTTTGTCGTTGATCTTCCCATATATATTCGGTTATCATAAAGGATAATTCATTTCGAGGTTCCCTCCCTTTGTTAAGAAAAAAAAAACACAGAAAATTCAAATTTATTGGGGAATGTTGTTTATTATCATTCGAAAGAACATTCTTTGGCATTTATTTTTTGAAGATTATCTCCTTCTAATGTTGTCCGCGGCTACGTCTCAGATGGTTCATCAAATTTCAGTCCAATTTTCGATGACACAGAAAAACGTCTAACGCTGTGATATCACACGATCTTGGTGTTCAATCTACCGGCCCAAAACGTGAAATTATCTGCTCACCGAAATGTTCTCGCAATAACTCCATTAATTAATGCGATGTGTGGGAAGTGACGCCGTCTTGTTGAAAACAAATAATATCGCGGAGATCACGAGCCTCAATTTCAGGCATCAAATAGTCGGTTATCATGGCGCGAAAACGGTCGCCATTGACGGTTACGTTCTCACCGGCAACATTTTTAAAGAAATATGGACCGATGATTCCACCGGCCCACAAACCACACTAAATCGTTGTTTTTTCTGGATGAAGTGGCAGCTCTTGAATCTCTTCAGGTTGCTCTTCGTCCCAATTGCGGCACTTTTGCTTGTCAACATACCCATTGAGCTGGAAATAAGCCTCATCGCTGAACAAAGTTTGGCTCGAAAACGTCGGATCTTCTTGGAACTTTTCAAGAGCCCATAGAGCGAAGCGATGTCGCTTGGGAAGGTTAAGCGGTTTCAGTTACTGCAGAAGCTGTATTTTGTACGGTTGCAATTCAAGATGTCTACGTAAAATGCGCCAAATCGTTCCACACGTCAGTCCGAGTTGCTGCGAACGGTGACGAATCGACTCTCCATGGTTTTCGTGTACACTCTCAGCTACGGACGCTATATTTTCTTCACTGCGTGCTGGACGTGGTCTATTCGGTCGAATATTATCCAATAGTGAATGCTGGGTTTCAAGATGGGTGATGGTGTTGCGAATAGTATGCTCAGTAGGCCGATTATGTTGACCATAAGTTTAGCAAAGCGCGCGAAATACATTCTTTACTGAACGTGAATTTTCGTAATAAAGTTGAATGATTTGTAAACTTTGTTCAGGTGTAAGTCTTCCATGATGAAATGCCAAACAATACTGAACAAAAATAACATGAGAGTTTGACACGACTCACGCGTGATCAGTCCAACAAAAAAAAGGCTATTGAAAAAAGTACCTCTACTTGGATCATCCTTTATATGCAAATGCCGAAAATAACGAAAGCCAAGCATTTTTTATCACTCTTACGCAAGCAAAGTAAATGTAAATGCCTTTATGGTTTGTTATTGTTGTTATTACTGTTTCATGTCTACTTTAACTGTCTACACATTTGTTTGCTTAACTTCATAGGATGTTGTCTGGCGGCACATCGACATTTTAATAGCCCCCAAAGCGCATATTGTGCAGACGTTTATGCAGATGTTTATGCATAGTTATTGATATATACATACATATATGCAAACATACATATATACACACACATTTTCAGTGAGTGGTGTACACAAATATGATTTCTAACATTATGGTTTTAGCCAAATTTGCAAGATATGCACACATCGTCTGTGTCACAAAAAGATATGGAAAAAATATTTTTGCTTGAATGGGAAATAAATTTCCAGCAGCAAACATATTTTCCCAGACTTTTTCATCTGCCTTGTGCGTACCTAATTTATGATCGATCGCCTAATGCTTTGCCTTATGATCGGCTTTTCAACATTTCTGTTTTCGTTTATCAGCAACTCATTTCATCGGCGTTTTGTATGTCACCTCTCTGGGGTTTCATTGCAACATGGCCAAATATTGCTGTTTGCTGTTTGTTGCAGCGTGGCATGCAATGCAATCGGGTGGTCTCTTCCACCCGTTTTTGGTTATATATTAATTTTTGCCTCAACCAGGTGGACTCAGGTTAACGGCTTTAATGGCAGGCGTGTTGTTTACCGTCTTTTTTGGTGTGTCTTACTTGAAGTTTTCTTTCAGCTCTTATATGGTAGTGTTATACGCTTGTGCCTATTCATATTTACACTTAGACAAATATCCATTTAACATTTATCCCTTGGGGCAACAGTAGACACCAACACTAATCATTGCAGTTAGGCGTTAAGCAACAGCAAGCCAAAAAGACATGGCTGAAGGTGTCCATGTAATGTGTTGTTGTCTTATTGTTAGTTGAATATGTAAGTGGTGTACAGTGAGTGATATGTTGCGCGAACAAGTTGTTAGTTGCATATTAATTTTTCATGGCATAAATTATAAATTTTTGTAGAAAAAATTTCCAAACTTTTTTTCTTCCCCATTTCCCCATTGTTAATGGTATGAATCTCGTTAGTTGACAATTTCTGTAGCGGGTGGTTTTCTGAAGGCCCCAATTATACGCCATTCTTTTAGTTAGTTAATGGCAATAATGTTTCTCTCATAAAAAATGCTTTCTATTGTCTCATCCTGAAGTCATACTGCCTCTTATTAGTAAGCGATTTTTCTGGGCATGACTAACCAACCAAAATAAATGTTCCTAAAAATTGTTTTTCCGATGAAAAAATCTCTTCATTTTAATAGATCCTACTCTAACTTATTGGAAACTCTTCCCTAAACCCCATATTTCAACTTTTAATTACATAAAAGAACCCAAAAAATTCAGTTCTGCCCCTCTCATAATACTCTCCAACCAAGTCAAGTAAATCGATGCAAAAAACTCAGCCAGAGCGAATATATTTATAGCGTAACTAGCATAGCCCTCTGAGATAGAAAAAAACACGGCAGAAGATCACAATGATCGCACCAAAATGTTGTTAAGAACCTCAAATGGTGTATTGGCTTCATAAAATTACCGTAAGATCCATATAAATATATGTTGGGACAAACAAAAGAAAAAATGCCTTATTAAACCTTGGGTAGGGTGTATCTCTATATCTACCGGACGTGCCAATCGCAATGAGGACCACCTCAATACAGATCCTAGAAACCTTCCTTGAAATCTAGCCATTTAAAATATAATTCATAGGCGACTAGCCTCCCAAAACTAATAAATAAATTGGTCCAGAGCCTCAACTGTGAAGGACAAGGCAGCACATAGACATTTTTGAAAGAACTCAGGCGTATTTTTGGCCGGTACCAGGAAAAAACCTTCTGGCTTGTCTACTTCTTCCCAAGTTAGAAGGAATAAGTGAAATGCAAGAGTATCTATATCTACAATGAGGGATATAATTGTATTGATATAAGGCAATCACATTAAAATGAAGAAGAAAGAAGGAATTGAAGAAAGCAAATTCCAACTCAATGACTACAACTCTATCTTCTAAGCAGAGATGGAGGATGTTAAACGAGAAATGCTCAGGCTAGTGGTGCACTTCTTAAGTGCAGGAATAACACTAAATTACTACGGGGTAGGCTGCCTTACAGACAGATCAAATTGTTACCTGCACTAAGAAATAGGAAATTTAGTATCCCTAGTTGCTATTTTCAAGAATTATGCAATGCTGAATCGACTGTGAATACAACTTACAGCTTACAAAGAAGAGAACAAAACGCTGGAACACTACTTATAAGAGTGGCCGACCTTCAGCTGACTGAGACATCATATCTTCGACAATAACCCAAGCTCCGGCTTTACTGAAACGGGTACGCTAAGGCGGAGGAAACTAAGACAGTCAACAGACAAACTCCGTTAAAGGTTTTAAATGAGTACTTAGTCTGATCCATTGTATAGCAATAATAAACTTCTTCCTAAAGCAGTCCTACTCAATAATGTGGGCCTACAGTTTGAAAAAACTCTTCATACATAAATGAATTTATGTAGCTACCAAAAGAATTTTTTGTCGAGCCGTTGTTAGTTTCATATTAGAAATACCCACAAAGGTTTTCAAATTCTCTACCGAAAAAGGGCCTGTCAAGATCACACAGCTAGTAGGACGCACTTTTTTTGCACTGCTACCCACTCATGGGGAAGTTAGAGAAATCAAATTTAGTTCCTTCGGCTTGTCAGGTGTCAATCACTGATCACCGATCTCTCCATCATCATCATCTGGGGCTTTGATGAGAAGATTGCAATCCACAATTGCCATTTGTAGGTTATACCTGACCATCTGACTGAGCTGCCAGTTACTGTCAACTCAGTCATACACCGTTTTGGCTACTTGGATGGAGGTTCATTACTCTCGTTTGTGGTTCGATTCTTTTTCGGAGTTTGACTGTATTAGCTGTATCATCAATTCAGAGTTTTGATTGCTCTTTTTTTTTGCGAAGCTCTCTTCTCTCAAGAACTAGTATCGAAGGAAGACTCAATTGTCTTCTTCTTCTTCTCTACCTCACTCTTAAAACTTTTTATCTACTTTTATTGGTTCCAATTTAACCTTTGGGTAAGGATTTCCATATTTAATCTTCGATTTTTGTATTTTATGCTCGCCCTTTATTCTGTTGATGCTTTCGGTGTACTATGGTTGGTACAATTAAGTCTCTTGAAGAGGAGCAGTGTGTTTTCATTGGACTTCTGGTTCAGAACTCTTAGTTTGATCTTACAAGTAGACTAGCTACGATTGGTTTCTCTTTTGCTGGGCCGGCTTGGGTGGAGAAGACAATTTCTACCTTTGAACTTGCCCGAGCAGCGGTAGGAATCGCTCGGTTACTCTACACCGTCAGCACTGGTGCGTTTACACCTCGATTACCAAGGAGAGAGAGGGTCAACCCGAAGGTTTATTCACCGATCTCCTCAATTCGGGAATCCAAAGAGTTCTCTTGTAGTACAAAACATTTTTTAAGGGCGACATCTATTATTGCTACTTCAACCTCTCTTCCACTACAAAGCGAGCAGCACTGAAAGGTACTCTCCTCTTGACTGTAATTCACAATTTGCGTACAAATATTATGACACATAAAAATCGCAAAAAAAGTGAAAAATGTAAAAGTGTGAATTACGCGCACCTAACTATAATTGCTTGAAAAGTTTCACATATGAGCATAAATATAATTGCGAGTGCCATAAGCATGGAAACACAACTGGCACACAACACCAACGACAACTGTCGACTGTCGACAGCCGACTGCCTCCAGCTAACTAACAACTGCCACTTGACGCACTAACAACTATTATAATAATTATTAGTGTTGTTGTTGTTGTTTTCGTTTCAAAACATTTCAGTGAGTTGCCATAGCAGTTGGCTTTGCGGTGGAGAAATTAATAATTTCAAATAAATTTTTGTTGTTTTTCTCCCAACGAAAGTATGCGAATTTGCATGGATTGAAATTAGTCTAGTAGTGATGACATGCGGCAAATATTTCAGAGTTAAGAATTATGGATATATAAAGTTTAGTTCAGGTACCGAGTTTAAGTTAAGGCTTTTAAAAAATGAATTTGAAGCAAAAGATATATTAAAATTTGGGTCATTCACAATAGAAACATTTGAAATTATTTATTTTAAGTGGGAAAATAATATCGTGTCACCCTAATGAGACAATTATCTAACAGTTAGTGTAGAAAAAGTTGTGAGCTAAAGTCTGTTAGGACTATATTAGAACTCCAACAAAACTCAAATTCACTCGTTGCTACCTCATTTATGGTCATGCTGTTGTACTAATTGTGGCTAGTAAGCTGAGCAGGTCATAATGGAGTTGCTGAAAATGCGTGAAATTTCAAGTTTTTTGTGTTCCAAAACGAAAACGTAGTTTGCTTTGGGTGTAAAAAAAAATTAACAAAATGAAATAAGCAAAATGAATAATAAAAAATAAAAATAAAAATAAAAACTAAAATTTAAATTAAAATAAAATAAAATTAAAAAAATAAATAAAATATTAAATAAAATGAAATAATATAATGTAAAATAAAATATAAATAAAAAAAATAAAAAAAAATAAAACAAAAAAAATAAATAAATAAAATTAAATAAAAAATAAAAATAAAATAAACTAAAATAAAACAAATGAAAAAAATTAAAGAAATAAAAATAAATGAAAAAATAAAAATTAAATTAAATTAAATAGAATAATAAAATATAAAATAAAAAAATACAAAAAAATTAAAATTAATAAAACTAAAATTAAAATAAAAATAAAATTAAAATTATTAAAATTAAAAAAATAAGAAATAAAATAAAATAAAATAAAATAAAAAATATATTAAACAAATTGAAATAAAAAATAAAATAAAATAAACTATAATAAAACTAATGAAAAACAATTAAACTATTCAAAATAAATAATAAAAAATAAAATAAAAAATAAAATTAAATTAAATTAAATTAAATAAATAAAAATTTAAATAAAATAAAATTCAATTAAATAAAATGAATACAAAAATAAAATAAAATTTCAAATATTAAAATTAAAATAAAATAAAATATAATAAAGTAAAGTAAAATAAAATAAAATTAAATCAAAAAAAATAAAAATAAAATAAAATAAAACAAAATAAAATAAAACAAAATAATATTAAATAAAAACAAAATAAAATAAAGTAAAAAATGAAATAACATAAAAAAAATAAAAAAAATGAAAAAAAATAAAAGAAATAGAAATAAATGAAGATAAAATTTGAATAAAAAAATAGAGTAATAAAAAAAATAAAAAAATAATAAAGTTAAATTAGAAAATAAAATAAAAAAATAAAATGAAAATCAAATAAAATAAAATAGGATAAAATAAGAAAATAAAAAATAAAATAAAACAAAATAATATCAAATAAAATAAAATAAAATAAAATAAAATAAAATAAAATCAAATCAAAGAAAATACAATGAAATCAAATCAAAAAAAAAAATATATATATAATATTAAATTAATATAAAATTAAATGAAATTAATTAAATGAAAAAAAAAAAATAAAAATAAAATAAAATAAAGAAAAAAAAATAAAATAAAATACAATAAAATAAAATATAAAATTAAATTAAATAAAATGAAAAAAAAAATAAAATAAAAAAATAAAAAAAATAAATAAAAAATAAAAATAAAATAAAATAAAATAAAACAACATAAAAGAAGTAAAATATAAAAATTAAAAAAAAATAATAAGATTAAATTAATTAAAGCAGAGAAGATCACTTTCTTTACATGCGTGTATCTACTGATATTTAGCGTATTGTATGTAGGTGAATCTGCGGCTGATTTCCTGCCACAACCATTCCAAGCTCAATTTTTGCACGAAAATTCGGTTCTTATTGTTGATCTTACGTCTGCACCTGCACCACCGGTGCCCTTAAAGCAAATTAAAGATTTTCAGTCCCAACTACAATTACTTTTGGAGCTTTAAATATGCGGTATCTAAAGGCACATACACATATATTCCTTGCACGTACAAACCAAATATCAACTCAACCACAATCTGTGGCTACCATCTGTGAGTGTTTTGTCATATCTTGACTGCAGACAGCACAGTGGCTACTGGCAACTAAATGCCAGCATATGACAGTGTGTACGAACTGTCCATTTGCCCTATCGCACTCGCACAAACCGCTACTCCCCTCGCCAAAATACGTGACCGTAGAGAAAGCTTACGTTAGTTGTTGTTGCAAAACTAACATACCAAACAACTGTCGCAGCTATGTGTGTGTCGTGTGTGTTTATGTAAAATATATATATGCAAATATATGTATATGCAATTGCATTGAAATATGAATTATGTTGATATAGTAAACACCAGTAGCGCCAACAAGTCGAGTTGTTTCTAGTGGACACATACCATGACCATTGTTTTGGCGTGACAAACATGCATATGTACATATATACAGACATATATAGTTATAGCATACAAATATGTACAACTATAGCATATGTGCAATATGTGACTCGTCGTGCTTAAGCTCAAGGTAAATAAGCGTGCATAGCTCAGCAGCCACTTGAGGATGAGTGCCAGTGCACATAGCGAGCTTTGGAGCTCGCTCCTCTACATTCAACACATATATACACATATATGTATATGCAGATTTTTTTTTTTTTTTTGCTTCACTTAGTTACCACTTCACTTCAACCGCGTGCATGCCCGCACTCACTCATATGGCCATGAGTATTACTTAGTATGTGTGTGTGCACCTACTGGCATAGCGTCAAAAGTGGGCGGAGGCGTGCAAGCGCACAAAATAATTATAGCTACAGTGTCACTATGTGGGCGTTTACACATATATACGAGTATGTATGTATGTACGATATTTGTGCACATGGCCCTCAGTGCTTCATTTATGGCATGTTAAGGGTCAACTAGTGGACACATTCATCAAATTGTTCATCCTTTGCCCATTGCGTGGCTTTGTGGAGTTGTGTAGTGTTGCCCAAATAGCTTTACACGTGTATGTACATATGTACTATGCAAACAAATATGCAACCATGACAACATAAATCTATATTTACAGTGTTGGGAATATTACTCTAATCTCTCAGTTAAATTGTTGAAAAATTACTTGCATATTTTTAGGAGTTCAAGTTTTCGACAAGAATACCGAGTGTTGAAATATTTGTACTAAATATTGGAGTTAAATCAAAAATTCTTGAATTTTTGAATTATTTTTTGCATTTTTCTGCATTTTAATTAATTAATATAAGGTGTAAACTCAAAGGCATAAGAAAGAACCCGAGTTTGCTAGGAGTTCTCTTGTTATTCTACCAAGAGTTGACGTCAGATCACAGTCACACTAATGAGCTCCAAGAAGGTAGTACGCTAGATAAGACGTACTTAGATGACTTATCCCGCGATGAAACTTTCGAGTCGGCAAGAAGAAAGTAGCTCAGAGTGAAAAAAGTCAGGCTTTCACCAAGCATATTCTGCAAAGTAGCTGATTAAGGCACCTTCTCGACACCTTCTCACCTCAATATTTGAATAGCTCATTCGGTAAAGCATAGCCATCGGCTGCTTTATTATTCTTAAGCGGACAATCGCTATTCGAACTTCATCACAGTCGGCTAATAGCACGTCTATCGTCTTCATCATCAAATCGCCAACTCCATTGTTTTGATTTTCACAAAATTAAGCCGACCTAAACTCCGTTGGAAGGATGGACTGTATGGGGTTTACTACGCCATTGACATAGTTCAGCAAATTAAGAGATATCAGCTACGCTGACTAACTCATGTCGCCCGTATAGACACAAACAGCGCAGTTGAAAGCTTTCGCCGCAGTATTCGCCAGTTGAAGCAGAGGAAGAGAAAGGCTTGTTTGAAATATCTGGCTGCAATCACTGTTTTCGAGTAGCTTCAAACGAATGAGAGGAGAAAAACAGTTGTTGACTCGGCTATAAATGCGAAAGTGTTAAGGAAGAAGAAGAAAATCCGTATGCTCAATTTGCTTGCTACTTGAGTATGCTCCGATCTTGGAACCTTCTGTAGGTCGCTGCATTTCTTCATAGAATTTTCAAACATTAACCTTGACAGCCAGCTTCTCAAGCTCTACATACTAAAACTTTTGGCCCTCTCTCTTTTTCTAACTGCCATGGCGTCTCGTTTTAATCTTCAACTTTTGGCATCTCTCCAGTTAGGAAGTCAACTCTCCTCTTCACTGTAGCGCGGCAATCCTCATAGTTTCAACTCTTCTGTCGACCTTGTTGAAAACCTAGAGTTTTTCTGGTAAGCAGAGATGCCGTCTCACAGTTCCTATGGGCGTACGGTAAATTATTTAGCTGTATGTGTTCTTCTAGCTTTCCGAAGTCCAAGCTTCTAGCTAGAACTCTGGTATCCTATCTACGACCACAGCTCGAATGTGCTGAAGGCGAGCGTTTTGATCCAGAAACAGCAAAGTACCTCGATGAGTTTTCTTGTGTTGAAATCTAGCACTACATACAACCATACTTCGAGCCCCAGCGAATTCGATCACACTCATTGTGCCTGAGTTCTACACGTCGATTTCATCTATTGAAAATTACTTCAGGATACGATTCCCAAGCATTAATAGAACAATAATTACCACACTCCTGGTGATAAAGTGGGAATTTAAACTTGAGGGAAAAATCGCCAATGGTGTATTCTAAGCACATCCCCAATAGAACTCTCTCTCAGACTATCGAACCATTGCATTGTCTTCCAGGCGGAAATCTCCGCTATATTGAGGTAGCAAAGCATATCGAGGCCAACTTTAAAGATAAGGATATCTAGACAGTAACAAAAGAACAGAGCTCGCTTGAGCCAAACTCCAAATTTGTGCTGGACTGTCACCGATCTCGACAAGAGATGAACAAACGGAACAGCGGTATCTGATCATACGAATAACGTTAGGAACTGTAAAGCAGTTGAAATTGCCAGACAAGCCATGACCAAGTAGATTAATTAACTGCGAGAAGGTCGGACTAAGGTGGAATGAAACTACTACCACAGCTCTAGACAAACCTGGCCGAAATGGTACAGAGAGGGAACACTTAACCAAGGTAATACGAGTTTTTACCGACCACAGTCTGAGACGGATGACGCGTCGAAAGACTAGGACTACATATATATGTTTGACGCTTTGTAACCGCTGAAGCGATTTTCGGCCGATCTCCTTCTCCAATTTGTGGTTTTTGCGTCTTGATGTTTTTATCAACAAATGGAGGGACCTACTGTTTATTCTAAGCCGCCTCCGAACGGCCGATGAATTTTTACGAGGAGCTTTATTTCGCGTCAGGAATATTTAATGCAGGAATATACTCGGAGGGCTTCACATTCCATGCCGAGGGGCGACCGCAATAAGAAAAATTTATTTTCTATAATTTTGGATATTGCTCGAACCTGGTCTCGAACCCAAGCCTTCCGAATTGTAGGACGCAATTCCAACCACTTATAGTTAAAGGATACTGCAGTAGCTGCAAGGGTAATGATAAGAAGAAAAGATCACCCATCTTTTATGGTACTGTCCTGCTTTGAGCAGTGCGAGGTTACGATATTTTGTTACCATATTGCTGAATGGTCTACCCAAGATAGTCGCCGTCGAGTTATCGGATGAGTTGGAATGAAATTTGTCAGAGAATGGAAGTGGTTCGTTAGCGAGGACTAGTCAAGACGAGGTTTTGTCATCACAACGGGTTTTATTTAGCCCTGGGTGTAATTGATTGAATGACTCTTCGGCAGCCAACACAATCTAACCTAGCCTAACTGCCTGTGTCAAGAAGCAAAAGTACAAGAATGTACACCGCTAGAACTGCCAGACATGCCTTTGTGACCCTTTTGCCTCATAAACTATTACTTTCTACTCGAAGCAACTGGTATGATACTAGTTCATAACGTGCTAGTAGTGATTTAATCACAGAAATGCCAGTTCAGAACTAAAAACTTAGTTATTCACTGCAGCAACCCTGCTAGTGCCAATATACAATGACATTTTGTACAATTAGTTATTGCCACAAATAATACTTGTTGCGGTGGTTGCACACTCACAATGCAACAGCAGTAAACTTGCAAACAAGCAAACATTACAACACGCATACTTTATGCCACCGCTAAATGGTGATGGGGCAACAATGTTGCAAATAAATTCAACATTTGTTTGTATATATGTATGTATGTGTAAACTCTTTGTATGTCTGTCTATATGTATATATGTCTATATGTAAGTGCAGATGAATGCACCAAGCACAATTGTCATGCATTCTTGCTGCTTATAGCTGAACTTGTGGCACGTTAGTAGCAGATGCTGCAAGATAGTTGTGTACGAATGTATGTATATATTTATGTATGTATATATGCATACAATGCATTTGCCCACAAAATAAGAGCAACACAGTTGCTGATGTGCCTTTGTCTCTTGGCATGTGCATGCCTCCTTCTTCCTCCGCTTCTTTGCTTGTTGGCTTCCGTCCTGTTGCTGCTGAGCTCATCGAGTAGTTGACAATCGCCTGCTGTGCTCAATGCAATTGTCACAAAAGTTGTCGCAGCGTTTGGCAACCGATTGTTGCTGTATATTTGTTTTTGTTGCTTTCTTGTATACATCGGCAGACTCTAGCATCCGCTTACACTTCCTACCGCCCACCCAACCGCGAACAACCGACCAACCGACCAACCGACCAACCGACCAGGCAAGCAACTAAGCAACGAGTCAACGAGCCAACGTAGCATTCAAACAATCTTGCCTCTTCTTCTTCTTCTTCTACTGCTCTTCTTCCTTTCAACAGTATGCAGCGTTCCAACGCAACCAGACGACAATCCGCTTTTATCTTCAATTCCATTTCAAAATGGCCATAACGAGTTTTTCGTCAGCCTTAAATTGCATGGTTGTGGCAGCAATGCCATCACCCTTTCCTCCTTTCTTCTTCCTCCTGCTGCTGCTGTACTCGTATGGTCTGCTTAGCTCAACTGGTTAACTGGTTGTTCGGTTTTGATTTCTATGTGCTCATCAATTGCTTGAATTTCGTTTGAAATGGGTTTTTGTGAATTATTCTTGCTTTATTTCTGTTGTCTCTTGGTTGTTATGCCCTCGGTTTCTGTTAAAAATAGCAATTATCTGACTTTGTCATATTCCTTTATTTATCATCGTATCTCATGTGAAAATGAGCAGGTGTTTCCGATTTCGAATGAATGTTCAATCAAAAATTTGCATACGTTTCAGTGAAGCTTCATCTCGATGATTGATTGGATAAATAATATGCTTTTTGTCATTATTATTTCCACACCTTTGTCGCTGATAAGTTTGCGTCTCATCTTTTGCTGATTTCAGGCATACTAGAAAAAAAATAAAAAAAATTCTCTCACAAAAAAAGGAGATAGAAAACCTGATGTGATTCAAGCAAATTTTTATATTTGAATATATTTGAAAAAGAATTAATGCGATCCGTTCTCGAAAGATGGCTTCGTCTGCAAGTTGTGGACGATCTTGAAAATGATTGCCTATTTCATATCCTATTTTATTGGATAGGTTTCGCATCTGTCAACAATAATTATATGTTTCCAAAAACAACATTTTTTTTTTGCCACTTCGTAATGTCTGGATTTATGTCTGGATTTATGTCAAACAAACAGCATTTGCGGGAAGTTTTGTTTTTCTATTTTAATTTAACACAAAAAGCAACTAAAGCCCATGGCATGCTTGTGAAAGCTTATGTTGAATCTGCGCCGACCGATAAGTCATGCAGAGAGTGGTTTCGACGCTTCAAAAGTGTTGATTTCAGCGTCGAAGACAAAGAGCGTCCTGGTCAACTCCAAATGTTTTGAAGATTAGGAATTGGAGGCTTTACTAGATCAAGAGCCATGCCAAACGGAAACTGAACTCTTTATCGACTACAACTAATGCGTTTGAACCACACATTGTGCGAAAAAATGGCCAGAAACGACCGAGGGATATGACAAGGTCATTTTACAGCATAACAGCGCTCTACCCCACGTAGCTGTAACGGCCAGAAACTGCCTGAAACTGCTGAAACGGATGGTCTTACCCCACCCGGCGTATTCTCAAGACCTTGATTCTACCGACTACTGGCTTTTTCGACAAATGCAAAACGACTTTGAGACCAATGATTGTATCGAGGACAGAGAAAACTTAGTTTTTAGAGATGTTATTTGAAAATTAACTGCTTGTCCTGTCATTTGTATTAGTTATGATGTTGGTGGAAAGTCAAAAAGGGATGAGTGAATTTCTTTTCTTCTTAGCATATAGCGTTGGACAGATCTGTCTTGCCATGGCAGAAATGGTTTCATACTACACCTGTTATTGGCCTTTTTATTGTAGTGTTTTGTAATGGACAGTTGCATACTCGCATAAAATATCGGTTAGTAATAGTAGATTTAATCGGCCACTCGACGGCTTCCGCAATTGCAGTAAGTTCTGTTTGGAAAACGCTGCTGTTTTCTTAAACTAACATGTTCAAATTGAGTGTTCGTGGCTGGGCTTTGATAACGCAATCAATGCTTTCAGTGCCCTTTCAAGCGTTTGAAAAAATGGCTAATGCTTTTTGTTTTAGAACAGCTCGCCAGATGTTTGCCGTAGAGATATAGTGCAGGAAAGTTTAAAGGAGTTTCTCGTGTATTTGTGAAAGTCACCGGAAGAGTTCTCATTATAAGGGCGCCTCGCTACGCTCTCTCTAGTTTGCTTCTTAAATTGATTTTTTTCTAGTTTCGTCCACCAAATGGATAGGTTTTCCTGCAGTTATAAACATCTAGTCTGCAATGTACTGCCTGAGGCCTTATTTTTTAGCCCTTACCCGTGATCCAAACAGAGGAGCTTTTTCCAATAGCCTTTTTTTTTGACAGATCACGGGTGAGCCGTGTCAACCTGTCATTTTATTTTCGTTCAGTATTGTCTGGCATTTCATCATGGAAAGACTTACTCTCGACAAACATTTACAAATCATTCAACTTCATTATGAAAATTCACGTTCTCTAAAGAATGTGTTTTGCGCGCTTCGCTAAACTTATAATCAACTTAATAGGCCTACTGCGCGTACTATTCGCAACACCATCACCCATCTTGAGACCCAGCATTCATTATTGGATAATATTCGACCGAAAAGAGCAGTGAAGAAAATATAGCGGCCATGTACACGAAGACCGCGAAGAGTCTATTCGGCGCCGTTCGCAGCAACTCGGACTGACGTATGGAACGACTTGGCTCGACCTTCCCAAGCGACATCGCTTTGCTCTGTGGGCTGTTGAAAAGTTCGAAGAAGATCCGACGTTTTCGAGCCAAATTTTGTTCAGCGATGAGACCCATTTCGAGCTCAATGGGTATGTAAACAAACAAAATTGCCATATCAGGGACGAAAAGCAACACGAAGAGGTTCAAGAGCTGCCATTTCATTAAGAAAAAACAACGGTTTGGTGTGGTTTGTTGGCCGGTGGAATCATCAGTCCTTATTTCTTCAAAAATGATGCTGGTGAGAACGTAACCGTCATTGTACCATGATAGCCGACTATTTGATGCCTGAAGTTGAAGCTCTTGATCTCCGCGACATTTGGTTTCACACGGCTTTTCACGGCGCTACTTCCCACACATCACATCAATCAATGGATTTATTGAGAGAACACTTCGGTGAGCAAATAATTTCACGTTTTCGGCCGATCGAGTGGCCACCAAGATGATGTGATATCATACCGTTAGACTTTTTCCTGTGAGGAAATGTAAAGTCTGAAATCTATGCGAACAATTCCGCTTCGATTCAGGCCTTGGAGCAAAACATTACGCGTGGCATTCGCCAGTTACCAGTCGAAATGCTCGAACGAGTCATCGAAAATAGGACTCAACGGAGGGGCCATCTGAGACGTAGCCGCGGCCAACATTTGAAAGAGATAATTTTCAAAAGATAAATGCCAAAAAAGGTTCTTTCGAATGATAATAAAGATTTCCCATTAAATTTGAATTTTCTGTGTATTTTTTTTCTCTTTAAAAAGTAGGCAACCTTGAAATGTACCACCCTGTACACTTAGGTTTAATTTGTTTTCTGGCGTGTTTTAGCTCCGACTGAATTTTCTATCTGAGATTATACCGAGGTATTTAATCCCAGGATCTCCAAGTCTTCTATCAAACCAATCAGTTAT
The DNA here is from genome assembly GCA_030068015.2 of Neoceratitis asiatica. Lineage (NCBI taxonomy): Eukaryota > Metazoa > Arthropoda > Insecta > Diptera > Tephritidae > Neoceratitis > Neoceratitis asiatica. The sequence continues at coordinate 16,518,383 of CM061526.1, forward strand.
CCTTACACCATTTTCCTACCATGTGTCAATTTTCCATTTTTTATCAAATTATGCCAAGCATATACATTTTATCTTCTACTGATCTTTATGTTTGTACTCAAACTTACTAATATACGATATTAGTGTCTCAACTACGAATTAGCTACTTTTATCGAATACTTGGAGCACTTATTTTACTTTAATTTTTTGAAAATACTGCTATTCCTATGAGTTCCTACTAAATACCTTTACATTTTTATACTATAAAAAGCTTTAATAAATTCACAATATGTCGATTTTACCGCAGTTTATTCTTTTGCTGTTGTTTCTTCCTTTTTTTTATTGTACTCATCGCTTTGTCGCATTTCGAATGAAAATCGCAAGCAACTCTGTTTTCTTCTACCTCGTTTTCAGCATGCCACATATGCGAGTATAATAGCATTACATTCAATATCAATCAATTGAACTGCCAACGTAAAATGTTGCTACTCTCATGAATGTTGCAAGTGATGGTGCACAATGATGCTAACATTTGCCTTTGCCTTTACTTTGTATTTATTTATACGTCATCACACACATTCTCCATTGTTTTGTATAACTTCCAAGAGACTTCCAAGAGCGCGGCATCCTTCATTGGCATGATCTATGTATACTTAAATGCCTTTTGTTATTGTTATTGTACGGATTGTGTAAGCTCGATTTGCTTTGCTATCCGATCAGCGATTTTTATCATTCGTTCACATGGCATTTGACGGCGGCGGCACAAAATATTGCTAATCTTTGGCATTCTACCAGTTTTATATGCCATCAAAGTCATTATAATGCTCCCTAGAGGTTTCCTGTTGCTTCTCATACACATTCAGGCGGTATTTAGATGGTGGAGAGTATTCTTCGGTTTCATTTTAACTTATTTTATTTTATTTTATTTTATTTTATTTTAGTTTATTTTGTTTTATTTCTTTTTTTTTAATTTTTAATATTTTTCTTTTTTTTGTATTTTTGTTAATATTATTTCATTTTATTGAAATTAATAATTTTTTTCAGTCTATTTTATTAAAAGTTATCCATTTAGTGGTTTCGAAAGTGCAGGGCCATATTTTGACATCTGTCGAGCTTAACTGTCAAATCAAGCATGTTTTCTTTTAGCTAAAAGCCAGAAAATTTTGAAAACGGACGTTGGACAACAGCATAACGCATTAAACTTATTGAAACCCATCACAAAAATAGTGATTCCAATATGAAAACGTGCTTTAAGAGGAGATTATGATGTACAAGTACATAATCGTGTAACAACTCAAGCAGTTGACGAAATTTTGAAGAAATTTAAAGTGACTGGTTCGGTTACAGATATTTTAAGGCCTGTGCATCATCGTTTCTGCTCGTTTCACCTCAAATATCGCTGCTGTAGTTGAAAGCGAAACCTCAAATATGCCTATTTATCGACGTTCTCAAGAGCTGGTACCTTCTTACGGCATATTATGACGTATTTTGCTCTTGGACTTACACATACGTCCATATAAAGTCCAGCTGACACAACAACTGAAGCCAGCTGACCATTCACAATGCCGTAGTTAAGATGGATTGGATGCATGAACAACAAAGAGTGAACCGCGATTTTTCCAACAAAATTTTCATCAGCGACGAGTCGCATTTCTCACTCGGTGGTTACGTAAATAAGCAAAATTGTCGCATTTGGCGCTCCGAGCATACTCAAATAATTCAAGGGAGGTCGTTAGACCAAAAAAAAACCTACTGTCGGGTGCGCTGTTTGGTGCGGAGGTGTGGTTGGCCCATACTTCTTTGAAAACGATAATGGCGAGACTGTCAGTGTCGATTAGGAGCTCTAGGGTTGTATATATGATAACCGATTTTTGGCCTGAAATTGAAAAACACGACTTGGACAATAACAGGTCAGTTTTAAAGTCCCCGGCCTACCATAGTAAAACACATGTTTTTGACAAAATTAATTTTTTTATTATTCAACATAGTTCTATTCAAGGGTGATACACTGATTATAGCGACCCTCAAACTTTTCAATACCATTTTTGTAGTACGCTTCGTCCTTTGCTTCAAAAAGGGTCTCAGTTTTGGTGATCACCTCTTCATTCGACGAAAATTTCTTCCAAGCGGGCATTCTTTTGAGATCTTAGAACAGGAAGTAGTCGCCGGGGGACAGATCTGGGGAATGCGGTGGATGCGGAATCAATTCATAGCCCAAATATTGGATTTTTGCCATGGGTTTTACTGACTTGTGACACGGTTCATTGTCTTGGTGAAACTGCACTTTCTTTTTCTTCAAATGCGGCTGCTTTTCGGCGATTTCGTCCTTCGAACGGTCCAATAACGCTATTTAATAGTCGCTGTTGATGCTCTTTTCTTTTTCAAGGTAGTCAATGAAACTCATGCCATGCGCATCCCAAGATATAGCCTTGCCAGCCGACTGTTGCGTTTTTCCACTTGTGCTTTGGAGCGGGTACATCGCGTACAGTTCACTCGGATGACTGTCGACTGGACTTCGGAGTGAAATAATGGAGCCATGTTACATCTATTGTCACTTATCGATGCAAAAACGATTATTACGCTTGAACATCTCCAAACACTGCTCCGAATCGTCCACTCGTCGTTGTTTTTGGTCAAAAATGAGCTCGCGCCGCATCCACTTTTTCACAGAGCTTTTTCATACCCAAATATTCGTGAATGACATGATGTACATATTCTTTAGATTGTCTGATATTTCATTCAATTTCAATTTACGGTCATTCAAAATCATTTTATGGATTTTTTGATGTTTTCGTCGGTAACAACCTCTTGTAGTGGACGCCCACTGCGTTCACCGGCTTTGGTGTTCATTTCATCACGTCTAAACTTAGCATTCCAATCCGTGAAGGTTGATTTTCCTGGGGCAGTGCCCGGAAACTCGTCATCAAGCCAAGTTCTTGCTTCAATTGCATTTTTTCCCTTCAAAAAGCAATATTTTATCAGCACGCGAAATTCCTTTTTATTAATTTTTTGTTGTTGTTGCAATAACCAAAGTTGCTCCACTCAAAATGCTATAAGATAAAGAATGAATTTCATGAAAAAAAATATTTTAAATACATTTTATTTACGTTTATTTTGGAAAACCGCTGGATAATCCTGTATTTGTGTTTTATTTATTTTACTATTTTTTTTAATCCATTTTTTTTTTTAATATTTTTTTTTCTTTTTTTTATTTTTTTTTTATTTTTTGTACTTGTTATGTAAAGTTTACCATGAAAGATTAAAATTAAAATAAAAAACTTTTCAAGTACTCAACTGCCACAATAAACCGACATATTCTCTCTCATCTGGCTATAAAAGGCAGCTCATGTAGTATAGCAATTATCAGCAATAAAAAATTTATATAAAAATGTGTAATAAAAGCTGTATCATAAAAAGCTCTTGGTTGGTTTTGCAATATTTACAAAATTGTTGAATTTTTATGCGGTTAAAAAGACAGTTAAAGACACTTTATTTCCTTGTCTCAAATACTTTAGCAGCTCATATTTTATATCAACGATTTTCGCATTATTCTTTTATGGAGCGAAGCAGAAGTTTATTACAGCAAACATTTCATTTCATTTTTTTTTTTTTTTGCAATATAGAAGTTTCAAAGAATCCATTTAACTATTATTATCGTTTTCTGAGATTCTTTATGCAGCAAATGCTCGTAAAAGAATTAGCAAATTAAATGGCATCACAACGAATATATTTATTACAAAATGTTAAGGAAATCATAGTTTTGCAAGAACTTGGCAACAAAATGGCACAGAATATATGCATATAGAATGGAATATGGAAAAGCTATTTTTAATGAAATAGATTTGGTTAGTTTTGTTAATTACCGTTGCTTATGTAAATACGGAGCTAAACAGACCAGGCACAATATTCTACAAGAGTGTGCAATTGTTGGCGTATGCCGATGATATTGATATAATTGGTCATAACACTCGCAATGTAAGTTCTGCGTTCTCCAGATTAGACAAAGAAGCGAAGCGAATGGGTCTGGTAGTGAACGAGGGCAAGACGAAATATCTCCTGTCATCAAATAAACAGTCATCGTATTCGCGACTTGCTCCCACGTCACTGTTGACAGTCACAAATTCGAAGTCGTAGATAATTTCGTGTATCTGGGAACCAGCATTAACAACACCAATAATATCAGCCTTGAAATCCAACGCAGAATCACTCTTGCTAATAGGTGCTACTTTGGACTGAGTAGGCAATTGCAAAGTAAAGTCCTCTCTCGACGAACTAAAACCAAACTCTACAAGTCGCTCATCATCCCCGTCCTGACATATGGCGCAGAAGCCTGGACGATGTCTACATCCGATGAGTCGGCTTTAGGAGTTTTCGAGAGAAAAGTTTTGCGGAAGATTTATGGTCCTTTGCGCGTTGGTAACGGCGAATACCGCAGACGATGGAACGATGAGCTGTACGAGCTATACGACGACATTGACATTAAGGGACAGCGGCTACGCTGGCTAGGTCATGTCGTTCGAATGGATGAAAGTGCTCCAGCTTTGAAAGTATTCGATGGAGTACCCGCTGGCGGAAGCAGAGGAAGAGGAAGATCTCTACTCCGTTGGAAAGATCAGGTGGAGAGCGACCTGGTATCACTTGGTATTTCTAACTGGCACCAAACAGCAAGAAGAAGAAACGAGTGGCGCGCTATTGTTGACGAGGCTATAATCGCGTAAGCGGTGCCTACGCCAAAGAAGAAGAAGAAGAAGATGTAAATACGAAAATCTTTTCCAAGAACTCTAAAAATATTTCACGTATATTCAGTAAGATCAGTTATAATGAAGCCCAAGCTCGTTGGTTATGAATTTTTTTCATTATTTTCCATTCTATAGCCCTATAAACTGCTAAGTTTAATCTGCATGAAATAAGCTGTGAGTCCAAAAAGGAAAGTCACTCACAAGGTAATTTGGCAAGGAATAAATTATTATTTCAATAGAAAGAGAAAGGAACTAGTTGTTTAAAGTAGATAATAATGGTAAAAGTATGCGAATATTATTCAGGAAGTCTTCAAAACAGTGAAATTACACCAGATTTGTAAACACTATTCAACTGTCACAACATCAAATCATAAGCAACGACGTTCCTATATCGAAATAAAATCTCATTGAATGTGCTGTTCCTTCCAAAATAATATAAAGTCTTACCAGCCAGTTCAATTTTCTGTACATCCTTCGGCCAGTGATGATATTTTTTTAAAGAATTTCAATATAAGTGATTAGAGGCTATTACCAAAAGGGTTTTCAGTTATTCAGGATCATATTCCTAGGTATATGCTAGTAACGACCTTAGTTGTTGGTCTTCAAGCTCTAAAGCTCCATTCTGTTTTAGTCTACAGATCAAATTTCTGTATTATCAGTGATACAGATTTTATATGGCGCTAATTTTTGGGCTTCAGTATCCCCACTCACAGATATGTAAATAAAAAATTTCACTGCACTTGGGACGCGCCACATCAAAACTATCTCGTTATTATTCACGCCAAGGAATCAATGATGTGATTTGAGCGCATGGTCTATAGTTTCAGGTCCTTGAAAACAGTAAGACGATTAAAGGTGTTAAAGGCAAAGGAATGTACGCCCTTGTGGCATGTAGTAGAGCCGTCATAATAATAGCGAGCCGATTTTTGATGGCCAATTTGTAAAGGAACGGAGATTCCGTGTCTACGTATTGCTGAACAGTCTCCGCTTAAGGGTGTTGTTCTCTCACCCATGCTCTCGTGGCTGGTTGAACGCTGCTTTCACAGAAAATATAGGCATACAGAGGCAAGTTTCCAGAAATATTGTGCGATATAATGTAGGGAATTCTACTCAAGGCTTCGTTGTGATTTAACCGGTAATATGGTAAAACTTGTTCTTTTCAGCAGGAAATAAATATTCTGAAAATTGGCTCAGTGGTGCTGAATAGAGCTCTCCTGATATAAATATAAAAACGACTTGAGACCCAAAGCAAAGTTTTTGGCATGATAAGGAGATACGAGATTGAGTCCACCACTCTCCACGTCCAACATCGTTTATCAGTATAGAATAGGCTATTAAATATAAATATTTATATATATATTTTTGAGACCGATTCCTGATATGGAAGATTAGGTGAGGAAATGTGACACTCCATCTGAAAGCTATGAAATCTATAGAGATGGTTCAAAGCTTAATAGTAGAGATTTCTGAACAAAGCTGACTACCCTACTTTTAGGTTCTTAGCTACAGAGATAGAATAGGAGAAACTGTAGGTCAGACTACTACTTAAAGACTTTGCTTACAGATACTCAAACTCTTTCTGCCGCAAGTCGAGGCAATATTCGACGAGCTCTTTCTCCTCCGTCTTGATGTTTTTTCCAACAAATAGAGAAACCTGCAGTGAATTCTAAGTCGCCTCCTCTGGCGGATGTATTTTTATGGGGAGCTTTTTAATTCATGTCAGGAATACACTCGGAAGGGTTGGCATGCTCTGCCGAGAGACGACCGCAAATTGAACAATTTTTTTTATTATTAATTTTCTATAATTTTCGATGTTAGTCTAGTCAGGAATAAAACACCATGACGCTTTGCATGTAGTATGAAGTGGTAACCTCTTACCTAATATAGCATAGAGGTTAAATTGAGCTGAAAAAGGTGGATGTTTTCAAGGAATTGTTGATATTGACAGAACATTGCCCTATGGGACGGTATACAGAAACATAGGGGCCTATGTATTTCAGAATATGCTGAAGCAGCAGCAGAGCTCGGCGTATTGGAGTTACTAACTTACATGGCTAGCCTTTGTCTTGTGGCAGAAGTTAAAGTAAGCGACCTTATAAAATTCTTAAGAGGGTTCAAGCAGAGGAAAATCAGCCTCATGGTCAGAACAATTTTCGTGATATGACAATTACCTGTTTTTACTTAAGTGTGTCGATGTTCCCATCCAGCAATCACTTCTACCTTAACCAATCTAGATTGTTTTCTATGCTCCTTCTCCGACTAGAGAGTAAGATTTCGATACTAAGGATGTTTTGAACGAGCTACAGGTACGCATTTATGAACGCTGCTCCCTTCAGTGTCAGTATAAGCAAAGAAAGTGCTTTTGAATAAAGTGGGCTGAATCTGATTGACTTCGTCGGAGTTCAAAACGAGATATGAGCTGTTGTTCTAGACTTGGATACAACCGCCTTAGGAGAAAAAGTGAGTAATAAGAATTAAAAGTCAAATATTTCAAAGTGTTTCGTAGTTAGCACTTGAAAGCTGGGTTTACTCGTAGGCAACTTAATATGAAACTAATGAAGGCAGTATGTAAGCCTAAGTTGGTTGCCACTTTATAAGCTGTTTGCTTGCCACAAAACCACTTTCACACAGCGTGTGTCAAACACATCACAACAACAGTTCGTTCGAGTGTTTGTAAGTATGTGCGCGTATGTGCGTTTTTTTCTTTTGGATGCGCCAGTAGCGCAGAACTCACTGGATGAGTGTCGCGAAATTGACAAGCGTTAAAAGTGGCGCGTCGAAGACAACTTGTGTGGTGAAGTGGCACGAATAAGGAAAACAGCTTGCTGCTGCTTGCAGCTTGCTTTTATCTACATACATATATACTTGTATATAGTATGTATGCATGTATGTTTCGCAATTGGCTTGTGTTAATGACTTTATGCCAACAACGCACCAGCTGACTAACATACCTACATACATTCATGTATATGTTAGAAATTGTTTATATTTACTTGCTTGGCAGTTGAATTGTCACGTTTTGAAGTGTTTGAAAATCGAGTGCTTCATCGATAACATCGACAGTTAGTTAAATATTTGCTTTGTACCATAAGTAAAGGGATACTTGAAATTTATACCCAGCACAACACAGCACAAAGGGAGAGACTCTCGAATGTGTCAGCAAGTAAAGTACGTAATTACACATATACATACCTATATACAAATTACAGTTTACAGTTTACTTTGACTGCAGCAAAAAAGTATGGAAAAAGGGTGATCCAAGTGGACGTACTTTTTTTAATAGCCTTTTCTTTTGACATATCACTTATGGTCAACATAATCGGCCTACTGAGCGTACTATACGCCGTCACCATCACCAATCTTGAGACCCGTCATTCGTTATTTGATAATATTCGACTGAATAGACCACGCTCAGCACGCAGTGAAGAAAATATAGCGACCGTAGATGAGAGTGTACACGAAGACCATGGAGAGTCGATTCGGCACCGTACGCAGCAACTCGGACTGACGTATGGAACGACTTGGGGCATTCAACGTCGAGATCTTAAATTGAAAGCATACAAGATACAGCTTGTGCAAGAACTGAAGCCGTTCGACCTTCCCAAGCGACATCGCTTCGTTCTATGGGCTCTTGAAAAGTTCCAAGAAGATCCGAGGTTTTCGAGTCAAAATTTTGTTCAGCGATTAAACCCATTTCTGGCTCAATGGGTATGTAAGCACGCAAAATTGCTTTTTTTTGTACCGGTCGATTGGCCGTCAAGATCGTGTGATATCACACAGGTAGACTTTTTCCTGTGGATATATGTAAAGTCTAAAGTCTATGCGGACAATTCCGCTTCCTTTCAAGCCTTGGAGCAAAACATCACGCTCGTCATAAGCCAGTTACCAGTCGAAATTCTCGAACGAGTCATCGAAAATTGGACTCAACGAATGGACCATCTGTTCTTTCGAATAATAATAAACATGCCCTATTGAATTTGAATTTTCTGCGTTTTTTTTTCTTTAAAAAATTAGGGAACCTCGAAATGGATCACCCTTTATTTTAAGTAAATTAATATTATATTTACTTGCAGCAAATAATACAGAAAATATAATATTGAATGCAATATACATACACACATATGTACATCTATGCATACAACCATATTTGTTGTTTATTCTGCATATCTGTATTATTTGTTAAATATAAATATATGATATTAACCACATATAAAAACAACAACATCAAGCACGCAAGTAAGCAAGCTTTTAATGCTACACCACACTTGGCTTGGCATATCTACTGATATGCTTGATATGCTTGATATGCTTGATATGCTTGACTATGTAAACGCTCCATTTCAAGTGGTGGCAAATATTTGCTTTAACGCATTTTGTAAATAGAAATTCTGGAGTTTATTTTCAACTGCTTTGTTGTTGTTACTGTTATCAGCATTGTTTTTTGTTGTTGTTGGTTTTATTTGTGCTTTAGTGGAATTTAAACAGATATGCATATATATTTAGGAGGAGAAATTATAAATATATAAAATTGGAAGACAAAGCTTTGTATTTTTTTTCAAGTAAAACACACCATTTTTGAAATTGTTTTTTTATTCAATAATATATTTTTAAAATAGAGTTAATGTTGTTTTTCAACTCTATTTTAAGCATAAGAGCACAAAATTTAGCAAAATTTAACAAACAAAAATTTATTAAAAAATTCTAAAACTCTTAAATACGTTTTCAATAAAAAAAAATTTTATTTTTTAAGCGAGCACAAAATTTAGCAAAATTGAACAAAAAAATTAAAAAAAAAAATTTTTTATTAAAAAATTCTAAAACTCTTAAATACGTTTTCAATAAAAAATTTTTTTTATTAAGTCAAAAGTAAATCAACATCAAATTTTTTTTATGCTTAATAAAACAAAATTTAGCAAACTATTATTAAAAATTTATTTTCGTTTAACAAAATGGAGGGAAAAATATAAATATTAAATTTTTTTCATTAAAAAAATATAATTTTACTTTTCACTTACCTTTTTTATTAAAATTCGTTTATTTCCCATATATATATATATATATATATATATATATATATATATATATATATATATATATATATATACTATATATACTAACAGACCCGGCAAACGTTGTTTTGCCGTACATATATATTATTTCTAGAGAATAGAAGCATGGAGCGCTGTAATGGATGACGAATAATGAAAAATACATAACACTCATTCACTGAGTGTAGTATAAATCAGTACTCTGCGCTGTGTACTTCGTGCGCAGCGACACCTAGTGGGGGTAGATCGATAGGTGGTGGTTAAAAATTAATAAATTACTATTACTTATTAAGCAATTCTACTTATCAATGGAACAAATAGCTAAAAAAAGACCTAACGAAGTATATGAACGAAATTTCATTAAAATAGGTTCAGCCGTTTTGGAGGAGTTCGAGAACAGAAAACACTGAGACAGGAGGGTTTTATATAGATAGATATATATGGCGGCCGCGATAGCCGAGTGGTTAGCATTGCGTAATATTATTCGGAAGGCCTGGGTTCAAGCCTAGGTTCGGCCAACATTTGAGAATAGAAATTAAAATTTTTCTTATTGCGGTCAAGGGAATGTCAAGCCCTCCGAGTGTATTTCTGGTATGGAATAAAAAAGGCTCCTAATAAAAATCCATCGGCCGTTCAGAGGCGGCTTAGAATAAACCATAGGTCTCTCCATTTTGTTGGAGAAACATCAAAAGGTGCTCTCAAACCGTGATCCTTAAAATGTTTAAAGGAATAGTAATGAAAATTGAGGTTTCTCTTCCGAGTCTTATTGTGATATTGATTGGGATAGGTTTTTTGTGGCGACTCACAAACCCTACGCACAACCATGGCGTTCTCGCCTTCCCACTTTAGCTCCTCGCTTCCAAACAGATGCTTTCTGCCTACAAAAACTTTCCTCACTTACGTGAAATTATCCACAGACCTCTTCTTCCAGAATAGGAATGATGAGCGCCTTGTAGTCTTTGGTGAGTTTGGTTGTTTGACGAAAGAGAACTTTGCGTTGGTTTTTGAAGTTGAAATTTTTACACTTGTTATGACTTTGGATAGGAATATGGCAGCCAGGACTACTAACTTACTTATCTAATCTAAAAAAAAAAAACAGCACCAAAGACAACAATCATAAAAATATCGCCTGCAAGGAGTGTGTGTTTTCATCTTGCTTGGAACCTCGTTTGGTGCAAACTTTAGAGCGTCCCCCTCTCTATTATGAATTGGCAGAGCTCACTCAAATTCGATTTATAATGGAACGATTTTCCGTAATTCCTTGTCAATTTTGATTTTTCGACAAACCGGTTTCGGCGTTCCGCCATCTTCAATGCCTAGTTTCATTCTCACTCAAATTCCATTCGTTGGGAATGCTTTTTTTACCGTTTTGCTGTTCTTCAAACGAGTAGTTGTTTTCCAAACGCCGTCATAGCCAGCTGAACGGATTTATAGACGTTCGAGTGAGCATTTCAATTTCAATGCATTTTAGAGGCTGGAGAAGTGCTCTCAACAAAGCTAGTATAGTCTGAACATCTGTCACCAGATAAACTCTTTGGGTTCTTTCAAGACTATTCTCCGGTCTCGTATTCCGAATGCTTTTATAGAAAATTCGAGCTTCACCCATGTCGGCCGGCCAGCTTATCAAGCTTTTCATACTCAAAGCTTTCGATCTATTTATTTTTCGCGCATCTCGCTTCCTTTTTCAACTCTCATTATCTTTCCCACAAGCACATTTTGCGATAAAGACAGGCAGCAGTCTCCTTCTCAGCTCTTCTTGCAATGTGGTCGAAAAACAATTGCTGTTTTGATGGATATACATAGAGAGCATAAAGGAAAGTTTCTCAAAACATTTGCTCTCAGAGAGCAATTCGGCTATCTTTTGAGAAATCTTGTAAATTTAGCTATAATTCCCCTAATTCTGATGACTATATACCTAAAATCTATACAAAATATTATATATATATTTATTTTTCTCTTTGTTCGAAAACATTCTAAATATTTTATTCTCTTTTTTCAGGTGACATACTCTCCGGCGTCTGTTTTGTCGGCCAACTGGACACACACTCACTGGGTGTCTTCCTCATACTGCCACTCTGCATTTATCTCTCGATTGGCGCACTCTTTCTACTCGCCGGCTTCGTGTCACTCTTTCGCATACGCACCGTTATGAAAACAGATGGCAAGCGTACGGATAAATTAGAACGCCTCATGATGCGCATAGGTTTCTTCTCGGGGCTCTTCATATTGCCGGCGCTCGGCTACCTCGGCTGTCTCTTCTATGAATATTACAATTTCGATGAATGGATGATACAATGGCATCGCGACATCTGCAAACCATTCTCCATACCATGTCCGCAATTGCGTACGGACGGCTTAGAATCGCGGCCGATCTTCCAGATTTATATGGCCAAATACTTGTGTTCCATGTTGGTCGGTGTAACGTCGAGTGTGTGGCTGTATTCGGGCAAGACGATGGTGAGTTGGCGAAATTTCGTTGAGCGGCTGCAGGGTAAGGATCCGCGTACGCGTGCTCAGGCTTATGTTTAGTTTCATTTAATGCTGGCATTAGTTGTTTAAGCGTAAAGAGTTTATATATAAGTGTGTGTGCATGTATGTGTGTGTGTGTTTGTGTATGTTTATAAGTTTGTGTAATTTGTTAAAAAAAAAAAAATTTGTAAAATTCTATGTCTTAAGCTTCCAGTAAAAGCAGTGCTCATATCCATAAGGCATTAACTCAAATGCAAAACGCTCAAAATCCATTTGGGCTCACAGCTTTGAGTGAGAACCAAAATTTAATTTTAAGCGAGAATTGGAACTAATTTGGTACTGTTGTAAAATTCTTTTTTAAAACATACGCAATGAGATTATTTTGTATGTTTGTTAGTGTGCTTGTGGCTTCCATAATTCGTATTGAGTGTTAGAACTTGTCCATAATTGAGTGTAAAATAATATATTTGAGCATCAACTGTAAGTAATTTAATTTTAAGTTGTGAAACTTTTGAGTGCAAATGTTAAAATACAAATGGTGTGTTAAAAAGCTCAACGATTTCCAAATTTTATTTAAAAAAAAAAATTACATAAAAAATAAAAATTAATCAAAATTATTTTTTAAGTAAATTATTTTTAAGTCTTGAGTGCTTTTAAATTATGTAGTAGTTTTTGTAAAAATTTTAACTAAACTTCACACTAATTAGTATTGAGTTTAGACTACATACGAATGTATTTAGTTTGTAGTTTTAAAAGCTTTACATGTGCCCTAAAGTTTAGCTGTAAAACTTAAAATAAATGAAAAAAAAATTTTCTTTACATGAATGGAAGGCTGTTGAAGGGTTTGGCAAAAAAAGTATAATTATTTTAAAATTTTAAAGCAAAAAAAAAAATGTTTTAATTGAGATTTTTTAATACAAACTGCTTTCTCTATAACAAATTTAAAATATTAAACTGAAAATATTTCTTCTAACCAACTCAATTTAAATTTATTTTAGCTTTTATTCAAAAAAACTCAACAGCTTTCCATTACTTATATTGAAAATTCAAAAAAAAAAATTCTTTAAAAGAAAAACTGACTTCTACTACAAACAAAATATAAGAAAAACGTCCTCCATGTGCTAAATATTATGAAAAATTGAGATTAAGAAACAATTTTTTTTTTAAATAAATGAAATAAAAAAGAATATTTAAACTTAAAGAGAAAAAAATTAAGTAATAAACATAAATAAAAAAAGGAAAAATAATTCATAAATAATACAAAAAGAAAATGAAAAAAATTATTTTAATTTACAAATAAAACCGAATAAAAAAAATAAAAAATTTAAATGAAAAAAAGAACAAAAAATAAATATGAATAAAAATTAAATGAAATCAATAAAAAATAAAAAATAAAAATAAAACAAAAACAAATGAATAAAACACAAAATAAAAAATGTATTAAAATTAGTGTTCTTCTTCTTCTTCTTCTTTGACGTAGGCACCGCTTACGCGATTATAGCCTCGTCAACAATAGCGCAGTTTCTTCTTTTTGATGTTCGGCGCCAGTTAGAAATACCAAGTGATACCAGGTCGCTCTTCACCTGATCCTTCCAACGGAGTGGAGATCTTCCTCTTCCTCTGCTTCCGCCAGCGGGTACTCCATCGAATACTTTCAAAACTGGAGCACTTTCATCCATTCTTGATGTCAATGTCGTCGTATAGCTCGTACAGCTCACGTTCAATCGTCTGCGGCATTCGCCGTTGCTAACGCGCAAAGTACCATAAATCTTCCGCAAAACTTTTCTCTCGAAAACTCCTAAAGCCGACTCATCGGCTGTCGACATATGTCAGGACGGGAATGATGAGCGACTTGTAGAGTTTGGTTTTGGTTCGTCGAAAGAGGACTTTATTTTTCAATTGCCTACTACTCAGTCCAAAGTAGCACCTGTTAGCAAGAGTGATTCTGCGTTGGATTTCAAGGCTGACATTGTTGGTGTTGTTGGTGTTGTTAATGCTGGTTCCCAGATAGACGAAATTTTCTACGACTTCGAAGTCGTGACTATCAACAGTAACGTAGGAGCCGAGTCGCGATTGCAATGACTGTTTATTTGATGACAGGAGATATTTCGTCTTGCCCTCGTTCACTACCAGACCCATTCACTTCGCTTCTTTGTCTAATCTGGAGTAGGCAGAACTTACGATGCTATTGTTATGACCAATTACATCAATATTATCGGCATACGCCAACAATAGCACATTCTTGTAGAAGATTGTGTCTGGTCTATTTAGCTCTGCAGCACGTTTTTTTTTTTCTTCAGAATCAAATTGAAGAAATCACACGATAAAGAGTCTTCTTATCTGAAATCTCGTTTGGTATCGAACGGCTCTGAGAGGTCCTTCCCAATTCTGACTGCGCTTCTGGTATTATCCTGGGTCAGTTGACAGAGCCATATGAGTTTTGTGGGCATATCGTATTCAGACATAGTGGCGTAGAGGCAGTTCCTAATCGTGCTATCGAAGGCAGCTTTAAAATCGGTAAAAGGGTGGTGTTTATCGATTCTTTTCTCTCGCGTCTTCTCCAAGATGTGGCGCAAGGTGAATATCTGGTCAATGGTGGATTTTCCAGATCTAAAGTCACACTAATAAGGTCTGATCAGCTTGTTGACGGTGGGCTTTAGTCTTTCACACAATACGCTAGATAGGACCTTATATGCGATATTAAGGAGACTGATCCTACTATAATTGGCGCAGACCGTGGGTTTTATTTACCGCAAAAGAATAAAAATACATAATTCAACAAGTTTTTCTCTCCCTTTGCACATTTTCGGATACCATCTCTAGAACAGTGAGTCCTCTCTGTCCTCGATCGAATCATTGAGCCATTCTTGGATTTTTTCAAAACAGCCGAACCGGTGACCCGACAAAACGTTTTATATCTGTCAAAAAAAAGCCAGTAGTCGAAAAGAGCAGAGTCTAGAGAAAACAGCGGGCGGGCTACGACCTCCCATTTCTGCGTTTCCAGCTAGTTTTTGATCGTTACACCCTCGTCGGACCGAGAGTTTTCATGTTGTAAAATCACCTTGACATGGCTTTCGGTCGGTTCTGTTCATTTTACGTGAACGGCTCAAACGCATTTTTTATAGTCGATAACGAGTTCAGTTTGCATTTTTGCGGATATTGATTCAGTAAAGCGTTAAATTTTTCATTTTCAAATGTTTTGGTTTGGCCAGTAGCTATTTGTCTTCCACTCCACCACAATCACCACTTTTGAGGCGTCGAAACCAATTTTTGCAAGACTTCTCGGTCGGCGCAGATTCACCATGAACCTTCACAAGCATTCGATGGGCTCCAGCTGCACTTTTCTCCATAGTAAAGTAGAAAATCCAAACCTTCCCGCAAATACTGTTTATTTAATATAAATCCTAACATTTTCGAAGAAGCAAAAAACGATGTTGGTTTGGGAAACAGGCGCTGATGTACACTAAGTGATGTTGAAAGATGTGAAGCCTTTCCAGGGAAATAGGTAATCGGTTTTAAGATCGTCCACAACTTGCAGGTGTAGCCATCTGTTTAGAATGGACCGAGTTAATTTGTTTACCAATGAATAAAATAAAATAAAATTAAATTAAATTAAATTTAAAAAAATACAAAAATAAATAAAATAAAAAATTAAATAACATAAAATAAAATAAAAAGTTAATTAAATAAAAAATAAATAAAAAAAATATATAAAATAAAAAATTAAATAATATAAAATGAAATGAAATTAAATTAAATTAAATTAAATTAAATTAAAAAAATAAATAAATAAAATAAAAAATTAAATAATACAAAAAAAATAAATTAAATTTAGAAAAATATAAAAAATAAAATAAAAATAATATAAATAAAATTAAATTAAATTAAATTAAATAAATAAAAAATAAAAAAATAAATAAATAAATAAAATAATAAATTAAATAATATAAAATTAAAATTAAATTAAATAAAATTAAATTTAAAAAATAAATAAATAAATAATTAAATAAATAAAATAAAAAATTAAGTAATATAATATAAAATAAATTAATTAAATAATAATAAAAATAAATAAATAAAATAAAAAATTAAATAATTTAAATTAAAATAAAATAAAATAAAAATTAAAAAATGAAATGCAATAAAATAAAATATAATCAAATAAAATTACATAAAATAAAATAAAAAAAAAATAAAAAATAATAATAAAATAAAATAAAATAAATCAATATAAAAATAATAAAAATAAAAATAATAATAATAAAAAAATAAAAAAATAAATATAATAAAGTAAAATGATATAAAATCAATTAAAATAAAATTAAATAAAGGAATATAAAATAAAATAAAATAAAATTAATTGAATTTAAAAAAATGAAAAAAAAAATAAAATAATATAAAATGAAATGAAATAAAATGAAAAAAAAATAAAAATAAAAATGAGAATTATAAAAAATAAAAATAAAAATTAATCAAAAAGCATTAAAAAATAGAAAATCAAATTTAATAAAATCAATTCAAATAAATTAAAATTATTAATTTAAAATTAATTAAAGGATTAATAAATGAAAATACATTAAAATTAATTAAAATAAAATAAAACAAAATAAAAAATCAATAAAATAAGGAAAGAAGAGATAAATATTAGTTTTAAGTCAATTTATGATATAAAAAATGCATGTTAAAATGTAAGAAAATAAGAAATGAAATGAAATGCTAAAAAAAAAGTTTTTTTAAATATTTAAAAGTATTGTAATTTAGTTAAAAGTAAATATTTATATTGCATTGTAAAAATTCAACTGAGTCTTTTGCAGCAATGACGTTGTAGTCATATGATTAAGTTTGTTTTTCACGCTCAAAATATTAAAATAAAAAATCATATTCTCTTTTAAATGCCTAAATATGTAAATTTATAACATCATAAGTACTGAAATGAACACTATTTTGAACAACAGGCACACCTAAAACCATGTATTTGTAAAATTTTAATAAATAAAAAACTGCCATAAATACAAATTTTTGTGAAAAAAGAGAAGAAATTTTGTATGTCTTGCAGAAAAAAATAAAGAAAATAAAACCAAATTACTGCTGTACAAAGAAAATTTTAATTAAAAACAAACTGAGTGAAAATATTTCTTTTTACTGAATAAAGTTTTTAATATAAAATTCGTTTATATGTTTGCATGAGTTTTATTCAAATGCTTTCAAAATGTGTTTACAAGTTTAATGAAACTGAAATTTTTCTCTTACTTTGTTTTTTTAATTTGTTTTTTTTTTTTAACAAGAATTTTGTAATATTTGCTGCAGTTGTTGGAATTTTTCGCAAAAATTTTTTCTTAATAATTGTATATTTCGCTCTTCATTGTTGTAAAATATTCAAATTTAACTAACTTTATTATGCATATGTATATGTATATATGTATAAATATTATTAAGCAAATGAAAATGAATATAAATAAATAAATAAATGTATTGTTAAAGACTGAAAAGGGTGTTTTTTTCAACTTTTGGTAATAAAATATAAAAAAGTATTTATTATTGCGTTTCTTAAGTAAGTATGGCAGCCATAATTTGCAGGTAATTTATTTTAATATTAGAAAAATTAGTTTTCTGATATGATTACAGCTTAGTTTCAACTTTTTTAAGCTCTTACATTTTCCAAAAACTAACTATGAGAGCTAAATCTTCGAAATATTTACAGTTTCCCTACCACAAATCTTCTACTTATGCACCCAAAGTAGCAGCCTAACCGCCATCATCCCAATCATAGTCATCCTAACCTCAAAAATACACACCATCAACACTTAGAAACTCACTTATACTCTGCGTGCAAATTTTCACTAAACTACAAATTGACGTTAAGTATAATTAAGCCTACACGTATTGCCAACCTCAAAAAGCAACTACAAGCAGGTAACCACAAAATGTAGCACAAAGACAGCGCAACCACAGCCAAGTTCGTTGTACTCATTATATAAAGCCTTTGATATCAGTAAATAGCCATCCTACTTTATGGCCTTAATAATTTGTAGAGAATGGCGAGAATACAAAGGACAATAAATAAAAGATAAGATATACTAGCTGGCAGTTACACACAAGCTCTTCTATATGAATTCATAAGTATATATATTTTTGTCTAAAGTACACAAACACATACTTACTTAACTATAAGAATCTCTCATAGACTATCAGCTCACAGTAGCAACATCACAGTAACATAGCATCCTTGACCGCTAATCCTTTAGATTTCCTTTTTATTGCTTTTCTGGATTTTCTTAGCTACAAGCTCAGAAATATTTATATGTATATACTCTTAACGAAAGCTTTTCACTGGTTTTAACGTATAAAGAGTTTTAGCAGTAGTTTACATCATACTCCACAGCTTATGCTTAAAATTGGTAATATGCTTCGGGATTTCACTGCTTAAATAAGCTCGATTTATTGGAGTGTTGGTTACTACTGTCTGGTAGTATTATTAACATATATGTAATATATATTTATGGCGTAGATATATCGTTATTTAGTTAGCCAAATAACAAATTCACAGATTCTATTGTATAACTTTAACTATAAGAAAGCTTCGATAAGACAAATATACTTTAGTATACTGAGTGCTTGGATTATTGAAAAATAAATTTATGGTTGGGCTAAAGATAATAGATTAAATACTTATGCCAATCAAAGATGTATAACGTTGTATTTTGGTCGTTTGTAATTTTTTTCTTTAATTTAAGTTACAAATATATATATAATAGGCGCTTTGTAACCGTTGAAGCGGGTTTCGGCCGAGCTCCTCCTCCAATTTGTTTGGTTTTGCGTCTTGATGTTTTTATCAATAAATAGAGGGACTTACAGTTTATTCTAAGCCGCCTCTAAACGGCCGATGAATTTTCAAAATAAAATAAATAAGGTCTTAAGAAACGTAATCAAGAAACCAGTGAAATATCCCTTAGGGATACCAAATTTAGCTTCCTTCCTTCTCTTCCACTTTTATGGATGAGCCGCATCAGATTCGCAGTAATTAGATCAAAGGAATGCGTTTACGAGGTATGTTCAAAGGAAAAGATGAAGGTTTCGCTCACTGGTTTCATTGATTACAATGGTGTGGTGCATCATGAGTTCCAGCCAAAAGCTCGTACAGTTAATAAGGAATACTACAAGAAAGTTATGCAACGTTTGCGTGAAGCAATACAGCTCAAAGGATTGGAATTGTGGAAAAACAAATCGTGGATTCTGCAACACGATAATGCACCAGCTCACACATCAATGCTTATTCGAGATTTTTTGGCCAAAAACCAAACCGTAATCATGCTCTCAACCACCATATTCACCAGATTTGGCTCCCTGCGACCGACTTTTTCCTGTTCCCAAAAAGTAAAGAAACCAATGAAAGGAAAGCGTTTTGCCACACTCGATGAGATCAAGAAAGAGCTGATGGCCATACTGAAAAGCGCATTTCAGAAGTGCTTCGAGGATTGGTAACAGCGTTGGCACAAGTGTATTATGTCCGAGGGGGATTACTTTGAAGGGAACAAAATAGATATTGATGAATAAATAAGTACTTTAAAAAAAATCAAAATTCACCTTTTCCTGTGAACACACCTCGATACCCCATTTGTTGAGAATGCATGACTTTGGCTTACCTAAATTATTTTAGTGGAAGACATTATATGCATATGCATATAAATGCTAAATTTTACACAGAATTTAATTGTGTTTTACCCAGAGTTTTTGGATGACCAGTCTCATCGTCGATGCAGCTCTGGTGGATGAGGAGTTTCAGTTAAAATATAGTACTACGAATTGGAAAATTATCAATCTAACCTTGGCGATGCCGCTTTGTCAGTCTCCAATAGAGTATCTATGAACCACTCGCATATGGGAACTGGGTTAGGTCTGCTTGTTTTACTTAGTTTTTGTTGTTTTTTGTATGGCACAGTTCCTGTACTGTTAACCGTTCTGCCTGGTTTCTTTGGATGGCTCCGATTACATCTCTTTTTAAGAAGATTTCCTATGTGCAGGGTCAGTTACTCATCAACTGTAGAGTCGATATGTGTGGCTGTCAGATTAAGGATATATTCAACCATTTCCCCTTTGCAGAAGTTAAAAGATTTCCATCTTTCTTTGTCACAGGACTGAGCGTACTTATTGAGATGAATTCACTTAAACCACTCCACCACGTCAAGGCAACCAACGATCCAGAAGCACCATTCTAATAAACTTCAGTGTATGCCCGTGCAATACTCAACGAAATGTATCTAACAGACTTAATTAGATGCATTGATTTCTGACCATATGGTGAGGAATAGCAGTGACGTTGTAAAGGGTTTTCCAATAGGGATGATATTATTTCTGAATGTCATTTTGGCCATTTTTAATTTGTCATGATCTGCCTTTTTTATTGTATTCAGTAATGTATACAATTTCATCCATGGACCAACATAAACGTCGTGAATTCGATAATAAGTAAATAAATAAGCAAAACTGTCGATTCTGATGCAAAGAAAATCCACAAATTATTCATGCACAACCATTACACCATCACCTAAATTGACAGTTTGGTGTGGTTTTTCGTCTGGTTGAATCATCGGTCCGTACTTCTTTCGAAATGAAGCTGGTAGCAGTGGTTACTGTCAATGCAGAGCGGTATTGATCGATGATAAATAACGAACTTTTTATGGTCACAATTGGAAGAAGTTGATGTTAACAACAGCTGGTTCCAACAAGATGGAGCTACGTGTCACACAGCATGTGCAACAACACCGAATTATTGCGAGAAAGGTTTGGTTATTCGATTATTTCAAGAAATTGTAACATTGAATGGTCTCCAAAAAGTTGTGATTTAGCACCATTAGACCCACTTCTTGTGGGGTTATTTGCAATCAATGGTATTTAGCAATAAACCAGACTCTCTTCAAGCTTTAAAAGTCAATATTGTACGTACTATTCACGATGACTTGACGACTTGATTTAGTGGAAAAAGTTTTGAAAAATTGGGTTCATCGAATTCGTTGCTGCAAAAAAAGTCGTGGAGGCCCCGTTTTAATGATGTTATATTCAGAACTTAATTGTATCGATTGTACTGCACATTAAATAAAAAAATATTGAAATTCCTTAATAATTAGTGTGTGTGTGTTTTTTTAAAGAAATCATATCACTCTTATTGGAAAACCCCATATTGGTACAACACGGCATATAAGTGTGCTCCTCGTAGCATAATTCTGTCCTTTTATCTATTTCATATTAATAAAAAAATATAGAAAATGTAATTAAATCAGGAAAAAACGAATTTTTACTTACGGATGTTCTCAATTGAAGTCTCTCAAAAAAAAATGCCCAAAAATTCGAGTGTTGCTTTTAGCAAAAAAAAAACCATAAAATCACTTTGCAATAGCATAGCCAACAGAAAATACATTAATATTTACGGCAAAGCATTTTCTATCAATATTAAATGAACTACACAAATTTGCTCAATACAAAAAAAAATACAAAAAGTACGCTTTTGACCGCTAAAATAGAATTTTTGCGCAGTCACCAAGCGTCAGTATTTGTGCTCGTGGCCAAAAATACAATCAATGAAAGTGAAATATAGAGAAAAGAATTTGAGGAAGAGGAGAGGAATTGGAGAAATAAACCGAAAAAGTTAGTGGACAGTCAAGCCATTATCAAATACAAAAGCCAAAAGGACAATCAAAAGACATACATACATAAATGTGTACACATAGATGTAATACAAACTCAAAATCCCGCCGCATAACAAATGAAAGGCACAAAAGAGCAGACGCGCGCAGGCGGAGAGCGACAGAAATGCAATTAAGCAAGAAAGCCGTTCGAATAAACGAATTGTAGAAACAAATACAAATATTTGTTAGCCACAAAAATGGCTCAAGGATATGTGCTGGCAGTTACATATATACGTAAATATATATACACACATACATGCATACAACAAACTAATAGACATGCGATTGCGTTTAATACTATGTAACAGCGCTCATCGCATTTGAAATCAAGAGCAATTGTTTAACAAACTATGGAAAAGTTTATACAACAGTTAACAAATATGTATGTAAAGATGAGTATTTGCAAATATTTGTATGTGCATTGCTTAGTAAGAACGATAAAACACTACATATATACATACGAGTGTTTGCCATAGTCTCATCTCAATGTTGTAATTCTATGCCTTAAGCTGATTACTTTCTCTCTCCTTGCTTATTATGCTTTGTTGTTGTTGTTCCTGTGGGAAAAGTAATATTATTGGATTTGAAATGAAATGCGCTGTGTAGGGAGTGACTATTTAGCAGCGAATGTAATGTGCAAAAAGCAATTAAAGACACTTATAAAGTGTTTGGAAATGTTGCTTGTAATGAGCTCGTAAATCTTTAAATGTGCGACAAAGTGGCATAATGAAAATAATTGTGAAAAAAATTAAAAAAAAAAATTAAAAATTAGTAATAAATTGAGATGAACTTTGAACTTCTTCTTTTTCTTCTGCTTTGGCGTAGGCACCGCTTACGCGATTATAGCCTCGTCAACAAAAGCGCGTCACTCGTTTATTCTCTTTGCTGTTTGGCGCCAGTTAGAAATACCAAAAGATACCAGATCGCTCTCCACCTGATCTTACCAACGGAGTGGATGTCTTCCTCTTCCTCTGCTTCCGCCAGCGGTTACTCCATCGAATACTTTCAAAGCTGTAGCGCTTTCATCTCATTCACTGCCTCTTGATTCGCTGAACTATGTTAATTTCATTGTACTTAATAGCTCGTATAGCTCATGGTTCCATCGTCTGTGGTATTCGCCGTTGCCAGCACGCAAAGGACCATAAATCTTCCGCAAAACTTTTCTCTTCAAAACTCCTAAAGCCAACTCATCAGCTGTCGACATCGTCCAAGCTTCTGCACCCCATATGTCAGGACGGGAATGATGAGCGACTTGTAGAGTTTGGTTTTGGTTCGTCGAGAGAGGACTTTACTTTTCAATTGCCTACTACTCAGTCCAAAGTAGCACCTGTTAGCAAGAGTGATTCTGCGTTGGATTTCAAGGCTGATATTGTTGGTGTTGTTAATGCTGGTTCCCAGATGGAAAAAATTATCTACGACTTCGAAGTTATGACTGTCAACAGTGACGTGGGAGCCAAGTCGCGAATGCGATGACTGCTTGTTTGATGACAGGAGATATTTCGTCTTGCCCTCGTTCACTACCAGACCCATTCGCTTCACTTCTTTGTCTAATCTGGAGTAGGCAGAACATTAATATCATCGGCATACGCCAACAATTGCACACTTTTGTAGAAGATTGTGTGTACCTGGTCTATTTAGCTCTGCAGCTCGTATTATTTTCTCCAGCATCAAATTGAAGAAATCACACGAGGAAGAATCTCCTTCCTCGTTTGGTTTCGAACGGCTTGGAGAGGTCGTACCCAATTCTGACTGCGCTTCTGGTATTATCCAAGGTCAGTTTACATAAGTTTTGTGGGGATATCAAATTCAGACATAGCGGCGTAGAGGCAGTTCCTTATCGTGCTGCTGAAGCCGGCTTTAAAATCGATAAAAATGTGGTGTTTATCGATTCTTTTCTCTCGGGTCTTCTCCAAGATGTGGCGCATGGTGAATATCTGGTTAATGGCGGATTTGCCAGGTCTAAAGACACGCTGATAAGGTCCGATCAATTTGTTGATGGTGGACTTTAGTCTTTCACACAATACGCTAGATAGGACCTTATATGCGATATTAAGCAGACTTATCCAACGATAATTGGCGCAGACCGTGGGGTCTCCCTTTTTTTGGGCAAAACATACTTAGCTTCCATTCATCAGGCATGTTTTCGTCCGACCATGTTCTGCAAAGAAGCTGATGCATGCTACTTGTCAGTTCTTCGCCGCCAGTAAACCATTGGCTCCAGCCGCTTTGTCATTTTTTAAGCGAACTTTAAACAATTAATAATTTAAAAAAAAATTTAACGCAGCTTCGAAGAATTTTATAGCATGCAAAAGCCTAGAAGAAGAAGAAATAAGTATTAGAAATTATAAGAAATTGCATTAACGGTAAGTAAAAATTTCATAAAAGCTCTAGAAGGAAAATTGAAAAAAATACACAAGAGAACATCCTAAATTAGATTGATTCAAAGCCTCTAATTTTTCGTATTTTTCATAAAGTTGCACTAAGCACTCACTCAAGTCTACTACAAAATTTTCTCACTTTGTCATCCTGTCTCAGTGCAACGAATTTCTAACAATGTTTTCTACAACACACATAATAAGTTGCCATAACAACGCGAAATTATTCACGTATTTGCATTTACACACAATTTCTATTCACATTTGCTAGAAGGTTAAATTTCAGTGCTTTTCTTCTATATTTTATGTCTTCCGTGCTTGCAACGTCCACTTCCTTTGAGTCACGTTTAACAAATAATAGATTATAACTGAGTTTGTAACGTAACATTAACAGTTTCCTGCTTCAGTTTTTCAATAAACTACTTTGTGTTGTTATTCGCAAGAGTTAGAGATTAAGAAAAGATATGAAAAACTTAAAAAAATTGCGTTTTTAATGGCGTGAATCTGTCTCCAAATATCAGCTAAAGCAACATAAGATATTAAAAATATATAAAAATAAACAACATTTCACCATTTATTAGGGCTCCAGATACCCGACGAGCAGCTCGATGCTCGCTCGATACTCGCTCATTGCTCAACTGCTCAGCAGAACGAAAAAAATTTTAATTTTGTTTGTCAAAATTTCTTTGGTGTTTCAATGATTTATACACTTTGCATAAATAATTTTAAAATTATTCAAAAAAAGTTTTGAGAAAAGAGTCAAAGTATTTGCCAAAATACTCGAAATGCTCGTGCTCGACTTGAAAATTTTTCGAGTAATGAGCAATGAGCAGTTGTGCGAGTGTTCGTTGCTCAAATGCTCGCGCAACTCGAAAATGTTAGAGCAAAATACTACTATTCTCTTCTATTTAATTATTAAATTTTGAATTATTTTATTTTATTATAAACTGAAATACATTTTTAGATGAAATGGCACCACAACATTGGTAAAAAATTCCTTTGAGAAAAAAAAGAACAGTTCCTGTA
This sequence comes from Neoceratitis asiatica, assembly GCA_030068015.2. Taxonomy (NCBI): domain Eukaryota; kingdom Metazoa; phylum Arthropoda; class Insecta; order Diptera; family Tephritidae; genus Neoceratitis; species Neoceratitis asiatica. The sequence continues at coordinate 16,543,702 of CM061526.1, forward strand.
AATTTCGCATGACTCTCTCACACTGTCTGTCACATTTTTTCAAAAAAGTTTGAAGATATGGACTTTTGAAAGCTTTTCCTTTTTGGAAAAAATTCAATAGGTCCCAAGATGTATTAACTAGAGGATTTGCGCTACGAATTGTCTTTTCTTTAATTCTGATGAGTACTTTTTTAGCATCTTCATTTTCATAGTTGCCTAATTAGTAGTGTGGCTCGCCGCGTGCGGACGCATTTAAGCCATTAAGCAGGCTACTAGTGCTACCCAGCTTCGACCAGCTACATGTTTACGAAAAATTCGATCGATTTGAGAACAGTGAGTGTTTCGCCCTCGTTCGAGCATGCCCTGCATTTAGCTAATTCGACTTTAACTAGTTTTGAAGATGATATATGTGGAGTAGCTGTGCCGTCCATACACCTACAAAGATACTAAATTCATTTTTGCTAATGCCAGTAACGCAAATGGGGTCTGTCTGCAATCCACGCACCCCACAGTAGTTTAGTGGTGCGTTCACTGTTAAAAATACTCCAGGACCTTAAGGATTTCTCTAGAGTCCTTCTACATCTATGGTACCTGGTACTCCAGAGATATTCACTTTGTTCTCTTCTGATAGTCTGTTAATTACTTCTTTGAATGTTCTCACACATTTGAACGCTGTGTTGCCACATTTAATTTTTGCCACTTGGCTATCAACATGAAACCTAATTGATTTTTAGCCCGAAGATTGCCGTTTCTCGGTCGCATTGTACCTTTAGCCCGATTTGCATTATAATTTTCTATATACTTCCATGTCCATCACAGTGAGTAACCTGGAGCATTTGTTTAGGACTTTTAGGCGGCTAGCTGTTTGTGCTGTTTCATATGTCACTTCATATGCAAAATTTTCTAATATCGAGGTTGACTTCCAGGGCAACTTTGTTACAGTAGTCCTCATTAAACCTTATTACCTAGTAAATAGATACGATACACCTGCACCAAAGGCTTATGCGACGTTTCTTATTTACATAGTATCGAGCACCATACTACACCTCCGCATGCTATAATGGGTCTCATAAAACTTTTGTGAAGCCAATGCACCATATGGTAACGTGGCCCTCTTATTGGCGCAATAGTCCTTCTACAGATATTTCAAGTCAGAGTAATTGCTTGCCATTGAAATGTTTGGCAGAAGACAGAGAACCTATATATACCACGCTATTCTAAGTTTAAAAAAAAAAATTTATTAGAAACAATTTCTGTTTTGTATTTAAGGGCATCCCTAATTGCAAGCAAATCCCTTTTTTGCATTTTCTTAACTAATATCTCAAAAGTATTATTTGAATTCATCAAAAATTTTTGGAGTTTTTCGAAAATTAACAAAAGATCCCAAATTAAATGCGTTTTCCTAAAATTATATCTTTTGAGCTTCAGTAAATATACAGTTTCGAGTGCCTGCTCAAAGATTTTCCTTTTTCTAATTTGATTTAATATGAAATATTCAGTGCTTGTTTTTCCCCAATAATTTATAGAATAATTTCCTGCACTCAATACTCTGATCAGACACTTTTCCCCGATGAATTTTAGATGAAAATCAAATTTTTTTGAAAATTTCACCTGTTTTATGCCTCTGGGACTAACCCATTCAGCAAGCTCTCTTGCTTTACTTAGCGGTAGTTTACTGTACAAATATGTATTTGAATTTACTAACCATGCAACACAATTCGCCTCACCTTGCCACACTTGACCAGCGCGCTAACAACATTGTGAATTGCGTCGCCGTGACTCTGAGTGTGAACCGTTATTTTTTTTTTCAGCCTCATTTTCCACAAACTAATACGGTCATATAGTGAAATATATGCGCAACAAGACACGTTTTGTACGAAAACACGAAGGAAAAATGCCAAAAAAAAACATAAAAGAGACATTTAAGCAACTTGGCATTGGCCTTTAACTTCATTTAGTGAGTAAAGTATTTTTTTAGTTTATTTTTTCTTCTTTTTTTCTGCGCTCATTATTCATGTTAAGTTCAACTAATGAAATGCTTAGAAAAATGGTAGACAAAAAATGTTTAATTCTCAGCAAAAAAATACACATTTCTAGTGGTAAATCAGCACGGAGGAGTTCAGTGCGAGCAATTGGGTTAACATATTTTGCTCAGACTCGCTCGATTATTCATTATGCCAATTTTTATGATAAATTTTTCTTGAGTACCAAATGAATTTCTCACGTTCGTAATATGTTTGGCGGCCTAAAGCACTTAATGTGGCAGCCAGAAAGATGCTTAATCATTAACATTGTTATTGTTGCTGTCAGACATATAGTAGTGAAGTAGGAGAAGCAGTTTCAATGGGAAGCAGTACCTTAAAGACAGCGCAAAATATTATCCACTGACCTTTGACGTTATGCTTCAACGCCTGCTCAATAATGCTTCACCTCCATATGCGCTGTGGGATCTTCTACAATCTCAATTGCTGACAGCAAATCTTTCATTTTGGTCATAATGTTGCCCTCGAAACTCACCTTTTGTTGGCTTTCTCGCATATTGAAGTATGGAGCAGTGATTTTTGCGCTAGAAGAGTGCTTTTTTTGCAACAAAAGGGCAAAATTCTTAAAAAAAAAATTTTTTATACGCTTTGGTAGCCAAAACTCTTTTGTGGCAGCTATGAAGCTAGTATGGCCTTCTTCTTACTTCTTTTTCCTTCTTTTTCCTTTTTAACATCACTATAGACTTTTATTTTTATTTTTTTTCAATCTGGCCACCAAACTACTGCTATTTTTTTCCAATTTTCCTCCACTTTTTCCCTGATACTCCTTTAGCTGGTTGTTTTTTTCTCTTCTTTTTATTACTTTTATTTTTGTTTGTTTTTTATTTTTCCACCAAAATCGCGCTGTCAAATCCATTGTTTATTCGTAGGTGCGGAAAACGTGAGCTTAGCTTTTTATCACCCGCGCAAAATCAGCGCGACCAACTAGTCAGCCCCAGTCAGCTAACCAAACGCAGCCGAAACTTTTCTCACATACAATGTTTCAGTGAGTGGATTGCCGTGAGCGCATTGGCGCGACATGCGCAGCCTGACAAGACAACTGGAAGAGTTTTTTTTTCTATTATGCTTTGTTGCTGTTTTCGGGAATTAAGCAGACAAGCGGTATAGGGATATCGCTGTTGTCAGTAAAGTTCGTAAAATTGGTTCTTTTTTTTTTTTTTAATTTACTGCTAAAGGTTTTTTTTTCATTTCTTGCTCCGCACGACCTTTTACCGTCCACTTTTAGCTGCTTCTCCAGGCTAGTTGCAAATTGTGTTACCGCTGTATTCTGAAAAGAAGAAATTAAAAATATAATGATAATTTTTCTAAAAAAAATTTAGTTTTAGTATTTATATTACTACTTTCTCAAACTAGTGAGCCGTTAAATTTTTTTCACATTTCCCGCATTTGGCCTCAGCACATTGACTCATTTCTATATACCACCGCATTTCTTTCCTGTATTTTCTTAACTAGATGAGTCCGATCTATGTCTACTGCGCATTCACTTAACCGTTATTACTCTCCCACTCATTTTATAGTGAAGTTAAGCGTAGTTCCGCTCTCCCTTTACCTCTTCAATTCTCTCTTATACTCCAACTGTTCTTCAACTAGTCCAGGCTCTTCTTTCGCTGCTCACTAATACCTCTGCAGTCCTTTCTCACTGACTATTTACTACTCTCTCGTACATGACCATTGTATAATTTGTTTTGTGGCACTCAAGTAACATTATTTATGATTATTTGCTATTATTTGGATGGGGAAGTCATTGAGTTTCGCATTTTCTGGCAATCATTTTACTACGCGCGACCTTTTTCATCAATTTTTCATCGCCCAAATCTTGATATCGCGCTGACACTGATGATAGCTTCACGCTTGTGCTATGAAACGCCTCCAAAAGCCACTCAAATAGATTCTTGGCAATTGAATGCGTGGTACTCCTGCATGTTCTTTGTGACCAGCATGCTGTTCGTGCTCGGTTTTACTTGAAATTTTGAATTTGAAAACTAAGATTTTTTTAAATTTTGACTTTTTAAAGAGAAAAGGATTTTAGATCTCGTAGTTTCTTCAGTTTTATACTGACACATTAATGATGAACTCTCTCTGAAGTGAGTAAGTGAGTGGGGCGGAATTCCACTATCTACAATGCAAATGATCCATTGTAATTATTCAGAACTGTGAAGGCCTAGCCTAAGTCAAAGTAAAATCATCGTGATACTACGATATTAACCCAACTATATGATTTTGTGTATGAAATTTTTGTAAGTCCTTTACCTTGGCTTTTGTGACAGGACGTAAGGTATCTAAAAATGACTCTAAGATTCCGTAATATACAAAGTATGTTGGCAAAATAACTAGATTTTTTAAATTTCGAGGACTGGGATGCGTTCGATTGTTCTCCTCCTTGGATGCTCCAGTCCATCAGCAAATTATGAAAACGTGGAAATAGTGAATGAAAGAAATATAAATGATCACGAAATCATAACTAGAGAAGTCTATGATGCCATGACATGAATTCATGCCACCTAGTCAAACGGTCATTAAGATATGTTACCAACAAGTTCAACCCGTTTTAGTGAATCAATCCGAAAGAAACGGCCGGATTTTTGGAAAAACAGTTCTTGCCTTTTGCTTCATACTACTGTACCCTCTCACACTTCTTTACTTTTTCTTAGATTTTTGAACAAAAAATAATGCTTTAACCATGCTCCAGCCTCCATATGCGCCAGACATGGCTCTGTGGACTTTTTCCTATGCCCAAAAGTAAAGAGAACGTTAAAATAGCCGTCGTTTTTCCGCCATAGATGGTACTAAAAGTTAAAGCACTAAAGGCTATCTTGAAGATCGGTCTTGAGAAGTGTTTCGAACTGTTTTGGGAACTAATTTGGAAGGCTACAACTTCAATGTAGACGAACACATATATATTTTGTTCAAAAAATCATAATTCTCGTTATTTTTTCAATAAATCTCGTACTTCTGATAATAGTCCAGCGAAGTCACATAAAAATTTAAAAGGCGTCTCCGTCTCATATGATAACAGCCAATATTTTTGCTTATCAATCGAATTCCAGATTATTTTTTCATTTTTTAGAAAAATCAAACGACCCCTTCTTGTCTCTTTTTGGTCGAGCTTTGGTAGACAATTCAATGTGGGAAGAGGTCACTGCGTTCGTAAACAGGAAAAAATAATAGGTTAGCAATAGTTATACCACTGTAACTGGGCACTCAACCTTTCCTAATCACAACGATCTAAGTCTTCAGTTTGTGCTGGCGCGCATATAGATAATGAATGTAACCAGTGGCGGATCCAGAATTTCCAGAAGGGGAGAATAATCGTTCGAATTTAAGATTTACATTGCTTCCGAAGGGGGGGTCCGGACCCGAAAAGCCCACCCGTGGATCCGCCACTGAATGTAACATTCATCGAATTCGTTTCAACAATAATTCCTTTGATATTTCCCCACTCACCTTTTCTTTTTCTCTAAGATTTGCATATAACATAATTATTTGATTATAGTTTTAAATTATCGGAACTAACGGACTTTCAGGTTGAAATTTTTTCTAAGAAAAAAACCAGTGAACGTTCTTCTTTGTTCTTCTTCTGCAATGTATTTCGTCATCTGATCCTTTCAACGGAGTAAATGTAGATTTTCTTCTTTTTTTTTTGGTTCCCCCGAGCAAGCTGCGTCGAATTGTTCTCAAAATACTCATGTTTTCAACATTCCAAGCATCGCGATCTAGCAGTATTTCTCCTAATCCGTTAAACTACGGAATATCACTGTATAACCCAAACAGCACTATTCGCTCTATAGTCTAAGGTCTTCACTGTCACAAACACGCAAAGGTCCAAGGTAACATTTTATCATATGTTGTCATCGTCCTAGGCTCTGCACCATATATATAACAGGCCGGATATAAGAAGAGGCGCACAGAAATTCATCTTTGTTCATCTAGAGCGGACTTTACTTTTTAATTTTTCTCTCGTCTTGCAACTGTTCATTATTAAATTTATTGGATTCGCTTCCTTATGTATTCTGGAACAAATAGAACTAACGGCGTGGTTATTGACGACCATTTTCTTAATATCATCGGCCAGAGGTTGTATACTCTCACAGATAGTATAATTTGTACCTTCTTTATTTTATCCAGCACAAGGTTGAAGAAGCCGGTTAGTACTCGTATCGAATGGTTCGAATAGTTCCTTCCAGCTTCTCACGGAGCTTTCTGTGTTACTCGGCGTTGGAATACACAGTCGTATAAGTTTTTTAATGTTGTCAAATTCAGGCATTGTAATGTAGAGGCAGTTCTCTTGCGTGCTCCCGAAAACGGCTTTAAAATTTAGGAAGAGGTGGGGTGTGTCGATAGTTTTCTTGCGAGTGTTTTCCACGATTTTTTGCAGCTTGGTGAATATCTGGTCCTACATCCATCTACATTTTACTTCTAGAGAGTTCATCAGATACTATAATCCAGCTGAGTAGAAATGACAGCGACCTAAGATCGGAGCAGTGAAAATTTTAAGCTAATAAAACCAGCCAAGACAAACGCTGTGCATAAAATCATTGATCATATGTGAACTTGCACACTCCCGTACATGATTTCTTCGGCCTGTTCTTGTGGGCATAGTGAAAATGCAGCAGAGGTATCTATGACACGAATCTATGTAATGTTAAGTTATTATTCATGTTGCTGTAAAAAAGAAATTCAAAGAATTTGCCAGCAATTTGTGCGATGAACTTTACCCATATGCTGGCGCTGGTGTACGATTGATGATTTGGCAATTTGTTGCAATTGAAGTTAAGAGAAAAAACTCATTGATTTATTTTATTTTGATTCAACAATAATTTGGGTTATTTTTATGTTGGGAATAAAGAATTTTGATGTGAAAAACTATGTAGTATGAGTTGGTAGAAGTTTGAAAAAAATATATGAAAATATATTCTATGGTTATTCCTACAAGATTATCTTACTCGTAATATTGTAGTAATTCATAGAAAATTGATGAAAAAATTTCTATTTAAAAAAGCCTTTAAAATTTAATATGCAACTCATAAAAGGTAAGAAAGAACTAATATTCAGTCCCTGCCTCGCCAGCCGCAACAAACAACTGTGATTATATTGTTTTCAAGTGTTGCAAGACATCAACTTGCAACATTTTCATTTAAGCACATCTTCGGCAAATGACACCGTTAACGTTGTTTAGCAATCAATAGAAATTGTCGATTCGCTGTTGTAAATGACAAAATCACGATTTTCATTTGAATTTTCAATAAGTTTAGCTGAGCGAAAATGTTTGCATTTTTTTCCTACTAAAATATTTTTAATATAAAGAGTGATCCAAGTAGAGTTACTTTTTCAATAGCCCTTTTTTTTTGACAGACCACGCGTGAGTCGTGTCAAGCCGTCATGTTATTTTTGTTCAGTATTGTTTTGAATTGTATCATGAAAAGACTTACGCCTGAACAACGTTTTTAAATCATTCAACTTAATTACGAAAATTCACATTCTGTAAAGAATGTGTTTCGCGCGCTTCGCTCAACTTATGGTCAACACAATCAGCGTACTGAGCGTACTATTCGCAGCGCCATCACCCATCTTGACACCCAGCTTTCATTATTGAATAATATTCGACCAAATAGACCACGTCCAGCACGCAGTGAAGAAAATATAACGGCCATAGCTGAGGCTGTGTACACGAAGACCGTGGATAGCCGATTCGGCGCCGTTCGCAGCAACTCGGACTAACGTATGGAATGACTTGGCGCATTTTACGTCGAGATCTGAAATTGGAAGCGTACAAAATACAATTTATGAAAGAACTGCGTTCGATCTTCCCAAGCGACATCGCTTCGCTCTATGGACTCTACAAAAGTTCTAAGAAGACAAGACGTTTTCGAGCCAAATTTTGTTCACCGACGAGGACAATTTCTGGCGGCTCAATAGGTATGTAAACAAGCAAAATCGCCACATTTGGGACGAAGAGCAACCTGAAGAGATTCAAGAGTTGCCATTTTAACCTCATAAAATAACGGTTTGGTGTGGTTTGTGGGCCGGTGGAATCAATCATCAGTCCATATTTCTTCAAAAATGATATCTGGCAACTGATTATTTGATGCCTGAAATTGAAGCTCGTGATCTTCGCGACATTTGGTTTCAACAAGACGGCGCCACTTCCCACACATCGCATCAATTAATGGATTTATTGAGAGAATACTTCGATGAGCAGATAATTTCACGTTTTGGGCCGGTCGATTGGCCACCACGATTGTGTGATATCACACCGTTAGACTTTTTCCTGTGGGGATATGTAAAATCTAAAGTCTATGTGGACAATCCTGTTTCGATTCAGGCCTTGGAGCAAAACATCATGCGGGTCACTCGCCAGTTACCAGTCGAAATGCCCGAACGAGTCATCGAAAATTGGACTCAACGGGTGGACCATCTGAGACGTAGCCGCAGTCAGCATTTGAAAGAGATAATCTTCAAAAAATAAATGCCAAAGAATATTCTTCCGAATAATATTAAACATTCGCCATTAAATTTGAATTTTCTGTGTTTTTTTTTTCTTCAAAAATGTAGAGAACATCGAAATGGATCACCCGTTAGATATGAGTGTACACGCTCTGTTAGAATCTGTAGTGAAATGTGCTAATGTAAACTACTTCGAGCCCAGTTTACCAAGCAAGTGGAGACAATTTTGAAGTTTCACATGCAAGTAACTAGTATTTTATACAGAGAAATATACACTTTTCTTACTGGGTCGAAATGGACAAAAATGTTGCTAGTTTAGGTTTGACAACACATTAACAGATTGACCATTTTAAAAGAGAGACTAAATAAAATAGAAGAACAAAATCCTTTAAAAGCCTCTAATGAAAAAAGGATATCTACTAGAATTTTCTTTAATTAAATGTTAAAAAAATTAAAAATATTGAAAAAATTTCCAACTGTTCTTAATTACAATAATTACATTTTAGTCATACCAAAGATTAACTTTGGTTCAAGTGCGGAATGGTTCAGAAAACCCTAAAGGTGAACTAGTACCTCTTCTCACCAGTTTAATTTTTCATTTCAGTGTTGTTAAACCAGCAGCATAGCACTAGCTAAAAGTCCACAACTTATTGTGTGGCATGGTGAACCGCGCAAACTCTTGCTGCATACAATGTTGCACATCTCAGTAAATACCTCATACAGCTTGCGGGGTATAGGTGGCTTTCAGTTGCAGCAAAGAATTCTCCATAGGCGTACAGTACACATACATATGTATATTTTCATACTAACTTTGAATTACTAACAAATAACAACAACATTATGCACTTTAACTGTCTGATATCGTTTGTTGCAAGTAACGAAAATTTGTTTGTTTATATTTTTTCCCCCATTTGCTTGGGCTAAATATTTTTCCATTTTTGCCACTTTTTGCGTTGTTTATTCCTGTTGTTGCTTTTTCTTTAGCTACAGCAATGATTTTCCGCTTAGTTTTACATGGTTTTTGAGTTCAGAATCCGCAGCTGCAGTTACTGCCTTGCATAATGCAATTTTCATTTGGCCTTGGGACGTTAAATGGAATAATGGAGTAATGGCAGTCGCTGTGGACTACAATAGAGAAGAGAAGAAAATAGAGGAACAGAAAAAGCTGGAAAAGTGATAAACTAAAAGCATACATACAGTAACAGGCAAAATGAAAGCAAGCAAAGTCAGTGTAAAGCCTGCAATGACAAAGTTAAATAGACAGAGAGAGAGAGTGAGTGAGCGAGAATAAGAGATAAAGGGAAGTAGGAAAACTACAACGGAAGTCAGGCGCGTAGGCATACTTTTTTGAAGGGGATCTATATGAATATTAAATTCTAGGTCATCTCAGCACTCTTTTCGTGGAAAATTATTCATCAGCGCTCAATCCAGTGGCAGTGAAATTTTATTTTCAGCAATTAAGTGCACTAAATTTACGGAATGTCATCGAAACTCTAATTCCTAGTGTCTAGCACATGGAGAAAATCATGAGAGGCAATCACTTCATGGATTGGATAACCCTATTAACGAATGTAAAATTCATTCAATGATCCAGTTTCACCCCTGATAATTGATAAACTTTCTATCAAAGGTCACACCAAGTACTTGGGAATCATTTTTGACAGCAAACTCATGTGGAAGCTTAACGTAGAGGAAAGGGTGAAAAGGCCCGTGATGTCCTTAAGGCATGCAAAGAGATCGTTAGTATCACATGGAGCCTATTCGCTAGCCTAATTCATTGGTGTTACACAGCAGTAGTTAAGACGATATTGCTCTACGACGTTCTGATGAGGTGGACCACTGCTGGCAAGATCTCGTTTGGAAAACCATTCGAGTGAAATCCGCCATGAAATCGAGAGCATATATACTGATTTCTAGGCCCCAAGAATATTATGGGCAACGAAATAGCTGTTGAGATTGCCAAAAGTACCATTAGTTTTGCTAATGCAGAAGTCACTGAAAACGAACTAGAATAAAATTTCCGAAAGAGCTGGGTGTCTGATCAAGGGGAGATGGACCAAAATAGCGGCGTAATAGCAGGTTACAACCTTCTCGTATGCCATACAAGCAGAATGGGCTACAGTAGCAACGAGACATGTAGGAAATGCAGGGAGAAAGGCATAAACGAGATGTTAGAGTAACTCTTCTGTTTCGGGCTGGCCTTATCTCGAACTCATCCTAAATATCACGAAGCTTCGCATCTCAAAGGGCCGTTTTGAGTATACTTCAAATTTGGATACTAAGGTTCCCCTGAGCTTCGCGATAAGCGTTGACGCCCTATACGACGACTACTTTAGAGCGCAATAAATCGGATCTCTATTTGGCAATGCAAAGGACCAACGGGTCTATGCAAGGCGCATCAGCTGGCCAGTGTAACCTAACCTAGCATATAGTACTGATAACCAATCGATAGACTCGCCCAGTGTCACGAAACTTTGACTAAACTTTGAATCTAGAAAATTCTAGTAGGATCTACAGTCTATCTTCAGCCACCTCCGAATGGCTGATGGGTTTTTATGAGGAGCTTTTATTTCAAGTCAGAAAAACACACGGATGAGTTGGCTTTACCGGTCGAGGGCGGCAACATTGAGAAAAAAAAAAGCTTTTTCTATAATTTCTGGTGTTGGTATTAATAAGAATCGACCTTATGACTGCCAGATTCTCCGGTAGCACCCAGTACTACCACTCGGCTACAGCGGCGACCAGTTAGTACACTTTAAACACGGCCATAGTTGAATGTTCCGCACCTAGTGAAATACTTTTAAAGGAAAAGCTCTAACTGCGATCTTGACTGTTAGTTGGGAGTTTAGAAGATAAATAAAACAAGCATTTGGGGTTCAAAACATATTTGTGCGATTCTGAAGATTTTCTAACCTAAATCACAAACCTTTACTGATCGCTGTGTCTCAAAAAGAATAAATTATCTTACCACTGCTATTGAATGCGGTTCTATTAGTAAAGATTGAATGAAATATTGGAAACTTTTACGGTGAGGTTTGATTTCGATTTGTATCCTTTATTGGTCTGGATTATTCAAAAACATGGATGATTTAAAAAAATCTAAAAATGGGAAGGGGGTTTCGTCCACAACATTTTCCCTCTTGCAGGCGCAACTGCCGAAATTGAGGAGAGCCAACACTGAGCGCAAACATTGACGAGAGATATAGAGTTGTGCTGTGCTCCGCCACTGGCTAGCAAAGCAGAACTTCATCGTCGTTGTTGTTACAACTGGCGCGAGAGTGTGTGTGTATGTGCACTATATGCAAATGCCGTATAGACGATACGCCTGACTTGGTCACTTAAGTGCTGCGCCATTTTCAAGTGCAACAAAACAAGTTAACAGAGCAACTAAATGCAATAACAACAGCAAAAAAAAAATAAGGAAAAAACCAAAAAAGCCATTCAGCAACATTCTACCAACACCAGCGTTCAACTTGCAACATAAACAGGAAAGAAAAATAAGCATGCCCCACAGCCAATCGGTCACCACAGCAGCATAACTAACTCCATTGTCGCATTAAGCGTTTCGTGAAAAAGCGATTAAGGCAAGAAAAAAAAATAGCGGATGTGTGTGTGTAGGAAGAACGCGCTTTGTTTGTAGCCGCCGCCTTTCTAAACTTTCAAAGCCGTGCCACCAACGCCATACACTGTGGCAAGTTGTGGAAATTGTATGTGCACAAACACTTTCCTTCTGGCTTTGCAAGGCTCTTCAGTATACTCACTTGTCCTCACTATATCACAGCGCTGATTGGCAGATAGTAAGTCATCGTCATATCGTCGCTTTAGGTTCTATGCACACCGTTACACGCTTAGTTATTCACAAAATATTTTTTTATTTTACGGTTAAATGCAAATTCGTTTTGTTTGAAGTTTAGAATTTTTGTTGGCCTGCAGTTAAATTGACTTATAGCGAGCGCAGTGTTGTTGTTTTGGCTTGATTTAGTTGCAATTTTTTTATTATTTTCATTTTTAAGCCTTTCGTTCCACAATTTATTTTTAATTCCTGCTTCCTGCTACCATTTGCAATCTAAGCCGAACTTAATTTAGTCATCGCTACAAATTGTTCCTCTGTCGCGGGAATTTTAAAATCCTTAAGCGATTTTGGTATATTACGAGCATTCAGTTCCGCATAGAATAAATTTCATGGTGATAATTGTTGATGTTGTGAGAATTGATCAGGTTTTCATTATATAGATACATATGTATGTATTTATCGGTGGTCATTATCTTCACTATCGGAAATTCTTTCATAAGACTACCCTACTTTTTTAAAGAAAAAAAATCACAGAAAATTCAAATTTAATGGGGAATGTTTATTAACAAAGAACTTTCTTTGGCATTTGCTTTTTTGAAGATCATCCTTTCAAATGTTAGCCGCGACTACGTATCAGATGGACCATGCGTTGCGTCCAATTTTCGATGACTCGCTCGACCGTTCCGACTGGTAATTTGCGAATGACACGCGTTCCAAGTCCTGAATCGAATCGGGATTGTCCGCATAGACTTTAGACTTTACATATCCCTACAGGAAAAAGTTTAACGGTATGATATCACATGATCTTGGTGGCAAATCGACCGGCCCAAAACGTGAAATTATCTGCTCACCGAAATGTTCTCTCAATAAATCCCTTGTTTGACGCGATCTGTGAGAAATGACGCCGTCTTGTTGAAACCAAATGTCGCGGAGATCACGAGCTTCAAATTCAGATATCAAATAGTCGGTTATCATGGGGCGATAACGGTGTTGTTGTTGTTGTAGCGGCAAGCCCAGTCCCGTTTAGGGTCAGACAAGTTTAGCTTTAGTCATCGAGGTCATCTAACGGAAGGCCCAGGAAACGTGCTGTTTCGACGGGGTCGGACCAAAGGGAGAGGGGTGTTAGATGAGTCGGGTTAAGTGGGCATGCAAAGGGGTGGTTAGTGTCGTGCGGGGATTCTTTGCATGCGGGACATGTGTTAGGTATGTCAGGGTCGAGTCTGGATAGGTAGGAGTTAAGCCTACTACAATATCCAGATCTTAATTGTGCCAGGGTTACGCGGGTCTCACGAGGCAACTCGAGCTCTTGTTCTGCGATGGGTGGTGGTATGACTCCGAGAACACCATTCACTGGGAGAGAGTTCAAGAAGGTGTTACCGGACTCTCGGTGAATGGTGTTGATGGCCTGTCTGTACGCCGTCCTGTCCAGCGGGTCTTGTCTGTATTGCTGTATGTCGTCGCGGTAGTCAAGTACTCCCTTTCTGATGTGCCTAGGTGGTGGTTCAGCTTCCAGCAGGTGCCTGTTGGGATGATCCATGCGGTAGCATCCCAGCAGGTACTGCTTACACAGCATAACATTATGCTCCTTAACTGGGAGCATAGATGCTTCACTGTGTAGGTGGTGCTCCGGCGCCATCAGGAGGTTTCCCGTCGCGGTCCGAAGGGCGGTGTTCTGGCAGGTCTGTAGCTTCTTCAGCTGCGTCGTGCTAGTCCCCGGCGTCCAAATCGGCGCAGCATAGTTTACGACCGGCCGGCCAATTGCCTTGTACGTTGCCAGCAACGTTTCTTTGTCTTTTCCCCAGGTGCTGCCGGCTAGCGATTTAAGGATTTTGTTGCGGCTTTGTACTTTGGTGGCAATTGCAGTCGTATGCGGAGTGAAGGAGTGCAGGCTATCGAATGTTACTTCCAGTAACTTTGGGTTATTCGTGGTCGGAATTTTTACACCATCGACCTTCACATCGAGTTCTAGCCGGTACTCCTTCGGCCAGCTGGTGAAAAGGGTGGCAAAGGATTTCGCAGGTTGGAGATGTAGATGTCGTGCAGCGAAGAAGTTGGAAAGGTCGGCGAGGTAGTTGTTTACTGAAGAACAAAAAATATCAATATCCTGGCCAGACGCCAAAATCGAACAGTCATCGGCGTATGAGATCAGGGCGTATGAGATAAAGCTAAAATTAGGGCGATAACGGTCGCCATAGGCGGTTACATTCTTACCAGCATCATTTTTGAAGAAATATGGGCCGATGATTCCACCACAAGCCACACCAAACCATTGTTTTTTCTGCACGAAATGGCAGCTCTTGAATCTCTTCAGGTTGCTCTTCGTCCTAAATGTGGCAATTTTGCTCGTTTACATACCCATTATGGCTAGAAATGGGCCTCATATCTTAACAAAATTTGGCTCGAAAACGACGGATCTTCTTGGAACTTTCAAGAACTTATAGAGCGAAGCGATATCGTTTGGGAAGGACGAGCGGCTTCAGTTTTTGCGCCAGCTGTATTTTGTACACTTTCAATTTAAGTTTTCGACGTAAAATACGCTAAGTCTATGGAACAACTCAGTTCGAGTTGCTGCGAACGGCGCCGAATCGACTCTCCACGGTCTTCGTGTACACTCTCAGCTCTCAGGCCGATATATTTTCTTCACTGCGTGCTGGACGTGATCTATTCGGCCGAATATTATCCAATAATGAGAGGTGACGGTGCTGCGAACAGTATGCTCAGTAGTCCGATTATGTTGACCATAAGTGGAGCGAAGCACGCGAAGCACATTCTTTACAGAACGTGAATTTTCGTGATAAAGTTGAATGATTTGTAAGCGTTGTTCAAGCGTTTTAGGTATTTCCATGATGAAATACCAAACAATACTAAACAAAAAGAATATGACAGCGACACATGACTCACGCGTGATCTGTCAAAAAAAAGCTATTGAAAAAGGTACCCCTACTTGGATCACCCTTGAAATGCGTATAAATCATTTTTTGCGCCTTCCATTCATTGAAATATATCCAAAGCACATTGCAATAAATATTTTTTGAAAGTAAAAACTCCCGTAAATTAGTATTTATGAGCTTGTCAACGCTACTCGGGCAACTACAATAAACTAAAGCATGTTGACTTGCGACCACAGCCTGGAGCCTTAGCTGTTTGACGCCTTGCATACAACTTCTGTTAACCATTACAACCATTACAACCCATCGCAACTCCTCTTTTCTAAGTTTTTTACACCACTTTAACTTGGAAAGCTTCTCAACAGAGCTTTTTGCAGCAATCTTGTGCCGCATGCTTTCTAGCCTGCGGTTAATTTTTTGGCATCACCAACCCAAGCATATCCTGCATATCCTTTAAATGTCAACTCCTACCAACGCTATCAATGCCCATGCGGTTACAGACAGTTGTCAGACTCAGTCCTTACAGTTTTTATGTGCCAAAAAAGGAGAGAGAGAAAGAGAGAGAGAGAGGGAAAAGTGTTGCCCCGCCGGTACTTACAAATGCAAACCTTATGCTCCGAAGTTTGTTTATAAATATTTTTCTTGCCTTACAGTCTTGCATAATATACATACACATACATATTTACATGTATTTTTTGCCTTAAACCAAGAAGTGTGATTGTTATTTGTTATTGTATTTGTTATTGTACAGACTGCGCTGTTTTTGTTTCCTTGACTCTTTCTTCGCTGCCATTTGTTGTTATTTTTACTCTTTCTTGAATTCTACTTTTGCTTCATTGACAATTGTCCCTTTGGGGCACATTTTATATGCATAACATTTGTGGAAAAACGTGCACAACAACAAAATATGTGAGAAATGAGTTTGGGAGCTGGGGTTTGCTTGAGGCGATGCACTGACTTTATATGTATTAGCATCAGTGCTTTGATAGGAGAAGCTCTGTAGCCAGCTGCTTGGAGACTCGCTGGCGCGGAGAGGTTTTGTTGTTTGCCCAATAAAAATTCATGGGTTGCACTTGCCATAATGTGGTGCGAGAGCTTCCTTTAAAGTTTGTTAGCTAATATGATCTGAGTGCGAATCGCTTTCTTAGTAACCATAGAAGTATTTGAGGAATAATATGAAGTTTATGGAGGAAATATTTATCCAACGTTCTTTATTGCAATGCCAATTAAAATACGTCTCCACAGCCCCTCACCAGTTAAGAATCAAAATAGATCTTATAAAGACTATCTACGTGGAAAGGAATCTAAGTGTACTTCTATCCAATCCGTAAGAAGACTGTGGAGTCCATCTGCGCCGACAATTGTGGGAAAAATTTAAGCCTCGCCCTAATCTAATCTAATCATCGTGACTCTAGACTTCATAATATCACAATTTACCTGATATTTATGAGCCTGATTCCGGAAAAGACCGTTAAAAGAAGAATCTACTCATATCAACTCTTCACCGATGTTCGAGCCGCCTTCGATGGCACGAATGGAAACTGAATTTACTTCATTAAGTATGCATTTGATAATCCTACAAAACCTATAGGGCTGTGAGAAATTGTGAAGGATTTCACCGAGCAGTTCGGTATTAAAATAGGCTTCTGAAAAGTGACTCCATTCTGGAACTGCTTTAACCTAGTATTGGCGATGTAATGGGTCGTCTTTCTGGGCTTACAGTTACAGTTGCATATAGCCTAGTCTTGCGTCCATTCTACAAACGTTAGAAATGTAAGTAACGCTTTTGTATGTTGCAGTCACTAACCCGTCCAGAGCCTTTGGAACGGCCAAAAGACAGGAAGCTTTAGTGGAGCCACTTCAAAATATCCGGTTAAAGATTCACAATAGTATTTTTGCTGCGTCCGTTCACCAGGGGTGTAGCTGCGAGAAGACACCGGTCTTGAGGTTAGCAGCTCGCCATATATAAATTTGTCAAAATTGCAAAACTACTCGCCTCGAGAGCTTGAGCGCTAGGCTTGCGACTCGCCACGTAGAGAGCAGCTCTAAAGAATGAAAAAATTCACCAGCTGAGGCCCCATCTTCGTTGATGACCACTACAAATGTCAGTCTCTCTTAATTAGGAAGATGCCGCTGCCCAGCTGGTTAAAGTCCTCGTAAAACCAAAGTCAGACATCACTTCCGCTCAAGATCTTCGATGGACGGAACAAGGACGGAAGAAAGAATTCATATTTGGTGTCGTATTTGTGGAAAGCTAGACACTCAGGCGTTGAGTTCTGGCATTCACCACTGTGGGGCCACGGCAGTGGAAAAGCAAAGTCCTTCCTTATCGAATAAATAATTGAACCCTATAAGTCGCTCATCGTTTCCGTTGTTGGTGTTGTTGTTGTTGTAGCGGCATACGCTAGCCCCGTTTAGGGTCAGGCAATTTTAGTTTCAGTCATCGAGGTCATCTAACGGGAGGCCCAGGAAACGTGCTGTTTTGACGGGCATGCAAAGAGATGGTTAGTATCGTGCGGGGATTCGTTGCATGCGGAACATGTGTTCGGTATGTCAGGGTCGAGTCTTGATAGGTAGGAGTTGAGCCTACTACAGTATCCAGATCTTAATTGTGCCAGGGTTACGCGGGTCTAACGAGGCAGCTCGAGCTCCTGTTCTGCTATGGGTGGTGATTTGACTCCGAGAACACCATTCACTGGAAGAGACTTCACGAAGGCGTTAACTGACTCTCGGTGAATGGTGTTGATGACATGACTGTACGCCGTCCCGTCCAGTCTGAATTGCTGTATGTCATCCCGGTAGTCAAGTACTCCCTTCCTAATGTACCTAGGTGGTAGTTCGGACTGCTCATCGTTTCCGTCATGCTATATGGTGCAAAAGCTTTAAAATTTTCGACGCAGTACCTGCGGGTGGAAGCGAAGGAAAGGGGAAGACTTCATCTCCGTTGAAGGGAACAGCTCGAGAACGACCTGGCTTTTCTGGATCATCCGATGAACCATCAGCCATGGTATTCGAACTTTCTCACGGCAAGGTCATTTTGGAATTCAATAACCTTTGGTTATCAGCTGCTGAATCAATGCTAACTAATCACGGACACCTCTCACATTCATTGTATCGGTCAATCGGCCCAATCGAATATACGAAGTGAAGAAGTGAAGCTGTGGAGACACCAAACGGAACAAGCAATAAATATTACAATAACAAGAGTACTACAAGCCTTTAACAATTGAAGTCATTATTGCTTGCTCAACGGGACACATTTTATTGTCACTTCCACTTGACTTCATACCAATGCGTTTCGTAGACTTTTTCTGAGAGTTTTTTTTTTTTGGGTTATCCTTTAAAAAATTTATCTTTTTTCATAAATTATTTTTCTGCGCTGTTGTACTATAACTTTTATATGCATACCGTTAGTTCATTTCCGTTTCCGTTTTAAAATTATGCAATTCCTCTTCACTCCTCTTCAGTTCTTTCCAGTGCCATATGTTGCCGCGGCAATCATTTTGATTACGTTGTCCTTTGGCGGGGTGAAGGCCAGTTAAAGCATCATCAAGTCGTGGGTAGAAAATGCTGGTCACGCACACCAGTAAACCAAACAGTAAACACATCACCGTGACCATCAATTCGAGTTGAAGAAGTGGCTGCAGGATGTGTTGTGCACTGAGTGTTGAAGTCCCTACATTTATTGCAGGCGACGGAGGCGCTTTGTGGTTTGTCCGTCGGTAGATTGGTCAGTCACTTGGCTGGCTGTGTGCCATATTGCCAATTGAAGTGAAAAAGCGCATTTATTTCTACTCCAGCTGTAGACTGCCACTTGGCAGCTGTCACGCTGACGCTCTTCCTCCCTGTCTCTCACTCTCTCTATCTCTCTCTCTCGCTCTCCCTTCATACTTTTTTTCAACCACTACGTCCGCTGGACCAAGTGCTAGCTGCTTTGCGCTATCAACTGAGTGCCAAGGAAATTATTGAAATTGATATAATTGAGACAATGTCGAGTTGCGTAACCGACTGACGCATCATCGTTCATCGTGTGGTTTCACTGGTGGTTCATTTCCGCATGCTTTTAATGTGGTCTGATTCTTTTTTTTTCAACTTTTTACTATCTTCTCCGCGGGAGTACACTGCCGCAATGCGCTCTGTTTGTTAAATGAAGCTGAAAATATTTCTACAAGCCTGACAGGAAGATGATCATCATTTTTATTTGTGTACTCTGTCAGAGAGGAAGAAAATATTGTTGGCGTGCATTGTGTGGAAAATGAAAATTAAATTAAGTTGTTGGACTCTTATGCAAGTAGCAGTGCGAAGCGTATCGAGTAAACTTGTTATGAAGGGAAAAATCATATTGAATTTAAAGAGTTTTTAAAGTGAATGTGTTGGAGGAAGATAATAGATTTATTATAAGCTGTGAAGAGGGTAAGCTTCGAACCTTTGGAATAGTGATTTCTTCTAAGAGTGTTGGAGAGAGGTGCGGTAACTTTTAGCTCTCGCAAAGAATAGTTAGGTTAGGTTGAAGACCCTTGAGACTTTGACCTACCTGCTTTACGGTTTCATGTTCTCCCCCTTCTCTTAAATAGAACTCCTGCTCTTGAAAACCTAATGCTGTGGATATGTTCCTTCTTTTTAGAGAGCCAGCGTATCCCTCTTTCTTTTTATCCCATATTGGTCACATTATCCTCGTCACATTACAATAATTGAGACTTTTTCATCTTAGGTTAGCATCTGCCATAAATATCACTTTTAATTGAGCTTTGCAAGTGGAGACCGGCATACCTTAACTATTCCATGATGACGAGAGTGGAAACGAACTGCCCTTTCTTGCCAGCTCGTACGCAATACCATGTATGGTATAATGTCCAAGAACCCTTATCAGGTTTAGAGCAAACTGCTTAGACATCAAGTTCTGAGATCTGTATAATTTCTCTGGAATTTCTGATTTTATTTTAACGGATTTCAGTGCTCCAAGTGCACCTGGCTCTCCGGAGAGATATATGGCATGTAAAATTCAGGACAGTCTGGGTCGTAACTGCCTTTCGGTCAACAGTCTGTTGGATTTTAGATATGTCGCGCTCTCGGTCAGTTAGGCAGCGCTGGATTTGTCATTCTCGAAAAAAAAATTACTGAAAGCACCATTGAAACAAAGCAAGTTCATTTGAAAAGCACTACAGTAATTCGGTTGACTATTTGCTCATACCAAGCTCCAGTAGTAGAAATAGGCAGTTGCTGATTGTCGTTTTCAGTCATTAATCTCAGAGAAGTGATTTTTGAAAGGACTTAGGTAGAGACGCGATTCAATTCTTCTTAAGAAGTACTTTATGGGAGCCTGAGTGTTAATAAAAAATATGACTTACCCGTAAACCAAAAGGCTTAGACAAAGGTCTGGGATTCATTAAAAAAAATCTCACCAGCTCTAGGCCTGAGAGTTAGCTCTTAAGAATCGTTAGAAAAAGAAAGTTTATTTTCCCCGAGAGATAGGTTACAAGGAATGTGACAGGTTACAAGGAAATTAAGCGGAGGCCCGAGAGTAATTTGGAAAAGTAGAATTTTCTCAAGAGCAATGGAATTTACGCCGTGACTGTGATATCGATGCAAAATATGGGTTTGTCAGAGAGTTAGACAGTGACCTAAGAGTTTTCCCTTAAATCTATTTGGTAAAATACCGTTTTTGCCACAATAGGCCCAGAGAGCCGCTGTGTGATAGTTAGTTATGTTACAAAGGAGTTCCTGGCTGTCGATTTCGATATCATTACTGCAGTGTTGGTCACGATACGTCCCAGCCTTAGTCTATGGTGTGCTTGTAAGTTGCGTTACGAGCCCTGTATAAGAATATTGCCGCCCAGCCTAACTGGGAGACGGTTTGCCCAAACAAACTCCTGCATGGGTGATCTTCACTGTAGCAAAGCTGAGAAACATTCTTATGCCCAAGCCACTAGTTCCCAGCCAATCCGGTGGACGCAAAGCGGATGTTTGATTATTAAAATTAAAAATAAATGTATATTAAAAAAATTGCCCCGAGGTTAGTTAATTTGACAAAATACTGTCACAAAGTGAACAACTGACTGACATTCACATAAGTGAAATAATGAGTTTTAAATCCTTCGCCAATTCTATACAGTAATATGTCAGTTAGCTGTCAACTAAACAATAATATCACAAACCCATCATCAGCTTCATACGGCACTAAATACATGCTTACATGCACCAAAAAAAAAAGCAACAACAAACAAATAATAGTTGAATTTCTATCTGCTCATCGGACAACTGTCGCCAACTCAGTCGACCGAAAAACCTTTACTTGTCAATGTCACTGCCATTGCCACTGACGCCGGTCTTTTGCGCTTCACTGCTTCGTAAAATGTTGCTGAAAACTTTAGTGTTTATTGGAAAATGTTTATGCTTTGTAAGCTTGTAAATTTGCTATTTTCGGTTAGTCCCTTCTGATTATATGTATATGTATATGGAAGGGTATTTGTTAGAGATGCAGTGAACGTCAAATCCTTTCTCTATCCACGTATATTTCGCTTGGTTGCACAAAACGTTTCGTAACAAAGGATAATAATATTGTGCATACAAGATCTATACATTCTTGGATGGATGCGCGTTTCAGTGTGCCTGCAGTCAAATGAACTAGTTAAAAACTAAAAGGTGACCCAATTAGGGGTACTTTTTTCCATAGCCTTTTTTTAAACAGATCACGCGTGAGTCGTGTCACGCTGTCATGTTATTTTTGTTCATTATTCTTTGACATTTCATCATGAAAAGACTTACGCCTGAACAACGTTTACAAATCATTCAACTTCATTACGAAAATCCACTTTCTGTAAAGAAGGTGTTCGCGCACTCCGCTCAACTTATGGTCAACGTAATCGGCCTACTTAGCGTACTATTCGCAACACTATAACCCATCTTGAGACCTAGAATTCATTATTGGATAATATTCGACCGAATAGACCACGTCTATCACACAGTGAAGAAAATATAGCGGCCATAGCTGAGGCTGTGTACACGAAGACCGTGGAGAGTCGACTCGGCGCCGCTCGCAGCTACTCGGACTGACGTATGGAACGGCTTACCGCATATTACGTCGAGATCTTAAATTGGAAGCGTAAAAAATACGGCTTGTGCAAGAATTGAAGCTACATGACCTTCCCAAGCGATATTGCTTTGCTCTATGGGCTCTTGAAAAGTTTCCAGAATATCCGACGTTTTCGAGAAAAATTTTGTTCAGCGATTAGGCTCATTTCTGGCTCAATGGATATGTAAACAAGCAAAATTGCCGCAGTTGGCATGAAGAGCAACCTAAAGAGATTCAAATGCTGCCATTTCATCCAGAAAAACCAACGGTTTCGTGTGGTTTGTGGGCCGGTGGAATCATCGGTCCATATTTCTTCAAAAATTATGCCGGTGAGAGCGTAACTGCCAATGGCGACCGTTATCGCGCCATGATGATCGACTAATTGATGACTGAAATTTTGAGCTTGTGATCTCCGCTACACTTGGTTTCAAGAAGGTGGCGACACTTCCCACACATCGCATCAATCAATAGATTTATTGAGAGAATACTTCCGTGAGCAGATAATTTCATGTTTTGGGTCGGTCGCTTGGTCACCAAGATCATGTGATATCCCACCGTTGGACTTCTTCCTGTAGGATATGTAAAGTCTAAAGTTTATGCGGACAATCCCGCTTCGATTCAGGTCTTGGAGCTAAATATGACGCGTTTCATTCCCTAGTTACCAGTCGAAATGCCCGAACGAGTCATTGAAAATTGGACTCAGCAGATGGACCATCTGAGACGTAGGTGCGATAGTCTTCGAAAAATAAATGCCAAAGAATGTTTTTTCGAATGATAATAAACATTCCCCATTAAATTTGAATTTTATGTGTTTTTTTCTTTAAATAAATAGGGGACCTCGAAATAGATCACCCGTTATATATATATATATATATATAAGTTTTTTAATATTGAAAATAAAAATAATTAATTCAATAATAAGGAAGTAGTTTTTTAACGGTGTTAGCGGTAGTATTTTTTGGTCTAGTTCAATTTCATTCAGAAATTCGGTACTGGTTTGTCTTTTTCTGATCAATTTAATATTTCACTGCTGGGTAAAAATCCATTTTTAGTATCTAACATAACTGCAGCACGTAGGCGTCGCAAATTTTAGTGTCTTCCTTTCCCATTTTATGATAATATTTATTTTTTTCCTTTTTTCTTCTTTTGTTTGGCTGTTAATCGAATTTCAATGGAATATCAATCATCAACTAAAGCTGCACAACAGGAAATGAAGAAGAAATTTGCTTTCTTTGTATGAGAGAAACAAGCGAAAATAGATTTTGGATATTTTCTACGTTAAAGGTGCTTAATATTCTATGGTATTCTGAAGTTTTTGGTTAATATCAGAATAAATAATTCTAGTTAAAGAGCCGGAGGTTCTTATTTGCCAATCAATCGTATTTTGAATATTTGTTCATTGAATATTTCGCACAGATTCTACTTGGTTTCGTTACAACTCTACAATTTGACTTCTAGAAGTAGTAGAGCTTCTTCTATCTTCTACTTCTCCTTCAAGCAGGCAATGAATAAAAGGCAGTTGCGAGGATGCGAACAGCAGTGAGCTTCTTTATGGTTGCTAAACTCATAAGACTTTAACAACCTTTGTGGTTGTTACGACACCTAAAACTGTCGACCGTAATTACCACTGGCACTACGAACTAACAAATCATCTGTGTACGATATTGAGGTCAAGTATTTAGTATAACCTATCCTGCATTACGTCTCCAAGCTCAACGGATCCTAGCTTAATGGAAAAAGGAAGCTATCTGCGATAACTCCCTTAGCTGAAATCAACTGGTTCTTAGTTAAATTTACTATTCTAAAGCTTAATCGAAGTCAAACAGGGAACATTAGGAAATGTCTTTATCATCCTTGTTTCCCAGTTGTTATTTTTTGACTTCTTATACGATCAAAGGTACTCATGGATCTAAGTTGAATATCATTTCAGGCTCATGCCTACTTTTAGAGCCTTGTTAGATATGAACTTATCTCGTCGCTTTCCTATTGACTGTAATTCATTTTTCGTTAACTGCTATCACGTCAAGCAGTAGTGCGAATAACGAAACGGAATATTCTGACCTAAAGTCATTATCAGATCAACAGTGATGTGCGTTCGTCTTTTGATAGAAAAAGTCCATAAGTCTTCGGTGGTGTTTTTTGACTGGTTAGTGATTTGTCAATGTTTAGGCCTGAATAGGCCTTTTCTGATACTAGGAATATTGTATAGGCTTTATATTTTCCTTCCCTCCCACACGGACTTTTTAACATACTTGAACAGACCGCTTACGCGGTACAGGTTATCCATAAAAGTGACATCAAAAGAAGAAGGCATTAGGTGAATAGGTTTCAGAAGACATGCCGAGAGGTGCTTAGCATAGTGCGCGAACTCATTGATTGTGTTTATTGATTATGTGCAAGACTAGTCTGGATAAGTAAAAGTTAAGTTTCCTGCAGTATTCAGACCGTAGTTAAGCCAGGAATCTGTTGAGTAGTGTGCTTTGGAGGTGGTTCTGCTTCAGTCAGATGTCTGCAAAGGTGATCTGTGCGTTTCAACAGATTCTGTTTGTTTCTTAACTCAGAGCATAAATGTCTCGTTGTGTTGATGGAGAACATGTAACATCAGGAGATTTTCTGTTATTCTGTCTAAGCGATGTTCTTGCCGTATTGCAACTTTTTCTTCTGCAACCAGCAAAT
This sequence comes from Neoceratitis asiatica, assembly GCA_030068015.2. Classification (NCBI taxonomy): domain Eukaryota; kingdom Metazoa; phylum Arthropoda; class Insecta; order Diptera; family Tephritidae; genus Neoceratitis; species Neoceratitis asiatica. The sequence continues at coordinate 16,568,596 of CM061526.1, forward strand.
TTCTCCAGCTCCATGATTTAACGAACTTTCAGCCTTTAGTAACTAAGGAAAAAGGTTTCACATGTAGCTCATTCAGGACGATCTCCGGCTGAAAACGTATGACAAACAGCCATATTCTCGTTCTATGCTTCAGGAAAATCATGTGCTGGCCTTTATACATCTCCATTTCTCCTACGGAACTAGGCCCAGTTCATTTTAATCCAGGACCTCAATTACAATTTAGTACTCGCCTATTTCCATAGAGAAAAATTCTGACTGCACGAGAGAATTTGCCACTTCTTTGGTAGGTTCGTGGTTCCTCTCCCGACCTTTTTTTGCCTTGAAATAGATGCTCGCACTGCCAAAACTCCTTGTCAGAGTTGTTGTTGCTGTGCAAAAATATTCCAGAGAGTGGTTTTTGCGGAATATTGAAGGAGTGAAAGTCCCTGACCGGATGAAAATCCGCTTCTTTCTGGTATAAAGACTTGACTTTGCAGTAACATTTACATCATCTCTGATGACGGCGAGTAAATAATTGAACCCCTAACCAGCAGGGGACCACTCGGCAGAGTTGGATGTGGTTACTTGTCGCCTATTCACCTAAAGTAAGGCGTCAGAATGAGGTGTCCACACAACATACAATTTTCCAGCCGAGCCGACGTTTAATCGAAACGCCCACTACCAGACTGTGCTGAATCAACCTTTTCCAATGAAGCTCTCCCTCATTATTATTAATGTAGATATCATAGTTTTCGTTGTCGAAACTCCCTGGCAGAGTTGTTGTTGTTGTTGTTGTTGAAACTGCAAAAATGTTTTCTAAGGTTGTTTTTTGTGAAACATTGAAGGAGCGACTGCCCCTGACCTGATGAAAATCCGGTTCGTTCCGGTATAAAAATCTGACTGTCGTGGAAACTATTGGATTTCAGTAGTCTTTTACGACAGGTATGCCTTACCGTGGATAAATTCTTCAACACATAACCCTCAGGGGCCTTTTCGGCAGAGTACTCGTTGCCTATTCACTTAAAAGTAGTCATCAGCGCGGACAGTCCATTTGAAATTTGGCTTGTCCGCCATATTGAAGTACGATGGACCAGGCTGTGCTAAACTCAGCGGTTCTAATTATATTTTTTCCGCTTAATTATTATTACTGAGCGAACGATTTTCGATCCGAAGATAGCAAATGTATCTTAATATGTCTTCTTGCAATGGTATTTCATAGCACGGGCAGCTTTATTTCGAAGGTCGATTTTTCCGCCACTCGTGCCAACAATACCTTCTCTGTCCACTTTCTAAAATTCGAAAAATTTATGACTCAATAAAATTTTTAATTAAATATGTGAAATTACTTTATAGTTAAATATATATTTTGGTAAATTAAAGTAAATTTTTTAACATCGCAACCGCTTGCCGCAAACAACTATCAATTTTCATGGAAATTTCATTTATTCCACATGACTATACAACTTAATGAGCATTCGTGGGCAGATTACAATTAAAACAGGACCACTCCTACGCTGATGTAAGAATATGAATGTGTGTGAGTATGTAACAGTGGATGTAAAATAAGCCTGTATTTATGTATAATCATACCGAAAACAGCCACAAAATTAATTACAATAAAATTTGCAGTCTCACAAACAAAAGCTTTGAGTGTTGCACGTTCTCACACACACACACACACGCACACACATAAAAGGTCGCCACATCCTGCTGTTGTTAACCCGCTCTCATATTTATATACATACATACACATATATGCATAAATTTACTATAGAAACAGTTAGCATTTATAATTATTCAACTGCATCTATGTACATATACCGTTATTTGCTTTTGTTTTCAACTAACTGCATGCCAACCATACTAATTACACACAAATTTTCTGCCACCACTACAACAGCAACAACAAACACAACTTTTTGCCAGCAAAAACCATCAAAAATCAGTTTGTTATTGTTATTATTATTGTACGCTTGAAACAAACTAACATTTAATTATGTGTTTGCAAAAAAAACTTTGAAAGTGTTTTATTGTCGGTTTGGTTGGAGATACGAAAAGCTTAACTGCAAAAACAAAAGCAACATAACTGTATATAAATTATATTCCACTTGAAAAAGCAATTAAATTGCAATTGCGTGCAAGCAATGAATTTTTGGGCGTATAAAGCTGTAGTATTCAATATTTATTTAAGCTCATGTGATATCCCATGGAAACCGAGACTTTCAAAAAAATTTGGCTAAAGTGTTGTGCGTTAAAAAATTTTTTTTTAATTTAAATTTCATCATTTTTAAGCTGAAATTCGTCCCGCGGAAAACGAGACTTTCGAAAAAAGGATTTTTTACTCGAAAAGCAATAGAATATTTTAATTGTATGCAAACAATGAATTTTTTTGGCGGACAGAGCTGTAGTATTCAATATTTATTTGAATTTAAGTGCTGTCCCACGGAAAGCGAGACTTTCAAAAAAGCTTGGCAAAAGTGTTAAGCGTTAAATATATGCATAAAAAACTTTTTTTTTTCAAATTTCATATTCTTTAAGCTCAAACTTTTTCCCGCGGGTATCGAGATTTTTGAAAAAAAAAATTTCTCGAAAAGCAGTATATATTGCAAATGTATGCAAACAATGAATTTTGGGTGGATAAAGCTGCAGTATTCAATATTAATTTAAATTCAAATGCTGTCCCATGGAAAACGAGACTTTAAAAAAGGTTGCCAAAAATGTTCTGCATTAAAAATATATATAAAAATCCTTTTTTTTTTCAAATTTCAACCTTTTTAAGCTCAAATTTTGTCCCACGGAAAACGAGAATTTATAAAAACATAATTTTTCTTTTTACCAAGATTTAATATTAATTCAAAGAAATATATCGCGCAATCGAAAAAATAAAATGAAATTGCAAAATTTAATTTAAATATATTCTGTCGCACCGAAAACGATATTAAAAAAAAAGTTTTTTTGGGATCAGCTTTTTTACCATTTTATCGTACTCGTAGCAACAGGTTTCAAGCAATTCTTCAAAATTCCTAGTTTATTTGCATAAACTTTCTGTCCCACGGAAAAAGAGACTTTTCGGAAAACAATTTATTTTTATTTAGGAAAGGTAGTGTCACACAAAAAGCGTCGTCAATTTTCCTAAAATCATATAAATAATGAATCAAATGCGGTGCCACCAAAAATAAACTTATATATAGAAAGAGCCTTTTTTTTTTTTTTAAACAAATTTAAACAAACAAATGCTACCATAGGGAAAACCAGGCTTCGAAAAAATATTTTTTTTAATTGTAAAATTTTATCAAACCGAAAACGCAAAGTAAATTATTTTTGACTTTGAAAAATTTGGTATTTTTTAATGCGCAAGTCTTATGCCACTGAAAGCGTGATTCACAAAACAATTTTTTTTTTGTTGCAAAATTTATTATTTATTGAATGAGAGTATATGTCCCACCACAAAAGAGAATCTAAAATAAAACAACTTATTACTTAATTTATTATCTATCTAATTTTAAGAATTATTATGTACCACAGAAAACAAGACTTTTATCATTTTGGACAAGCACTGATTCATTTCTATCAATTTATGTATATCTCTTCGAAAATCGGGTTTGAAAATCATGATTTTTGAATTTTGAAAGAAATTTTAATAAAAGTGGAATAATAGAAGAAAATGTGAAAATATTTTTTTGTAACTAAATAGAAAATAATTTCAAAAATTGTATATTACTGGGAAGAGATGGTTGGTTGATTGGTTGATTGAGGACCTGACCGCAAAGTCAAATGGCATAAATTGCTGCCTCAGTTTCGCACACTCTTCCGTCAGTTACTCCGAAATCATTCAAAGAAATTAATTTAAAATATTTAAAATTATTTAAAATTGAATTATTTAATATTTACCTGCACATTATACCAGATTTCCGGGTGACAGAGAATTTTTGTTATTCTAAAAAAGTTAGAAAAAATGCAATTTGTGGTTATTAAAGTATTAGATTTAAGCTTTGTTATTGCTGTCAACAAATTTCTCACTTCAATTTAACGCTCTAAATTTCGCTTACACTCTTTATGCGCCACTCTTGCCATTTGTTTCCAGCGTCAGCATCAGCATTGCGTGCGTCACCACTGCGTATGAGCAATTTAATTAAATTACGTGTAAAAAGTGAGTGTAGAAATGTGTTGGCAACATGCTGTGCGGTAATAAAAATACACGTACGTGCAGGAGCATATAAGTATACAAATTTGGAAACAAACTTATATATGTATATATTTTAAATAAACGCATACACATGCTTCCACATATGGATATAGTATAAAATGCATGGATCACTGTAAACAATAGAGCATGGAAAATAATGCTGTATTTTGTTGCTGTATTTTGTTTATAGAAGTAAAATATATGCAAAAATTTATATATTTAAAATATATATCAGTATATAAACATGATTATTTGTTGTTGTTTTGCATGTATATTTATTTATTGCTATTAGTTAGTTAGTTTGTTTTGACTGTTATTAAACTGTTAATTAGTTGCAACATTCCATGCTAATTATGTAATTTTATATTAAGCATGGAATACTTTACTGAATGGAGTAATAGTTAAAATTAAAATATTTAAAATTTTATCAAAATAATTTCGGCATATTCGAATGGATTACATTTTTTCGCTTATAGAAAACAGCGAATCATAATAACACGTTGTTTTGGGTGGCGTTCAATAACTAGGGTATGTCGCTGCTTCATTGTTTGCCTTCATAAATTTTTGAAAAGTATTTGGAAAATATCATAATCACATGGTTGTTACTGTGGTAACTTTTTATATCATTTTTTTTAAACATGATTTCAATCATAGTTTACAACTTTCATGAAAATGAAATGGTATATTAACTGTGGTCCGAAGTATTTAAGTACCAGAAGAAGAAGAGATAGACCTATCGAAATTTATACCGATCATATTAGAATAACAAGTTGAGTTGATTTAGCCATGTCCGTCTATTCGTCTGTCTGTCCGTCTGTATGCCCGTCTGTCTGTCTTTCTGTCTGTTTGTCTGTCCGTCAGTCTGTTTGAACGCAAACTAGTCCCTCTGTCTCTGAGATATTTCAACCAAATTTGGTAGGCAGATGCATCTATACGTTTAAGCGCTCTTTTCTCAGAACCAGCCAGATCGGACCACTATAATATTTTCAGATTTGAAATTTTGAGCCACAAATCCATCAAATAAGTACCTAAGAACGCAAGATTTGATGTACTACACAAACATAACGAAGTGCATATTATCAGCGAAGTCGGATGACTATAACATATGGCTCCCATCCACCGATTTCTTTAGATGTGAGGCTGCGGTTAACACTCAGTCAAGCAAGCATCTACGAGCATGAAATTTTGTATCATTTACAAGTAAATTGAATAAACATTGATTCTGGAAGTCGTCGAAATCGGAATACTATACCATATAGCTCCCGATTTTTCCAGATATGAGGCTTTGGGTCAAAAATACTCAAATAAATCAAGGAGCGTGAAATTTGGATTCTGACTATATATTATGTAATTGGTAGTGAAAATCATCGTACCAACTTCTTCAAATATTAGGTTCTGCGCCCAAAATTTTCCAAAAAAAATCAGCTATGAGTGTAAAATTTGGTATTTTATTTTATTTTATTTTATTTTCCTTTATTTTTTAATTTTAATTTAAATAATTTTATTTTATTTTATTATATATCATTTTTTCCTATGCATTTTAATTTAATTTAATTTTACTTTATATTATTTTATAATTTTTTCACACTTTTATCTTTTTACATAATTCTAATATATTTTTTTTTATTTCTTATTAATTTTTTTATTTCATTTCATTTTATTTTACTTAAATTTTTCAATTTATTTATATTAATTTTTCATTGTCCCCTATTTAATCTAATTTTATTTTATTATAATCTATTTTATTTATTTAATTTTTTATATTTTCTACTACATAATATAATATTTTTTTCCATTTTTTATTTTTTATTTATTTCATTCCATTTTTTCTAATTGCTTTTCCTCCATTCTTTACTTAGTTAATTTAATTCAATTTGTGGCAATAAGTAATGAGTAAATGAGCTATATTGCCTACTTTGTTAGAATTTATTTGAATTGAATATTTTGTTATACAACAAAGAAAAATTGGTAGAAGTGACAGCTGCTTCGGAGATCAGTACATCTCCTCATCAGACTTCTTTTGCCAGGAATCGAACCGACAGATTCTGGCATCACAGGCGAGTGCTCCAACAACTGAGCCAGCGTCTGATTTTCTTTATTTAATTTTTTTATTCATTTATTTTATATTATTTTTTTATATGATTTTCTTTATTTTATTTTCTTTTTTTTTAGATTTTTTTAATTTGTTATATTTAATTTAATTTTATTTTACCCTATTTTATTAATTTTTTTATTTTCTTTTAAATAATTTTTATTAATTTTAGTATATCTCTTTTTAATTTTATTAATTTTATTTGTTTATATTTAATTATATTAATATTGTTTTAGGTTTATTTTACTTTATTTTAATTTAAATTATTGATTTTTTTACCGTATTTTTTATTTATTTTAATTTAATTTAATTTGTTTTTAATTTTATTTTACTATTTTTATTATTTTTCATTACATTTTTTGTTTATTTCATATAATATTAATTAATTTATTTTTTATTTTTCTATTTTTTTAATTTTTATTTTTTAGTTTTTCTTTTGGATTTGTATTTGATCACTATTATTTTTCTTTGTTTCAAACGAAGCGTATATAATATTTTTAATATATTTACTCGTTTAATCGCAATTTAATTTTCCAACAAAAACTGAAAATTCAATGCTAATTTTTTATATATTACAACGGTCTCGCTCCATTTGCAGTGCTAAATGGCCAATGATATCGTAACTCAGTAGTCAAATGAACCGTTTAAAGCTTGACATATATTGTGTTTGTCGATTTAAAGCCATACACAAACTAGGTAACGGTGTATATTTGTATATATAGTTACATTCGTACATATAATCCATTTCGAACACATGCTGTGCAATGCTTGGAACACTTTTGCGCACCAATTCCATTGCAATAACAATAACAAATCACCAACTCGTTTTTATGCTTCGACTTTAATTTAAATGAATACAAATTGAATAAAGCATTAAATGACTAACTGACTGTATAACTGTCTAACTGTCTAACTGGCACTGCATATGCAGATGAATGGGCATTGAATGCTGGAGTATTTGCTTTGGTGTAGTTCGCTGCCGCTTGCATTCAGGCGGACATTTATGCTTTTCATGCATTTCGAACTGTATTCAATGGTGAATGTGCAACTGATTTAACGGTTCAAGCAGTTCAGCTTGTTGTGTGTGGGTGTTAAAATGGCTCATTAGTATATATGGTGACGATGGGTTTCAATATTTATATGAATGATTTGAAGATTTTTAGTAGGCAACTTGCTAGCAGAAATGGATTTTTTTCAATGACTCTTAATTAATTACAACCAACTTTTCGATAACATTTTTGTAGTACGATTTGTCCTTTGCTTCAAAATAGGCATCAGTTTCGGTGCTCACCTCTTTATCGATCAAAATTTCTTCCCAGCGAACATTCTTTTGAGATTTGAGAACAGGAAATAGTCACTGGTGTTCCGACCTGGAGTTCAGACAGTGGATTCGGAAGCAATTCGAAACCCTATTCATGAATTGTTGAAAACGTTTTCACTGGCCTGTGACACGGTGCATTGTCTTGGTGAAACAGCATTTTCTATTTCTTCAAATGCGGCCGTTATTCGGCGATTCCGTCCTTCAAACGGTCCAATAATGCTATGTAATAGTCGCTGCTGATGGTCTTTCCTTTTGCAAAGGGGTCAATGAAAATTTTGCCATGCGCATCCCAAAATACAGACGCCATAACTTTACCAGCCGACTGTTGCTTTTTTACCTGGTGCAGTCCATTCGAATGACCATTGATTGGACTTCGGAGTGAAATGATGGAGCCATGTTTCATCCATTGTCACAGTCCAAGTTGCTGCGAACGTGGACGAATCGACTCTCCATGGTCTTCGTGTACACGGCCGCTATATTTTCTTCACTGCGTGCTGGACGTGGTCTATTCGGTCGAATATTATCCAATAATGAATGTTGTGTCTCAAGGCGGGTGATACTGTTGCGAATAGTATGCTCAGTAGTCCGATTATGTTGACCATAAATTGAGCGAAGCGCGCGAAACACATTCTTTACAGAACGTGAATTTTCGTAATAAAGTTTAATGATTTGTAAACGTTGTTCTGGCGTAAGCCCTTCCATGATAAAATTCCAAACAATGCTGCAGAAAACTAATTTGACAGCTTGACACGACTCACGCGTGGTCTGTCAAAACTAAGCTATTGAAAAAGCACCTCTACTTGGATCACCCTTTATGTGTTGATCCAAAATTTCAAATCTGAAAAATAGGTCGTATAAATGATAAAGTGGTCCGAGAAATGTTTGTTTAAAGGTATACAGACAGAGGGGCAGGGGATAGATAGGCAGACAGACAGACAAAAGGGCAAACGGACAGATGGGCATGACTAAATCAACTCAGCTCGTGAATCTGACACGATCAGTATGAATTTCAGTGGATTTATCACTTCTCCTTCTGGTACTTAAATACTTCGGACCAAAGTTAATATACCATTTCCTGTACATTAAAGGTATAAAAAATAATACGGAATTTCGACCTATAAAATTTTTAAAAATTAATGACATAGATTGCGGGTAAATTTAAATTTATTTTTTTGTGTATGCCCATCATTTCAACTGCATCCAACTGTTGCACACATTCATGGCATTTAGGTTGAATATTTTTGCATTTATGGCCCCAACAAACAGAATCAGTTGCTTTTCTTGTCTTATCCGGCAACTCTTAAAGAGCACTTAGCTGAGCTAGTGC